>OY728155.1:641507211-642763411 GCA_963277665.1 Viscum album | reverse complement strand
TATTTTGATTTCAATGAACCAGATTTTTCACCTTAATTACAACAATGTCTCTCAGATTTTTGAAAATCAATTCACAAAAAAAGTTATTTAACAATTAAACATCTTTTTACTATTCATAAAAACACTATTCATCAAGCATTATTCATCAAAAATGAAACTTTTTAGAAAACTTCCAAAAATTCAGCCTAGATTAATTTTGACATTTCCAATTCAAAAATGATGTTTATTTTTCCATAAAAACTCTCTATGTAAGGGAAATCTTTTAAATACCATTTTTAACTTCTAAAATCAATAAAATTATATTTTATTAAGAAAAGATAGTTATAACACAAAAATTATGAAACAATAATTTTATTAATACTATGAGATTACATATTAGGGATTTGAAACATAATCCCTTAAAACACTCGCATAAGACCCAAGGATAAGGTGTGTGATGGTTAAATAATTTTGAGGAGGCTCGGATAACATTGCCCTAGTAGTAATCTCCACTAAATTTAACTTCTCCCACAGGTGATTCCATTCAAGCTTGACACACTGGAGTTCAGCTTGGTCTTGGTCCAAAGTGAAGCCCAAAGATGCCACCTCCTTCCCAAGCTCTGATAAGTGGGATTCATATGGTTCGAGTCTACTGGATGAATCCATCGACTCTTCTTTCTGCATTAACCATTAACATCTTTATTAAATTGTTAAGATTAAATTAATATACTATTCAAAATTTTTGGGTCGTTACATTCTTCCCCCCTTAAAAAATTCTGTCCCTGAAATTTTAAACCAAAGGCCTAGTCGAAAAGGTGAGGGTACTTTTGCTTCATTGTTTCCTCAGGCTCCCACATCACTTCTTCATACTTATGATTCCTCCACAACACTTTCACAAGGTGGGTAGTCTTGTTGCGTAGAACCTTGTCTCTACGGTCTAATATCTCCACTGGCTGCTCCTCATAAGAGAGGTCATGTTCCAGTTGTACCACCTCTGGGTTCAGTACATGCGAAGGGTCGGGTATGTACTTCCTAAAGAGAGATACATGGAAGACATCATGAACTTGAGCTAGGTTTGGTTGAAGTGCTAGACGATAGGCCACTACTCCTATGCAATCAAGGATTTCATAGGGGCCAATGTACCTAGGGCTGAGCTTCCCTTTCTTCCAAAACCACATGAATCTCTTCCATGGATAAATTCGAAGGAAGAATTTGTCTCCAACACCAAACTACAAGTCCCTTCAATGGTTGTTAACATAGCTCTTCTACCGACTCTAAGCAGCCTTTATGTGTTGTTGGATGGAATGGACCTTTTCTGTCATCTCTTGCACAAGATTAGGCCCAAGAAGCTTTCTCTCACCAGATTCATCCCAACAAGTAAGAGTTCTACATCGCTTTCCATACAGATCTTCATAGGGTGCCATCTAAATACTCTAATAGAAGCTGTTGTTGTATAATAACTCAACTAATGGGAGGTGTTGATCCCATACACCTTTAAATTCCATTGAGCATAATCTCAACATGTCCTCAAGTGTCTGAATAGTCCTTTCAGATTGTCCATTAGTTTAAGGATGATAGGCCATACTAAAATTCAATTTAGTATTTAGAGCAAGTTGAAGACTTCTCAAGAATTTTGATGTGAATCTTGGATCATGATCAGATACGATGGATAGTGGTACCCCATGCAGCCTTACCACTTCCTTTATGTATATATTGGCAAGTTGATCCAGAGAGAAATCTTCCCGAAAAGAGATAAAATGGGCAATCTTGGTGAGACTGTCCACTATAACCCATATCGTATTGTTTCCTTTGGATGTTTTCGAGAGACCAGTGATAAAGTCCATAGTGATATTATCCCACTTTCATGTTGGTATGGGTAGAGGTTGTAATACCCCCTTAGGAAGTTGTCGTTCTGCCTTTACCTATTGACACACCAGGCACCTTGTAGTGTAATCAACAATCTCCCTCTTCATGTTATCCCACCAATAATGATCACGAAGTTATCTATACATTTTAGTGCTTCCCAGATGTATAGAGAAAGTAGAGCTATGAGCTTCATCCATCAGTTCTTTCTTTATCTCAGGAATAGATAGAACACATAGTCTTGTACGAAATTTCAATACACCTTCTTGATCAATATTGAAATCAGGAAACTTCCCATCCTTCATAGCCTCAAAATTCTCCTGCAACAAAAGATCTTATTTTTGAGCCTTCTTGATCTTCTCTAGTAATTAAGGTTGAGAAATCATTTGGGATATGGTTGATGATGTCCATTCCCTTACAATTCCCATGTCCAGTTTTACTAGATCCTTAATCAAGGGATCTCCTAGGATCCTTATTGTTTCCAGAACAACAGGGTCTTTCCTGCTTAACACATCTGCGACTTTGTTTGCTCTTCCAGGGTGATAATGAATTAAAAAATAATAGTCTTTAATAATCTCCAACCATCTCCTTTGTCTCATGTTCAATTCTTTATGCATGAAAACATACTTTAAACTTTGGTGGTCAGTGTATATATATCACATTTATCCCTATAAAGATAGTGCCTCCATATCTTTAGAGCAAAAACAACTGCCACCAGCTCTAGATCATGCGTAGGATAATTCTACTCATGTTTCTTCAGTTGACGAGATGCATAAGGAATTACCTTGTCATTTTGCATGAGGATGCACCCAAGCCCTTTCAGAGATGCATCGCTAAAAATAACGAATCCTTCTCCGATAGAGGGTAGTTTTAACATAGGTGCAGTAACCAATCTCTTCTTCAGCTCTTGGAAACTTTCCTCGCATTCCTTTCTCCAGATGAACTTAACCCCCTTTTGAGTCAAATTAGTTAGTGGATTAGAAAGTCGTGAATTTTTTTTCAAAAACCTCATATAATATCCTACTAAAGCAAGGAAACTACGAATCTCAGTTACTGTTGTGGGTTGAGGCCACTCCTCCACAAATATTGTATTTGCAGGGTTAACCGAGATTCCTTCATTGGTTACGATGTGCCCCAAGAAATCCACTTATTATAACCAAAACTCACACTTGCTGAACTTTCCAAAGAGTCTCTCCTTCCATAGAGTTTGAAAAATAACCCTAAGATGATCTTCATTCTCCTCATTAATTTTTGAATATATCAAAATATCATCAATAAAAACTACCACAAAGTTATCAAGGTAGTCCTTAAAGACTCTATTAATCAAATCCATGAAAATATCAGGAGCATTAGTCAAGATGAAGGGAATAACAGTAAAATCATAATGCCCATATCTTGATCGGAAGGCAGTCTTTGGAATATCTTCCTTATTCACCCTCAATTTATGATAACCGGATCAAAGATCAATCTTAGAGAAGAATTGCGCCCCACGAAGTTGGTCAAATAAATCATAAATTGTTGGAAGAGGGTATTTGTTCTTCACTATGATCCCATTAAGTTCTCTATAATCAATGCATAGTGGCATTGATCCATCCTTCTTCTTCACAAAGATAACTGGTGATCCCTAAGGAGACACACTCAGTCGGATAAACCCCTTCCCCAACAAGTCTTGGAGTTGTTTCTTTAACTCCTATAGCTCCACATATTCCATTGTATATAGGGTCTTTGATATCGGTTGAGATCCAGGTACGAGTTCAATGGATAACTCTACCTCTATTTCTGGGGGAGGTCCAGGTAACTCCTCAGGAAATACGTCCATGTATTCCTGAACAATAGGAACATATTCTATTTGTATACTCCCTTTTCCTTCTTCATACTCACCGATTAACTCTATAAAGAAGGCTATAGAAGGTGCATCTAGACAAAGATCAGGTCGGGATATCTCTCCTTGGAAGATAATTGTAGGTCATTCATTCAAGACTACTGAGATTTCCTTACTTCTGCATTTGATCTTAGCATTATACTTTGAGAGCTAGTCCATCCCTAGTATAATGTCTAATTACATCATGGGAATGACTACTAGATTTGCGATAAGATTATGCTCACTAAAGTAAACACTAGAGTCTCTAAACACTATTGATGCATGGATAATCCCACTTGGAGTCTTAACTGACAACTCTACCTCTAGCAGTTCAGGGATTGATTCTATATTCTTTGCAAACATGGAGGAAATAAAGGAATTCATAGAACCAGAATCAAACAAAGTACTTGCTAGTTTCGAGAGGACAACAAGAGTACCTGCTACCATGTCATTCGGAGCTTCGACTTCAGTTGTTATGATAGAAAAAGCACGACCTTTCTCCCTTGGCCTTTATCGAGGTTGATGGTGATTCCCCTCCACTACCCTCGGATTTGTACAGTGATTAGAAAAGTTCCCAAGTTGTCTACACTTGAAGCATTGGACTTCAGGTAGGGACAAAACCATCTTTCCTCTGTCGTTAGTGTTGGGGAGTTGAGGCTTCACCTCACTATGACAATTCTGAGCAATATGACCTTCTCTTCCACACTTGTAGCACTTTCCACTTCCGATCAAGCAGTGCCCCAAATGCTTCTTCCCGCATTTATTGCATGTGGCAAGTTGCATTTGCTTTCCACCTCTTTCCTAATCAAATCTTCTTCCCAGGCTTGGTTCTAGAGCTCTCTTCTTCTCATTAGATTTGTGAGACCATTGTGTCTCACCAAACTCTAGTTCGACTTTCATAGCACTTCGAACTATTTCTTCGTAGCTATCATAGTCCATGTTGGCTAGATTCTTCTGCAGATGAGGTCATAGTCCACCAAAGAATCTATCAACCTTCCCATTAGGGTCCATGACAAAGCTTGAGGTATAAAGGGAAAGCCTTGTGAAGTTCATCTCATAGATTCTAACAGATTCATTCTCCTTCTGCTTCAGCTCGAGAAATTCTTTCTCCATTCTCATTCTCATCGAACGAGGGAAATACTTATTGAAGAATATTCCCTTGAACTCTTCCCACTCAATATCTTCCATCTCTCCTATTGGATTTGTGTTTTTGATCAGTGACCACCACTGATCAGCTTCTCCCTCTAGGCGGTAAACAACATGGGTGACTTTTTCTTGTTCCGATCAATGAAGTACAAAAAAGATCTTTTCAATAGAGCTTATTCATTATTCCGCAACCAATGGGTCAGTAGATCCACTGAATGTTGGTGGTCGTTGACGCATGAAGGACTCAACGGAAAGTTGTTCCCTTCACAGTGAATCTTCCCTCTCAGCTTGATTCAAGTTATTTCCCATAACCTGAGTCAGTTGATTCGTCATTCTCATAAACGTTTCCATTCCAGCTTACATCAAAGGACTGTCAGTGTAAGGTCCATTGTGGTCACCATTCACACGATTCATCATATTTCCCACCATTTTCTAAAAGAAGAAAACCTTAATGAGAAACACGTTTTATTTAATAATCTTATAATTCTAAAAGAATTTCATTTCCATCGTTCTTAAATATCTTATTCTTTACTTAATATTTAACTTTTCTACAAATCCTTCATAATAGTTCATAAAAATCTCGTGACTAACCAAACATATCCCCCAGGAGTGTCAAACCAAGAGTGCAACAAGGCCCGTTGTCGTGCACCAGGTTACCCCAGGTCAAGCCCGAAACACCTTTTCGGAGTTTTTACTCCTAGGTGTACATCTGTGCCAGAGCCACCTCTATTTGTTCGTATCTAGACAAGGACTTATTTGTTTGGAAACCACTAACTCAATACTTCACTAAAATACCGGGATGTTTTCCTTAATTTAATATTTTCATTAAAGGTATTTGTTAAGTTTTCAAATCCTAATTTCCATAAATAAATAAACCATCCTTTGATACCAACTATGACATCCCACCTTTTTCATTACATAAACTTTTCACTACATTATACAAAACCGAGGATCTTTAAGGTTTAGTGTCTTAGAAACCAGGAACTTAATACACGATGACATAAAACATTCTTCTTAAACACTTGAAAGGCTTATTCATTGTTCATCCTAAGTTTATTATAGCATCTCATAACCTGGGAGCATACATCAAAGTAAAGGGTGAGCAGAAGGCCCAGTAAGGGAAACAAGAGAAACATTTTACATGTGAACTTGAGATACATCAATAAAGTCATGATAAATAACTTTAAGGCATGAGAAAGAGATCATGAGGCATATCATAATAAAAATAACGTGTTTCATAACTTGAAGATGTGGATACAACATTTAACTTAGACAATCATTTCCATATCACCAAGGTCCATCCCCAAGGCGTCATTAAAAAATTACCAAGGTTATTCACCAAGGTATCGTTAAAATGGTAATCTCTAGAGATTAAGTCTTTACCCAATGCATTGGAGCGCTATCAGGGCGCACCCTTAATTTGTATTTATTATCATGTGAGACACATATATCATCATCAATCATTTCATAAATAACCCATATAGCATAAAAGAAATGAGTTTCATTTCATAGTCATAACATTTTAAAAACTGCTTTAAAGACGTGATTTTTATGTCACTTTAAACCCACGGAAAAGGAAAGTGGGTCTCATGTATGTAAATCCAAGAAATTAAAATAGAACATTTTGATATATATGTGAATACCCATATAGAATAAAGAGTTTTGAGTATTCACTTAATAAAATAAAAGAATTTGAGAAAAAGAGAGAGACATTTTGAGACAAAAATTTGGTAGCATAACAGCTATGTTGCTAGGTTTTAGAAAACATTGAAAAGAGAGGGGACATGGGTCAAACACTCATAAATGATCCATAAAATAGTATAGGGACAGAATATAAAGGATATAAGAACATGGTAATGAAATTTTAAGGACATACTATATGAAATGAAAAACTTGAAAAGAAGACAAAAATAAGATTTCTCTTATGAACCTAACGACATCACTTAAAACTTTAAAAAAATGAATTGATGAGATTAAATAGGGTATCTCATCATGTAAAAATAAAAGGAGAGTATTATGAATATAGAGATCATACCCCAACATGGAAAAAAGGAACTTTAAAGACTTGACATGAAAGTAGAACTTTGAAAATGGGAAGAGTGAAAGAATCCCTTACCTTAAAACGTAAGTCCTAAAACTCAAAGGTCGGGACCTTGGAGGCTTTAGGGAACCTTGGGAGGACTCCTTAGGAGGTAATGAGACCAGAGATTTGTTGAGTGAGAGTTGGGAGTAAAAAATATAGGAGGAAAGGGTGGGTATTTATAGGGAAAAGGAGGTGATACTTTAATAATTTAAAGGGACACCTCACAAGTGGTTTTCTCAAAACCATGGGCTTGACCATGGTATTTCCCATGGTGTTAGGCCACATGGGAAACCTTATACAATAATTCATCCCCTTTGGTCGAACAACCCTAAAAAAAACTCATGAAATCATCATGATGCAGTCATGATATCTTTAAACATACCGAAACCCTAATCTGTATTTTTACTATTCACTGAAAAATTAACAGTTTCAGAAAAATCCCAAAAATTCACCCTAACCCTTTTTCGACGTGTAGAATCCAAAAATGAACTCCATTTTTTGAAAACAATTTTCTAAATATTTTTAATCTAATTATTAATTAAAATCATAATTTATTCAATAATTATAATTCAAAATCTATAACTCATTTTCTAACACCTTGAAATTTAGTCAACATTCCAATACCTTATAACCTTATGAAAATAAAATAATAACATGTTTTAATAATTATAATGGTCACATTAATATTCATATTACTATTCATAGGGGTAAAAATTACTATTCACCAAAAATTATTTTGATTTCAATGAACCACATTTTTCACCTTAATTACAACCATGTCTGTCAGATTTTTGAAAATCAATTCACAAAAAAAGTTACTTAACAATTAAACATCTTTTTACTATTCATAAAAACACTATTCATCAAGCACTATTCATCAAAAATGAAACTTTTTAGAAAACTTCCAAAAATTCAGGCTAGATTAATTTTGACATTTCCAATTCAAAAATGATGTTTAATTTTCCATAAAAACTCTCTATGTAAGGGAAATCTTTTAAATACCATTTTTAACTTCTAAAATCAATAAACTTATATTTTATTAAGAAAAGCTAGTTATAACACAGAAATTATGAAACAATAATTTTGTTAATACTATGAGATTACATATTAGGGATTTGAAACATAATCCCTTAAAACACCCGCATATGACCTAAGGATAAGGTGTGCGATGGTTAAAGAATTTTGGGGAGTCTCGGATAACATTTCCCTAGTAGTAATCTCCACTAACTTGAACTTCTCCCGTAGGCAATTCTGTTCAAACTTGACACACTGGAGTTCATCTTGGGCTTGGTTCCAAGCGAAGCCCAAAGATGCCACCTCCTTCCCAAGATTTGATAAGTGGGCTTCATATGGTTCGAGTCTACTGGATGAAGCCATCGAATCTTCTTTCTGCATTAACCATTAACATCTCTATTAAATCGTTAAGAGTAAATTAATATACTATTCAAAAAGTTTGGGTCGTTACAGACACCCCCACCCCTGTGGACAGCCCCCCACCCCCTGGACACCACCCCACCACCTGGACACCCCCGAACCCCCTGGACACCCCCACCCCCTGGACCGCCCCACCTTGGACAGCCCCCCACCCAACCCCCTTGAAGACCCCACCCCCTGGACACCACCCACCCCTGGACACTCCCTACCCCTTAGACATCCCCCTACCCCCTGAACACCCCACCCCCTGGACCCCCCTGGACACCACCTACCCCCTTGGACACCCACCCCAACCCCCTGGACACCCCCAACCCCCCGTGGACAGTCCGCCCACCCCCTGGACACCCCTACCCCCTTGGACAACCCCCCCACACCCGTGGACAACCCGCCAACCCCCCTGACACCCCTACCCCCAGGGACAACCCCTTACCCCATGGATGACCCCCCAACCCCCTAGACGACCCCACCCCCTAGACACCACCCCACCACCTGGACACCACCACCCCCTGGACACCCCCACCCCCATGGACACTCCCACCCCCATGGATAGCCCCCACCCCCTTGGACGACCCCCACCCCCCTAGACACCACCCCACCACCTGGACACCCCCCAACCCCTTGGACGCCCCCACCCCCTACCCCCTTGGACACCCACCTGAACCCCCTGGACAGCCCCCACCCCCCTGGAAAGCCCCCACCCCTGGACATCCCCCACCCCCTTGGACATCACCCCAACCCCTAGAACCCCCCCTTGACATAAATAGCTTATTTTACTCCTCAACACTATATCATGTCAAAATAATTGATAAAAAATGCAATCCAATCCATAAGAACATCAATGTCCCCCTTTTTATTTGTTTTACAATACCAACAAACAAATCTTATACCAATATGTTTGTATCTTTTTCCACATTATTGATAATAAATACAAAGGATATCTTGAGATCTTCTTATTTCATTTAACTTCTCTAAAGAATACCATCTTATCCCTATTTTACTCAGAATTACATCCTACATCACCTTTTGAGAGAATGAAAGTTTCACTAAAAAATTACCTAAGAGACTTTGGTTAATATACTTTATATCTATATGGGATAACATATAAAATAAGTGAGAATTAACCACGACATAAAGGCTGTACAT
This sequence comes from Viscum album, assembly GCA_963277665.1. Classification (NCBI taxonomy): domain Eukaryota; kingdom Viridiplantae; phylum Streptophyta; class Magnoliopsida; order Santalales; family Viscaceae; genus Viscum; species Viscum album. Next base: position 642,753,902 of record OY728155.1, on the reverse strand, counting down.
TAATAAAATCAACATGTGATACCATTTTGAAATAACTCAAATTAGGGGTTATATAACAGCTCCCTCTTAAAGATATAGTCTACAATCAACTCAACACACAGATTATAAAATTCAAGCATAAGACATAATATGATATTTTATGATTTTGAATGGGGGAGATCATTATAAACCTCAAGTGCATTTATAGACCAGTGGTATAGAATGATATGTATTATGTATTGTAAACTCTGTGTTATTCTGCAGGTAAATTCATAGGGAACCTTCTTGATTCTAGATAAATTGTAGGCATAGGGAAGCTTCTTACTTCTGGACAAATTGTAGGCTCTATACCAACAGTTTCCAAAACCGTTGGTATAGAATAGAATAACCCCCTCTTTACCAACGATTTACAACCATTAGTAAATGTCTTATTTCAGACTTTACCAACGGTTTCTGAAACCGTTGGTAAAGGCCTGGTATTATCAATCTTTACCAATGGTTTTCATAAACCATTAGTAAAGATCTATTGCAACAGTTTTGAAACCATTGGGAAAGATAATATGATTTTTGGTGGATTTTCCCAATGGTTATTTGATAACCCGTTGGTATAAGCCTATACCCACTGATTGATTGCCAACGGTTGGCTAAACCATTGGTATAAGTGTTACCAATGGTTTTACAGGCTTTTCCAATGGTTTAAAACCATTGTTATATATTAAATTTCCAGTATTTCAAGGAAATGAACATCATCCAATTCCTATTCTCGGCTTCCATGAACATCACCCATGGAGTTTTTCATCATTCAGTCCATCCTGAGGACCCCACCTGAAGCCATTGAGGGTGTACATCCCATCCTCAGGCTTCATGAATACCGTTTCCATGAGCGTAAAGTCCATGATGTCCCTCATCCAACCAAACACTTTCATGTCTCTTGGTGTGAGACAGAGCTTGTCAATATACCTAGGATGATGTCAAGATGTTGGGCATGCTCTTCACTAGCTGAGGTACGCTAAGAAGTCATCGAAGAACACCACCACCAACTTATCCATTTCTAATGTCAAGCTATGGGACACCATGACCTTCCAGGGATCTTGGGCTTCCCTTTCAATACCTTGATGTTCCCTTATTTTGGGGAAATGTGAAGAGGAAATACTTGGAGGGGATTTATTCTGGTATCCTCAATCAACTTGCCAGCTAGAAAGGGAAGGCGATGTCCATGGCTGGGAGGGTATGACTTTTAAATTCAGTGATAACATCTAAATTTGTTTACTCCTTCTCTCTCTATCGGTGGCCCAAGGGACTCATCAGGGAGCTACAAAGTCTGGTCTGAAAATTTATCTGGATAGGGTCAATCCATGAGCGCAAACTCATTATTGTTTCTTGGAAGGAGTGTATCAAGCCTATCGAATTTGGGGGTCTTGGGGTCAAAGATCTCAGGAGTTTTAATGATGGGCTCATTGGTAAGTTCACTTGGGGTCTGATCTCTAAATACACTTCTGGTGATTTTTTAGTTAACCGATTCAAAGGCAGGTTAATTAATGGTTATAAATATTACCTTGATTCATTTGCATGGGTTTCTCTCAAATGTTCCTTCATGCAGATCATGAACGACACAAAGTGGTTGGTTTTTTTGTGACTCTAACCTGAATTGTTGGAGCATGACTTGGCTTGATCGACCGCTTCAAGATAGTATGGACATTCCCTCTGGTGTTGGGCAGTTCTCCACTACTGAGTTTGTAATGCATAAACATCTATTTGACAACATGATACCCCCTCAGGTGGAGCTGTAATTTCAATCCTATGTTTTTATGGATTGTGACACTCTAATATGGAAGCATAATAGGAATGGTCAATTTAATAGTAGGGATCACTATCAGTTTTCTTGTGGGGGTTCTTGTAGTTCACCTAAATGACTCAAGAAATATAGGTCCTTGTTCATTCATCCCTCTCGCTATTATCTTATATGGCGACTTTGGAAGAACCGTGTTCCCACTCATGATCATCTTAAGAGGTCTGGTTTTATATTTTCATTAGCATGTCATCTTTGTATGCAAGCTGAAGAAGATATCCAACACCTGTTTGTGGAGTGTTTATATGATAGGTATCTGTGGGTGTACATTGGTCATCTGTTCGGACTGCAGGTGAACCGGTTCCCGATTCTGGAGCTACTCACAAGGATGTCCAGGTTTTTCTGCAGCGAACAGGTGCAGAATTTCCTCCTGGTGGCTGCTGCGACTGTGATTGCAGCCATCTGGGTTGCTCGGAATGCTATAGCATTTGAGGAAAAAAAGGTTCCCATTCGGGATGGAATGCTGGCAATTCACCAGGAGGTTTATGCTGCTTCCAAGGTACAATCTGGTGCGATGGATAACAGTGTTTCAGACTTGTAGATTTTGCGGTTACTTGGTGTTTTTGGGCAGCCTCAGAAGCCTAAGATGACCAGGTACATTCGCTAGATTCCCTTGATCAGTCCATAGCTTAAAGTCAATGTGGATGGAGCTACTTCCAGTGCACCAGGCCCATTGGGGTGTGGTGGTGTTTTTCGTATGTACTGTGGCTTTGTGAAAGGATGTTTTTATCAATTCACTGGCATTGGTGTTGCTTTTGAAGCGGAGCTTTGGGCGATTATTCACACAATCAGGTATGTTGTTTTGTATAATTGGAACATGCTATGGATTGAATCAGATTCTCAACTTGTGGTCCAATCTCTACAAACAAGAATGCAGAATGTGCCTTGGCGGATACTTTCAAAGTGGTTTGAATGCCTCAATCAGGTTCGTCATCTAAAATTGATTGTCTCGCATGCTTTTAGAGAGGTCAATCAGGTGGAAGATGCTTTGTCCAAGAAGGCAATCATGGCGATGGATATGGCATGGTCATTCACGGTCCCTGATTACTGCTCCTCACTGGTGGAGGTAGATATTCATGGAGTTTTTTATTCTCGGTCTTGTAATACTCCTTTTGTTGCCTGACTCTCTTTTCTTTTGCTTAATCAATTTTTCTTGGGACCGATTTTTACCGGATCCTAGACTTTCTTGGTCAACACTTAACCATCACCACCCAGGTGTGATTTCCAACCAGGTTCAACCATCACTCCACAACCAAACCATTCATACAAACAAGTTCAACCACATGACCACCCTTACCTCAGGTGTCACCATCAAGTGAAATCATATAGCCACATTCCACCCACCTTCAAATATTCCACTTGAAAACAACCTTAAGCCTCTATTAATCATCATCCAAACATGTGATCCAGGAATCAATATGATACAACCCTTAGAAACAAACCTTAGATCCTATTACAAGCACTCGGTTTCCCTTACGAAAGAAATGGGTATAACTATACCATTTACTAAAACTTGGTGGTACTCAATACGCATTAACACCACCTCTAAAGTATATCCCATGCTTCATATTCTAAGGTACCTGTACTGTTGGGCTAACCTCCCACGTGGTCACCCTTGATTTGTCGGAACTATCAGCTCATAACCATAACTCGAGTAGCACCACCAACCCTCAACCTTCCCACTTAGCCCTCTAGGCTAAATCCACACCATACAACACCCTGAGTTCCACTATCAAAATCTAAAACATCTACATGCGTGACACACACCCAAAAGCATTAGAAGCCCTGTCTAACCTCTCTCACCGGTCACCTTGAAGGTTGAACGATACCAACTCTATAAACTGGATTCACAACTAGGAGAATCCATTGGTCCTCTCTCCAAACCAAGCTTATCATGACATGAACAAAGCAATGCTCATGAATGGAACTCTCACTCCCATTCTGATTCACACTATACCTAGCATACCAAAAACCATCTATTCTAGGTTCCCCAAAAAAGGTGTACACATTCATCAGAATTACGAGAAAAACATTCTCTCCGATATTCAAGACACAACTCACAAGGTCTCTACTCACAAGGTCACCAAGACCCAAGCACCATCCTTAGGGTCCAACATGTACTCCGTATAGTCATGAACCACGAGAGTTCTCTCACTCACATTACCGAACAATGCCTCACAACCCAAAGGCCACAACCCTATGAGGGTTCCCTAAACACACCACTTATGCCACATCATGACTGGTAAGGCCCCACAAATCAAATCCAAAGTCCCCATTAGGGAAATCTCACCACCCAACTTACACATACAAGGGTCTAACCGACCACACAAGAGATACACACTTTTGAACTCAATCATTCTCATTTTAAACTTACCACTCACCCGATGCATTGAATAATGACCAACATGACTTAACCACATATGGAAAAGGTTTCACACTCACAACCTTAAACAACTCATTCTTCATGCTCTAACCCAACAGTCATCATCACACTTAGAACACTGCCCCCCCTACCATGCCTACTATGGGTCAGGGTCAATATAGAGTAACCAATTCACTTAATCACAAGTATTTTGTCAATACCTCTTCAAACCAATTCTTCATTTACAACAAAATTCCTTCCCTCATAGGCACATTTCCCATTCACAACTTGTTTAAATCATCATCTTAACTCAATTACACCTTTCATTAGGCAAAATTTGTTAACAATTTTATTGTCATTGTGCAACCCTTTTTCTTTTAGACACAAAAACAACCCTTACGATTTATCAAAACCCAAAGCTTTAACCTGGTCACAAAATTTCTTTATACACGATATTTATTAACTATTCATTTTCATTATTTTCATTCACCCACTTTCATTACCATTTTTAGGCATCATTTTCTTCATATTTATCAGGAAAATAAAATGCATTTCACTCTCTATGCCTTGCACACCCATCCTGTGTGTGTGCCTATACTGATGCATGCCACCTATATCCTTAGGTGCCTAAAATGATGCTTGAATTCACATCCCCATGCCATTCTGACAATGAGAAAAATATCATAAATATGTCAAATCACACAACATGTGCATCAACCAACGGTGAAATATTATCCAACTGTAACAACACATATCAAGAACAACGATTCCCACCCAAGGTGACTTGGGTTTTCCCTCGTACATGGGTTAGATACTCATAAGCACGATCTCATTACTAAGGACCAACACATCCTAATCTCCTTTCTACCATCCCCAAATATTAAGAAGAGGAAATAACTCATTTGATACCACTTTGTAACATCCCCAACCCGAAAGCCACTAAACTGATGCTCCGAGATGGGTCGTCACATGACCTCAAGTTTGCCTCCCCGTACGCCCGAGGTTTCTGACTAGTGGCGAGGGTCTAATAAGTCACGTGGGGAGACTATACCCTCTTTATCAGAGCAAGCCGCAGTAGAACACAATATAAATAGCAGAAATAATATGAATAACCAATAAACATGCATAACTGAGTATTTCCCAAAAGGGGTACAAACCAAAAATCAAATACAATAATGTTATGCAATACTAGTAGTGAAAGTGAATAAAAGCCAAAAAAAAACAGACAAAACTCCAAACAAGTCCCGACTCTAAGTCCAGGTCCTCCTCCATGTACATCCTGAGCTAAAATCAACATCTCACAATAGGGCCTCTGCCCATGTCCCGACCTGCAACCAAGAGATCTGCTCGGGTGCCCAATGGTGGCCCGAGTAGGGTGTGAGTACAAAACTCAATAGGCCACCACCAATGGTGTCTACAAAATATCCAGTCTAATAGATAGTGCATGCAAGTACAAAATGAAAGGTAAGTAAGCAAGGGACAATTAAGGTGCCATTAGTTAACAATGTTTATTTAATTCATGACTAGAATTTATCCCAATTCCATTTCTTATACCATATTCATTACATAAGTCGTATTGATCACATGTTTCATGGGTTAGGAATAAATATCATCCACACAAGGGTATAAGGTAATCAATCACAATGCACATGGGAAACAAATCAAGTACCTATCTCACTAGGTATCCACATATCACATCAACACATTCTCCTCACTTCGAAGCCTCAGTCTGGGTGGAATGAAACCGTTAGGGGAATATAGCCTATGTCCCCTTCCCTAACCCATTCATTTTGGGGTGGAGTTTGGAGCCTCAATCTAACTCGACCCGTGGACATAGAACCTCAAGTCAACACCCCACTCTACCAAGCCATGTGCACATACTTATTTTTCAAGTCGCCACAACCATACCATAACACAACCAAGCATATTAAATTCCATTGGATATCACAACACATAAAAACAACATGGGAATTAATATTATGCCATAACCCATTAATACATTTACCATTTTCAATTCATATCCATTTAGCCAAATTCCCATTCTCGCCCCTTAACCCATTAGCTGTATTCAACAATCCCCCATGCCTTATCCAAATTTAAAATGGACCATTCATTAACCCATTTAGCCCAATTATCATTTCACAAGCATTTACCCACTGATGCATTTCAAGTACATTTCTAATATCATATAACACAATCCCTTTATTACATTCAATCATTTAGGTGTACCACATAATTCTCATGTATTAAACCATTCCCCAATTTCATCCATTCCCTTATTACAACCCATTAACACATTCCCTATTTCCCATTCCATTACCCAATTACAAGCTCACCATTTAACACACCCTAATCCCCTTAGGCATTTCTAACCAAATTAATGAAACAATCGACATAATCTCTTTCAACCTAATTACCCATTTACATGTCATTCCAACAACACCTTATGCCTTTATCATCGTAGGCATATTTATAATTATTTCATTTATAACTGAATCAATCATTAAGACACATTCTACATGGGTTTCACATTCCTATTCGGCAACCCACCACTTAACCCTACCACACTCTCAGTCCGGGTTCGCCGGCGCACCCCATGGGTGGCCCTAAAATGGTCAAGTCATCCTCAATGCATCCCACAGGAATCGTGAGGGTTTCAATTGCTCACTTAGGTGACCATTTTTATCAACCACTTAAATGGAACCAAGGACACAAAAAAGGGGAAAACAAGAACACCAACTTCCATGCACAAATCCAAAATAAAACTATGGGATAATCTTGTAGACCACCTACCTCAAATCCGATGATGAACACACTCTCAATCATGGCCTTAGATCCGAATTCAAGCACCCCTTGAAGCCTCAACCTAGGTTCCACCGAAAAAGGTGGTTTTAGGGTTTTGTAAGAAGAAAGAAGAAATAAAAAACCCTAATCCGAAAAATATAAGGAAGGAGAGGATTAGACTTACCCGGAGCTTCGATCCGCAACCAACGACGTCCAAAACGACCAAGAATCGAAGGAGAAACAGCTCTTGGAAGCTTGGGTCATCCAAGTTCGTCACTAGAGTTGAGAGGGGAGGAATTGAGTAAAATCCCAAGTTAGGTTTTAAAATCCTGGGGTGACATTTTTGTATTTTTCTTAAAGTTTCTGGGCTGCACGGTTTACCCGCACAGTTTTCCAAACCGTGCGCAAACCGTGTGTGATTCAATGCCCAAAAAATTCCCCTTCACATGGTTTCCTGAAAATTCCACCTGGTTTTCTTAACCGTACGCCAACTGTGCGTAAGCCTCTACCCATGACTGCATGGTTACCTGGGATGATCCACACGGTTTGCACTAACCATGTGCAAACTGTGCAACATGCCCAGGAACTCCGTTTTCTTCCCCTTTCGTGTCCTAAACCCCCGAAACACATTCAAGCCTTCACCTAAACATGGGGAAAAACTTATCTAGACAAAAATAAGAGGCCAAACCAAGACTTAAACAAAAAAATACCTTAATAAGATCTAGAATCTTACAATTATGACTTCACCACCAAGAACCAGGTTTCTAGTGTTCTCAGACTGAGGTCTCTTGACCAAGGAGTCCTTGAAAGAGACCCCCTCTTTTGCAAAGAAATTAGAAGCATTAGAAATGAGGGTCCTCTCAAGGCTAGCTGAGGTTGTATAGTTCCTACGTGTTGTAATAATATCTTTACAAGGATCCATGTCTTGGTATCTACCAAGAAAAAATTCAGAGTTAGGAGGCTGAGCAGTTGTATCCGTGCCAACACAGATGTCACTAGTGCATTCAACATCCTTCTTTTATTTCTTTTAGTAGGTGGTGTGATCATGAACATTTTTCAAGAAAAAAGAACAAAATGTGGCCCTTCTACAGGAGTCCAAGGAGTGTCCTAAAATTTTCCATTCAGAGTAAAAGGCCGATAAATTCTCATAAACGATTCGCAGATCCAGTGCATCAGTATCAGTGGAAAGAATTACCTTGTCTATTAAGGTCTGACTGAGATCAACCTCAACAAGAATTCGAGTGAAGTAACCAAAACACACCCTCTCTCTTTCTTTATCCATTTTTATAGGAATTCCAATTGTTGAGGCGATATCAAAGAGGATATTCAGGTGCCACAATATTTAGTTAAGCCCAAAGATCTTAACCCAAACTTGAGTGAAGGAATTCTTTACCTCAAATGGATTGAAGTGGAAGTCCCACTCATAAATGCTTAAGGAGCCCAAATTCAGAGAGACAATGCTGAAACCCCAAGCACACCTTTTCAAATCTTCATTGAGGAAGAGAATATGAAAGAAACCCCTTCAAGTAATATATTTAAATAATAAATATACTTATTATATTTATAATTTCTAATTTTTAATTATATATAAATACTTTTTTAAACATGTTTATTTATAATTATAATTATAACTATATATATATATATTTAAATAATTATAAAATTATAATAAATACATTTATTATAATTATATATATATATATTTATAAATATATTTATATATAATTATAATTATAATTAAGTATATATATATATAAATAATTATAAAATTATAATAAATATATTTTTTATATTAATAATTTTATAAATATATATAATTATATAAATTTATTTATAAATATATAAAAATATTTATATTTATAATTATATATATATATATTTAAATAATTAAAAATAAATAAATAATTATTTATAATTATAATGATAAATTAATATTTATTTATTTAAATAATTATAAAATTATAATAAATTTATTTATTATATTTATAATTTAAATAAATAAATAAATAAATATATTCATAGTTATAATTATAAATAAATATCTATTTATTTAAATAATTATAAAATTACAATAAATATATTTATAATTTTATAATTTTATAATTATTTAAATAAATATATATTTATTCACAATTATAACTATAAATAAATAAATATATATATATATCTAAATAATTAAAAATTATAATAAATATATTTATTATAATTTTTTAATTATTTAAATATATCTATATTTATTTATAATTATAATTATAAATATAATACATATATTTATTATAATTTTGTAATTATAAATAAATAAATATTTATTTATAATATTTATAATTATATATATATATATACAAATATTTATAAATATATTTATTATATGTATATTTTTAAATTAATATATATTAATTTATAGTTATAATTCTAAACAAATAAATATATATTTAATATATATATATTTATTTATTTATAAATATATATTTAATATATGTAAATATATATAATATATATATATATATAAATATATATTTAATATATATAATAATATAAATAAATTATTAACATTAGGTCTTTATCCGTGTTTTTTTAACGCTGATAAAGATATCCTCTATGAGTGCTAAAAAAATACCAATAATACTATTCTTTATCAGCGCTATAATTTTAACGCTTTCTATTTTAGCGCTAATAAAACTGATATTTATTTGCACTTTCCAAAAAGCATTGATAAAAGCCTTTTGGGGTTTTGACAAGTGGAACGACTACTTCTTGCTAAGTATTCCATAACTGCTCACATTATTTTACCAAAAGGTTCCAAACCCTGGAAATTGGATGATTTGTTCTTGTGACTCTCTAAAATTTGGGGTTTTGATAAGTGGAAATGTGTTTCGATGGGCTGAGGTTTTTATCACCTCCTTTTCCCCACTGAAGATCTGAAGCTAAAAGTGTGGGGACATGGCTTGGTATCCCTTAAACCAGGGGTGATGCATATAAGAGAGTGGGACAGTAATTTCAATCCAAAGGATATCAAAAAATCCTCTGTGCAACTATGGGTTAAAGTCCATAGTTTGAACTAGATTTTGTGGCATCCAAGAATTTTATATGATATTGCACTTTCAATTGGTGTACCAATTAAACTAGATAAAGAAACAGAGTTAGCTCGGTATGGACATTTTGCTCGCTTTCTGGTGGAAGTGGATCTTGGCTCCACTCTTGTTGACACAGTCTTTCTTTCCACTAACTCAGATGGATTTGCTTTAAAAATTGAGTATGAGCGAATGTGAAAATTTTGTATGGAATGAAAACTGATTAGACATGAAATCTCTACCTATAAAAAATCCTTGGTCTGTGAGTTTTGCTCTACGCGTGGACATGGGGACTCTACATGCTACAAGAAGGTATGATCTGAGAAACTGAGGCAAGCTAGGCATCTTGGGAATGTGCTGATGCAAGGTGAAGCTTCATTGGTGCATATAGCTGAGCTTAGACAAGGGCTTGCTGGGGACATTCAGCATGCAGACCTGTCCGTGACTGGGGTTGTTGTGTCTGGACCTCCTATTGTTGATGCCCTGGTTACCCTTGATTGTAGGTTGACTTCCATTGCTGTTGAGAATGGTAAACTGGATGTTTTGTCTCATGGTGGTACTCCTTCACCCAAGCAATCATGGGCTAAAATAGCCATAGAAAGGCGGGTTGGATGTTCTTCTTATACTGATTTAAATGATTCTGAGGCCCGAATTCAAAGGGAGGTGGATGAGCAGTTATCTATGGAAAGATCTCTACTCACTTCCAGTAGAAAAGGAAAAGGCATGTTGGCGGTTGTCTCTCTGCAGCTGAAGTAAGCTGGTTCTACAGGTACATATGACTTTATACACATGGTTGGTAACAAATCCAAGAATTCTATAGTTGATGGAGAGGGATTTCAAATGGTTCTTCCCTGAAAATCCAAAGCCTCTGATCTGGTGCAAGTTCAAGATGCTATGGATAACAAGCATTTGGATTGGAATTATCCTTCCAATTTTTCTGAACTCATGAAGAATGCTTATGATCTCTTTGGTAAAGCCTCTAATGTGGAATGTATTAGTGCAAGAAAGAAGAATATTAATGTCACATTTTCAGGGGACCAGGAGGGGGAACCAAAAATTGAAGTCATTAATAAGGAAGCGACTGATTGTTTTTTTATATAGTTGGAGGCGATCTTTGCAATAATTCATCCATATGTGTTTGGATGTGGTGACTATTTAATATTCCAAAAATTGCTTGCTATAAAATTTGAGGATGGATTCTTCTCGAATTCAGAGATGAATTTACAAGACCTTTCTTGGAAATTCAGATTATTGGAGGAAGAGTCCGAGTCATCATCTGATGATGATAGAGACCCCCCACAAAAGACACGATGAAGAGGTAGATATCCAAATGGTAGGGGCAGATACCCTAGGAATATGGGTTCTAAGGTAGCCCAGGGGATGTGATCTGGGTTTCACTATCGTATGGTGGTGTTCTACTTGTACCACTATCTTTATTTTCTTGTACTTTATTTTTCGTTAATAAATTTTAGGACCACTTGGGTCTTGAACCTTCTAACTATTATTATAAATGGAACCCTATCAGAACCCTACCACCGCTCGCACCTCAAGATTTTGTGGAAATAGAGCTCTGTCGCCGCCGCCTTCGCCGCTTCTGTTGCCATTGCCTCTAGACCCTACTACTGCTTCCAAACCTCCAAATCTAAGATATTTTATATTGTTTACGCCTATTTTTTTCAGTTGTACATCACCTTCTCATGTTTCACTTATTCTCGGCGAACCGAACTCCCATCCTTGTTGTATCTACACGCGTCTTACTCCTCCTCCTCTTGTCCTTGTTTTTTTGGCACCCTAGCTTCAGATCTAGTGAAAATAATTTGTTTGGTCTATATTAATTCATTTGGATTCCCTTCCATCATCCATTTTTAGTAGAACCCTATGAATTTTGGGAGATATTTCACCCCTCTTCATCCTACTTTGATATGTTGGTTTCGATGGATTCCCCTTGGTGATCGATGGTAAGACCTTCCATTCCACTTGATTGTTTTAATCAATTATTCTCATAATGATCCATTTCGGTGGTGCGTTTTTTGTTTGTGGTTTGAGTTGGTCAACATTTTGATGATACTTGGGTGCATTGTGGGTTGATGAGTTATCTAAGGTCATGATGTGGGAAGACAATGTCCATTTGTGATGCGGGGGCTCATATGGTTGGTATGTGTCCATGTTGTGGGGTGGAGTTGTGTGGTTGGTTAGAGGACGTGTTTTGGGTAAGCGATGATGTGGTTGGTATGAGTTTTTTCTACAGGGAGTCTATGATATGGTTGGTCTATGGTCATGTTATGGTGTGGTGATGTGATGTCATGTTATGTGGTTGATAATACGAGAGAGTTTGTGTTTTTCTAGATGACTGTGTAGTGATAGAATAGTTGTTTAACAATGTTTAAATGGCTTGGGATGACCCAATAAAACTAAATATGAAATTTAAATAATGAAAATAATTAAAAATATAATTTATAATGCATCAGTTAATTTTATATAGTCCATTAAAAATATCATTCTCTCTATAGAAGAGCATTTCATAGATATTTTGAAGGATCAAAATTCAATATATATAATATTGTTATTTTATAGTTTTTTATTAATGATATAGTGTTAGATTATAATGAATATATTTTCATTATCCATAATTCATAGAAAAATCATTTTATATTAAATTAAGTAATTTTTCACAACAACCAGTTTTCTATTAAAGTATTTTATATGCATTTAATAAGGAAAAACATTAATAATTAGTCTATGGACCCTCTCATATATTTTTTTAAAAAAATCATAGGAATCACTAAAAATGCATGGTATGCAATGTGTTTTGACATATTTAAAGTGTTTCAAGTTTATAGTTTTATACGATTTTAAATTAATATAATTTTATAAATTTTGTAGTATATCGTATTAAACTAATATAATTTAATAATAATTTAATATTAAATATGTATATTTTTATGGTTTCATTCATTTATAAAATTATATACTTTTATAAATTTTATAGTATATCATATTTAAATATATAGTTTAAATATAAAATTTTATTAATTATTTATACTTTTATAGTTTTCTAGAATTATAAATTAATATAAATTATAGTTTTATTCCTTATAAATTATTATAATTTTATACGTTCATAAATTTTACGTGTATGCATTATAATTTTAAACCTTTATAAATTTGTAAAATTATATACTTCTATAGTTTATGTATACTTTTATAACATATATGTACTTTTATATAGTTTTATAAAAACACTAGGAATTTTTTTTCATTCCCCATAATTCTCAAACTCACACAAATCCCTTATTGAAATGATCCAGCTCGGGTGACCATAACCCAACTCAGGAAACCTCAACCTTTACTTTTCACTATCTTTACCTTCTATATAATATAGAGTGATAATAATACCATGGCAAGGGCATTTCACTAACTCTATCCAACCCATAGGATATCTATCATGTCCTCACTTCCATAAAAGGTGAATTAATGTTTAACCCCATTGCAACTCCTAAACCTACTTTGCATCCAACATCACCTACATGGTTTAAATTAGGGGAGTCCTCTATAACTACATCTTATCTTGGTTTGGTGTTAGCTTCTAAGGGGATGAGTCTCAGGAAACAAAATGCATTAATAACTATCATCCTCATCATCTTCATGTCCCAAATAATTATTATTGATTTTTTTTCATGAGACTCATCCCCCATATCTTTTGGATGAATTTAAAGGATAACACCTACCATCAGTGGGGTAATTCTTTTCTTAAATTCAATTATCCAGTTCCTTCAAATCATGATGAAATTATTTGAAACATTCAAATGTTGGGTTCCCCTTATTTGAAAGGCCTTTTTTTGTGCATTTATTTTGTTAAATTTTAATTTTGATGAATCAAATAGGATGGATACGAATAGATAATGGATGGATTCTAATCATATGATAAAAGAGTATAAATATAGGGTGAACGAGTTCATAATGTTTGCAAAAGATCATGTATATGAATCTTCTCAAATCCTTTTTCCATCTTTATATTGTTTTTATTCAAGTCTAATTAGTCTAGAGGATTTGTAAGAACACTTGATCTGTCACAGAATTGATCGAAGTTATAAATGTTGGAATAGACATGGGAAAAAATGAATATAGCTAGTGATTGGGATAACACTGCGTTTTATAGATCATATAATATGATTAAAAGTGCATATAATGAAGAAGATTGTATCGAGGATGTGATTACAGGTGTGAATGATAATGGAGATCATATTGAGGAAATGACAATGACAGTTGAAGATGAACTTAATGATTATCCAAAATTGTTTGAGAAGTAAAAGAGTTATGAAAAGACACCATTTTATACTGGTTGCACTAAATATATAGGATTGTCAGTCGTACTGAAGTTGTATAATTTGAAAGTAGGCAATAGATGGAGTGATTCTAGTTTTACTAAACTACTTTCTCTCTTGAATGATATGCTCCCATAAGATAATGAGATCACTAGTCAAACATATGATGCTAAACGAATGCTATGTTAATTGAGTATGATCTCTGAAAGAATACATGCATGTACAAATGGCTGTATACTGTTTCACAAGGACCAAAAACCACTTAAAGAATTCCCAAAGTGTGATGCTTCTCAATGCAAGAAAGATGAATCAGGTCCTACAAAAGTTGTATGGTACTTTACAATTATTCCAAGGTTTAGGTGCCTATATGGAAGTGAGGAGACTAAAAGCAAATTGACGTGACACACAAATACAAGAAATAAAGATAGGAAACTTCATCACCCAACACTCTCCTCAATGGAAGGAAATTGATCATGAGCAACCTAAATTTGTAAATGAACTGAGAAACCTTCGTCTTGTGCTATCTATAGATAGAGTGAATCATTTTTGGTTTTCAAAGTAGTACTCACAATACATGTCTGGTTATGTTGGTAAATTATAAATTTTCACTGTGGTTATGCATGAAACAAAAATATATTATGTTATATATGCTTATATTAGGACCAAAACAACCAGGTAATGCTATTGATGTTTATTTGGCTCTATTGATTGAAGATTTGAAATAATTATGGGGTTCAAGTGTTATGTTGAACAATGATTACAGAAATGAATATTTCACGTTGAGAGCCATTTTGTATGGGACAATAAATGAATTTCTTGCTTATGGAAAATTTTCAAGATATAACATTAAAGGAAATTTAGGGTGTCCCATTTGTGAACAAGGTAAACAATCAATTAGGTTGTAACATTCATCAAAGACTATGTTTCTAGGAAAGCACGTATTTCTACTCCGACGACATAAGTAAAAATATTGGATGACATCATTCGATGGAATTTTAGAAGAATATACAACACCATATCCACTAACAGGCCATCAACTGCTTGAGAAAATAAAAGATGTGGATAGTTCTTTTGGTAAAACTTTTTTAAAAAACCTTATGAAAATCGATTGAAAAAATATATCAGTTTTTTTTGAATTATCATATTGAAATTGTATGTATGTCAGACATTTTTTTTGATGTTATTCATGTTGAAAAAAAATTCATGTGATAGTTTCATCGACACGTTACTAAATGCACCAGATAAAAGAAAGTATTAAATTAAGGCTAGTTTGGAAATGATTGACCTAAGAATACAGGAAGAGTTGGTGCTAGTGAAGGGTTAAAAATGAACTCTTCTTCCTCTAGCTGCTTACACACTTTCCAGACAGGAGAGATATCAGTTTTGCAACTTCTTGAATAACATAAAGGTTCTAGAGGGATATTGATTGAATATAAAGAATATTGTGTCAATGACTAATTTAAAGTTAAAGGGTCTGAAATCACATAACTACCATGTTTTGATGAAAGATCTAATTCTTGTACCTTTACATTTCATTTTTCCCAAGAATGAACATCGTACATTAACCAAACTCTGTTTCTTTTTCAAATCTATATGTAACAAAGTTATTGAACCAGTGAAATTGACAACTATGGAAAAGGAAATTTTCATCATATTATGTGAATTGAAAATATTCTTCCCACCAACATTCTTTGATATGATGGTTCACTTGGTGAGAGAGATTTGACTATGTGGTCTCATAAACTATAGATGAATGTACCATATTGAACGATATATAAACATTTTGAAAGGGTATGTCAAAAATTGAAGTCATCCAGAGGGCTGTATTACAGAGCAATATATTCTTGAGTAAGCCATTAAATTATGTATCGATTACCTTTCTGGTGTGGAAAGCATTGGTCTACTAAAATCTCATAACATTGGGGGACTTGTGGGTGAAATAATTTCTAGAAGAGATGGTGTCACAATCAATATTATAGATCAGGAGCAGACCCACTTTAAATTTTGCATAAGAGTTTATAAGTTTCCCCATATATTGAAACCCAAAAAGAAATTCTTAGGCATTTAAATCCATAAAGGGATGAAAGATGGATATCAAATACACATAATAAACAGTTTATAGGATGGTTTAAGGAGTCAGATGAAGATCCAAATTCAATTTTATAACGACTTCGATGACTGGCCCGAGGACTAAGTGTGTATGTATTATCTTAAAATGGTTATGTAATTAATGGTTATATGTTCTATACGAATGAACATAATGAAGGTAGTACCATGAAAAATAGTCGAGTTACACTTGTGGCTGAAGCGATGCATGTTTATGGTAATAAGTAAAAAAATTCAATTTATGTGAATATTATATACTTTGAAATCATCAAACAAATATGGGAGTTAGATTATAAAACATTTCAAGTGTCTATTTTTCAATGCAAGTGGATTGATAATGGGAGTGTTGTTAAAATAGATGAATTGGGATTCATGAAAGTGGATTTCAATATGGAAGGGTATAAAGAAAAACTATTTATAATGGCATTACATGCAATGAAAGTATTTTATGTTCCAAATCCCACAAACCAAAAGTGGTCAATTATTTTTTTATAGACCAAAAATACTGAAGGGTTAGATGAAAATTCAACTTAGGATGACCCTTTAATTGGGACATCACAATCATTTTACAGCAGTCCCAATGTAGATGGGGTTTTGTATGTTAGAGGAGACCACAATGAAGATATTTGGATACTTGATAGAGGGGTAAAATCTCTTCAATATTAAAAAAAATTAAATAATCAGGTTATATATATATTTGTAATATACATCGTGTTACCTCATGTTATTATCTGTTTGTTGTTGCGTTTATATAATATAAATTAAATGTTAAAACACTTCTACTGATAATGAATTCTGTACATGTTGATGCTCTCAATCTTAAGGAACAACAGGTTTCTCAACCTGCTGTTGCTCCAAATCCTGAGGAACAATAGGTTTCCCAACCTGTTGTTACTCCCAGTGCATAGGTACAACAACCTTCTCCAAATACCGATGCTACCAATCCAGAGGAACAAAATATTAAAGATATTGAATACTAGTAAATTATAGGAGATGGAGGACCAATGATGCAGAAAAAAATGAGTGTCATAGTGTGTTGGTGTTAGCAAAAAATATTAAGGCAAAAAGCAAAGGCATCAAATTCAAGGTTGGATAGAATACGTGGGGCCAAACTGTTAACCCCAATAAGGCCATGTTCAGTAATTACATTGGGCTCATCACTCAGTAGCGCGTGCTGTTTGATGTATATTCTTGGAATTATGTTGTGCCCATGCTTAAGACACTAATTTGGGAAGATATTACCGTAACATTATGATACCCTCTCTTTATTTTACTAAAAAATAAAATAAAGAAACATTAACTTACTATTCATCATCCCTTATAGAGTTCATTTATAATAGATAACTCCCACAAGAAATTTGTATTAATTCTTATTGGATGGATCCATAGAGGCTTTTGCAAAATTCTAATGAGATGTCATCTTAAAGACGTTAAAGGGAAAATAAACCTGCACCCACCACTTATCTATGCATACCTGATAAGCCAAGAAGCGTGGGATGCATTTACTAACCGTCATATAGAGATTTCTTTTAAATTACATTGTGAATGGTAATATATTGTTTTGAAATACATGTATTCATCACTTTTATTGAGAATTTTTTATTTATTAAATAGAAACTGAGTGCTGAAAATAAGGAATGGGAAGCAAAACCAACATACCCCTACTATAAAGCAAGGATGGGGTATGCTTTACTTGAAAAAAATTGGTATGTATTTTAAATATGCCATAATAATTTTATATGACATAAAATAACAACATAATTATGTTCCTCTGTTTATATGTAGATTGATGAATTCAAATATAAAGACACTTCCATACCATGCCATGTGCTATGGAAGGAGGCATGTGTAAATAAAGATGAGATACTAATAGATAAAAGCACACAAAATGAGTGAGAAACATGTGTAAATATGACATAACAATTTTTTTTGCTTTAAATCACAATTACATAACAATGATTACTTATTTTCCTATATTTTCTATCCAAATTATTCATAAGAATCATCAACACCTATACCGGATGAACACCCATTATCGGTGGCCTTGAAGCAACCAAAATAGTATGGCCATGTTAGAGGTGTGGGTTTTGGGGTGATATCCCGAACATATTTTGATAAAACAGTAACAATAGGAGGAAAAAGATAAAGAAATGGAAGAGATGAAAGCAATATTAGCTTCCCTTGAAGAAAAATTTCATTGGAAGACTGATTTTCTATAAACTGTTATGGGGGGAATAAAAGAGAAGAAAAAACTCAAGAACAACTACTACATGAAGATCATGCCCCACCCCCACCATCTTTGAGGCAAGCCATTACCCTCGAAGAGTAGTCTTAGTTAAGTTAATCAATATTCTAATAATTTTTTCTATGAAATATGAATCAGACAGACACTTATACCTTTCCTGTACTAAGATTCTATAGGGTGAAAATGACTATGATTTATATCTATCAAGACCCACCCATCACCTTGTAGCGAGGGCTACACTGTTCAATATCCAAGATAATAGTTTACACAATAGACCAATTTCAATAGGTTATGTGAGAGTGGTGATTAGCATAGGTCATGAGATGAGTGCTGAGCTGCCTGTTCCACTTAATGATGAAGATATTCATATGGTTGAACAAGCTATTAGAACATTCATTTCATGACCTTCAAATATTTTAAAAACACATGTTGACTGGGATGTATTCATTTCCAATTTATTTTTCAATCTAAACCTTTAACAATTAATGAAAAAAGTTCTAAACCAATAAATGTTATTACAAAAAAACAAAGGGAAGGGGGTGAAATGAAAGTTCGACTAAAAACCATCTAAAGGATCAACCAACCGATCAAAAATATCTTTCGAAAGCACCTTTATCCTGCCTATTCAATATCTGCAATTACTAACTTGGAGGTTCATACAGATACAAAGTTACAAAATGGTAGTAGTCACATAGTTTATTTTGAAGAACAAATGTATGGATAAGAAATTATAAACTACATGCTCTTAAGAATGTAAATGAAATACTCAACCATGAATGGCTAGGAGGCTAAGTTCTAAATGTATACATGAGTTATGTTTTCATGATTTGTTTTTCCAAAAGCTAATATACCATGTTAATTATGAATAAATACATTTCATATTTTTTGCAGGCATATATATCAAAACCAATTGAAGGGATTTTCTCATGAAAATAAATCTGGACTCATTAGTCTTCATGTCACTTCTATAGAACAAAAAAAAAAGATTAAAAAAATGGATGAAATAGTGGCAAACCTGGCTAATTTTTTTGAAATAAAACTTGCAGATCACATGCTCTTATTAATACCAATGATGTAGGGGTAAAACTATACAATTTAACCATATCAAATATATTTTCATTTCTTTCATTACTTATTCCCTTTTGTGTTTTTAAGAAACATTGGATGCTCATTACGGTCAATTCTGATACTCCAAATATTTATTTTCTAGATTCACTACATGGATACCCAACAAACTGACCACACATGATGATGTTTGTAAAATTTTAATAGGCTACATACAACATTTTAGAACTAAACTTCAAGTTATATATTTTATATTATGTTTTAATGATAATTATGTTATGATAAGGTGGTGTTTAAATATCATGAAAATTATGGCATGAGGACAGTCCATGTGCACAAGGAACCTGACAAGTTCTACAACCAGACAAGTATCAAGGTATATATAATGAGATTTCACTATCTAAACACATATAAAAACAAATTAATTATTTTTATCAATATTCTCATTGTTTTTTAAACAAAAAAAAATGAAAAACATTGTGGTTATTATGTTTGTAAATTTATGAGTGAGATTATATTCCATCAACAAACTAGCATCCCCGAAGAGGTATTTTCGAAGATAATTACTATTTAATTTCAAATAATTATTAATCCTTTTTGAATTTATATTTTTCTAGTACTACTATGACTTTAGGGAAAAAAATTGTATTCACAAGATGATACAAATTTTCTTATAAATGAATGGGCATCATACGTGATGGCGGAATGTACACAAATAGCATAAAGATGTGACTTACATAAAAGTAATAGATTGTTTAATATTTATGTTTAATTAATTTATTTTTATAATTAATCACATAAGAATTATTTTTTTATATAGGTGGATTCCTTTTTTTAAGTTGGGGTGGTTTGTTCGAAGCAGCTCATGCTTGTGAGAGATTGGACTTCAAGGCTACAACTGAGATAATGATAGCAAGGAAATGGGTCAATAATATATACAATCATCATGAAAATGTGAATTAATATTACTTATTTAATTATTTTTTTCATAATTTTATCTATTATTTGTAAGTTAATTTCCTTATCATTTTTATCTAATACTAATTTAGCTTTTTGCATAGATCTTTTGGGAAGTCCTATTTTGCTTTCAACTATATACAAAAATCCACAAAAGAGATAACATGTTCCTTTGTTCCAATTTTACTATGATTTCCATTGATTTTATTTGTCTATATTCCAATACTACATATTTATTTGATGTTCTTAGCCAAAAAAATTTCTCGTTATTGAAAACTAAAAGAGTATAGGAAGGTTTTTTTGGCTAATAACATCAACTCAATATGCAATGTTGGCAGTTGGACAATGAAAGGAAATGGAAAGAGTGATAACATTAGCAGTTAAGATTGTTTTTATACTTGAATACAGTGATACATAAGTCATTTGTGATGTATAAGAATCAACAAAACCTCAATCTGATACACGATGTGACCAGTATGACTCCAGGTGCATATTTTTATTTTAAAATTGATATTAATTTTAGTAAAAAAAACAACTGACATAATCAAAACCAAAAAAACACATTCATATTGTCTTGATAATTTAGGAAAATGATCTATATTTTATTTGCGACATGTAATAATAAACCACACCTTAATACAATGTACGGTGTGAACGGTATGACTCCAAGTGTGTCTTTTTATTTAAAATTGACATTAATTTTAGTAAGAAAGACAAATGGCATACTCAAAACTAAGAAAACACATTTGTATTATTTTGATACATTAGTAAAATGACCCATGATTCATTTTTTATGTGTAGGAATCAACCTCAACTCAATTCGATACATGATGTTCCTAGTATGACTCAAAGTGCCCGTTATCAGTTTAAAATTGATATTTTAGTTCAAAAAGTGTCACTCACTGAAAACTGAGAAAATGAATTTAGATTATCTTGATAATTTAGGATAATTATTTTTAATTCATTTTTGATGTTCAAGAATTATTCTCACGTCAAACTAATACATGACGTGACCAGTATGACTTAAAGTGTGTGTTTCCAGTTTAAAATGTCATTTTAGTAAAAAAGACAAGTGATGTACTCAAAACTAAGAAAACATGTTTAAATTGTTTTGATAATTTAGTATGAAGATACATAAGTCATTTTGGACATTTAATAATTATCCCCACCTCAATCTTACACACAATGTGACCGATATGACTCCAAGTGTATCTTTTTTTTTAAAATTGACATTAATTTTAGTAAAAAATAAAACTGACATAATAAAAACCAATAAAACACATTATGATTATTTTTATACTTTAGTAAAATAATCCATAAGTAATTTTGTATGTGTAGGAATCAACCTCACCTCAATCTGATACACGATGTTCCTAATATGACTCAAAGTGTCTGTTATTAGTTTAAAATTGACATTTTTTGTTCAAAAAAGTTCCACTCACCAAAAACCTAGAAAACACACTCAGGTTGTCTTGATAATTTAGTAAAATGATTTATAAGTCATTTTTGATATGTAGGAAGTAGTCTCATAAAAAACTGATACACGATGTGACCAGTATGACTCAAAGTGTGTGTTTCCCATTTCAAATGACATTTTAATAAAAAACACAAGTTACATACTAAAAACCAAGAAAAAAATTAATTTTATTGTTATAATTTATGAAAATTATCCATAAGTCATTTTTGATATGTATAAATCATCCCCACCTCAATCAAATGAACAATGTGATCGGTATAATTCCAAGTGTGTCTATTTATTTAAAATTGACATTAATTTTAGTAAAAAGAACAAGTGACATACTAAAAACCAAGAAAACACATTCAAATTGTTTTGATAATTTATGAAAATGACTCAAATTAATTTCTAAAGTGTATGAATAAACCCCACCTCAATCCATTGCACAGTGTGTTCGGTATAACTCTAAGTGTGTCTTTTTATTTAAAATTAACATTAATTTTAATAAAAAGAACAAGTGACATACTGAAAATAGAGAAAACACATTTTGATTATTTTGATACTTTAGGAAAATGATACATAATTCAATTTTGATGTGTAGGAATCACCCACACCTTAATTCGATGCATAGTATGACCGGTGTAACTCCAAGTGTGTTTTTTAATTAAAATTGACATTAATTTTAGTAAAAAGAACAAGTTACATACTAAAAACCGAGAAAAAACATTAGGATTGTTTTAATACTTTAGTAAAATGATCCATGAGTCATTTTTGATGTGTAGGAATCAACCATACCTCAATCTAAAACATGGTGTGCTGGTATGACTCAAAGTGTGTCTTTTTATTTAAAATTGACTTTAATTTTAGTAAAAAGAACAAGTGATATGCTAAAAACCAAGAAAACACATTCATATTATTTTGATACTTTAGTAAAATGATCTATGATTCATTTTTGACATATATAAATCAACCTTACCTCAATCTAAAGCATGGTGTGATCGATATGACTCCAAGTGTGTCTTTTTATTTTAAATTACAATTATTTTTATCAAAAAGAACAAGTGATATACTAAAAATTGAGAAAAAACATTCATATTGTTTTTATACTTTATAAAAATGATCCATGAGTCATTTGTGATGTGTAGGAATCGCCCTAACCTCAATCCAATGCATGGTGTGACTGGTATGACTCAAAGTGTCCGTTATCAGTTTAAAATTGACATTTTATTTCAAAACATGCATCACTCACTAAAAACCAAGAAAACTAACTCCAATGGTATTGATAATTTAGGATAATGATTCATAAGTCATTTTTTACATGTAGGAAGTTGTATCATGTCAAACCAATACACAATGTGACTGGTATGACTCAAAGTGTGTTTCCAGTTTGAAATGAAATTTTACTAAAAAACATAAGCGACATACTAAAAACCGAGAAAACACATTTAGATTGTTTTGATAATTTAGGAAAACAATCCATAAGTAATTTTTGATGTGTATGAATCTTCCTCACCTCAATACTATTCACAGTGTGACTAGTATAACTCTGAGTGTGTCTTTATTTAAAATTGACATTAATTTCATTAAAAAGAACAATTGAAATAGTCAAAACTGAGAAAATACATCAAATTATTTTGATACTTTAGGATAATGATATATAACTCATTTGTGATGTGTTGGAATCAATAGAACCACAATACTATGCATAGTGTGACTGGTATAACACAAAGTGTGTATTTTTATTAAAAGTTGACATTTTGTTAATGAATTTGTTCATATTAATGTTTAATTTATTTCTTTATAATATTACTAACATAAGTTTTTTTTCATATATAGGTGTATTCTTTTACTCGGGTTGAGGTGATTTGTTCGAAAACTGATACCATGAGCATACTTTTTTTAGAGGGGATCACAGATGTCAAAGATGATGAAACATTAATGTTTTTAAATGTTTGTGGATAGTAATTGTAAATGAAATTATACAAAACATTGTTTGAAATGAATATAATAGTGTTTTATTTTGTATTCATGATGTAAAATTTATTTCAATTAAATTATATATTTTGTGTATAGGTTATAAGTTTCTAAAGTGTGATGTTATACAAATAACACACTGCAGTAGGTGGGACCTTTATCAGTGCTAGAAATAATGCTGATAAAGGGGACCCCCTTTAACAGTGCTGAGGATAATAGTGATTTTTAGCGTTATTAAAAGCCTTTTTTCATGTTGTTAAAGAGAATATCTTTAGTAGTACATAATATTTTAAAATTAAAATAAATAGAAGAAAGTTCAAATAGATTATTCATCAAAGCCTTGTAATAATATTTTCTATAATTAATAAATTAATCAATAGTTACAATGTCATCGAAGGAGTAGAAAACGTAGGCGTGTTATGTATTTTCCACTTTTTGAGAAGATGCATGGCTTTAATAATTTTTTCTCATCATTGTATTTTGAATTTTCATCAAAACCATAGTCTTAGAAAAATAAAATAAGAAGCAAGAAAATGAAGAAAATATTAAACTTCAATTTTTAAAAGATGGCTTACACAATGAACAATAAATGAACTATCAATGTTACTTAGGTTTCAAAAACACATGATGATAATACATCAACATTGGTGTATGGTTTTTTTTGAAATTATGTGATTTGGTGTTAATTTTATGTGATGAATATAATAATGGAAGTATTTTTTTTCAAAGGTACGATAATGATTTTGAAGGGTGTATTTAAATATTTTCAAAGTGATTAGAATTTTTCTTGATTTTAATACATTAAACTATAACAGGAACCCAAATTCTTCATTTCCTAAAAAAATAGACATAAAAATGTTCAATATATTTTATAATAAATGTGAACATAATTTTGGGGTGGAGCTCGATGCTATAGCAAAAGCAGTCTCAAAATACACGAGAAAATTCACCCAATTTTTTTTCCACCTGAATGAATTTTACACATTACCCATAGGAATTTTACAACACACCCGAAGGATTTTTCTCTGAACACCTGGAATATTTTTTCTCTCACTCGAAGTAATTTTTCACACACACATGGACATACTATTTTGTTGTACCACCAATCATCACAACCAAGACACACCTCTTGATCTCCATAACCAAGAGGATTTTTGATGCATGTCTCTCCATCATAGATCTATTTACACATCATCATTGACAATTCTCTCATCATCATCGCATGCCATCATTTTCACCTCATTTTTCATGCCTTTGTCGATAGTTGAGAAACCACAGAGGCGACACCCTATTCATTTCCTCTTAAAGTGACTATATATTAAAAGTTCTCATTTGAAAGCAGTTTGATGTATCCTTTTTATAAGTATGGAATGTGGGTCTCAAAAAAAATATCCTATTTTTTTTCAAAAAAAACTCTCCATAATTTTTCAAACTTTCTCATCTCACGTATCAATTTGATTTTTCAAACACTCTTATCCTTTTTTTCCTCTATCTCATTCAAATTTTAAAATAAAAAATCCAAACAATCTCCACCTTAATTTAAAATTTGAATACTCCACTATCATCTCCACCATAAGTGTTAGTGTGATTGTTGGATCCCCCATCATCGAATCTACTATGATCAGATCTGTCACATAAAATCCACCTTAGTCGGATCTCCATATACATTGAATCATCCATGTCGACACTAAAATGATCCATCACACCCATTACATGTATCATATTTTTAAATCCCTGATGAACTCCTCGATGTGACTCCATTGCTATATTTTGATCTTCTTAGGTCAGAACTGTGAACCTCATTTGATACTAGTTATTGGGGAGAAACCTAGAATTTTAGTAGAAGCAATCGAACAATACACTAGAAAATTCACTTGAAGGATTTTTTCTACTCAAAGGAATTTTAAAAATCACCCGAATAAATTTTACAATGCATCTAAATAATTTTTCTCTCAACACCAAAAGGAGAATTTTTCACACACATATGGATATACCATTTTGCTTTACCTCCGATCATCACTACTGGGACATGTCGCTTGATCTCTATATCTAAGAGGAATTTCAATACATAGCTCCCTATTATGGATCTTTTCGCACACTATTATCAATAATTCTATCTTCATTATCGCACACCAACATCTTCGCCTCATTTTTTATGCCTTTATCAGTAGTTGGTAAACCGCAAAGGTGAAACCCCCTTCATTACCTCTCAAAGTAACTACATCTTACAAGCACTCCTTTGAAAGTAGTTTAGTTTATACTTTTTGTTGGAACCCTTGTTTTAATGATAAAAAAATCATGTTTATTATGATAATAATGAGTTTTTATGGTAGTATTTTATTTTATAAGGTAGATTAGTGAAATTTGGATAAGTATGACTCACCATTGAGGATGAGTCACCACCAGGGTTAACTCACTGTTGAAATGAAATTTTTTCTAAATGTTGGAAACACTCACCATCATACATGACTCATCATTGAGGATGCCACCAGAACAATTTTTTTTTGGAAAAGTATGGGAAAGACTCACCATTAGGGGATGAATCTCCATTAAACTAAATATTTGAAAAAGTATTGAAAAAACCTACCATTGGTGATGATCTATGAAAATTTGGCTAAGTGTTGAAAAAAACTACTAGTAGACCCGAGTCACTATTGAATATGACCTACCACCATAATGGAAAATTGGAAAAGTGTTGAGATGACTCATTGCCATCCGAAGTAACTTCCAGCCCGACTCACTGCCAACCTAAGTCATAGTTAGGATGATTCACAATGAGAGATTGTGCCAACATTCAAAGGACTCACCACCACTGTTTTTTATTTTGAATTAAATATCTATAATGAATATATTATCAAATTTAATGTTGTGATTTATTTTAATGATTGTTATTTATTATTTTTCAGAAATGCATTAAAGAATGTGTCAACCATGAGTAAAATTATACATGATATCCAAATTATTGTTCTCAACATGGAAACTCCTACATGCTGCTGTTAAAATAATTAGAAGACTCCCTCATGAAAAATAAGTAGAAGTGAACAACAGTGAACCGATATAAAGACAGACATATTGAGAGTTAGAGCTGAACATTGTAAAATCAAAAGAATATTTTTATGCCTTACACAAATCATCTTTACCAGTGATCAACTGTAGAATAAGTGGAGAACATTGAAAACCTAGACTACTTACTATAGTTATAACAAGAAATGGTTTACAACACTCTGTTATAGTATGTATTTCAGAATCACATATCTATCTTCATTTCAAACTACTCTCAAGGAGTCACAAGCTACAAAGCATATCAAACAGAGCAACATAACCTTTCTACATATCCTTATCTTCTCTTTATGTCTATTTTATTTACATTACAAGTAGTGTGTGTTTTACTCTACATTTGTAACATGAAAACTATCTCATTCACTTGAACTATAATATACTAGATATCTTCTCAACCTCTCTTTACTCTTATTTTCTCACAGTGTTGTGGAAGAGGTCCTCGTGTGGCCTGTCTTTGTTTTATTTCCACAGGTTTTGTAGAAAAGGTCCCTGCATGGACTGAACAATTTTATTGTTGTACACCCGATACAAGTTATGGATCATAAATTATTTTATGTAATATTATTGATAGTAGGTTATTTCCAAGTGGAGAGGATTAGGTATCAACTTGAGATTGAACCTACTGTTTTTATTCTGTTGTGTGTTTTGTTTTGTTTGTTTTATTTCAAAGATTTAATATGAATCTATTTTAATCTATACAAAAAACAATACTTTGATAGTTAGTCTTAATTAGTTTTTATATAATGTTTTGATTAATTAAATTGATTTCAAAAGTTAAAATAGTTTTTCACAATTGTTTTAACTGAGACTCAATCAATCTTTGAGAAATCTTTTAAAAGATCATATCTTATGTCGATCTATTATTTTGATTAACTGAGATATTTTTATTTAAATTAGGGGATATTATTTAAACCCATTTTAGATATAAATTTTTATTGGGTACTCAATTCAATACCCTCTTGAGATACTCACCCTGACCAATATTTGGTATCAAAGGTTTTTTTCAAAATCGTTTGAACTGTGATTTTAATTGTTTTAAATATCTTAAATTTCTATCAATTATAAATTTAATTATTTAAATGGATAATATACAAGAATATTCTGCTACTAAAAGGCCTATTTTTTAATGGAAATAATTATGATCAATAGAAAATAAAGATGAAAATGCATATTGAGATCTTGGGTTTCAAAATTCGCTCTGATATAGAGGATAAGTATGAGATACCTAAGACTGCTAGAAGTACTTAGGATGATGCAACTAAGTTTGCTTAAAATAATAATTTTAAAGCCATGAATGGCCTTTATTATTCCTTAGGAGATGAAGAATTCAATATAATATATCCTAGTAAAACTTCCTATGAAATTTGGGGTACTTTAGCTATTAGAACCACGACCATTCTATGAAGAATATGGAGTATGATTTGTGTTTGTTTTCAATCCTCATTGGAAGTTTAGAATGTTTTCCAAGAAATTTATCATACAGTTTAAGTGGATAATAGTATTTAAGGTGGTGTATTTTCCCAGTGTTTGCCAAATTTTTGGGCTTGAAAATCAAAAAATGGAGAAAAGTGTGTTTGGAAAAGGAAGTTGCACGCAATATTTTAGGTGTTATGGAAACTTGCGCACAAGTCATGTTTCAGAATCAGAATGATGAAAAATGGAAAAGGCATGATCTACACAAAAAATCTGGAGTTATGTGTGGAAAACGGTTCCTATGCGAAAAGCATTGCATGTATAATGAGTGGTTTTGCACGACACAATGGGTTTTACGCATGGTGGTCGGTGATGCCTATAAATAAGATGTGACCCCCTCATTCGGTATGGTTGAAGACATAGAGAAGATCTGAGTTCTGATGCACGTAAAAGTTTCACGAAAAGGGAGTTACACAGAAAAGTTGGAGTTGCGCAGAAAAGTTGAAGTTGCACGGAAAAGTTAAAGTTGTGCGACAAAGTTAAAGTTGCATAAAAAAGTTAAAGTTGCATGAAAAAGTTCAAGTTGTGAACAAAATTTAAAGTTACACGTAAAGGGTGTAGTTGTACGAAATATTTTCCACACGAAAATCAAATCTTACGCACAAAAGTATGATATTTTGTGCACAGGGTAGGTGTTGCACGCAATTGTCAGTGTAGGATGAATACATGTTCTGAATATCTGGTTTAGTGGTTTAGTGATTTCAAGTGCATCAATTTAGGACTTTGATGCAAGTAGTTTCTCATGCTGATCAGAGACAAAGACTTCAATGTAAATCTATTGAAGCAACCTTCAAGTCAATAAACTGACTTTGACTTCTCTCAAGGCAGTGAGTTAGGGGGAGTCGAGGGAAGTGATATGAGGGACGTAGTGAACTATCCTTAAACCTTTGTCAATGTAGTTTTCCTAGAACAAAGTGGCTATGAAAAAACCTTGTAATAAAAAAACTATTTAAGATTAGTGGATTTAGGTATGACTAACACACTATCAGCATATGCTCCTTGGATGTAGCCCTTAGTGATAAACCAAGTAAAAGTGTTGTGTGGTATCTATTCATGTGATTTTTTTCTTTCTATTCTCATCGGTCTTATAGGTTTAACATGTTCCTACCAATGTGGGAACAAGATCATCATTTTAAAAGAAAAAGTTAACACCCTAATTCATCCCTCCCCTCTCAGGGTGTCCCAAGGTCTTACATTAGCTATTTCACATGAAGGAACTATGAATGTTATATATATGAGATTGAATACTTATAAAATTAAATGTGATACTTTTAAGATGAAACATAAGGAGATAATTTATGATATGTATCTTAGGTTCAATGAGATAGTCAATACAATGAGATCCTTGTGAAATTTAGTGTCTGAAAAAGATCAAATCATGTGACTATTGAGATGACTTCTAGAGAGATGGAGAGGGACATCTATGTCAATAAGGGAATCCTATGACATTAGTAAATTACCTGTCAAGGAATTGATTGGGAAGTTGATTATGTATTAAGAAGATCTTAAATTCAATCACAAAGAGGATGAAGAACTTAAGATAAAGTTAGTAGCTTTCAATTATACTACATCAAAATAGAAAGAAAAGGAAAAAGTATAAGCTAAAAGTTCCAATGATGAATAATCACCACTAGATAGTGATGAGGAAATGGCCTATCTGCCAACAAGGTTTAAGAAGTTCTATAACAAGAAGAAATTATTTAGGAAACTAAGTTATAAAGGAAATTATGATAGTAAATGAACTTGGAAAAAGGTTTGTAAGAGATATGATAACTCAAATGAGATTACCTATTATGAATGTAAGCAAAAAGGACATGTTAAGTATAACTATAATAAGTTGAAATATAAGAAAAAGTATGAGTATAAGGATAAGAATTACAAGAAATCCATGAAATCTACATGGAGTGCCTTTGAAGATAGATCCAGTGACTTAGACTCAACTCGTAAAGAAAATCTTGACAGATCTAACATGTGCTTCATGAAAAATGTTTCTAAGGTACCAACTATATCATTTGCACTTAATTATGATCATTATAAAAATGATAATGACATGTGAAAAGAAGATATGGTTGAATTCTTCAACATGCTTGAGGGTAGTTTTAATGAACTCAAAGAAAAATATAAAGTTACGAAGAAACAACATGCTTATTCTGTAAATGTTAAAACTGATCTCATTATAGAGAAAGAGAAAAATGCTCAATTTTTAAAGGAAAACACTGAACTGAAAATTTCATATGAGAAATTTAAAAAATACTTGTAAAGATTTAAAAATGGAAGAGAAAAAATTACTCAAATATTAGGAAAAAAATTTCTCCTAAATATGTTACAGGTATAGGTTATCAACCTAAATAGAGAAGAGTAGTTAAGAGAACAATTGTTCCTAAGTAAAATTCTGAAAATTCTACTACTAGTTATTTTTCAAATGGACTAAATAAAGTTTTTATTTTATTTTTTTTGAAATCTACTTATAAAAAACCTATAAAGAAAATATGGGTTCCTAAGGACCTAGTTACTAATACATCCAAACCCAATAAAATATGGTTACCAAAGTCATTTCTTATATAAACATTATTTTATAGGAAATATTCTTGAAGAGATCCTGTAAAAACCTATGGTACTTGGACAGTGGTTATTCTAGGCATATGACAAGAGACTGTTTGAGCTTCAAGAACCTCATAAAGGTTGATGGTGGTCATGTCACCTTTGGTGACAATGATAAAGGAAAGATCATTGGTCTTGGCCAAATTAGTAACACAAATTTAGTTTTAATTTCTAAAGTACATTTTGTTGATGATTTAAAATATAATTTTCTTAGTATTTCACAATTGTGTGAGGATAGTTTTTATTTAAAATTCAAAAACAATGGTTGCAATTTTTTTAATTACAAAAATGATTTAATATTTACTACTTTAATAAATGAGAATGTTTATGCTGTTAATCTTGATTCTTTGATTTATCAAAATATTTCTTTATTTAGTGCCTTTCATGGAGAATATTGTCTTTGGCATAGAAGACTAGGACACTATAATATTCAATAACTTATAAATATTATTAGGAAAGGGTTATTCAGAGATATACCCAAAATTTAATAACCAAATGATAAAGTTTTCAACCCCTATAGAAAAGAAAATAATAAAATATTTATTTTAAATTAAAGAAAGAAGTTTTAACTTCTCAACCTATTGAGTTGGTTCAAATGGATTTGTTTAGACCATCCAGAGTTTCTAATTTAAATGGAAAGCACCATGTTTATATACTTTTAGATGAATTTTCTAGGTATACTTGGGTATTCTTTTTAGCTCACAAAAGTGAATCTTATTCTTATTGTGCCAAGTATTCTAAATCTGTATAAAACCTAAGCGGACTTAGAATTAAGACCTTCAGAAGTGACCATGGTTGTGAGTTTGAAAATTAAGACTTTGAATATTTTTTCTCACAAAATGTCTATAACAATAAATTCTCTTCTTTTAAGACCCCTCAACATAATGGAGTTTTATAAATAATAAATAAAACACTTTAAGAGATAACCCATACTATGCTTAATGAATATGACTTACCTATCTACTTTTGGTTAGAGGCTATAAATACAAACTGATATATAATCAATAGAGTTTTGATTAGACCTATTTTGAAGAAAATTTCTTATGATAATTGGAATAGTATAAAGAATAAGGTTAATTACTTTTGAGTTTTTGGGTTCAAATTATTTATTCTTAATACTAAGGATAATATTGACAGGTTTTCCTCCAAAATTGATGAAGTAATTTTCTTGGGATATTCTACCTCTAGTAAATCCTATAGAGTTTTTAATAAGAGAACCAAGACTATGGAAGAGTCTATCCATATCATTTTTTTTGAGACAGATCCACATGAGCCTAATACTTATTTATAAATCCTTAAGTATGATTTATCCATTTTGAATTTAAATTCCAAACCTTATGATTCTACTATAAAATAAGAAGAATAATCATCCAGTTCTAAGGAACTTCCAGAACTTGAACCTAGACATACAGAGGACCCTAAGGTGACTAGAACCTATTTTTATAGAGATATTATGACCCTTAAATACCATCCTTTAGATTCTTTTGTTGGATACTTAGATAGTGGTACAAAAACTAGAGCTTCTCTAAGAAACCAGGTTGAACATCAAGCTTTCTTATCACAGCTAGAACCTAAGAATATTAATAATGAAATTAATGACGAATTTTGGGTGATGACTATTTAAGAAGAACTAAATCAATTTGAAATAAATAAAGTTTGTAATTTTGTTGATAGAACCAAATATACCTTGACTATAGACACTAAATGGGTCTTTAGAAACAAGGTTGATGAATTTGGAATAATAGTAAGGAATAATGCTACAATAGTTACACAAGGGTATAGTCAAGAAGAGGGTATAGAATATGAAGATACCTTTGAACCTGTAGCTAGAATTAAATACATTAGAATACTGCTTACCAATGAAGCACATATAGATTTCAAACTACATTAAATGGATGTCAAAAGTGCATTCTTAAATGGGTATATAGTTGAGGAAGTTTTTGTTGAACAACCCCGTAGATTTCAAAACCCTTATTTTCCAAATCATGTTTTCAAATCAATAAAAGATTTGTATGGTTTAAAACAAGATCCTAAAGATCAGTATGATAGGATTAATTCTTTTCTTATTTCAAAAGGATTTACAAAAGGTATAGTTTATCCTACTCTGTTTATAAAAAGAATTTCAAAAGATGGTTTAGTTGTTCAAATTTATGTAGATGATATTATTTTTGGATCTTCTAAAAATTATTTATGTACTAATTTTTTAAAAATGATGCAAAATGAATTTGAAGTGATTTTAATGGGTGATCTGAAATTATTTATTGGTTTTCATATTTTTTAAAATAAATAAGGAATTATTTTAAATCAAAGTAAATATACTAAATACCTTTTAATTTTTTTTGGTTTGGATAACACTATGAGTAGTGATACTTCTATGAGTACCGCCTTTAAGTTGGATCCTGATGAAGTTAGGAAATAAGTGGATAAAATTAGTTATAGAGGTATGATTGGAAGTCTTATATAATTAACTAATATCCAACTTGATATTATGTTTAGTGTGTGTATGTGTTCTCATTTTCAAGAAAACTTAAAAGAGTCACACCTACTTGCTGTAAAAATAATTTTTAAACACCTCAAGTATACTATCAATTTAGGGTTGTTCTATCCAATAGGTTAAGAATTCAATATATTTAGTTATCCATATAATTATTTTGGTGGTCTCAAGTTAGATAGAAAAAGTACCTATGTAACATGTCATATTTTGATTAAGTTTCTAGTTTCTTGGCGTAGTAAGAAAAAAATTCTATTATATTATCTACTTCTGAAGATGAATACATAGATATAGGTAACTGTTGTGCTCAGATTTTGCAGATGAAACACACATTAATAGACTACAGATATCAATTATTATATGTACCCATAAATTGTCACGACACAAGTGATATAAAAATTTCTAAAAAACATGTATATCGCTCCAGAACAAAACACATTGACTCAAGACATCACTTTTTGAAGATAATTTTCAAAAGGGTGATATAAATATTGAATAAATTGGTACCGAACATTGAATTTTTGATATTTTCATAAGACTTTGAATTCTAAGAGAATTAACTACATCAAACATGAATTAGGCATGATTAATTTTGGTGAAGCTTAATTTTATGGGACCCGCTGTTTAGTTTTACCCACCATTAAGTTTTACCCACTGTTATGTTTTTACTCACCATTATATTTTTACTCACCATTGACATTTAACTATTATTGGAATCTCTTTTTACCTTTGTCAATTATTCATTGTTTTTGTTTAACATTCTATTTTTGTTTTAGTTTTTTGGATTAATTATCTATTTATTTAATTCTTTATTCGGTTCAAATTTTATTTCATGTTTTCATTTTGATTGTATGAAACCCTAAAATATCCAAATTATGTAAATTATACTTTTTTCTAATTCCAAAACTCACTTTCCTTGCAAATTTTCCTCTGGAACCATGTTGCAACGCTTTATATTATGATCTTCAAACTTCTCTTACCTTCCCCCAAGCCTACTGAGTCAATCTCTATAGTGAGAGTGAAGTGAGCTTCATTTTCTTCTATGGATGTTTAATACCCTTCTATGAAGCAGAAAGGTGAATCGAGTCACTTAGTTTTTTTAAGCCAGTTAATCATAAGATTGTGGAGAGGGTTGTCTTACCCAAAAAATAAATTCAACTCAAGTGGTTTCTATCAAACAAGTCTTTAGTATTGAAAATTCTACAGGACCAGAGATGGATGGAATGATTCTATTATAATGAGAGACATTTTATCCTAGATTGGTGCATGCATTTTATCAGTTCATTGAGTAAAATTTTGAGGAAAATGAATATTGGATAATAAGTAGAATCAATGGACAAAAAGTTGTGTTTTCTTTAAGCCAGCGGGCTAGCTGTTTAAGATTTCCTCATGAAGGAGTTGAAAAAAACTATCAAGGAACCATTCTAGATAAAGGTGATAACTTTGTTTATAAATATTCCTTGGTTGAGTTAGAATACCATTTTCATCTGAAGTTGATGGTGAATACAAGTTTCTTTTCAAGTTTATCCTTCTTATGTTGTGTTTGAGAAAATGTGACTTTTCCACCATTATGTATTAGAATGTTTATCTTCCATGTCTCATGAAAAGAGGAGAGAAGATCAGCTTGTGTAGATACTTAATGATTCACATTATTGATATGTGTATTCCTTTCTATAGATCCAATTCCTTAATCTATCCTAAATTTCTTTCATCCATGATAGAATCCAAAGGTCTAGTTAATGAAGGTAAATAATCAATAGTGTACTATGGAGGTCTTTGAATCACAAGAGTGATATGTAAAAGGATTAAAATTTGTTGGAATACTTAGAGAAAACAATGGTTTGATGATAGTGAAAGGTTTTATGGTGATTTAAACCCTATTGACCATCCTTCTAGACCAAGGATCTTGTGGACCTTGTCTTGTAGCTAGATTAAGTTGTTGAGTATTTTGATGAAGAGGAAGAGGAGGATGCTTCCTCTAGTGATAAGGGAAAATATATTTTTTTTGGATGAAGGTAGTGACCCGAATTTACCTCAGATATCCCCTACTATATCTTTTGGTGCTTCTAGTCCACCAAGATCTCTCACCGTGAGAGAGAAAATCTTAAAATAAGGTAGTGAAGAAAAAGAATTTTTTTTGTGAAGAATGATTTAAAAGTTATTCAAAATCCTTAGGATAAAATGGAAATAGTGATGTGGATGAAGAATATGAAGAAGAATAAGGAAATTAAGTTGATGTAAATAGTAATGGAAACAGAGATGACAGTGATAAAGGCTCTAATGGTCCTAGTGGATGTATTATAGTTGAAGATGTAGATATGCCGCAGGCACTTATTCCTTCTCTAGGAGTATCTGTCTTGATATTTTAAGAGAGAACCATCCTTATTGAAGATGTTTATAGGTCACCTAGAGAAGAGAAAGAAGCATCTATTCAGGGGGAGAAATCCCAAAGTCTGGAAAGTCATTCAGTTGACCTTGCTATTGGGGGAGACCTCAGTGTGCCTATTGATGATGTTCAAAAAGATGTTATGCAGTCTATTTTAGATTAGCTAATTTGTGAGAAGATGGAAGTTGAGCCTACTGTTGTTGAGTAGACAATGGTTGTGCATATATCAATTGAACATTTGAGTGTTTTACTTATTATATTTGTATCTACAGTTGTTGGTTCTCAAGGTGTAAAATATATTAATAAGTCTTCTGATAGTTGGATAGACCCAATGTTTGAGGAATGGGGTATGTTTTTTGATAAGGATGGTAGTCCACCAAAGCATTGCAGACCTTTTATTAGATAATAAAGGGATATCGAGGGATCCTTAGTAGATCATATTGATTCTTTAAGTTAATTAGAGGGGTTTTCTATTGATGAAATTTCTAATTTTGACCCTAATTCACCCTTACATGTCCTTGTTATCCCTTCAGTGTTGGTTGATGTTTTTATTAGAGGTGAATTAGATTATTTTAGATAAAATATTATCTTTGATGTCAGTTTAATGTTGAAAAATCAACCTACATTGGGTACCAAGCTCAGTGATAAGGCTTCAAGGCATTTGTCCGAGTTTGTGATTAAGCACATTCAGCCCGAGACGATGCTCCATATTATAGGATTGGAAGGGGAAAATAGAAGGTTGGAAAATAAAATGGAAGTTGTGAGAGCCATAGTGGATTAAATGAGGCCCTTTTTCATGGATTCAATGGATACTTTGATAGATATGATGGAAAATATTACTTCTATGGATTTTTCATCAAGTTCACCTCCCCCTCCTCTTGTTGATGTTGAAATGATTAAATTTGTTGTGAGAGAAGAACTTTGTGGCGTGTCTAGTGTTATTCCTTCCATACCTCAGGAGAGTTTGAGGAAATTAGAGCATAATAGTGACCATGTCTATATGATGGTTAGGGAGTATATGAAATACATGAAGGTTGATACA
Organism: Viscum album; assembly: GCA_963277665.1. Taxonomy (NCBI): domain Eukaryota; kingdom Viridiplantae; phylum Streptophyta; class Magnoliopsida; order Santalales; family Viscaceae; genus Viscum; species Viscum album. The sequence goes on along the minus strand of OY728155.1, from coordinate 642,716,676 downwards.
AAGAATATAACCAAAGATATCAAGTATTATCTATCTAGGATATATACTAAGCATGATCTAAATGCTCATTTTAGGTTTCTGGATGAAAATATGAGGATGCCTCTAAAGACCTAAATGATCCTCTACTAGATCATTTCTAGACTTTCTCTCTATCTCCCAGGAAAGCGGTTAAATATCTCAGGACAATCATCATCAGATAGACTCCCTCTCCAACTAATGTCTCAACTGCTATCCCTCGAGTTCCTTCAGATTCACCTACCAAGACTTCTTCCTTGGAAAAAGGGAAAGGAAAATCACCCTTGATTACTTACACACAATCTGATAAGCATTTATGATTAGAATTTTTGTCTTTAATGGGTATGTTTTTTGTATAACTTTTTGTTTTAACTTTTTGGATACCCTTAAATTGATTTTCTTAATAATAATTCTCTTAATCATATTATGTTATGTTGCATTTCTTGTTTTATTCTTTCTTTTTGATAATCCAAAAAGGGGGAAAATACTACATGGAATTTATTTAATATTTTATATAGTCACATTCCTTTGATATCAGTCCTTCTTTGATACCATACTGATACTAATATTCATTTCCATATATGTGTAAATACTTTCCTTTGATACCATATTTTCTTTGATACCATTTTCTATCTAATTACTTTTAATACCATGTATCCTTTATTTATCTTTGCTACCATGTTTATAAAATTCCATGATTTGTGATAATAAAAGGGGGATATTATTGGAACCCTTATTTTAATGATCACAAAACCATGTTTATTATGATATTAATGATTTTTATGTTTTATGGTAGCACTTTACTTTATAAGGTAGATTGGTGAAATTTGGATAAGTATGAATCACCATTGAGGATGAGTCATTGCTAGGTTTAAATCTTCATTGAAATGTAATTTTGGCTAAGTGTTGGAAACACTCACCATTTGACACAACTCATCATTGAGGAAACCACCAATTTTTTTTTTCTGGCTAAGTATGGGATAGAATCACCCTTAGAGGATGACTTTCCATTGAACCAAAGATTTGATAAAGTGTTCAAAACACCCATTGTCAAAGATGATCTTTATAAATTTAGATAAGTGTCGTAAAAACCTACCACCATACCCAAGTCATTGTTGAAGATGACCTACCACCATAATGAAAAATTGGCAAAGTGTTGGGATGACTCATCGCTAGCCTAAGTCATCGCCAACTTAAGTCACAGTTAGGATGATTCACCGCTAGAGATTGTGTCACCATTGAAAGGACTCACCGCCACTATTTTTTTATTTTGAATTAAATATCTCTAATAAATATATTATCAAATTTAATTTTGTGACTTATTTTAATGATTGTTCTTAATTATTTTTCAGAGATGGATTAAATAATGTGTTAGCCCTGAGTACAAGGATGTAGGATATCTAGATGATTATTCTATACATGGAAACTCCAACATACTACTATTAAAAGAATTAGAAAACTCTCTCATGAAAAACATGCATAAGTGAACAAAAATTAACTGATATAAAGATAGACACATGGAGAGTTAGAGTTAAACATTGCAAGATCAAAATAATATTGTTGTGCTTTACATGAAGCATATTTACCAGTGATCAACTGTAGAAGAAGTGGAGAACATTGAACACCCAAAATAATTACTACAACTAGATAAAGAAAGAGTTTATGAAACTTTATTCTAATGTTAATTTCATAATCACATCTCAAGCTTCATTTCAAACCACTCTCAATGAGTAACAAGCTACAAAGCACATCAGATAGAGCAACATGACCTTTCTACATATCCTTATTTTCAATTTTGGTATATTTTATTTACATTATAAACAATGTGTGTTTTACTCTATATTTATAACATGAACACTATCTCCTGCACTTCAACTGGAAGATACTAGATATCTTCTCAGACTCTCTTACTTCTGTTTTCCCATGGTGTTGTAGAAGAGGTCCATAAATGGCCTATATTTTTTTATTCCCATCGGTTTAATAGAATAGGTCCCTGCATGAACTAGGAATATTTTTTGTTGTATATCCAATATAGGTTGAGGATCATATATTATTTTATATAATATTATTGGAAGTAGGTGATTTCCAAGTGGAGAGGATTAGATCTTGGCTTGAGACCGAACCTCTTTTTTTTATTCCACTGTATGTTTTGTTTTGTTTGTTTTATTTCAAATATTTAATCTAAATTTGTTTGATTCTGTAAACAAAACCAATACTTTGATAGTTAGTCTTAATTAGTGTTTATATATGGTATTGATTAAGTAAATTTATTTCAAAAGTTAAAATAGTTTTTATAATTTTTTTAACCGATACTTAATCAATATTTGAGAAATCTTTTAAAAGATCATATCTTATATCGATATGCTATTTTGATTAAATGGGTTTTTTTATTTAAATTGGGGGATTTTATTTAAACCAGTTTTAGATAGAAATTTTTATTGGGCACTCAATTCACCCCCTCTTGAGACACCCACTCTAACCTACACTTTTTATAAGCGTGACATGTGGATCTCAAAGAAAAATATCTCTACTTTTTTTTTTCAAAAAACATTCTATCTTTTTTCAAACTTTCTTATCCCACACATCACTCTATTCTTTCAAACAATATTATCCCTTTTTTTCTCACTCTATCTCATTCAAATTTCAAAATAAAAAATCCCAACACTTAAGAAATCAATATATGTCAGATACTTGAATCAAATTCCCCCAAGCCTATATAGTCTCTTAGTTATAAATTACAGAGTTTTATGGGTTCATCATATAAACCTTGGAAACATAGGAAAACCCCAAATATAAAATCTATCCTCAATAGAATCAAAATGTAAGATAAATTAAGATCATAAAATATGTATACCTAGATAGCTGATGTAGTGTCATCAATCTTTAATCCTCTTGAATCATGCTTGATGATGATCATAAAAGCAGCAAAAAAAGGCCTCCCACCTACAAGGGATTACACCGGCCTTGGATATTTATAAAAAAGGGTCTTAAAAGTGGTTTTTATAGGCAGTTATAATAACCACCTCAAAATAAACTTCATTAATTTTTTTTAATATAAAGGTAGTTTAATATATTCGTTGCTATATTTTTTTTTATTTTAAAATTTTGTGATAGTTTTATTTAAACTTCAACTAAATATTTAAAAAACCTAATTTTGACCCCCCTCACCCATAATCCCCTTAGACCTGACCCCCTCCCCCCTCCCGATCCCCTCAGCGACCCCTGCGACCTCAACCCCCTGCTCCCGACGGTGACCGTTGTGACCCCGATCTTCCCTATTGCTGATGATGGCCATCCCCCCTCCAATCCACATGACCCTGAACCCCTTCTCTCCAATGATGACCTCACAATGACCCCCCACTCCTTGATGGCGACCCCCAAAAGCCTCTCTTCTGATTTTTTTGGTGACAGTGATCCCCCGAAATCATCAAAGGTAGGATTGGTTGTATTTATCTAAGGGGTTTAATTAAATTATATAAAGATCTATGTAATCTAGTGATATTTATGTTTTTAATATTGGATTTAATCATTTTTATGTTCAATTTGTGTTATGTCGAATCAAGACCCTACCCTGGTCAATGATGAAGTTGTGTGATGTTTAATTATGATTGTACTTTTTTGATTAAACATTTATATCTTTATATCTGAATGTATAAGAAGAAGATTGAAAATCCAATACATATGGATAAAAGTTGGATTAATTTACCTCTAAACTCACACCAGTATGCTAAGGATTTGGAATAATTTTTAGATTATGAAATTACAAACCGATCAGTGGATGGTAGAATAAAATATCTATGTCTTGATTGTAAATTATAGAAATGGTTAAATAAAAACAAAGTATATGGGAATTTAATATTGAAATATTTTACTGATCGATATGTATGTTGGATTTGGTACAATGAATCAAATGTTATGGAAAGTCAAAATAATGAAAATCCTGTCAATGAAACACAAAGTTACCCGCCAGAGGTGAATTCAGTTCAAAGTTTGATAAATGATGCATTTGGATTTATAGGATACTGTGTATAATATTTTAATATATCAACAAAATATTTAGTTGGTCCTGTGCGGGTTAATATTTCTCATAACTTCAATGACCAAGAAAATGAGTTTTATGAATTATTTGAAGACAAAAAACAAGAACTGTATGAAGGGTGTTCCATGTATTTAATGTTTTATTCTCTAATTAAGTTTTATCATATCAAATGTATCTGTAGAATTACTGAGAAAGAAATTTCCATGATTTTAGAGTTGCTTCATGATGAATTTAGTGAATTTAATATCCCTATGTCATTCTATGAGATGAATAAATTCATAAAAAAACTTGGACCTAATTATACAAAGATATATGCATGCCCTAATGATTGAATGATTTAATGGGGAGAATAGTTTGATAAAAAATAATGATTAATATTTCATACAAGAATATTGAATTCAATGAATAATAATGAGACACTAATGGAAAAAAATCTATACCAATAGTTTGGAACCATTGGTATAGGCCCCAAACTATTGGTATAGGCTATACCAATAGTTTGGAGGACCTTTGGACTATCTTCCATCTGTATAGACCTATACCAATGATTTTGTGAAATTGTTGGTATAGGGATATGCCAACGGTTTTGAAAACCATTGGTATAGGTCTATACCAATGGTTTTGAAAACCGTTGGCACATGTATTGTAAAATAAAAAATATTGGTTGAATTTGATCCCATAACCTCCTTCTTATATCTCAACGACCTAACCACCAAACTATAATAACTTTTGTGAACATAATATGATAAATATATATATGAATATTAAAAATTAATTTAAATTTTAATATATTAAATGTTTTTTGATAAAATAATATGTAAAAAATATGAATACCTATACCAACAGTTTTCCAAACCATTGGTATAGGTATTTGGAGTTTTGGAACCTATACCAACCATTTCCCCAAAACCATTGGTATAGGGGCTTATTATGGAAGCTATACCAATAGTTTCAGACAAACCATTGGTATAACTATGAACTATACTGATATTTTTTCAAAAACCGTTTTGTATGGGGGTTTTTATGGAAGTTATACCTAGGGTTTTAGACAAACCGTTGGTATAGGGTCTCTCTTTGATACCTATACCAACGGTTTTTGAAAATCTTGGGTATAAGTCTGTTGGTATAGAAAAAATTTCTAGTAGTGAGAGTAGAAATCAATGCAACCCCAGGAATAAATAGAAGAATAAAACTTATGCAAAGGTGTTGTCTTACTTTTCTATAATATCATGCTTGTAAAGATTATTCATGCCATCTAAGACTGCATACGACATGAAGTGGCATGCTCAGGATAGTAATGATGGCTTGATGATATATCCAAAAGATTCAATGTCATGGAATATGTTTGATTCATTATATATAGATTTTTATTCAAATCCTAGGAATGTACGTTTGAGATTGGATTCTAATGATTTTAACCCTTTTTGTAATTTAAGTACTAATTATAGCATTTGACTAGTTATTTTGAACCCCTGTAATCTACCTCCAGGGATGTGTATGAAGAAGACTTCTTTCATTATTTATATGATTATTCCGAGAAAAAAAATGCTTTTAAATGACATTGATGTATACCTTCAACCTCTAATCAAATAATTTAAAAAATTATGAGATGATGGAATGGAAACATATAATGCTTCTATGAGAAAACTATTCAAAATGCATGCTAATTTAATGTGGACAATTGGTGAATTTCTCAGACTAGAAAATTTATCTAGTTGGAACACTCATACTGGTTTGAATTGTCCAGTTTATAATTTTTATTTTGAACCTCAACGATTACCTCATAGTAGAAAATGGGGTTTTATATGCCATCATTGATTTCTTGATGCTTTTTATAAATTCAAGTTTAACAATACATAATTCAATGGAGTTATTAAATTGATAAATATATCAAATGTGTTATCTAGTTCAAAAATATTTAGACAATTAATGAATGTTGTTAAAGAATTTGGAAAATGTAATTAGTCTTAAATAAGGGGGGAAAGGGGTGAAGGGTACATTATCTGAAGCATATGGATCACCACAATAGAAGAAAAAAAGTATATTTGTAAAACTATATTATTGGGAGTTTAATTCGATATGTCATAATATTGACGTAATACATAATAAGAAGAATGTCTATGATAATTTAATTTTTACATTTCTTAATGAGAATGGTAAATAAAAGAATCACTGTAATGCTCATAAGGATTTGGAGTCAATGAATATAAAACATGGTTTGTTGGAAAATGAGAATAGAAAGTATCATTTGGCTACTTTTAATCTGAAAAATCATGACAAAGACATTGTACCACCCCCTATTTTAAGTAAGTAACCCTTTATTTATGTATTTTAAGCATGTAGATGGTTTGGGTGAAGTTTGAGAGGTTTGGTAGGACTTTTTGAATGTTTTGGTAATTTTCTTGAAGGGTACAATTTGAGCACGATTAATAGAAACTATGAAACTCCTACATGAAACCATGTACAGTGAGACATAGGCTATTAGGTGGGTGCATGATTAGGAACACAATTTTTCCAAACTGTGTGGACACCCAGGAGTAACTTTTAAAATTATAATAGAGGAAAAAGCATGGTTGGTGAATAATTAGTCTAATAATGTGATCCAACCATGTAAAGGGTGTTTAGAGGCAGTGGTTGGCACACAGTTTGTCTAACAGTGTGCCTAAACCACACAAAATTAAAAATTAGATCCTTAAATTGTGAATTTCACTTGAAATTAACTCTAAACCACTCATTACCCCCCTATTATGACCCTAAATCAGTTTTATCTCCTCCCAAAGATCGTGGATATTCTTCCCTTTGATTCGGGAGTGATACATTAGAAAATCATAGTGCGTTGTTGGACAAATTCCATGGTAAGTTTCCATTGTTGGTGGGTTTACTTAGATATATTCTTCTTCCCTCTCTTTGATTCATAGATCTAGTCTGTTGGGGATAGATGTATGATAGTTTATTCCAATAATGATGAGATTTGGATGTATTGATGATAGGTAATAAGATCTAAGGTTGGTTTTTGGAGATTTAACTTGGTTTTGTTGAAGAATTTGCATCATTCTTCATTTTCACCATAGTTTTTAAGGTAGGTGGCTTCAATATAAACTCATATTATTAGAACTTTAAGCCTTAGTTTCAAATTGTTTAAATTACGTGAAATGGATTGTGAAATTAATGTTCTAAGAATGGTAAAAACCCTCTTTAGTGATGGTTTGTGTATTTGTGTGAATTGGTTGTTGTGTAAAGTGCTTTATTTAATGATTTTAAAATGATGTTTTAAAAATGGATTATTTTTTATACCTAGAAATGATTTGATTGGAATGTTTTCAATAAAATGTATGTTTTATTGAAATGGGTTGAATTTTTTGGTTTGACATGGTTTTGGCATACATAGGTTGGTGTGAGTTCATGCTTTCAACATGACCCTGAATAAGGGGCATGTGTCACTGTGGTACAAGGGATGTGACCCTGATTAAGGGGTGTGTACCATTGGGTAACAAGGATATTTGACACTTAGTGATGTATTGGTGGATGGATTAGAAACCACTCATGAGTATGGAACTGTCACTGAAGATTGCATGTGTGGTTGTGTGTGTGAATCATGGAATGGGTATGCCAAAAAGGAATGAGAAATGGTTTAAATCAATGTTTGTTTGACTTAATTAGAAACATTTTTGGTTGGAAAACTATTTTAGGTTGTAATTCATTTTTATTTGATAAAAACTAATGAAATTATTTTAAAGGGTTTTATATAAATCATTTCATATAAATGTGATAACTTGTTTAATCTTAGTGGTATGAATAGGGAAGTCATTTGGGGAAAACCTACCGAGTTTCATTGCTCACCCTCTACTTTGAAACTTTAGTGATTTTGTAGATATTGTTTATCAAGACACATGTAAGAAAAATGTATCTCATTTATTTAGTGATGCATCATGATACTTTGGGTTGGATTGTGGAGTTGGATCATGGATCATGTTGGGAGCTATGGAGTTATGTCTTTGGGGTCATTGAGCTTTGTTGTTTAGTCTTTTACTTTGGTACTCTAATATTGGTCATGGTGTAGTTTGGTGTTGTTGTATTTTGGTATTAATTTGAGTTGTATTACATTTTTATCATTCATCATATGGTGGTTTTGGTCATGGTATGATTTGTTATGGTTGTTTTTATTTTAAAAATGGAAAATTTTCCCCAAATTGTATTGAATTCCTTGACATTTATTGCCATCCTATGGCATCTTGGGGATGTCTCTTAAGGCCTAGTAGCAATTATTCCCTGACTCAAGCCAATGAGGAGGAGAAGAATGTTACAAATGGTATAAGTATTGGCCTACCCATATTTCATTTTAGGACAAATGGTATTAGTTTGTCATTCTTGGAGTTAAAAATCATTCTAGTTTATTCCTTCAATTGGGATGGTAGAAAGGAGTAGGATTGTCAGAACTTGAAATGTAGTGCATAAAAAGATGTAGCTAACCAATTTAAGCTAAAATTCAAGTTACCATGGATTTGGGTACACAAGTGTTTTGGATACTCTTATAGGAGTTCCAATCTCATTATCATGGGTTTAACAAATAAGAATATCATGACATGCATTGATTGAAATGACTTCCCACTAGGAGTGAATATTTTAATTTGAATAATGATTTATAATTTGGTGAAAAAATATTGATTTTTGAAAATTATTGAACCTATTTTAAAAAACGAGATTTTGAAAAGGCATGGTAGTGATATTTTGAAAATAGTTTGATTTTCAAAAGCATGGTGGAATTTTTAAAAGTGGGTTGAAAAAGGGAAGTGTTAATTTTTGGAAAGAATTTTTGTGATAGTTGAGGTGTTGTAAATTTTAAATTATTAAGCCTTCAGTTTCTATAGAGTGAGACTTATGAAGTTTTTTTGTGTTTATATAAAATGTCACCTGATAAGTGTCATAGAAACCAACTAGAAGAAGATACTGAGAATGTGGGTGCACCTGAGCCACAGGTCAACAGCTGGTTCAAAGTATCATCCAAGATTTTCAAGCTACAAATAGAGGGAACTGAAGGGATGAACCAAGGAAATTGGATCATTCCATTCAGTTCCAAAAGCATAATCCACCCATATTTTGGGGTGATTCTAAACCAGATAAGGAAGATGTGTGGCTGAATATGATGAATTGAATCTTTAATTTCTTAGGCAACCAGTAGAGATGAAAGTCAAGTTGGAAACGTATATACTATAGGATCTTGCACGCTAATGGTGGGATTTAGAAGTTCATGCTAAATTAGACCAAGGAATTACATGGGAGGATTTTGAAGAATTGTTCTACAAAAAATTCTATCCTCATACATCCAAGATTGCAATAATAATAGACTTTTCATCTTGAAGAGGGATAATGTTTTAGTTATAGAGTATGTGGATAAATTCATGAATTTAGTCTGCTTTTCACCTGAAGTTGTTGTTAGTGTGTCCTTGAAGGCACACATTTTCAAATTAGGGATGAGGCATGAGATTCGATTGGGAATTTTCATGATTTGTATAACAAATTATATAGATATAGTCAATAGAGCGATGGTGGTAGAAAGGGACATATCAAGAGCTATGGGTGGAGGAAGCATGTTGATACCTATGATAAATAATGGGAACTCTAATGTTGGTAACAAGAGGAAGAGAGACACCTATTTCCAAGGTAAAGGAATGACTCAGAATCAGATAGCTTGATCGATGAATCTTCATCTAAAATCCAATAGAAAAGTTGGATGTTTTCGATGTGGTTTGTTTGACCACATGAAGTGGTATTGTAAAAAAACACCTAGAGGATACCACAATTGCAACTATATGGGGCATTTTTAGTGCTATTGTCATAGTACTCCAAGTTCGGGTGCTAGGGACACATCTCATGTTTCGTAGATGTTGTATGCTTTGATAAGATGAGGGTGATAGAATTTCTATCATCATCAGAACGGACTTAGCCATGGTGATTCTAGGAATACCATGACTCCTCAGGCAGTGTAATGTCAATATGGAAATAAAGAACAAATTATAGTGAATAAGCAGTTGTATGGACCTGAACAAGTTATTGTGGATGATCAATCTAGACTACAATGGTGATAGGTACAATTATTTTTAATTATAACCTTGCATAATATTTGTTTGATACCATTTCATCCCATTAGTTTATTTATTATCGTGTTATTGATCTTATGGGTTTAAATGTTAAGATGATGCAAACTGTTTTGAAACTTCAAACTCCTCTAGGTCAAAGAGAATGTCAAACCTTTATGTGTAAACCACGTTCTATAACTGTTGATGGAGTTGAGTTGATATGGAATTTATCTATGTTTGAGATGGATATTTATGACATAATACTTGGTATGGATTGGTTGACTATGTTCAAATCTCACATCAATTGTTATACCTGAACGATTAGTTTTACGACTGATGATGGCACCAGAGATCACTTTAAAGGAGATCATAATTTAAAGGAAGGTGTAATGGGATTATTGGAACCAATAGTTGGAACGATATCATACCAATTGGAAGCTCTTACTTTGGCATCGATGGAAGAGATTGATAATAACAGTTTTCTATAGGTTGTTGATCACTTTCCAAATGTTTCTCCCAAAAAAATCCCAGGGTTTTCACCCATAAGAGAAATGAAGTTTATGATTAATCTATTTACAGGGATGATTCCTATTTCCCTTCCATATTACCTAATTATACCAATATAATTAAGGGAATTTAAAGTGAAATTGTAAGAGCTAGAAAGCAAAGGGTCCATTCATTTATAACATGTATTAGTGGGAAGCACCTATATTGTTTGTGAAAAAAGCAAATGGAACTCTTCAGTTGGGTATGGATTATCATAAGATTGATCAAGTTGTGAAAGAGAAGCTATATCTACTTCCATGAATTGATGATATGTTTGATCAATTGTAGGGATATTAGTGGTTCTCTAAGATTTACTTGTGATTGGGATATCACCAATTGTGGGTTTGTAAGGAGGATATTCCAAAGACAACTTTCAATAGTAGATATGGCCATTATGAGTATTTGGTTATACATTTCGGTCATATGAATGCACCAGTAGTCTTTATGGAATTGATGAATCATATATTTCAAAGATATTTGTATTTTTTTGTGGTGGTGTTTGTGGATGACATATTGGTGTATTCAAGGACAAGGGCTGAGCATGAGAAACACTTGGAGACAATGTTGATAATTTTGCAGGATCATCATCTGTATGTCAAATTATCAAAGTGTTATTTTTTTATACAATAGGTATGTTTAATTGGATATATAATATCTAAAATAAGTGTTTTTTGGATTCAGAAAAGATATATTTTTTTATCTCTTGGAAAACTCCAAATAATATCTTTGAGATACACAGTTTCCTTGGTCTGGATGGTTATCATCGACACTTTATTCATAATTTTTCAAAACTAGCCTCACCAATGATAGCTTTGATAAGGAATAATGTTCCATTAAGATAGAATAAGTAATGTTATAATTATTTTAAAAAGCTTAAATTTAACCTTACATCAGAACCGATCTTTATTTTTTCAGAATCAAGATAAGGGTATGTGGTGTATTGTGATTATTCGGGACCTGGATTGGGATATGTTCTCATGTAGGGAGATCATTTTGTTTCTTATGGATCAAAAAAGTTATGGTTTTATGAGAATAACTACCCAACACACAATTTGGAGTTTTCTTATATCGTCCATGCTTTGAAGACTTGGCGTCACTACCTCTTTGGTGAAAAATTTACAGTGTTCACAGATCATAAGAGCTTGAAATACATTTTTTTCACAAATGGATTTGAATCCAAAAAAAAGAAGATGGATAAATTATCTCAAAATGTTATACTTTGACTTGATGTATACATCAGGAAAAAGTATTTCAGTGGAAGATGCATTAAGAAAAAAGTAATATGGTCAGTTAGAAAAAGAGGCTTTAGATCAGTGGTAGTTGATGTTGGTGATAAATGACATGCACTTGGATTATGAAGATCGAGGTATTATAGCAGTTTTCTTTCAAGTTTTTTTGTTTCCCGATTTGGTGAAGCTGGTTAAAGAGACACAAACATCCGATTCAGAATGTGTTTCTATGAGGTCAAAACTCAATGGTGGGAAGACCATTAAGGGATAGAAGTAGGACGAGACTTCGGTTTTTTGGTTTCTAAATCAGATGGTCGTACCTATGGTTTATCAGGAATAACTCTTTCATGCTTACCAACATTCAATATGGGTTATTAATTTTGGAATATAGAATATTTATAAGGTATTGAAAGTATAGTTTTGGTGGGAGAGCATGAAAAGAAAGGTAACTGATTTTTTTTTGAGATTATTAACCTTTAAGTAGGTTAAGGTAGAGCATAAATGACCAGTAGGTGTGTTTCAATCCTTACCTATTCCTATTTGGAAATGAGAGTAGATAACCATGGATTTTTAACAGGTCTCCCAAAAATGGTTCGGAAACATGATTCTATATGGGTGATAGTGGATCAACTCACAAAGTAGGTCCGTTTCATCCCTATTTATGAATCTCGTACGGTGGTGGACTTGTCAAAAATATATATCTAAGAATTGGTAAAGATGCATGGTGTACCGATTTCGATAGTATCAGATCGAGATCCGAGGTTTACGTCTTATTTATGGAAATACTTATAACAATCCCTTGGGAATTAGTTGACCATGAGTTCAACATATCATCCTCAGATGAATGGAAAATCTAAACAGACGATACAAACTTTGTAAGACATGCTTCAGTCATATGTAATGGATTTTAGTGGATCATGGGAGGAGAACATACCATTAGTGGATTTATCATATAAAAAAAGTTATCAAGCCTCAATACATATGGATCCTTTTTAAGCATTGTATGGGAATATTATTCATGCTCCACTTTGTTGGGTGGAAACAGGCGAGACTTCACTGGTTGGGCCGAGACTTGTCCAAGAAAAAGCGTTGAAGATTCAGTTGATTAGGAAAAGAATATAGACGGTTCAGAGTCATCAGAATTCATATGTGGATCATCGTCGATGGCCGTTGTCATTTGAGGTGAGTGATCACGTGTTCTTGAAAATTTATCCAAGGCTTGGGAATCATCATTTTGGGAAACAAGGAAAGTTATACCCTTGATACATAATCCCTTTTGATATGCTTTAATGGGTTGGTGAGGTGTCATATAAGTTGACATTACCACCATAGTTTAGTTTGGTGCATAATGTGTTTCATGTATCTCAGTTGAAAAAGTATCTACCTGATCATGACTATGTGATTCAATGGGATCATGTTGACTTAGATCTAGATGATTCATTAATTCATATGACAATACATATTGTGGATAGTTAAGATAAATTATTTCATGGAAAAGAAATCATTCTAGTGTGGGTTTTGTGGCAACATGGTCAGATTCAGGAAGAAACTTGGGAACGAGAGAAATAAATGGTTTAGAAATGGCCCAAAATCTTACAGGAAAATGGTGGTTTTCTACTTTTTTGGAATGGAAATGATAATGGTGAGGAAATTTTATCACACCCAATTTAAATTAATTAACCCTTTATTTATGTATTTTAACTATGTAAAGGGTTTGGGTGAAGTTTGGAAGGGTTGGGAGGACTTTTGGAATGTTTTGAGGCTTTTCTAGAGGTGCACGATTTGATAACGGTTAGTAGAAACCATAAAACTCCTACAGGAAACCATGCATAGTGAGACAAAGGCTATTGGGTAGGTGTACATTTTTTCCAAACCATGTGGACACCTAGGCGTAACCATGAAAATCGGAAAAGATGAAAAAACGGTTGGCACATGGTTTTTATAATTGTATGATCCAATTGTGTGAAGGGTGTTTGGAGGTAGCGGCTGACCCACAATTTGCACATAGTTTGCCTAACCATGTGCCTAAACCATAAACAGTTAAAAATTAGATCCTCAAATTGTAAATCTCACTCAGTATTACCTCTAAACCACTTGTTTTCCCCTAGTAAAACCCTAAATCAGTTTTATCTCCTCCCAAAAGTTGTGTAGAATCTTCCATTCGATCCAAGAGCGATCCGTTGGCAAATATCGGTGCTTTAAAGGCCAAATTCTTTGGTAAGTCTCCATTATTAGTGATTTTCCTTAGATATATTCTTATTCCCTCTCTTATATTCATAGATATAGTCATTTAAGGATAGATATATGATATTTTATGCCAATAATGATGATATTTGGTTGTGTTGATGATAGAGAATGAGATCTAAGGCTGGTTTTTGGAGATTCAACCCGATTTTGTTGAAGAATTCATGTTATTATTTGTTTTATCCATAGTTTTCATGGTAGGTGGCTTTACTCTTGACTTCTCTTATTAAAATTTGAAGTTTTAGTTTCATTTTTTTTGAATTTCTTGAAATTGATTGTGAAATTGATGTAAAAAACATGGTAGAAACCCAATTTTGTGATGGTTTGTGTAATTGTGGGAATTGGTTGTTATTCAAAGTGCCGTGTTTAATGATTTTAAAATGATGTTTTAAAATATGGATTGGTTTTGATTCATGGAAATGGTTTTATTGAAATGTTTTCAATAAAATTGAGGTTTTATTGAAATGGGTTGAAATGGTTGGTTTGACATGGTTTTGGCATACTTGGGTTGGTGTGAGTTCATTATTTCAATGTGACCCTGAATTAGGGGCATATACCATTGGGGTACAAGGGATGTGACCCCAGATAAGGGGTGTTTTCCATTTAGCACAAGGAGATTGGACACTTAGTGATGACTTGGTTGATAGATGAGAAACCGCTCATGAGTATGGAAATGTCACTGAAGCATGTATTTGTGGGTGTGTGTGTGAATTATGGAATGGGTATGAAAAAAGGAATGTGAAACGGTTTAAAGCACTATTTTTTTGATTTCCTTAGAATCTGTTTTGGTTGGAAAACTGTCTTGGGTTGTAATTAATTTAGATTTTATAAAAATTGATGAAATTATTTTAAATGGATTTATATAAATTGTTTCATATAAATGTGATAACTTGTTCTATCCTAGTTGTGTGAGTAGGGAAGTCATTTGGGGAAAACCTACCGAGTTTCATTACTCACCCCTTGTTTTGGAACTTTGGTGCTTTTACAAATATTTTTTATCAAGACACAAGTAAGGGAAAAGTATCACATTTATTTAGTGATTCATCATGATACCTTGGGATGGATTTTGGAGTTGGATCATGGAGCATGTTGGGAGCTATGGAGTTATGTCTTTGGAGTCTTTGAGCTTCATGTTTTAGTCTTCTACTTTGGTAGTCTAATATTGGTTATGGTGTAGTTTGGTATTGTTGTATTTTGGTGTTACTTTTAGTTGTATTACATTATTTTCATTCATCATATAGTGGTTTTGGATATGTGAAATGGACGGATGATTGTCGCCTATCGACCGGTCAAAGTTCCGGTGCACTGCTAATGTTATAGCAGCACTTGGGTCGAATCCTCGACGATGATACTTTTTTAATAGTCGTTTGTTTTTAGTTGATTGTATTTCGATTAGGGTGTTGGTTTACAGAGATTAATTGAAATTACTAATAGATTATGATTGTTTTAACAAATTTATAATGATTGGGGTGAGTTCATCATTAGGTAGTTAAGCTTGTGATATCCTTGAGCTTTGCTTTGTATTGCATTTAAATTAACACCCATGTCACAAGTTGACGTTGATTTGAATTGCCAAGTGTTAAGGCTTTAATCCAAGCCTTAACTTAACTTAGGGTTCTAATATTGATCATATCTTGTTTATGGTAGTGTATTTATGGTTCCAATAATCCACGGAAACCACACATTAAACAAAACAAGTCATTAATCCATGACATGTTAAGTCCAACATACACAATGTTAATTCAACGAATACTCATTGAGCGAAAGCTCTCAATCGCTTAACATACCTAAATTAAAACTCACCCCAATGAGAGATTTAATCAGCCATTAATATGGTTATTAATCTGGTAATATATGTTTATGGTGATGAATTATAAAGAGATGAAAAAGAATGGGACAAGATAATAGTAGTGCACCGAACACACACACAAACGATGAAGAAAATTAAAAACGGATTTTCAATTGAATGAGGAAGCAAAAGAAGAGAAGGAGATTCAAATGAATTTAAACTATTTTAAGAAAATAAATATTAAACTACATAAGGTGGATGAGAATAAGAGATATTGAAGAAGTAACTTTCATTAAAACATAATTATAAAGAAAGAGACTTACAAAATTAGAAAAATGAAGAACACGAAAGTAAGTGAAAACAAAGAGAGGATGAAAGTTATCTCAAGTGAAAACTTGAGTATTTAATGTCCTCAAAATCCTTTTTCAAGACTTTGGTCGTTACAATATGTTCTCCTCTCTTCTGAAATGCCAACCCCTCTCAAGGAGAGAAGGGGAGAGTATTTATAGGCCAAGGAGTGGACTGTTTGCATTCCCAATCCGTCCCTTCACTTGCATCACCAAGTTGGCTATACAGATAGCTTATTCTAGAGAAATCTCCTTCTTAAAAGTTGTATATAATAAAGTTTTCCTACTACTCTCAAAATTTGGAGGAATTTGGACCTATGTATCCAAAGTTATGGCTGGATGATTAAACAATTTTAATCTGTCCATTTCAATACAGTCTTTTTGAAGTCCAAAATGTGAAAGAGTTTTTGAATAGGAATATGCATTAAAAGCCGAATTATTTCTTCAACAAATTCGGCATAATATATCTCCTCTTTCACTCTGAAAAATCTTAGCTCTATTGGATTCTTACATCATGAGATATTTCATGAATACTATACTAATTTTATTTCTCGTCCCGAATGGTGGGATGGATTTAAAAGATTCATTTGGGCCACTTGTTCTTAGAGTTGGGCCCTGAAATTTTTAACCATGATTATTTTGGATAATAAAAAACAAATGGTTGAGTTTCACAAAATATGGGCTTCGGAAGTGAGACCAGTAACTCAATCATCATGGCTGGTCCAGTTTCTTCACAAATTCTTTGGGTCATTTTGTGTGGTCCATATTAGCTTTCAAATGGAAGAATTGGCCCATGATTCCTTCTAATTATATGTGAGAAATTGAATAAGGAATCCTAAAAAATAATAACCACACAATTTTAATCAGTAGGGTGAGATTTATTAATAAAATAGTAAACTGACTCAATTGGACTACTTCTAAAAATGCTAAAAAATGATACTTAGTATTAAAATATTAATATTTCACACACATTATGCACATTTCATATAAAATAAGTAAAGGGAGTATATAATAAGTCATGAAAATATTAATAAAATAAATATGTTATTATTGGTTGTGGTTGTTTTTATTTTAAAAAGGGAAAACTGTCCCCCAATTTTATTGAATCCATTGGTATTTATTACCAGCCTTTGGCATCTTGGGGATGTCACTTAAGCCTAGTAGAAAATACACTTCGATTTAAGCCAATAAGGATGGGAGGGATGTTAAAAACACATTAATATAAACTTTAAATAATTTAAAAGTGATATATGGATATTCAAGTAACATATTAAGGTGATCTAACTTAAAACATAAAAAGTTACATGGATTGAAAATTCAAGACTCACATATTCTGATGAAGAATTTGTTGCCATTGGCATTGAGTAATACGTTACCTGAAAAAGAAATTGTGGTTCTAGTTGATATGTATACCCTTTTCAAATATATTTATGGAAAAAATATAAACCCAACTAAGATTAATAAACTTCAAGAGAGAATTATTTTGAAACTTTGTCATTTGGAGATGTTATTTCCCCCTTCATTCTTCATAGTCATGATTCATTTGACTGTTCATTTAGTTGAAGAAGCTAAACTTGGTGGACCAGTACACTATTGATGGATGTATCCAATTGAGAGGTATGTTGATATTATTTTTATTCTCATTGGTGAATTCAATTTTATCAAATCATTGTATAATTTTTTTAATATGCTTCTTATTTTTTTCATTAGGTACTTAGGTCATTTGAAATCATGTGTGGGGAATAAATATCGACCAAAAGGATCTATTGTCAAAGGTTACATAGCTGAAGAGTAATTAACCTTCTGTTATAGGTATTTGGATGGGATTTAGACTAGATTCAATCATGTTGGATGTGTTAAATACATCTCCAATAATTTTCATTATTAAAACCAGTCATCAGTATTTAAATCTACTGGATGAACAACTAGAAAGGGGTCAAATTTTACACTAATTGAATTGGAGTTTATAAAATTACATAGATATGTGCTACTCAATATTCTTATTGCAGATCCATTTATTGAATAATTCTGATTACAAATAAATAGGAAATTAAGGGGTTGAACTCAAAATGAGTTGAAATTAACAAAAGTTGTTAATAAAGATATTGTTGAATGGTTTTCCCATCATGAAATTATATACTCATATTCATAATATTGACATGTATTTATTTTGTCTATGTTAAAAGTAACACCTTATACCCTCTTGTCTAGATAATGAATGTTGATAATCAAGCTGAAATATCAAATGATTTGAAGTTTTTTCCTCGAGGTCCTCTAAGGCAGGATAAGAGATTCGATTTCTGAAATATTCACG
The DNA here is from genome assembly GCA_963277665.1 of Viscum album. NCBI lineage: Eukaryota > Viridiplantae > Streptophyta > Magnoliopsida > Santalales > Viscaceae > Viscum > Viscum album. The sequence continues at coordinate 642,698,076 of OY728155.1, read as the reverse complement.
ACTAGAAAACTCAAAATAGTAGTGTATTTACACTTACATAGGTGGGATACTATTGATATCTGAATTATATAATTGAATTAAACTATCATGGTCAATTTTCAGTTGTCTTATTCAAATGAAAGTGGGTCACCATTGATAGGGGTATAATGAAATATTTGTTACATTTTACTTCTATCAACTTCTATTGCTTAATATATATCAGTGAGCATATAGTTAAATAAACTAGGTACAAATAGAATAATCAGTTTTTATATTTATTAGTATTCTTAAATTAAATAGTTATTTTCATTATGTTAAGTAATTCTTAAAATAAATAATTTATTATATGGTTATTTATTTGAAACATTAATTTTCAAATTATAAAATTTTAAATTGAAAAAAATAATTTCATTTTTTAATTTATAATGTTGAAATTATCTTTGTATTATTTTTTGATAATTTTTTTGAAAAAGTTTAATTTTTAATGAATAGTGAAAAATACTGTAATTTAGTTTAAAATCACTTTTTCATCTATATTATTTATATCATTATATTAAAATTTTAATTGGTTTTAAAGTATAATTAAATCAAGTTTTTATCATTTAATCCAATGTAGGTCATTGGAATCAATTTCACATTGAAATTGAACATAAAAACTTTGTGAACTTTTGAAAGTTTTTACTTTGAAGACCCATTTTCTCGATCCGTCAACAAGATTTATTTTTAAATTAATGTTAAATAATTATGTTAATTAAATTTTAAAAAATGTTTATAAATGATTTTAATAAGTATGAAAATTGTGGTCTAATGGGATCAACTTAATTTTTGGTGAATAGTAACTTTAGTATTTTATTTACCATGGTTAAGGGCAAATTGAGTAATTAAAGGTAACAATAATATTATAATAATATAAAGTTACCCTAACACTTGTACTAATTTCATTTTATGAGTGTGACTCAACCAAAATCATCCATGGGTATATTTTAGGACCACTTAGATCCACTTGGATGACTTTAATCCATTTATAGTATTTTATTCAATGAAAAGTCAATTTAACAAATTAAAGAAGTTTTCTTGACATGGATATAAGTAAATATAATTAATGAATGAATATAAATAATACCTATTAACCTAATTAATTTATTTTCATGACGTTAATTTATTTTTAATTTTTATGTATGAAATAATTAACATTAATGTTTGTCCAATGCTGATACAGTGCTTGTGCAAGCATAAAAAAACAAATAAAATGTTTTTATTAAAATTATAAGAATTATTAAATGACCCAAATTTTGGATAATTTTTTTTATATAACCAAATTACAACCATTATCATATTTTTATTCTAATTTGGTACATTTTGGACCCACATTAATCACTTTAATACCTTTATAATATTTTATTTAAAAATAAATCAAGTTGTTCACACTATAAATTTTATTTTGTATAATATTTTAATATGAGGTTTTCCAGAAGTGTTTTTCAAACAATAATTTTATTTATAAATATAATAAAATTATCCTTTTCATATAATTTAATTTTTAATTTTTTAGGGAATAAATAAATACCTTAATAGCTTGAACAATTATGATGTAGTAATTATTTGATCAATGAATAAATCAATTTAGTGATATTAAAAATAATAAAATAAATATAATTTGATAGTTTTAAGATAATTTAATAATTAAATAGATTAATATTATAAGTATAAGATATAATAAAAAAATATATTCGAATTTTAAACCTTATTTTGATGTTTTTAAAGTCAAAAGTTATGAATAGTGTTTAATTTGACAAAATCATTTTTCATGAATATAATATTTAATTAAAATATTTAAAAAACAAAAAATTATTGAAAAATTCCAAAAATAAAAATGTTTCATCTAAAATGTGATATAATATTCTTTTTATCCCTTTTAAAATTATTTAAACCTATATTATACTTAATACAATTTAATATTTTAAGTAATTTTTAAATTACCCCTCACCTCAATTATAAAAGGAGGCTAATTACTTCACAAATTTTCATCACCTTGAGCCTTATTGCTCAAAAATACTCTATAAAATTCTTTCCTCTTCATACCTTGACACATTCTAGTGCTTCTGGTCTCACAAAAATGCCACTTCCAGTGCCTTAAGGAAGTTCTCAAGGAGAAATTTTCAAGAGGTATAATTCCTTCTCCGCTTTAAAATTTTTCCTCTCTTCTACATTTGTGTTCCTCATATCCAATTTTTCATTATTAATACAGTATAATATATATATACTATAATTTTATTATGATAAATTTTATATTCATCTTTGAATCTCTCATTTTATTCTTTTATTCTTAAAAATGAAATCGTCGTCTGTGGTGTGTCAATTCACCGCTTTCATGGATGATGAGTTATCGTTTCTTAATAATGAAATCATGGAAAGTTTAAATTTACTGATAATTTTTTAAAATGTCATAATATATATATTTTCTCACTTCTGGAGTGTTATTTCCATTTTATAAGAAAAATTCATAACAAACTGATCAAGGAAAGAACACACTGAAATAATGGAAATAACTAAATATTATTAATAAATGGTTGGAAAATGTTATAAGAAGATCATGTAAGGTATTATAAACATGATTATATCTTTTTAATAAATTAATAACACTATTTAAACTATTATACATGTGGTTTGAACAATTTTGAAGTAAGAAAAACCCGAGGTAAGATAATTTTTAACCCAATTTCCATTCTTTAGGTTAACTTTTCACTTCATTGATTTTGTTGTGCTAAGATTATTTGTGAAATTTATTTTTATTATATTATGTTGTATTATGTTTATTTACATTTAATATACATATTCCATTCATTTTATAAATTCTTGCTTAAATGATATGATATTTATAAGGGACTTTTCTTTAAAATCCTCTTTTAAATTCTATTTTTACAAAATTCAAAAGGAATGTTTTTATTCAAGAATTATTGTTTAATGAATGTGTTATGATTCTTGGGAATTTTTTATGATGAAGGGTGGTTACTATATCTCCCTCTAATTAATTATGTATGTTTAAGTTGGAGGTTGACCGTATGGTTACTCTAAGTGTAACTTTGATGGTTTCACCATAAGGTAGCCATGAAGGTTACATTATAAGGTAGCCGTGAAGGTTACAAATCATAAGGTAGACACAGGGGTTAAAATATTAAGTAATAAATGTCCCAATTTACCTATATGATTTATTTATGTTTTTATATGTTTATGGAAATCTCATGTTTTTTCTACAATTATGTATACAATACTTTATGGGTGAGAAGTATGTCTTTGTGTAAATGATTTTATATACTTATAAGTATTTATAGACTAACAGTTTCTTTCCATATTTTTATATCCCTTAATGATCTTTTGTGATCATCCCAAGTTTTAAAATGTTTATCATAGTGTTTAAATATGTGTAAGAGAAAAGAAGAATCTAAGCTAAATGTTGTGAATATTATTCGTAAAATGATTTCATGTTTTATTAAAAACTTTTGTATTATGAAAGAAATGGATACTATTTTATTAGTACCTACTTTTTATGATTGTGGTTTGATATGTATGAATTATGTACTAATTATCTAAAACTCTAAACTGAAAAGATATCTGGGAATGTAAGAAAGTGAATTATAAAATAATTTACTAGATTATGTAATTTTTAAGGAAGGATCCTTATAGTTGGCATCAGAGCATGATTTAGATAACTTTAGGGGTTAAGATTATGTTAATATAATGCCATAAATTATTACTACCTTATGTTGAAATTATATGGCATTTTAAGATTACCACATTTCTTTATCTAAGATATGTCTCTTCAGAATGGTCTTTCAGAGAAGAAACAGGGAAGATGAAGTAGGAAGGCACTAAGAGGCTGATATCTTTCTGAATCAACAACTTGGAATGGTAGGGATTGGAACTGATCAATTTGTGACAATAATATCTTAGCTAACACAGGAAATAAATAGAGGTGGCATCCATTCAAGAGAGCAATGAGAACTACCAAAAAATAACATGATGATAGCGGAACATTTTATGAGGCAACACCCTTATGCTTTTAGTGGATCTTCTGACCTAGTGGTAGTTGAAGGATGAATTAAATCCCTTGAAAAGATATTTGATGTCATGGGGTGTTCATATAATCAAAAGGTTAGTCTTTCTATTTACCATTTTGAAGGTGAATATGACAAGTGGTGGTCAATGGTCAAGAATTTCAGAGATAGATAGGATATGATGCCTTGGAATGAGATGAATTTAAGAATCATTTCCTTGAAAAACATTTTCCTAAGGTGGTTTGACTTAGGATGGAAAATCAATTCCTTTAATTGAAATAAAAGGAGTAAGATTTAGTGTCTGTTTATGAATAAAACTTCACCCGATTAGCAAGGTATGCTTCAAATCTTATTCATGATCTTGATAGTAAAATCAATCGTTTTTTACTTAGGATTGAATCCAATATACCGAAGGGAATTGGCCTATTGAGAATTAAAAAGTTATGAGAAACATTTTCAATGTGATGAGAGGATAGAAATAGAGTTTGCTGATGATCACATGCACTTTGACAACAATCCAAATAAAGTTTCCAGATAGAAAACAATGGGTAAGAATCAATCAAAGAAATCTGAAGGTAAGAAAGTCTAGTTTTTAGTTTGTGGGAAGTGTGGTAAAAAGAACCCTGGAGAATTCCTTAAAAAATATGGGAAGTTTTTTTGATGTGGTAAGTTTGGACATATATCCCAATATTATAATGAAAATTATATTAATATTAATTATGATAAGAAAACTATAATGTGTTTTAAATGTGGTGAGATGGGTCATTCTGAAAATACCCACCCAAAGAAAGATATGAATGATAAGAAGTAGCCAGATTATAAGTAGAAAGGTGAAGTGAAATCCTTTATGACTACATTGGTAGATGTTGGTCCATCCAATGAAGTGGTATCAGGTACTTTGTTTGTTTACTCATATTTTTCTAATGTATTGTTTGATATGGAGTCTAAACATTCCTTTATTTTTGAGAGATTTTCTGTTAAATTGGAAATTTCATCTCAAGAAATGAAATCAGAACTTATGGTTAAAACACCAAGGGGAAATATTAAGGAAAAAAGCATTATATGAATCTTCCTATTGTTTTCAGTGGAATGAAATTACCTAAAAAACTTATTATTCTTCCCTTAGTATAGTTTGATGTTATTATGGGTGTGGAATGGATTTCTATTTATCCTGCTAGGATTGATTGTAGAGTTAAATTTTTTTTTATAAAGAGTTTAAATTTGTATACAAGAATGAACCTACACCATTGATAACATATCAAGAAGATGAGAAACTATTAAAATATAGGAATTAAAGTTATTTGGCACACATTATTGAAAACAAGGTAAGTTTCTAGATTAATGATGTTCCGGTAGTAAATGAATACCTTGATATTTTTCTTGTTGAGTTACCCAGTGTAATACTCGATCGGGAAGTTAAATTTACTATTGACTTAGTTCCTGATGATAATCCAATTTCAAAACCCCCTTATTGAATGGATCAAGTTAAACTTCTTGAATTGAGAAAGCATTTGCAAGAGTTGATTGATAAAGGTTTCATTTGTCCTATCAATTCACCATGGGGTGCCCCTATTTTTCTTGTTAAAAAGAAAGATGGTTTCATGAGACTTTGCATTGATTATAGAGCTTTGAATAACATTACCATTAAGAATAAGTATCCATTGCCTCATATTAATGACTTTTTTGATCAGCTCCAGGGTGCTCAATATTTTTTTTAAGATTGAATTGATATCTGGGTACCATCAGTTGAAGGTGAAGGAGGACAACATACCAAAAATAGTTTTCTGTACTAGATATACGCATTATGATTTTGTTTATATACCCTTTGGGTTGAAAAATTCTCTTACTATATTTACGGATCTTATGAATAAAATCTTCCATGAATATTTGGTTTTTGTTGTGTTGTCTTTATTGATTATTTTATGGTGTTTTCAAAAATTTATGAGGATCATTAAAAATGTTGAAGGATTATCCTCCAAACTCTCAAAGAAAATAAGTTATATAGGAAATTTATAAAATGAAATTTTGGTTACAATGAATTTCTTTTCTTGGGAACATTGTAAATAAATATGGAATAACAGTTGATCATACCAAAACAAAAGCATTTGATGAAAGGACAATACCTACAAATATTATAGATATTCATAGTTTTCTTGGATTAGTAGGTTATTACCATCAGTTTGTAAAAAACTTTGCACAATTATCTAGTATGATAACTAAGTTAACACGAAAAGGGGTTAAATTTATTTGTACAGAATAATATGATGTTTTTAGGAACTGAAAAGAAGATTAGTTAATGATCTAGTTTTGGACTTGACTTCCATAAATGGTGTTTTTTTCATCTACAATGATGCTTCTTTGAAGAAAATTGGTTGTGTTTTAATTCAGAATGATCAAGTAATTGTTTATACTTAAAGAAAACTTAAACCTCGTGAGTTAAATTATCCCACTCATGTTTTGGAATTAGCAGATGTGATTTTTTTCTTTAAAAATTTGGAGGCATCATTTATATAGATCTAAATGTGAATATATACTAACCATAAAATTTTTAAGTATATATTTACTTAGAAGTAATTGAACATGAGGTAGAGAAGATGACTTGAACTAATAAAGAATTAAAATTTCACAATCAATTATCATCCTAGAAAAACAAACAAAGTGGAATATGCCTTGATCCAAACGCATAATGCTACATTAATTTTGTTATGTTTGGAACATGACCCCTTGATTCATGATTTAATGAATTTTTCCTTGAAAGTTATTGGTGCATGAAATTTCTCTATTTTGTTTCAGGTGTCAGTGTAGTCATCTCTATCAGAAAGAATAAAGCATACTCATAAGGAAGACTATGAGTTACAGAAAAATGAAGAATTGGTTAAGAAAGGTAAATTTATTGAATTTAATGTTGATAAAGATTGTGTATTAAGATTTAGGAAGATATTATGTGCGCCTTGTGTTTCCCAGATAAAGAAATAATTGTTGTTTAAAGCTCATAGTTCTCTGTTTTTATTTCATCCTGGTAGCACTAAGATATATAGATACCTTCATAAGTATTACTAGTGGGATATAATGAAAAGATATATTGCTGATTTTATAGTGAAATGTTTAACTTTTCAATAGGTTAAAGTAGAGAGACAACTAGAAAAGGTGATGCCTCATCCTTTTACAGTGCTAGAGTGAAAATGGAAAAAATATATCCATGGAATTCGTGGTGGGTATACCAAATACTTCTTGAGGTAACAATGTGATTTGGGTTATTGTTGATTGACTAACTAAAATCTGCACATTTTATTTCTATTCAAGACACTCTTTCTCTAGATCATCTTTCTCGAATATACCTCAAAGAGATTATTAGGTTGCATGGATTTCATCTCTCCATTGTATCTGACCATGATCCTAGGTTCACTTCTAAATTTTGGAAAGACCTTTAGAAGTAGTCGAGAATAGAATTAAATTTTAGCACTACTTTTCACCCTTAATATAATGGACAAACTGAGAGAATAATTCAAACATTAGAGGACATGATTTGAGCTTGTTCAATAGATCACTAGGGAAGTTCTGATCAACATATTTCATTAGATGAGTTTTATTATAATAAAAGTTTCCATACTAGTATACATATGACACCTTTTGAGGCATTATATGGAAAACAATGTCAGACTCCATCATTTTGGGATGAAGTAAGGGAAAAGAAATTAATGGGACCAGAATTAATAAAATAAGTGGATGAGAAAGTGAAGATAATATAGTAGTACATGAGGACAAATCAAAGTAGGAAGAAAAGTTATGCAGATAATAAGAGGAAGGACCTTTCATTTGAGGTAGGTGATCATGTTTTCCTTAAAATATCACCTTGGAAAAGTGTTATGAATTTTGGTAAGAAAGGAAAGATAAGTCCACGGTTCATTGGACCTTATGAGATTCTGGAGAAATTTAGACCAGTTTCCTACCAACTATCTTTGCCTTTGATTTTATCTCAGGCACATAACGTTTTTCATATTTTGATGTTAAGAAATCATGTGCCAGATCTATCTTATGTTTTGAGCCCAGAAGTAGTTTAGATAGAAGATAAAATTTCTTATAAAGAGAAACCTATTTAGATTCTTAATCATAGAGAGAAAGTATTTCAGAACAAGTTAATTCAGTAGGTTAAGGTTTTGTGGAGAAACCACATGGTAGAAGAAGCAACACGAGAATCTAGAAATGCTATGAGGGAAAGGTATCCTCACCTTTTTAATAAGTAAAAAAAATTGTGAGGAATAAATTTCCATAAGGTGGGGATAATGTAACAACCTAGGTACAAATAGAATAATTTGTTTTTTATAATTATTAGTATTCTTAAATTAAATAGTTATTTTCATTATATTAAGTAATTATTAAAATAAATAATTTATGATATGGTTATTTATTTGAAACATTAATTTTCAAATTATAGAATTTTAAATTGAAAAAAATAATTTCATTTTTGAATTCATAATTTTGAAATTTATTTTTGTATGAATTTTTGAGAATTTTATAAAAAAGTTTAATTTTTAATGAATAGTAAAAAATACTGTATTTTTAGTTCAAAATTGTTTTTTCTTCTAAATTACTCATATAATTAGATTAAAAATTTAATTGGTTTTAAAGTATAATTAAATAAATTTTTTATTAATTAATCCAATTTAGTTCATTATAATCAATTTCACATTGAAATTGAATAAAAAAACTTTGTGAACTTTTGAACGTTTTTACTTTGAAAACCCGTTTTCTTGATCCGTCAATAGGATTTATTTTTAAATTAATTTTAACTAATTATGTTAATTAAAATTTGAAAAATTTAAATACATTATTTTAATCAGAATGAGAATTTTAGTATAATAGGATGAAATTATTTTTTTATGAATAGTAACTTTAGTATTTTATTTACCAAGGTTAAGGGTAAATCGAGTAATTAAAGGTAAAAATAATATTATAATAATATAAAATTACCCTAACACTAGTCCTAATTTTATTGGATGAGTGTTGTTTGATAAAAAGCATCCATGGGTCAATTTTAGGACCACTTGGATCCACTTGGATGACTTTAATCCATTTATAGTATTTTATTTAAAGAAAAGCCAATTTAACAAATTAAATAAGTTTTCTTGACATGGATATAAGTAAATATACATATTTAATGAATATAAATGATAATTTTGAACCTAATTTATTTATTTTCATGATGGTAATTTATTTTTAAATTTTATATATGAAATAATTAACATTAATGCTGGTGTAACACTGATATAGGGCTTGTGAAAGCATAAATAAATAAATAAAATGTTTTCATTAAAATTATAAGAATTATTAAATGACCAAAATTTTGGCTAAAACTTTTTATATAAGAAAATTCAGAACATTATCATTTCTTTATTCTAATTTGGGACATTTTGGACCCATATGAAGCACTTTAATTCCTTTATAATATTTTATTTAAAAATAAATCAAGTTGTTCACATTAAAAATTTTAGTTTGTATAATATTTTAATATGAGGTTTTTCAGAAGTGTTTTTCAAAAAAGTACAGTATTTGGAAAGATAATAAAATTATATTTTTCATATTTTTTTTAATTTTTAGGGAATTAATTATTACCTTAATGGCTTGAAAAATTATGATGCATTAATTAATTGATTTATGAATAAATCAATTTAACGATATTAAAAATAATAAAATAAATATAATTTGATATTTTTAAGATAATTAGCGAATTACATAGACTAATATGATAAGTATAAGATATAATAAAAAATTGGATTCTAATTTGAAACCTTATTTTGATATTTTTAAAGTCAAAAGTTATGAATAGTGTTTAATTTGACAAAATCATTTTTCATGAATATATTATTTAATTAAAATATTTAAAAATCACAAAATTATTGAACAAGAGAAAAAATAAAAATATTTGGTAAAAAATATGATAAAATATTATTTTATCCCTTTTAAAATTATTTAACCCTATATTAGACTTAATATAATTTAATATTTCAAGTAATTCCTAAATTTCCCCTCACCTCAATTATAAAAGGAGGCTCATTCCTTCACAATTTTTCATCACCTTGAGAATAATTGATCAAAAATACTCTTCAAAATTCCCTCATACTCATCCCTTTCCACATTATAGTGCTTATGGTATCACAAAGGGACCACTTCTAAGATCCTTAAGAAGGTTCTCAAGGAGAAATTTTCAAGAGGTATAATTTCTTATTCTCCTCTTTTAAATTCTTTCTCTCTTCTACCTTTGTCTTACTCATATTAGATGTTTCATTATAACTATAGTATAATATTTATACTGAAATTTTATTATTATAAATGGTATATTCATCTTTGAATCTCTTATTTTATTCATTTATTCTTAAAAACGAAATCATCGTCCGTGGTGTGTCAATTCACCGCCTTCATGGATGATGAGTTATCATTTCATAATACCGCAATCACGAGAAGTTTAAATCCAATGATAATTGTTTAAAATATCCTAATATATATATATTCTCACTTTTGGAGTGTTATTTCCATTTGAAAAGAAAAATTCATAATGAACCGATCAAGGAAACCCTGAAAAGAACGCACTGAAACAATGGAAATGACTAAATATTATTAATAAATGGGTGGAAAATGTAATAATAAGATCATTTAATGTATTATAAACATGATTATAAATATTTAATAAATTAATAACACTATTTAAACCATTATACAGGAGTTTTGAACAAGTTTTAAGTAAGACTAACCTAAGGTAATTGAATTCTTAACCCAATTTCCATTCTTTGGGTTAACTTTTCACTTCATTGATTTTGTCATGATAAGATTATTTGTGAAATGTATTTTAATTATATTATGTTTTATTATGTGTATTTATAGTGAATATAAATATTCCATTCATTTGAATTTTTTTCTTAAATGATATGATATTTATAAGGGGCTTTTCTTTAAAATCCTCTTTTAAATTCTATTTTAAAAAAATTCAAAAGAAATGTTTTTATGAAAGAATTATTATTTAATGAATATTTTATGGTTATTGGAAATTTTTTATGATGAAGGGTGGTGCTTATATCTCCCTTAAATTCATTTAGTATGTTTAAGTTGGAGGTTGACCATATGGTTACTCCAAGTGTAACTGTGATGGTTACACCATAATATTGCCATGAGAGTTACATTGTAAGGTAGCCGTGAGGGTTACAAATCATAAGGTAGTCATGAGGGTCATGATATTAAGTAAGTAATGAACTAAGTTACCTATATGGTTTATTTATATTTTTTATGTTTATGGAAATCTCATGTTTTTTACAAGTATGTATATGATACTTTATGGGTGAGAAGTATGTCTTTGTAGAAATGATTTCATACACTTATAAGTATTTATAGACTAACAGTTTCTTTACATATTTTTTTATAACCCTTATTGATATTTTGTGCTCATCCCAAGTTTTAAAATGTTTTATAGGGTTTAAGGATGGTTAAGATAAAATAAGAAGCCAAGTTGAATGTTGTGAATATTATTCATGAAATAATTTCATGTTTTATTAAGAACTTTTGTATTATGAACGAAATAGATACTGTTTTAGTAGTACCCACTTTGTATGATTATGGTTTGATATGTATGAATTATGTCCTGATTATATAAAACTCTAAACTTAAAATATATTTGGGAATGTAATAAAGTGAATTATAAAATAATTTACTAGATTATGTAATGTTTAAGGTTGAGTCCTTATATGAAGCGCACTACCAATTTATCTTGGATTCACAAGAGAATATGGTTTATTACATGGATGATGAAATATAAGAAGGTTGGAGTGTTTTTGTACACTTAAAGTAGAGATACTTATATGATATGGGCGATGAATATCAACTGGTAATTTGTGACAGTGAACCTCATCAACCAAAAAACATTGAATAGTTTTTTCCCGATAATATCGAAACAATAGAACTTTCAAGAGAGGGTGAAAATGAAGCACTCATCGAAATAGAGGTTGATAACAATGAAGAAAATGAATATGAAGATAATTGAATGTATATATTGGTAATAAAAATATATTACAATTTTTAATTAATAAGTGTTTCATACATATATACATTGTTCTGTTTTTTCTATTTTTTTTATAAAAAACTTTTAGTTTTAAATTCTTTATATATTTAATATATCTAAACCATTTTAATTGTAGGAATTATGAGAACAAAAAAATTTCAAGAACCTAGACGATCTGCATCTCGGAGCATGCCACCACTACCATCAGCTTCAGTGGATCCATGTGATTCCGTTTTACCTAAGACTAATATTGAGTCAATCATTTCCCCATATGTTTTTGGTAGCCCATAGTCTGATTCACCTTCAGTGATGGATAAGTTGATCACCCCTTCATCCAAGGGATATTGGTGAGTTACTGTTACTGGTATGTATGTAATTGTACAAAAAAACTATTTATTTTATTAATTGTTTAATACATTTATCAAATAGATCAAGATAAAAATAAAATAGATATAAATATAAACATGGAAAATTTATGGGTCCTAAAGGACTTCAAGATTATCATTCCATTTGATAAGTTTGGGCTGCCTATCGATGTCAGTTCCAAAATCTATAGACAGATTCTGAGGCAACTTACTTGTGAGACAACGAGCTTTCCCATTAATTATAAATATTTGAGACATAATCCCACATATTATAAAAATAAGGTCTTTGATAACTAAGTAAAGGTAATATTAATTTAATATTCATTGATAACTAATTTAAAAGTTGTGAGTAAAATTTTGTAATATACTTATAAAGTGTTATGTTTTTTATTTGTAGATTTTTTTTTCATTTTGATGTCTGTAAATCCATTTAATGACCATTGAATTTGAAAATTTTAGGAAAGAAATAGAGATATTTTAAATGGTGATTATGGAATGATTTTAATGACACATCTCTGAGCTCACGATAGATGTATGAGAAAGTGCCTGAAGGAATTTCCCATGAGAAATAGAAGCTATTTGTTAATATTAACATAGATGCATCTCATGAAGTAATTGCACATTTTATAGTATATTAATAACATAAAAACAATAAAATTATTATTTTTATTAATTTTTCTATTTTTTTGTAGGAATTATCTAAAAAAAATATTGTGAATTGTGAGAAATAATTCATTCCTCATACTGTTGGGTCTCAGAGTTTTTTGAGAAAAATAACAATTTTGATTTGTATTTTATCCATTATTATTTATACCATTTTATTATAAGTCAATGTTTTTTCTGACTTTTTTATATTTTTATAAAGGATAATGAATTAGGTCAATCTATTGGATGAATAGAGAGGTATTTTAAAATGCATAGGAAACCCAATGATAGTTTTGTAAATAACCCTACCAAAGACGTTGGAGTAAGTAATTTTCATTATTATTTCATATTATTTAATTACAATAAAAATATAATAATGAAAAATATATTATAAAAATAAAAAATCCTTAAACCCAATTAAATGGGGCCACCTATATGGATCAAACAATGCTAATTTGGCATCGTTTGATACATCTAGCCACCCCAATTACCTGGATTTAAGACTTGTTTGTTGTTATAATTTATTTTTCATTATTATGTTTTTATAGTAATGAAATAACAATAAATAGTAATGAAATATTTATTAATTAGATAATATTATGAAGTTTAGATATTTTAAAAAATAATTTTTAATATTTTTGTATTAATAGGTTAAAATTAAAGAAGTCTGGGATGAAAACCCTTTACAATCATCATCAGTTTCCTAGAACGATGTAGCTATAATATTTTTAGGGAAAGATCATATTAGACATGAACAAGGGATTGGTTCTGGGCCTACTCCATCAAGTGTATTTGGTAGGGCATTGTTATCAGTTATTACTCCACCCATTGGGGGTTCGAGTAGCATTGTTGATTAGTAATCATAAAGAGAAATTTCAAGGTTGAAAGAAAAAGTACAAGAACAAAAATATTATAGGAAAACATAGGATCAGTGGCAGTCGACAATGGAAAATTATTCAGTTTTTTCATTTTAGTGGATGACCAGAACAATACTCAAGGAAATTTTCATCCTTATAGGTCATCCTGCTGAGGTAAATTCTCAATTCCATAAATCATTCACACATTTTCAAAGAGCACATACAACTTCCATAAATAAAACTAAAATATCACTTTTATATTAAAAACATGCACTTCAAGTCATACCAACCACATATTGTGCCAGATTGATGAGTGGTTGATTCCCACACATTAAAAATTAATTATAGATTGTTATCCTTATGTTTAAAAATAATTTTCACTCGTTTGCTCAGTTTTGACTCTGTAAATAGTTTTTAAAGGTACCAACGCCTTTAAAAAAGTGTTTTGGGGGTTCAAAACAATGAAAATTATGTTAGATTATCATAAAATTAGAGTAAAATGACCATAGTTTGATTTTTGAAATATAGGAACGAAGACATGTCCTTCTGAGTTACAGTTTTCCTGAGACACCCATAAACGTGTTTTTAGTGTTTTTAAACACTAAAACATGCATGTAATGGTCAAAACAATATAAAATGCCTCAGATTGATGTTAAATTATGGTATAAACACCATTGAGATATTTTTGATATGTACACGTAGACAAAACATCAATCCAATACGTGGTGTGTCAGAATGACTCTTTAAACTGTTTATAAAGGCACTAAAGCCTTCAAAAATGTGTGTTGAGGGGTTAAAACTAGGAAAAAAATGTCATATTTCCATGATATAATAGGAAAATCACCATATATTGATTTTTGAAATATAAGAATTTAAAAACCATCATTCCAAGTAACGGTTTTCCTAGGATACCCATAAACACGTTTTTAGTGTTTTAAAACACTAAAACAAGCATGTGATGGTAAAAATCACGTCAAATAATCTAATATTGACATGAAATCATGGTAAAATCACCTTTAAATTATTTTTGATGTATAATCATAGAAATCACATCAATATGACGTGCATTTTGCTTGAAATGACTCAATAAATAGTTTTTAAAGTTACTAAAGCCTCTAAAAATGTGTGTTAGGGGGTCAAAACTAGAAAAAAAATTCTAAATAACCATGAAATAATAGGAAAATGATTGTAGATTTATTTTTTAAATGAAAGAATTGACAGAACGTCATTCCGAGTAACGGTTTTCCTGGGATTCCCATAAATGCATTTTTAGTGTTTTAAAACACTAAAACATGAATGTAATGGTCAAAATCATAGTAAACAACCTCATATTTATTTGAAATCATTGGAAAACTACCATTGGGTTATTTTTGATGTGTATGTATAGAAAACATATCAATATGATGTGCGGTGTGGTCAGAATGACTCGGTAAATAGTTTGTAAAGGTACCAAAGCCTTTAAAAAGATGTGTCATAGGGTCAAAACCAAGAGAACGACATCATATTACCATGAAATCAGAGGAAAATGACCATATATTGATTTTTTAAATATAATAATCAACGACACATCATTCCGCCTGAATGGCCCGAAGGCCTTTATTTTTTACGATTTTCTCAGGATGCCTGTAAACATGGTTTTAGTGTTTTAAAACACTAAAACATGCACGTAATGTTAAAAACCATAGAAAAAGACCTAATATTGACATTAAATTATGAGAAAAAAACTTTTGAGTTATTTTTGACATGTATGAAAAAACAACACATCAATCTGGCATGCGGTGTAGTTTGAATGACTCGATATACAATTTTTAAAGGTACCAAAGCCTTTAAAAATGTGTGTCAGGGGGGGTCAAAACCAAACAAACAATGTCATATTTCCATGAAATCATAGGAAAATTACTAAATATTTATTTTTTAAAATGTAGGAACTGATGGACTATCATTCCAAGTAACATTTTTCTCGGGATGCCCATAAACACATTTTAGTGTTTTAAAACACTAAAACGTGTGTGTAATGATCAAAAGCATTTAAAATGACGTTATATTGATGTGAAATCATGGGAAAACCATCTTTGAGTTAATTTTTATGTGTAAGTGTAGAAAACATGTTAATTTGAGGTGTGGTGTGGTCAGAATGACTTGGTAAACTAATTTTAAAGGTACCAAAGCCTTTAAAAATGTGTATCAGGGGTCAAAACTAGGCAAATGATGTTAGATTTCTATAAAATCACAGTACAATGACTGTAGATTTATTTTTGAAATATAGGAACCAAAAACACATCATTCTGACTTACGATTTTCTCAGGATTCCCATAAAGGTGTTTTTAACATTTTCAAACACTAAAACATGTGTGTAATAGTCAAAACAAAATGACCTCATATTGACATGAAATCATGTTTCAACCATCATTGATTTATTTTTGATGTGTATACACATGAAACATGTCAATTCGAAGTGTGGTGTAGTCAGAATGAATTGACAAACATTTTTAAAGGTACTAAAGCCTTTAAAAACATGTGTTGGGGGGTCAAAACCAATAAAATGACATTATATTTCCATAAAATAAGAGGAAAACAACCATAGATTGATTTTTGAAAATTTGGAACTGAAGAATCATCATTCTAAGTTATGGTTTTCCCAGGATGCCCGTAAATGCATTTTTAATGTTTTAAAACACTAAAACATGCGTGTAATGATCAAAACCATAACAAACAAACTTAAATTTATATTAAATCATGGGAAAACCAGCTTTGAGTTATTTGTGATATGTACACATATACAACACATCAATCCTACATGTGGTGTGGTTGAAGTGACTTGATAAACCGTTTTTAAAGGCACCAAAGCCTTTAAAAATGTGTGGTGGTGGTGGGGGGGGGGGGTCAAAATCAGGAAAACGATGTCAAATTGCCATAAAATCAAAGGAAAACCACCATAGATTGATTTTTGAAATGTAGGAACTGAAAAAACATCATTCTAAGTTACATTTTGCACGATATTCCCATAAACACATTTTTAGTGTTTTTAAACACTAAAACGTGTGTGTAATAGTACAAACTATAGAAAACAATCTTAGATTGATGTCAAATCATGGTAGAACTACTTTTTTACATGTACATGCAAACAACATGTCAATCTAACATGCTGTGTAGTCAGAAAGACTAGGTAAATAGTTTTTAAAAGATCCAAGGCTTTTAAAAACATGTGTTGGGGGGTCAAAATAGGCAAACTACATCAGATTTCTATGAAATAAAAGGATAATGAACATAGATTGATTGGTGAAATATATAAACTAAAAAAACATCATCATAAGTAATGGTTTTTCCAGGACATTCATAAACATGTTTTTAATGTTTTAAAATGCTAAAATGTGTGTGCAATGGTCAAAACCATAGAAAAAAAACCTCCGATTGATGTGAAATCATGGGAAAACCACTGTTGAGTTATTTTTGATGTTTACATGCAGAAAACATGTCAATACAATGTGTGTTGTGGTTTAAATGACTCAGTAAATAGTTTTTAAAGGTACCAAAGCCTTTAAAAATGAGTGTTGTGTGTGTGTGTGGGGGGGGGGGGGGTCAAAACTAGAAAAATGATGTCGAATTTCTATGAAATTAGAGGAAAATGACCATAGATTTATTTTTGAAATGTAGGAGTAGAATACATTCCCTTCTATGTCACACCCTGACTCGACACTTATATGTTATTTTATTTATTTTTGGAATTATCTTAATTCAATGTAATTCTTGGGTGTTTTTTAGGTAAAGTGATGATTTTTGGATAGGAAGAATAAGACACATGGTCGGTGCATGATTAAGAGAAACTGTGCGCTAGCCTAATGAAAAATGTGAAGCCTAGATAATGAAACTTTCCAGGTTGCATAACCAGGTTCATGGGAGTGCGACCCTCCTAGGTTAACTGGGCAACTTAGATAGTGGAACTGTCCATGGCGTATGGCTAGGCACATAGATGTGTGCCCCTCCAGGTAAACCGTATAGCCTACCCAGGGTTTTAAAATAAAAAATTGTTTTAATTATATCATCATCATCATCATCATTTTATATTTTATCTCCCTCTCCCCTTACCCATGCATCCAAGCCCCCTCCCTTTCCCTTGTCTCGCGTAACCTAGCCACCTAAGAGGGGATCCCTTGCACATCATTGCCACTTCTCCCTCCCTTAAGTGGTCAATTTACAGCTAGGGTCTCCTTCTATTTTTTGGGGTTCCTCAGAATTATTTGAGACAGTATTGGGTCTCGTGCATTGAAGGTAGTGGATTCACCATCAGTTTTGGGTAAGGTTTCTTTTGTTTTTATTCTTTACCTCAATTTTAATTAGGGTTCTTGTAATTTTTGTGTTCCTAATATTTTTCTAGTATACCTTGGAACTCCTTGGGGGTAGTTTTGGACCATTGTTGTTGAAGATGACTTGCATGTTTATACATAGGTAAACACACACAAACACATATCCTACTTGTACATATTTCCTCATTGAGAGGGGAATATGTATGTTGGGTCAAAGGGTATATATATATATATGTGAATGTGTATATGCATGTAAGTGTGAAGAGATTTCAGGTTTTCATCGTTAGAGGAAGCATGTTTTGAGGTAGGTTTCCCTATGAATTAGCTTTTAAATTTAAGAATCATTGATGGATTAATGTTTATGCCATGAATTAATGTTGATTAGTAATATATATAATGTTTAAAGGATTATTTGTAATGACTCAAGTTGTTTTCTCTTTGAATTAAATTGTGTTGAATTGTTTTATATGGTCTTTCACCCCAAGTGTTCGATAAAATGACCGATTAGCCTTTATAAGTGGTTTGTAATTTCTAAATGATGTTTCATATTTCCAAATGTATTTTAAATATTTCTTGAAATTCTAAGTGGTGTGTTTGGATATCTTTGAAATGGTTTTTCAATCAAAGGATATGTGAGCCCCAGTTGGCACTTTTTAAATGTATTTTCTTTGGAAAAATCTCCTTGTGATGTGTCTCTTTACTTTCTCATTGTTAAAGGTATGGGAATGTACTTAGTACGGGACCTCCCTCATGTATTGATGGTTTTATGGCAAAGGTACTATTACTTGGGGTGGTCCGGGGGTGGTGTTGGTATGTGTGTCTCATGTGGTTGATTTTTCTTATTATATATATGGTCAATTGTTTGACATTTCTTAGCTAATCCCTATTTTAGACATAACATGGGAACCTAGCATAGTTAGTGGATCATCCAATAATATTTTCTACACTAGTTTACAATTATGCTATGGATAATGGACCCTTAGTATAGACATGTTCTGCTTTGGGGATGATTCCCCTCTATTAGTCTAGGTAGAGTGAAATCAAGTATTAGGGTTGTTTGATTGCATTGGGTGTTCTGATAGGATGGATCAGGTTATAACATGTTCTATATTTTACCTTGAGATCCTAGGTATTACCATGTTCTCTGACACCTATTTATATGTGGCAGATAATCTAGGTTCCTCATCTGGTATGGTTACTTGAGTACTGATTTCCCATTACCCTCGTTATGTTATTGTTTCTTATGTTCCCTATCTTTGGTGTGTCTCTTTGATAAAATTGAATGTTTTATTTTTAATTTTTTTTATAGAGAATATTTTAAAAAATGTTTCATACTATCTTTCTCCCTTTTTCACAAACAACTATTTCATTTTTTTCTCTCTCTTTCTCTCTAAAATTTATAATCCTCCCCTTTTTAGAAAAACCTATTTTAAATAAGAGTTCAATTGACCGTGATTTCCTTTTAAATTGAATGGATGAAAAAACTATCTTCAAATTATTATATTTCAAACTTATAGTAAATGAATCTTTTATTTAAATGAAATGCATAAGGAATAGTTTTTCTTGGTAATGCCTATTGAGTTTTAATATTCATTCATATACCTCCATCTTTATTTTTATCTTATGGTGCATGTTCCATCATGGACTTGATTATTGTGAAGCAATATCGGGTTTTGGGATCGGAGAGTGACTTGTAGGGTCACATAAAGATCTAGTTAGTCGTCAGGTTTGGTTTTATTTTCTATTTTTTTTGTTGTTGTTCCAATCGTTTCTTTTATTTATGTTGGTATATTTTTTATCTTTCCACTAATTGTGTTTATTTATTTTGGGATAAATCGTTCTGACTAAGTCTCTTTGATCCCCTTGGTAATTTTTGCCAACATGGGGTGATTGAGAACACACCTCTAGGATATCGTGGGCCATCTTGAGTGACCAGTTTAGGTTTGACCTAGGTTGGTCTCTAGAATGTATCCCTATTCCATTCATTGTGGTTGTTTAAGTCACTCGAAGAGGTTCTATAAGTTGCGCTATCGAAAGATGGAATTTTGGTCTGGGATTAATAGCTCCTGAATGTAGTGAAACAGATGCTTCAGAACATTATGGATCCATCCATAGGCCTTGGAGTGAATCTTTTCAAGCAGTGCAAGAGTTTCTATATGTGGGGGTATTTCCATCCAACATGTTGTCTCTGATGTTAGAGTGGAAACTGTTTAAGTGTCCCCTTGCTATGGCTTTCTATTTTTGAAACTTCTTGTTGGGTGATCTTGATGAAATAATTTCTTTTGAGATATTTATGGTTGTACCTTATGCATGTGAACTTTCTAACGGTTATCCTTCTTTTGGAGTGGTTTTGGTTCAAGGTGGAATCTCTTTTTTTGAGATTCTATATCTTGGGAAATTATGAATCATGATATAGTTTGGTTCCCGGTTTGGGTTTCTTGGGTTGGGTCCTTTTTGTCTTAGAAAACAGTATATTGATTATTCCTATTAGTAAATCCTCCTTGATAGTCAATTCCATAATGGCAGGAAGATCCACTATGGGTCTCATTTATTTCTTCTCCTAAAGTGGTCGGGTGTGACATGGTATTTTAAGAAGTTGCACTGATGTTAAAGGTTTGTCTGGATTTGTGAGTTGTTTTGGATTGGGAAATTAAGGTTTTTCCAAATTCCTAAAATGGTGGGGGGAACACTATGAAAAAACTTATTGTGTGCCTAGTATGCTAGTTCTTGTGTTTCCTCTGTGAATTTTGAATTTTATTGCCAGTGTGTTTCATTATTTCTGCCCTACCTGACCCAAATTATGGTAGTTGGTTAATTGAGATGGTGGGTCATGTGACAGATTCTCACATAGATCCGAAAAATACCACAATGATATCCTTTCATGATTTCTATGTTAGGGGTCTGGTAGTTCTATGTTGAGTTGTGTTTTTAAAGGAGAGTTTCTTGTCTTGGTCATTTCATTCATTGATTTAAGTCCTTTGGTCTCTTCAATGGATTCTTGGGTCATTGATCTGGTCTCTTTAAGATGGTCTTACCAACTTCTTGGGGTCTTGGAGTTTTATATTTTGGGCGGAAATTGAGTTTTTGATTCTAAATATTCTGGTGGTTGGGGTTTCTCTTTAGGTATTAACTTGTTTGTTTCTCAGTTAGTCAAGTCTTTTGGGACTTTTTGGGAGAAGAAATTGTCATGGTGAGGAGAATCATCACACCCTGACCTGAAACTTATCTATTATTTTATTTATTTTTGGTCTTATATTTATTCAATGGATTTCCTAGGTGTTTTTCAGGTAAAGTTATGGTTTTTGGGAAGGAGGAAGAAGGCACAAAATTGGCGTATAGTCTAGAGAAACCGTGCGCCAACCTAGTGAAAACCATGCAGTACAGACAGTGGCACTCTCTATGGTGCATGACCAGGCACACGAGTATATGAACCTCCCAGGTTAACTGTGTGGCCTAGACGGTGGCATTGTATTAGGCACACAACTAGGCGCATAGGCGTGCACCCCTCCAGGTAAACCATATGTCCTGCCCAAGGTTTTTTTAAATTGTTTTAATAGTGTTGAACCCTCTAGGAATCTAGTTGCTTTATTATATTTTGATAATCCCAATTATGCTTTATTATATGTTGATAATCTCAATATTTCTTATTTATAGTTTGATAATTCTTATTATGGATAAATACTTACTTTAGTATTTGTGTACTTCATACACATATTTATATGTTATAAATAATTATATTATGATAAAAGAATTTGGTTAAGAAATGCTCTATTACTTTATGATTTAATATAAGTCTTTCGGTTACTAGATGTATATATATTATGACTTAACCCTTTCTGCCAATAGAATGTTTAAACAGAACAAAGCTACCGATACAGTTAAGTCTACCGCTATGTTAGAGCTACCAATAAAGACTAGTCACCGTTACATTAAAGTCCACCGTTATAGATAATAGCTATCGTTACAGAACAAGGCTACTGATACACACAAGTCCACCGATATGTTGAAGCTACTGTTATCAAAGGAAGTCTACCGATACATCAAGGAAGCTACCGATAGGGACTTACCGCTACCGATGCAAGACAGAGCTACCGCTACCGATACAAGACAGAGCTACCGCTATCGATACAAGACAAAGTTACCGCTACCGATACAAGACAGAGCTACAGCTACCGATGCAATCAAGTCTGCCGTTACACAAGAAGCTACCGATACTCAGACATACCATTACATAAGAGCCTACCGATACAAAGCCTACCATTCCAGAGACAGAACCCGATGCTGCTTTAATTTATTTATCATTATTTAATCTAACCAACGGTCATATTAGGTATATTTTAATGCACTGACATTTATTTAATGGGTGTTTGTTGGTTGTCAGGAAACCGTACCTCATACCTGTGAAAAGAAATCATTTATTTTTCCGGATCTTGTGCTTTAAATGAAAGAAGGATTTGTTGCTGCTGAGGGAGGAATGAATAGACAGATACACACAGACATACAAAACATGAGGTGTGCTGAGAACAAGGAGGGGTGCCTGAAAAGATACGACTGAACTTACAAGAAGATATCATACATTCCTGCATACCAAGAAAGAGAGCTGAGAATGAGAACATCAACACAAAAACTTCATCGACTACTTTTTCCTCTGTATCTACACCTGGAAGTCAAGGAAGAAGACAACACTCTGTTTTCCAGACAAAAACCAGAAGAGGACTTAGAACCAATTCTGATCAATCCAAAGGAGTCCAGAGCTGCACTGCAATCACTAGAGCCATTCTAAACTCTACATCTTTGCCTCTGTGATTTATTATTTACTTTTCGAGCAGTGTGTGTCATCTGCTGTATTTTTACACACACACTGTCTCCTGAACTTTAATTGGAGGATCTGTAAATCCTCACTCAAACTCTTACATCTTTTATTTCCCACTGGGATAGTGGTAGAGGTCGTGTGTGACCTGGACAACTGGTTTGCTGTTGTGTTTGTTTCCCACGTATAACAGTGGTAGAGGTCTTAGACCTGGACAGTTGTATACTGTTGTAATCCCCGATCCAGGGTGTGGATCACTTTTATATAAAGTTTTGAGAGGACTAAGTCTCAGCTTGAGACTGAAACTCTTGGTTATATCTACTGTGCTTATTTCTTTTTAAAGTCACTTTGATAATTAAACTCGCAAGTGTTTATATTAGTTGTAAATCAGTAAGTTAGTTTCAAAAGTTAATCAACTCTTCTGATTTGATTAACTGGGAAATAATCAATCCCTTGAGAACCTAACAGAACCTTTACTTTAATATAAATTCACTACAGTTTAATTCTGTATTTTATTTGGGGGATTTTAATACAACGTTTTTAAACAGATATTTTAATTGGAACTCAATTCACCCCCCTCTTGAGTGTCCACTCCGACCAACATTTGGTATCAGAGGATTTTAAAATATTTTATGACGTACTCTGTTTTTCAACTGTAATTTTAGTTGTATTTTAAAGTTCTTAAAATTTCTGTTATTTCTAAATTTTTATTTATTTAAAATCTTTGGTTTAATATAGTTATTATGGATAACAGACTTGAAGGTGTTGCTACCAATAGACCACCATTTTTCAATGGAAACAATTATGCTCAGTGGAAAATCAAGATGAAAATTCATTTTGAGAGCATGGGTTTTGATATTTGGACTGCTATAGAATCAGAATATAAAATTCCTACTACTGTTAGATCTACTTGGAATGAAGCTACTAAAATAGCTTACAATAATAATTGTAAAGCTATGAATGCTCTGTATTGTGCTTTAGGAGATGAAGAATTTAATAGAATATCTTCTTGCAAAACTGCATATAAAATTTGGGATACCTTAGCTATTTCTCATGAAGGAACAACTAATTTTAAGGAAATGAGATTGAACACGTATACTATTAAGTATGATAATTTTAAGATGAAGCCTGATGAACCCATTTTTGACATGTATCTCAGGTTCAATGAAATTGTCAACACAATGACCTCACTGGGAAAGGATGTTCCATCCAAGGAACAAATCATGAGAATTCTGAGATGTCTACCTAAAAGATGGAGAGGAACTTCTGTCTCAATTAGAGAATCATGTGATATTGGTGAACTTCCAGTCAAGGAACTAATTGGAAAGATAATGGTGTATGAAGAAGAACTTAAGGTAAATAAAGAAGAAGAAGATGAACCTAGAAGGAAGTCATTTGCTTTCAAGACTTCAAATTCAAAGAACAAGGATAAGGAGAAGCTTCAAGCTATAAATGAGAGTTCAAGCTGTGAAGACAGTGAGAGTGCTTCTGATAGTGGTGCTGAGATGGATCACATTGCCAGAAGGTTTAAGAAGTTTTATAGGAAGAAGAATTTTTTCAGAAAATCAAATTACAAAGGTAAGTATGACAAGAAGGGACATTGGAAAAAGGATTGGAAGAAATCAGACAAATCAGATGAAGTTTTCTGCTATGAGGACAAAAGAAAAGTACATATAAAAGCAGAATGTCCAAAATTGAAATATAAGAAGAAATATGAATACAAGGACAATAAGTATAAGAAGGCCATGAAGGCTACTTGGAGTGCTTCTGAGGATAGCTCCAGTGAATTTGAAGTATCTGAAACTGAGATCAGAAATAAGGCAAACATGTGTTTTATGACAAACACCTTTGAGGTAACATCTGAAACTCCTGATTTAAATACATATTATTCTGGAGATGATTCTGACTCTGAAAACATGTCAAAATATGAACTGTTTGAATACTGTGATATGTTGGAAGAAACCTGTAATGAGATGAAAGACAAATACAAAGGTTTAAAGAAATAGTATGCTTTAACTGTTAATCATAAATCTGATCTTGACATAGAAATAGAAAATAATGATCAGTTACTTAAAGAAAACACGGAACTGAAATTGTCAAATGAGAAACTTAGGAAGGATTTATAAAAGTTCACAAATGGAGAATATACTCTTACTCAAATGCTAGGTAAGAAGATTGCACCTAGATATACTAATGGCATTGGATACCAACCTGGACAAAGAAAAATTACCAAAACTAAATTTATTCCTAAATCTGGACAGAATGTGGTTAGTTATAGTTCTGGAAGCTCATATGATTCAACCAGTTATATTCATAGTTACGGATCTAATAAATTTTATCTTTCAAAATCTGTTGATTCCGCAAATTTTATGAGACCCATAAGACAAATTTGGGTACCTAAAGTTTTACTGGCTAACCTGTCTGGACCCAAGAAAATCTGGGTACCAAAATCATTTCCTATCTAAATCTGTTTTGTAGGGAGCCTGCTTAAAGAGCTCCTGTAGAAAGACTTGGTACTTGGATAATGGATGTTCAAGACATATGTCATGAGACTTCTCATCCTTTAAAAGCTTAGCCAGAGTTGATGGAGGTTTTGTCACTTTTGGTGATAATTCTAAAGGGAAAATCATCAGCTTAGGCCAGATTGGTAACACTGACTCAATATTAATTTCTAAAGTTTTATTCATTTATGGACTTAAATATAATCTATTAATTATTTATTAGTTATGTGATGATGGTTTTAATGTTAAATTTGAAAATTATTCTTGCAATGTTTTTAATTCTAAAAATGCTTTAGTATTTTCTGCCTTATGAAATGAAAATGTTTATGCTGTTGATTTAAATTCTTTAGTTGTGAAAAATATTACTTGTTTAAATTCCATTCATAAAGAGTCTTGTCTTTGGCACAAAAGATTAGGACACTGAAATGTACATTCACTTAGAAAACTTACTAGGAAGAACTTAGTTAGAGACCTACCAAAACTTGAATTCCCAACTG
Organism: Viscum album; assembly: GCA_963277665.1. NCBI lineage: Eukaryota > Viridiplantae > Streptophyta > Magnoliopsida > Santalales > Viscaceae > Viscum > Viscum album. Next base: position 642,672,016 of record OY728155.1, on the reverse strand, counting down.
ATAAAGTTTGTAATCCCTGTCAAAAGGGAAAGCAACATAAAGTTTCTTTCAAATCAAAGAAGGAAGTGTCAACTTCTCAACCTCTCGAGTTGGTTCACATGGATTTGTTTGGACCTTCTAGAGTTTCTAGTTTAAATGGGAAGCACTATATCTATGTTCTATTAGATGACTATTCTAGGTATACTTGGGTATATTTTCTAGCTCACAAAAGTGAAGCTTGTTCTTACTTTGTTAAATATTCCAAGTCTGTAGAGAACCTTAGTGGACTTAATATTAAAACCTTGAGAAGCGATCATGGTCGTGAGTTTGAAAATCATGAGTTTGAATCCTACTGCTCACTCAATGGATATAGTCACAATTTCTCTGCCCCTACGACACCTCAACAGAATGGTGTAGTAGAAAGAAGGAATAGAACCCTTCAGGAAATTTCCAGAACCATGCTCAATGAGTATGACCTACCTATTTATTTTTGGGATGAAGGTGTCAATACAACTTGTTATATTATCAATTGAGTCTTGATCAGACCTGTTATTAAGAAGACCCCTTATGAGTTGTGGAACCATAGGAAACCTAAGGTTAACTACTTAAGAGTTTTTGGTTGCAAAGTCTTTATTCTTAATACTAAATATAATCTTGATAAGTTTTCATCCAAGAGTGATGAAGGAATTTTCCTAGGTTACTCTATTTCTAGTAAAGCCTATAGAGTTTTTAATAAGAGAACCAATTGTGTGGAGGAATCTGTTCACATCAAATTTGATGAAACTGATCCACATGAACCTAAGACCTCTCTTGAAAATCCTGAAGATGATCTCTCTATTTTGAACCTTAATGATAAAGATAGTGGACCTATAGTTAAAACGTCCAGTTCTGGAAATTTTCCAGAACCTGCTTCTGTTGACTCCCAACCTGTTGATGAACCTGAAATCTCTAGCCCTACCTTTTCAAGACTAACTAGGATTATAAAGAACCATCCTTTAAATTCTATTGTAGTAAACCTTGATAGAGGAACACAGACTAGAGCTTCTCTAAGAAATCAGGTTGAACATCAAGCTTTTCTTTCATAGTTAGAACCTAAAAATATCAATGATGATATCAATGATGAATTTTGGGAAATGACTATGCAAGAAGAACTAAATCAATTTGAAAGAAATAAAGTCTGGGAACTAGTAGAAAGACCTAAAGACACTTTGACCATAGGCACAAAGTGGGTGTTTAGAAACAAAGTTGATGAATCTGGAAACATCATTAGAAACAAAGCTAGACTAGTTGCACAAGGTTACAACCAAGAATAAGGAATTGACTATGAGGAAACCTTTGCACCTGTAGCTATATTAGAGGCAATTAGGATCTTACTTTCCTTTGCATCACATCTGAATTTCAAGTTATATCAAATGGATGTGAAGAGTGATTTTCTAAATGGTTTTATTGTTGAAGATATTTTTGTAGAACAACCACCTGGTTTTTCAAATCCTCACTTTCAAAATCATGTTTTTAAACTTTCTAAAGCTTTATATGGTTTAAAACAAGCTCCAAGACCTTTGTATGAAAGACTTACAAATTTTTTTATTTCAAAAGGATTTACAAAAGGAATTTCTGATCCCACTCTTTTTATAAAAAAAATTTCAAAAGATGTTTTAATAGTACAAATCTATGTTGATGATATTATTTTTGGATCTTCGAAAAATTCTTTATGTACTGATTTTTCAAAGGTTATGCAAAATGAATTTGAAATGAGCTTAATGGGAGAGCTTAAGTATTTTGTTGGATTTAAAATCTTTCAAACTAAAGATGGAATTATTTTAAATCAAAGTAAATATACTAAGGATTTATTAAAACGTTTTGGTTTGGATAGTATTAAGGGAAGTGATATACCTATGAGTACCACCTGTAAATTGGATATTGATGAAACTGGGAAACCAGTTGATCAAACTAATTACAGAGGTATGATTGGGAGTTTACTTTATCTTACTGCTAGTCGACCTGATATTATGTTTAGTGTATGTATGTGTGCTAGATTTCAAGCTAATCCTAAAGAGTCACACTTACTTGATGTTAAAAGGATTTTTAAATATCTTAAGTATACTTCAAATTTAGGTTTGTTTTACCCAAAAGAACAATCATTTGATTTAATAAGTTATTCAGATGCTGACTTTGCTGGATGCAAGTTAGACAGAAAGAGCACATCTGGAACATGTCATTTACTTGGAAAGTCCCTAGTATCATGGTGTAGTAAGAAATAGAACTCAGTTGCATTATCTACTGCTGAAGCAGAGTATATAGCTGCTCGTAGTTGCTGTGCACAGATTCTGTGGATGAAACACACTTTACTGGACTATGGATTTGATTTTAAACATGTTTCAATTAACCGTGACAACACTAGTGCGATTAACATCTCTAAGAACCCTGTGTCTCACTCTAAAACCAAACACATTGATGTTAGACACCACTTTCTAAGAGATCATTATCAAAGAGGTGATATAACACTTGAATTTATAGGCACTGAACTTCAATTAGCTGATATTTTCACTAAGCCTTTAAGTTCAGAAAGATTAAGTTTCATTAGACATGAATTAGGAATGATAACTTACCCTTAAACCGTTAGAGAAACCTCACCGTTAGAGAATCCTCACCGTTAGAAATCCTCACCGTTAGGAGACCTTACCGTTAGGAGACCTCACCGTTAGGAGACCTCACCGTTAGAGAAACCTCACCGTTAGAAAACCTCACTGTTAGGAGACCTCACCATTATGAGACCTCACCGTTAGGAGACCTCACCATTAAGAGAACTCACCGTTAGAGAATCCTCACCATTAGAGAATCCTCATCGTTAGAGAAACCTCACTGTTAGAAGACCTCACCATTAGGAGACTTTATCGGTACATCTCGCGCTGTTTTAAACTTCTATAAAGCTGAGACATCGAACTGTTTTTTTATATGATTTATTTTATTTGTGGATCCTAAATGATATTAAACTGAGTCTAGACTTCACTCAATCTCACTACGAACTCGTCTGCTCGAATCCTTCCAACCTAAACCTCTCAAGCCGCGAAACCCTAAACCTCAAATATGCAATGACCCGCGTTAAGAGACCTCAAGTTACAGATGGAAGTGATGCACCGGAAGCTAAAAGATAGAAGGTGACCAATGCTGGTGCCAGTGGAAGCGGTGAAAGTGTAGCTTGAAGGAATCCAGTAAACCCGCATCTCTCAAAGCGAGAGATTGTCGTTGAGAAAGAGGTGTGTGCAGAATGGCTCATGGAGAGAAAGTCCTTGGTTCTTAAGGTTTTAGAAGAACAAGGTTATCTCGAGTTCTTCACAAACAACAATGGACCTTATTATCCAGTACTGGTGAAACAGTTCTATGAGTTCTTTCATTTTGAGAAGTCCGAAGAAGAAAGCAAGATGATTTCTTATGTAAATGGTCAGGAATTTTCCTTTACTTCGGTTGAATGGGCTGTGAACTTAAAAGTTCCTCATGAAGGTGATTATGGATTTTATTCAAAATCCATACCTACTGCTAGTGACTTTTTAAATTATGAGGATGCCTTGTTGGAGTTGACAGGAGATGGAACTCCTAGAAAGGTCATTGCTGCAGAGATGACAGGGGAGGATAAACTACTTTTCAAGTTCATTCAGCATGTGATTAGTCCAAGGAGAGGAGATTTTTCTACCCTCAGATTTCAATACATTTATTTGTTGTATCTGTTAAAGCATGGAGTTAAGGTAAATCTGTGTAGATTGATTATGATTCAGATTGAGGATATGACTAGACCGAAGTCTAAGTCAAATGCACTGTTCTTATCAAAGTTGATTTCTGTTTTGATGAAAGCAAAGGAGGTGGCTGGACCTCAGGATGAAATGATAGTATTTAAGGATAACTTCTGCATCACTAGGACTGTCTGTAAATACATGAAAGTCAGTTGGAATCCTTGTAAGAAATCATGGGTTAATGATGATGGAAAAATCTATGACAAGTATACTCCTGTGGATCATCCTTCTAGGCCAAAGGATGTGAGGGATCCTGGTCTTGGACCAGATGAGCCAGAGCCGGTCTACAGTGATGATGAAGCTGAGGAGGAAGAGACATCAGTTGAGGAAGGAGGAGACCCTGATTTACCTCCTAGTCCTTTGCCTCAAAATATTTCTTATGGAGCAGAAATCCCTCTAAAAGAACTTCCAAGGAGAGAAACTATTTTTAAGGACAATGACACTGAGACTGAGGAAGAATAAGAAAAAGCATGTCAGTATGTTGTTAAGGACACCTCTGAAGAGGATGAGGCAACCGAATCCGATCATGTTTTTAATGAGGAAAAGGAGGCTTCTGGTGAAGCAGATGATAAGGAAAATGAAGAAGAAGAGCTCAGTTTGAGCCCTCTGATAGACAGTACATTCAGGACAATGCCTGATTAGGAAGGAGAAGCTACATCTGTTGATGAGAGAGTCATTGATGACTCAGAAAAAATGGCTATTGAATCTGCTGAAGTTGTAGAAGAAGTTGTAGAATTACATCAAGCAGAACAGTTGGAGGAGATACCTTTGGAGAATGTTCCAAGTGAGGGGGAGAATCGTGGATCAGTATCAGTGCTATATGACATTGAAGGTTGGACATCAGATACATGATATATGGTTCTTGGACTTTCTTATGGAGATTCGGATGAGGAAGACCAGCCCCAAAAGGAATCAGTTATCCTACCTGCTGTGGCTGAAAATGTGGCAACCAAGGAGGAGCTTGAGTCCTTAAAAGCTGAATTGAAAGAAGCATTAAGGGAATCAGTGGCAGATATGAAGAAAATTATGGTTGAAGAGATGAAAAGCGTGGAGAAATCCCTTGAGTTATCCATTGGATATGGTGTATCCAGTCCTGTGAAAGAAATTATGGATGAAATTAAAGTGTTCCATACTCAGATTGAGAGTTGGACAGGAGCTGTAGTTGCTTTGAGACAATCGATTGCTTCTCTGACTGCCATGCATAACTCTAAAACTTAAGTAAACTCTGAAATTCGATATATCAAAGAGGCAGTCAAACAGTTTGTGGAAGTTTTTGAGGCCTTTAAGAAGTCAGTCAAAGAACATATGAACAGTCAGGATGAACTTGTTTAGAAGGTCGTTAGTAGTCTGACTCAATCCTTCAAGGAGACAGTGTCCTTCTCAATGAAACCTATTCCCTCATCTAGCTCCAGTGTGAACCTTGACCAGATCCGCACTATTATTCAGGAAGAATTGGCTAAGGCTAGTCCCAGTGGTGCATCAGATACTCAGATTCTTTCTACCACTAGGTAAGTGAGTAGTTTTGTTTGTGATCACCTACGGGCAGCTACTGCTTCTCAAGAAGCAATTAAAAATAAGGTGGATGCTTATTTTGAAAAGGTTTATACCAAGCATCAGATGAACAACCATTTCAAGCTCTTACTGGAAAATATGAAGTTGCCTCCAGTGACTCAGGCCTTCAGAGAACAGGTTAGTAAGCTCAGGGAGCTTACTCCTGTCTTGGATAAATTCATTGAAAATCGAGATGATTTTGTGTCTGCAATGGAGAGAGGAGGGAGTATTATTATGGATTTCAGGAATCTGTTGCTATCATTCTTGCATGTGGATGCCAGACCTGTGATTGTACCTCCTGCCCTTCCTGCTTCTGCTTCCGGGAGTACACCTCAGTTGACTCCAGTTCAAGCCATCAGGAGCTTGACACCTATGATCCCTCAGAGGAGTACAAATTTCAAATCGGGTACAATTTCAGTAGCTGACCCTCCAGTTGTGCTTTCAGCTATTCCTAAGCCTTCTACTGAACCTGAACCTGAACCTAAACCTGTAGCCTCTTCTGATCCTAATGGAAAGACTCCTATTCAAGCGGAAGATTGAGTGATTCTAGATCTTTTTGATAGGATTCACTTGTATTTTTGTTCTGATTTTATCAGTGTATCTTTTTTATATTAATGACATTCCTCTTCATTCTCTACTTTACTATGTTTCTGTTACTTTGTCATTTATTCTCTGCTAGTCTTTATCTTTTCTCTGCTACCCTTCTTTTTGTTAATCACAAAGGGGGAGAAAACCACAAAAGGCGAAAATGAGTTCTAAGAGTTAACAAAAGGGGAGAAAAACACAAAGGGTGACAATGTGCCTAAGAGGATCTTGTAGTACATTTGAAAGGGGGAGGAATATGAAACCTTTGTTTTACTAAAAGACACCTTTTCCTCTGATTCTAATTATTTTCATTTTTGCATAAGTTGTGATTATCAAAAATGGGGAGATTGTTGAACCCTCTAGGAATCTAGTTGCTTTACTATATTTTGATAATCCCAATTATGCTTTATTATATGTTGATAATCTCAATATTGCTTATTTATAGTTTGATAATTCTTATTGTGGATAAATACTTACTTTAGTATTTGTGTACTTCATACACATATTTATATGTTATAAATAATTATATTATGATAAAAGAATTTGGTTAAGAAATGCTCTATTACTTTATGATTGAATATAAGTCTTTCGTTTACTAGATGTATATATATTATGACTTAACCCTTTCTGCCAATAGAATGTTTAAACAGAACAAAGCTACTGATACAGTTAAGTCTACCGCTATGTTAGATCTACCGATACAGACTAGTCACCGTTACATTAAAGTCCACCGTTACAGATAATATCTATCGTTACAGAACAGAGCTACTGATACACACAAGTCCACCGATATGTTGAAGCTACTGTTATCAAAGGAAGTCTACCGATACATCTAGGAAGCTACTGATAGGGACTTACCGCTACCGATGCAAGACAGAGCTACCGCTACCGATACAAGATAGAGCTACCGCTACCGATACAAGACAAATTTACTGCTACCGATACAAGACAAAGCTACAACTACTGATGCAATCAAGTCTGCCGTTACACAAGAATCTACCGATACTCAGACCTACCGTTACACAAGAGTCTACCGATAAAAAGCTTACCGTTACAAAGACAGAACCCGATGCTGCTTTAATTTCTTTATCATTATTTAATATAACCAACGGTCATATTAGGTATATTTTAATGCACTGACATTTATTTAATGGGTGTTTGTTGGTTTTCAGGAAACCGTACCTCGTACATGCAAAAAGAAATCATTTCTTTTGCCGGAGCTCGTTCTTTAAATGAAAGAAGTATGTGTTTCTACTGAGGGAGGAATGAATAGACAGATACACACAGACATACAAAACACGAGGTGTGCTAATAACAAGGAGGGGTGCATGAAAAGATATGAATGAACTTACAAGAAGATCTCACACATTCCTGCATACTAAGAAAGAGAGCTGAGAACGAGAACATCAACACAAGAACTTCATCGACTACTTTTTCCTCTGTCTCTACACCTGGAAGTCAAGGAATCAGACGACACTCTATTTTTCAAACAAAAACTAGAATAGGACTCTGAACCAATTCTAACCAATCCAAAGGACTCCAGAGCTGCACTGCAATCACTAGAGTCATTCTAAACTCTACATCTTTGCCTCTGTGATTTATTATTTACTTTTCGAGCAGTGTGTGTCATCTACTGTATTTTTACACACACACTGTCTCCTGAACTTTAATTGGAGGATCTGTAAATCCTCACTCAAACTCTTACATCTTTTATTTCCCACTGGGATAGTGGTAGAGGTCGTGTGTGACCTGGACAACTGATTTTCTGTTGTGTTTGTTTCCCACGTATAACAGTGGTAGAGGTCTTAGACCTGGACAGTTGTATACTGTTGTATTCCCCGATCTAGGGTGTGGATCACTTTTATATAAAGTTTTGAGAGGACTAAGTCTCAGCTTGAGACTGAACCTCTTGGTTACATCTTCTGTGCTTATTTATTTTTAAAGTCACTTTGATAATTAAACTCGCAAGTGTTTATATTAGTTGTAAATCAGTAAGTTAGTTTCAAAAGTTAATCAACTCTTCTGATTTGATTAACTGGGAAATAATCAATTCCTTGATAACCTAACAGAACCTTTACTTTGATATAAATTCACTACAGTTTAATTCTATATTTTATTTGGGGGATTTTAATACAACGTTTTTAAACAGAAATTTTAATTGGAACTCAATTCACCCCCCTCTTGAGTGTCCACTCCCCCTTACCCACATAACCCAGCCCCCTCCCTTTCCCCTATATCGCGTGACCCAACTACCTAGGAGGGGCTCCCTCATGGGCCACCACCGCTTCTCTCACCCTTCGGTGGTCGATTTCCTTCCCATATTCCATGTGCAATCATGTCAGGTGAGTCTTTCTACCTCTCAGTCACCTTTTTCTTTCTCCTTCTCTTTTTCCTCATTGAAACATAAGGTTGGATGAACCCTAAGGTTTCCTCATGGTTTTATTTTTGTGGTTTTCTTTTTAGCTAGGGTCTCCTTCTATGTTGCGGGGTTCCTCAGACCTGATTGAGATGAGATTGGGTCTCACGCATTGAAGGAAATGGATTTTCCATCAGTATTGGGTAAGGTTTCTTCCATTTTTATTCTTTTACTCAAATTTAATTAGGTTTATTTTAATTTTTGGGTTCCTAATATTTTTCTAGTATACCATACACCTCATTGGGGTACCTTTGGACCGTTGTTGTTGAAGGAGACTTGAATGTGTATGCACATGTAAGAATATATATCCTCCATATACATATTTAATCATGTAAAGGGGAATATGTACATTAGGTCAAAGGGTATATATATATATATATGTGTGTGTGTGTGTGTGTGTGTGAAGGTGTATATGCATGTAAGTGTGAAGCGGTTTTGAGTTTCCATTGTCAGAGGCAATATGTTTTGAGGTAGGTTTCCCTATGCATTGGATTTTGAATTTAATAATCATTGATGGATTAATGTTTATACCATTTTTTAATTCTAATTAGCAATATATATAATGTTTTAAGGATTATTTGGAATGAATCAAGTTGTTTCTTCTTTGAATTAAATTGCATGGAATTATTTTACATGGCCTTTCACACGAGGTGTTTGATAAAATGTCATATTATCCTTTATAAGTGGTTTGTGGTTTATAAATGATGTTTTATATTTAAAAATATGCTTTAAATATGTCATGAAATTCTAAGTGGTGTGTTTGGATCTCTTCGAACTGTTTTGTCACTCAAGGGATATGTGAGGTCCGGTTGGCACTTTCAAAGTGGATTTTGTTTGGAAATATCTCCTTATAATGTGTCTCTTGCCTTAATTATTGTTAAAGGGGTGATAAATTCCTCAAAATGAGACTTACCTCATGCATTTATGGTTCTAAGGCAAAGGGACTATTTATTGGGGTGGTGTCGGTATGTGTGAATCATGTGGTGGATTATTCTTTTTATATATATGGTTGATTTTTTGACATTGCTTGGATCACTGATAGAGATAATATTTTCATTATTTTTCATATGTGTATCAGAGACTTAACCATTTACAATTAATCAATTTTAGCTGATTTGTATCATTTTAGTGTTTTTGTTAATTATGGGTTTAATTGTGGAAATTGGTTAATTTTGGAAATTTAACATTTTTTTGGAGCTTCTATATTTCGGTCATATATTTTAAATTTGTGATCCAAATTATGTGATTCCTTTTTTAGGCTTTATATGCTCTTTGGATTCAACTTTTCCTTCTGGACCAAGGACCAATTCAGTACAAAATGGCCTAGAAAAATTCAACAATTGGAAAAAAAGTTTCAGGCCGGCAGAATGGACCCCACCATACTTAATGAAGTATATCTCAGGCTACACATGTCCAAATTAAGTGATTCTAGCTGAAAAAGAAATAGGACTCCATGAATCATGTTCACATTAAATATAATGAAGACATTCAGTCATTTAAGCATCCATTGAATGCGGACAAAGAGAGGAAGTTGAAGAGTCACCTCGGGCATAAAAAAATGTCATTAGTAATTCGAAGATAACTTTTGTGAAACTTGTCCAAATTTGCTAATATTTTGAGGAATCATTTACAAGACACATGGGAACGACATTTATGAAAACATATTCCCAAGATTATGCCATTTATTATTACAACCGGACTCAAACTCTCGGTGGAGTAATTTTGGAGGAAAATTATCAACTCCAAAAGCCTATAAATAAGAGTGTTCACTTCCATTCAAAGGAGTTGAAGAAGGCGAAAGAGGGGCTATGCTGGAGGATTTAGTTCTTAAAGTTATTTATATTTTATATTTTCTTTTTTACTTAGTTTCATCATGCTCTCTTCTTCCCCTTTCAACTCTATTACCCTTCACATGGAGGGGTAAAACCTTTGAGTGATCGGGGAAGGAGGATTTTCACTTTTGTAATGTCAGAGTTTTGTGCTTAAATATAAAACCCTCTTTTTCTTTTGAATGACTTATATTCTCAGTGTTTACCAATTATATTAATGCGATTGTGTTTTGGGTTTTGTGTATTCATTTTTAATAGCTTTGGTTAAATACTTTTAATCTCCCTCCGCCTAGTGCAATTTGTCTCAATCGAGCATATTGTGTTAGGTGGTGAGTGTCCAGTGATCGTTGACATGTGTGTGAAACTAATAAAATTTTTCTAGAGTTCTAAGGAGCAAAAATTCTCGATTGATACTTGCCTTAGTTGTTTAGGAACTGTTTAGGAACTTCCATGCACGTAAGAGTGAGTTCCATTTCTTTCTTCAACCAAAGGTGATTGATAACTCGATCGGGGAGTCTTTCATTTGTCATTCAAAATGAAGAGAGGGAAGATGATATTTATGACTATGATTACATTTCAAAGGTGATCCTACCCTGATCCCATCAATCTCTTCATCCATTAGTGTTCAAACTTTATTTTCAATTTCTTGATTTATTTTTCAACTCAAACAATTTCAAAAAGAACCTCTTCTTCCTTCTTTAATTTTAGTGAAAAATGTAATTGTTGTTCACTCCTCTCTAGAGAAAACTTAGGTTACCCACTTTTCTAAATTTTAACTTAGGTTTTATTTGTTTTTGTCACACCCCATGATAGGCACATGTCAAAACTTAGCGCCATTGCCGGGGAGGCTGTGCCAACAATCCATTTGTATATATTTGTCTCTTTTCAAATTAAAAAAAAATAAAAAAATATTTTGTCATGATGTTCTCAAATTATTTTTTCTTTAATTCATGGAACAATTACCCACGAGTGAAAAAACCAATTATTAACTCACCTTGGTCTACAGAGGATAGTGTTTCTCTCTTTTCTAAACAGATCAGGGGAGGTCGAATCCAAATCAACAAGGAGGATGAATTCAAGGATCTCATTAAAGACCTTAAAGAAAACCTTGAATACTCAGTATTGGAGAGATTTTCTAGAGAATTAGTTGAAATCCAGGAGTATTTTTCCGAATTTTGTCAATAAATGGTCGAGGTGAAACAAGAAGAGGAATTTTGAACAAAAGATCAATTGCAAGGACTTCGAGAAGAAATATAGGACCTGGAGAGAAAAATGGAATGAATAATTGAATATGTTCACACATCCCAATAGAAACTCGAACCTAAACTTGAGACATTAGTGGAAGTGGATTTCCCACTCATCCTTGATGTTGAAGAACCAGGTGAGACCATGATGGAATTAAAAGAAGATCCTTTTGGCTCTTCTCAACCATTTCTGAAGAAGATTGATGAAGAAGATGTGCCTTATAAAGTAAGTACGAGAGATCAGCAAGATGTGGATGACTTCTAGAAGGAGTGTGAAGAACTACTTGATCACCCTATTCCTCATAATGTATAAGATCCAACATCTTTGAAGGAATACACCATGAACATGGTGGAATTTGGAGAGAATATTGAGGAGCCTGACTACCCGCATCCATCTTCTACCACTCTACTCCAAGAGGCACTTCCCATTGAAGAAGAAATTGAAGCCGAGAAAAATCACGAAGATGATATTTTATTAAAGCCATTGTCTTCTAATTTTTTTGAATCCGAATTGAGTATCACCTCCCATTGCTTGAAATTTTCAGATTTGTCCAACACTTGTATTACCTTGGTAGATGAGGAAGAAAAGGAATATGTGCTTAAAGAGGAACAATTAGAGACCCCAAAACATGTTGATCATAAATTGGAGGGAGTACATGGGATGATTCAAGTGTCATTGCCTGAGGAAAAAGAGACACAAGATGATTAATTTGAAAGGGAAGAATTAAATATTGATTATTCCTACTTTAACTTTGTTCAAATATAATTATACTCTAACTTTCCCATTTATTTTTCCAATGATGCAGCATACCTTCAGAAATCATTGGAGAATGAAGAGGAGGCTCTGAAATTGGAAACCAAGAAAGATGAGGACTCATTATTTGTCCTACCCCTACCAAGAAAGTTATATCTTATTGTCCCAAGGGTGGATTTGGTGTACTATAACTATGGTTTCTTCAATAAAAAGAATTAATCACATGATGTAGAGAAGAATTTTTATTGGTTCATGAGAAAGAAACTTCACCCACCATCAGATTGGGGATAACCAACTAAAACTGCCCATCTGGAGGCAGTCAAAACCCAGGGCCCACTTGGGGGATTAAACCAAGATCTATCCTTCTTTTTTGATCCTATTTCTATTTTAATTTCTTTAAATAAATGTCTTATGTTTTATTTTGTTCTTTTTATTGTAGGTTTTTAGTGTGGAAGACTTAGTATCTTAAATCAATATTGCACTACCAATAATTCAGGTTGTATCTCTCCTTTACACTTGATTGTTGAGTGATTCTTTTTAAAATTGGCTTACATGCTAAATCCACTTGAATGCATTGAGGACACTACATCATTTAATTATGGGGGATATAACCTTTATAGTTTATGAATTTCATTTTTTGTTTGTTTTTCAAATAAAAAAATTTGTGTGTTTATTTTTCAATTTTTGGTGTGTTTTTGAAACTTTTGAGCTGAAATGATTATCATTTCCATTTTTGAAACCCATGTAATTGGGTGAACCAATTTATTCCATGAAACTAATCTTAAATAAATGCTGAAAATGATTTTGTTTCAAGTTAAATTCATTGGTAATTTCATGAAAAGTACTCATATTTTTGAATCCCATGCCACATCTCACTGTCTTTATATTTGAAATCACTTTCCCATGAGGCTTTTAAACCATTGTTGTCATATTTGTTTCATTCTACTCACTTCTTGAGAGAACCTGACTGTGATTTTATTAACCATAATTTGATTTATTCCTTTCAAAACTTTAGGGTTTGGGGTACATGTGTTTTAAATGATTGAGGCATTTATTTGGTTTGAAAGCCCCCTTTTCAAGATAATACCTTTCATTCCAGCCTACATTGTAAATTTACTCCTTATAGCCCATAGAAACCTTGAAAAACCCATTAGGTTAGCCACATTACAAGCCAATTTTCCATATCCAACTTGCTCTTGAAGTGAAATTGCATGATCTAGTTGAACTTAAGTGTGAGAGAAGTTTTCTTGTGTTGTGCTACCTCATTTGGTGAAACTTTGGGTGGAAATTAAAATGTTAATGAGATGTGTGTGCTGATGAAAAACCATTCTGTTTAAAGTTGTTCCTTTTCTGGAGCTTTCATGATAAGATAATCTGTGCCTTTTTGGAGCTTCTAATGGAGGAAGAAAGTTGTGTCGTTTCTAGAGATTCCAAGAAAAATCATGTTTAAGAAGATTGAAATTTTTGCTACTGAAATAATGAGTTGTTTGAACATTTCTTGATATTTCATGATTATGGAGCTTAATTTCTACTAAGGGGAGTGAGGAGGATACCACACTTGAGTGAAAATTATAATTGTGCAATTTTTCTTCAAAAAGAGACAAGCCCTCCTCATTCGGCCTCATAATTTTTCGCATAAAAATTCTACCAACTGAAGGCCACAGAACAACCCTGTAAAGTACTCATGATAAACACATTTCCTTGACTCACATCAGGTGGATAAGTAGGAGTTTTTCAAACCTATCATGACCCTTGCATTGGTTTGGATGAGAAAAACTTTGTTGAAAATTGATATTTGCGAGATATGAGAAAATTCATGCGAGGTAGGAGTATTGTTTGAATGGGAGGAGAAATGAAGAGGAAAAATATTAAATGAGATGATGTGAGAACTTGGAATAATGGGTTTTTATGCAGCATGATATCTTTTATTTCTTGGTGTGGAATTAGTGGATCTCAATGGCATGTGTTTTGAATTTTCTTTGATTTGATTTTGATTTTGACTTGTCCAGGATTCCAAACTCTAAGTGTGTGGGAATTGATAGAGATAATATTTTCATTATTTTTCATATGTGTATCAATGATTTAACACCTTAAAATTAATCAATTTGATCTGATTTGTATCATTTTAGTGTTTTGGTGAATTATGGGCTTAATTGTGGAAATTGGTTAATTTTGGAAATTTAATAGTTTTTTAGAGCTTTTGTATTTCAGTCATATCTTTTACATTTTTGATCCAAATTATGTGATTAATTTTTTTTAGGATTTATATGATTGTGGGATTCAACTTTTCTTTCTGGACTAGGGACTAATTCGGTACACAATGGCCCAGACAAATTCAACAATTGGAAAAAAAAGTTTCTGGCCGACAGAATGGACCCCACCTTACTATATCTCAGGATACACATGTCCAAATGAGGTGATTCCAGCTAGAAAATAAATAGGACTCCGAAAATAATGTTAAAATTAAATATCATGAAGAAATTCGGTCATTTAAGCATCCATTGAATGTAGACAAAGAGAGTAAGTTGAAGAGTCACCTCGAAAAAAAAATATCATTAGTAATTCGAGGATAAATTTTGTGACACTTGTCCAAATTCACTAATATTTTGAGGAATACTTTAAAAGATATAGGGGTAAAACATTTATGAAGACACCTTCCCGAGATTCGGCCATTTAATATTCCAACCGGACTCAAACTTTCTGTGGAGTAATTTTGGAGGGAAATTCTCAACTCCAAAAGCCTATAAATAAGAGTGTTCACTTCCATTCAAAGGGGTTGAAGAAGGTGCAAGAGGGGATGTGTTGGAGGATTGAGTTCTTAATGTTCTTTCTATTTTCTATTTTCTTTTTACTTAGTTTCATCATGGTCTCTTCTTCCCCTTTCAACTCTATTACCCTTCACATGGAGGGGTAAAAACTTTGAGTGATCGGGGAAGGGGGATTTTTACTTTTGTAATGTCGGAGTTCTGTGATTAAATGTAAAAACCTATTTTTCTTTTGAATGACTTCTATTCTCAGTGTTTTCCAATTATCTTAATGCGATTGTGTTTTGGATTTGGTGTATTCATTTTTAATAGATTTGGTTAAAGACTTTTAATCTCCCTCCGCCTAGTGCAATTTGTCTCGATCAAGCATATTGTGTTAGGTGGTGAGTGTCCAATGATCATTGTCACATGTGTGGAACTAATAAACTTTTTCTAGAGTTCTAAGGAGAAAAAATTCCTGATCGGGACTTTCTTTAGCTGTTTAGGAACTATTTATGAACTTCCATGCACATAGGAGTGAGTTACATTTCTTTCTTCAACCAAAGGTGATTGATAACTCGATCGAGGAGTCTTTCATTTTTCATTAAAAAGGAATAGAGGGAAGATAATATTTATGACTATGATGACATTGAAAAGGTGATTCTACCCTGACCCCATCACTCTCTTCATCCATTAGTGTTCAAAATTTCTTTTCAATTTCTTGATTTATTTTTCAACTCAAACAATTTCAAAAAGAACCTCTTATTCTTTCTTTAATTTAAGTGACAAACGTAATTGTTGTGCACTCCTCTCTGGAGAAAACTTAGGTTACCCACTTTGCTACATTTTAACTTAGGTTTTATTTGTTTTTGCCACACCCCATGATAGGCATGTGTCAATCACCCCCATTTTAGACATAACATGAGAACCTAATATAGATAGTAGATTATCTAAGAATGCTTGTTGTACTAGTTTATGATTATGCTCTGGATAGTGGCCCTTTAGTAGGGACAAACTCTACTTTGAGGATGATTTCCCTCGGTTAGGCCAAGTAGGGTACGACCGAGCCTTAGGTCTATTTGATTACATCAGGCATGCCGATAGGATAGATCAGGTTATAATATGTTCTAGATTTTCCCCTAAGGTCCTAGGTATTCCCATGTTCTCTAGAACCTATTTATCTATAGAGGATAATCTAGGTGCCTCATCTAGTATGGTTACTTGAGTACTAATTTCCCATTATCCTATTTATATTGTTGTTGCTTCTTCTCTATATCTGTGGTGTGTATCTTTGATAAAAGTGAATGTTTGGTTTTTAAATGTTTTCATAAAGAATATTTTTATTTTTTTTTCATACTCTCTTTCACCCCTTTACAAAAACACCCCTTTCATTATCTATCTCTCTCTAAAATTTCCAAGACTCCCCTTTTTAGAAAAAACCATTTTAAATAAATACGTAAATGAACCGTGATTTTCTTTGAAATTGAATGGATGAAAAAACTATGTTCATATTATTGGATTTCAAACTTGTATTAAATGAATATTTTGTTTAAAGGAAATTTATAGGGAATAGTTTTTCTTGGGCATGCCAAATGAGTTTTAATACTCACGCCCATGCCTTTATCTTTGTTTTTAGCTTTAGGTTCAAGTTCCAACTTGGTCTTAAACACTGTGGAGTGATGTTAGGTTTTGGGACCAGAGAATGACCTGTAGGGTCACATGGAAATCTAGTTAGTCATTAGGATTGGTTTTATTTTCTATTTTTATTTTGTTGTTCCAATCATTTATTTTTTTTATATTGGTCTATTCTTTTATCTTTCTACTACTTGTGTTTATTTATTTTGGGTGAATTTATTCCCACTAACTCCTTTTGAGATCCTTGGTGCTTCTCTCCACCCCAGGGTAGTTGGGAATGCACCTCAGGGATGTCATGGGATAGTTCGAGTGATCGGTTCGAGGTTAACCTAAGTTGGTTCATGACATTCCGAGTTATGGTTTTTTCAAAATGTTTGTAAATTCATTTTTAGTGTCTTAAAAAAGTAAAACATGCATTTAATGGTTAAAACAATAGAAAACACCCTAGATTGACATGGAATCATAGGAAAACCACTTTCAATTTATGTGTAAACATGTCAATATAATGTGTGGTGTAGTTGTAATGACTTGATAAATAGTTTTTAAAGGTACCAAAGCCTTTAAAAACATGTTTCAGGGGGTTAAAACTAGGAAAACAACATCATATTTCCATAAAATTAGAATATAATGACCATAGATTAAATTTTGAAATGTAGGAACTAATGACACATCATTCTGAGTTACGATTTGTCTCAGATGCCCGTAAATGAATTATTAGTGTTTTAAAACACTAAAATGTTAATGTAATAATAAAAACCATAGAAAATGACCTCATATTGACTTTAAATCATGGAAAAAATACCATTGAGTTATTTTTTATGTGTACACAAAGAAAAAACATCAATCCAACTTGCGGTGTGGTTGAAATTACTCAGTAATTTTTTTTAAAGTTACCAAAGCCTTTGAGAACGTGTGTCGGGAGGTCAAAATAGGAAAGTGACATCATATTGTTATGAAATTAGAGAAAAATGACCATATATTTATTGGTGAAATTTAGTAATTGACAACACATCATTCCAAGTTATGGTTTTCCCGAGATTCCCATAAATGCATTTTTAGTGTTTTAAAACATTAAAACATGCGTGTAATGGTCAAAACCATAAAAAATGACCTCATATTGAAGTGGAATCATTGTAAAAAAACATTTTAGTTATTTTTGAAATATAATACATGATTTCATATCAAATTATTTAAATATTTTTTATTAAGTAAATTTCAAGCATACTACACATCAATTTAAAAATTAATTAGGTTGTTATATACTTATCCCTCTTCAGTTTCAAGTATTGAATCATATATTAATTAAGTAATTTTATGTTTTAAAAGTTTTTTTAATGATATATTATTTGTTTTATGTTAAAATTTATTTTATTTGATTAAAAAAATAAAAATTTTTATGTGCAACATTATGAATATATTCAATGTCTTTTCTCTTTTGCATTTATTTTCTTAAATGTTATGGTCTTTATTATAGGTAACAAATGCCGGTGGTAGGTGGAAGGTTGACCATTCTGATCCATGAAATTCTTCATAAGGAAGTCTTGATGGTTCTTATTTTTCATGGTTTGTTTAAATATTATCAATGATTCTACTATAATTTTAATTTATTATGTTCAGTTTTAATTTCTATGTTCTTTTTTGTTACAGTTGATGAGATGGTGTGGTTGGTTTTAGTTTATGAGATGATGTTGAGGCATATGGGTGTATCAAAGGCTATGGGATTGATTCATATTGGGAATGAGTTGTTGTTGGAAATATTTTATATGTATATATTGATGACTGTGGTATGGGTTGACTAAGGCTATCAGTTGACTGAGGTTATGGTGATTGTGGATGTATGTATATATGACTATGGATGTATGATATATTATGTATGTATGATGAGTTTACTATGTATTTATGTTTTAGTTTATTACATGTTATATTTTTTATATTTATATTTTTTTATTAAATATTTTTTAAAAAATTAAATTTTAAGAGAAATATTTAGTAGCATTTTTTATGAACCTCCACTAAATAAATATCTAAAAATATTAATTAGGAGCGGTTAAAATTAACCAATGCTAAACATAACAGTCACTATATATATTAGCAGTAGTTAGGTTCATTTTATATATTTTATTTTTAGGTTATTTTTTTTAAAAAACCCACCACTAAATAAAATCGAAACCGTCACTAAATGCTCCAAAAACGACACATATAGAAACTATCACTAAATGATTATAGGTTGTGAAGTGAGTGATGATTTTAGTAATTTTATATAAATGATTTAGCAAAGGTTTAAATTGAAACTAGTAGAAAAAATAACCACCGCTAATGCCTGCTTTTTTTTGTAGTGGATCCTGACCTCTTTAGGAGGATGTCTGAAGCCCTGGAAGGGATGCTAGTGCCTTCTTTGGGAGAGATGAACAAGCCTTGGAAAGAAAAAATAACTGGGAGGTTTGTAAGAAATCATTTTCCATAAGAGGAGGGGTAATAGCCCTTTATATAGTCATTCTTGATGTGTTTCATTTAATGAAACACTTTGACCATATTTAATGTATCTGTATGCATTTATTCTTATTTTCATTTATTTATTAAATCTTATTCAAATGAATATATAATCCATTTAAACCTTTAATAATTGATAAAAAAACACATGGGGAGATACATGAACATAATCAATATAGTTTTAGTGTACATATAAAACAATCTCCCACTTGCATTAAAGTCCATAAGGAATTTATGTCCAACTTCACTATAACATCCTAATCCAAACCACTAGGTCTGAGTCAGAATGCCACATGAACTCATACGCGCTTCCCCTATGTAATAGGTTCCGAATAGCAGTAAGGGTATCAAGTGGAACTATGGAGAGACTATACCCTCCATTAGATTGCACATGAGAAATAAATAAAAATAATAAAACAACAAATAAACTATCAGAGTAAAATACAAAAAATTGAATAATTACATACATATAAAAGTAGCTCCAAAAGTGGTAATACTATCCAGAGTGTAAGAAATAGATAATAAAACATAATAAATAAAAGAATAAATAAAATTGGATCCTATAGATTCTGTTCTGGTCTATTGCATCTCCATGCTCCACTACTCAATTGTCCACCATAGGGACCTTGCCCTTCACCAGATCCATGGTCATAAAATATAAAAGTGCACTGAAATTCCCAAGTAGGGTGTGAGTACAAGACTCAATAAGACACCACCAATGCATCCTTAACAATTTTTTACATACATAAGAGTGTATAACATAATAATAAATAAATGCGCACACAAATAAAAATCATGTTGAGTGTCCATATTCTAACCAAGACGCCACAAATCTCAGTTATACCTACTTTGGTGCCATGCTGAAAAACATCATAACAATCATGGAAACATCTCAGCCTCAGAGCCAACCACAAGTTTCTCAATAGTCGTATAGGCCCTAGGCCTCCATGTCAAACCACACTAGGTCATCATACCCCGATGCTATCTCCAGGTCATTTCACATAGACCATAATACCAAACTGTCTCCATAGAGGTATGGTCACTCATAATCATCATTCTCCATGATCATTACATATAGGTTTGATCACTCATAATCATCATGCCCCTAGGTTAGTCCGTACTAGAATATCATGCCTCATCATCCATTTCAGTCTCATCATCAAGTCACATGCAGTATCTGAATACACTCCCCCTCAAGGGATACCAAGCCATGGTGGGCCCACCTATCACCATTTATAATATCCTAGACTTATAATGAGGTATTATATTATTTAAATTTTGGTTTAAATCCCATCAATATGGTTAATGTAGTGTTTCCCAAGTTTTTGAGGAGGATCAGGGGTGTCCTGGGGGTTTAAGACATGAAAGGGGAGGAAAAGTGGTCATCCAGTGCATGTTGCAGGGTTGGTTTATAGTTAGTAGTTTCTGTGTTCCATAACCAAGCTTTACTGGTGGAGGGATAACACGATTGGTGAAACCGTGCAAGGGTGGAAGTGAAACCATGAGGGCTTGGACAGAGCCATTCAAAATAGTTATCACATGATTTCTCAAACTATGTGGCTCCCCAAGAATTTGTTTGACCTAGGCCTCCACTTGGATAGAGGGTGGCACATGTTTAGTGCATGGTTTGGCCAACCATGCATCCAAACTGCACACCTCATTAAAAATGGGTAAATTTACCATTTTTCTTCTTAGTATTTATGTTTCCTCACATGAATTTCTTACCCTATATTCCTCCAACAACAAGTGTGGTGAAAAAAATCCTCCAAAAATTACTAGGGATTTATCTCCCTCATTTTTTAATCCATTTGGTGTTTTTTTGGGTGAAGATCGAAGCTATGGGTGAGTCTAACACACCTTCTCCTTCCTTTTTCTAAATTAGGGATTTTGGAATCGTTCTTCTTCTTCCAAATCTCTAAAAACCTATTTTATAGTATATTATATCTTTGGTATTTAACAGTGGATTGTTTCCGAGTCAAAGGCTAAGGTTAAGTGAGCTTTCATCTTCAAAATCGAGGTAGGTGGTCTACAAGTTATACCCCATAACCTTGATATGTGGTTTATGTGTATGTGATTGTGCCATAATACCTTCTTATTTTTAATTTTATTTCATCATTAAGAATTGATAAATTGATTTGTTAAATGATGAATTGAACCCCTCATAATTTATGTGGGATACATTAAGTTTGATTATACTGGGTTAAGGGCCACTCATGGGGTGTGCCGCTTCCTTGAACCTAAAATTGAGATGTTAAGTATATAATTCAATTATTATGAAATAGAGAACAAGATAATTATTTTGAATTATTAGAATGATTTATGATGTAAAACTTATGATGATTGTGTCTAGTGGATAACAGGGACTAAGGGGGTGTTTGGTATAATGGTAAAAGTGTTAAATGAATTATGGGTTTTAAATAATAAATGTGTTGATGGGCTAATTCATGTAAATGAAAAATGTGTTAAATGGGTTAAGTCATATAAATGGGGAATGTGTAAATAGAATAAGGTATGATGATGGAATATTTTTTGAGTGAACTATGGCTGTAAATAATGAGTGTGTTAAATGAGTTATGGTTTATAAATGTTATATGTGTTAAATGGTTAAGGATGCATGTGAAAATGTCTTGGTGGTATGTGGGGTATTGGAATTGAGGATCTACATCCACTGGTCGAGTTAGACTGTGTCTCTAAACCCCACCCCTATAATGCATGAGTTAGGGTGTTTGACTGAGGATCTATAACCCTAAAAAATGAAAGTGTAATGATTACTTGGACTGAGGCTCCAAGGTAAGTTGATGTACATAGAATGAGGCTCCAAGGTAAGTTAATTCACCTAGACTAAGGCTCCAAGGTAAGTTGATGTATATTGTTTTCATGAAAAGATTATCCCCAATATATAGGGAACTTGACTCCCCTTATGCATAGTTATATAAACAGTATAAACTGAAGTGTAATTGATAAAAATGGTTAACTCATGGAACAAATGATGTAAGTTGATAAAGTGAACCTTGATAATTAATGGCACCCAATTTATATTTTGTTTATCTTATTATTCATTATGTATATTCATACACTATCTATTTATATTGGATATTTTTTAGACACCATTGGTGGTGGCCAAATATGTTGTACTCACACCCTACTCGGGCCACCATTGGGTACTTGAGAAGACTTCATGGCTGCAGGCCATGACAAGGGAAAGGTCTCTATGCCAGATGGTTGATTTGGGTGTGGGATGTTCATGGAAGAGGGAACCAGACTTGGTGTCAGGACCCATTTTGGGGATTATTTGGCTTGCCTTATTTTGGGTTTCCTTACACTTGTAACTATATGAAATTAAATAGTATATTTGCTTTTTGGTTGTGAGCTTGTACCTAGTTTTGGGAAATGGATTTGTGATAAATGTTTATTGGTTATACTATTTCCTTTATTTCTCTTTGTTATCTATTGTGGATTACTCTGATAAATAGGCTATAGTCTCCCCATGTATTACATTATAATCTCACTACTAGTCAGCAACCTCTGGTATATAGGGAGGCATGCCTGAGGCCATGTGGAAACTTGGATTGGGGCACTAGATTTAGTGGCTACCGGTCCAGGGAAGTTACAAAGTGGTATCAGAGGAGTTTTTATTTTATGTTTTATTACTATTTGGGAATGGTATATGGAAGACTAGGATGTGTTGAGCCTTGGTAATGAGTTTGTTCATGGGAGTAGCTAACCCATGTATGGGGGAAAACCCAAGCACCCAAGGTGGGATTGTTTTTCTTGATGCGTGTTGTTATGATTTGATGATATTTCACCTTAGGTGGTGCACTTGTTGTATTATGTGATTATTTTATGGTATTTTTATCATAGATGAAATGGCACGAGGTTGTGCATACATGCATCATTTTAGACACCTAGGGATATATGTGAAATGCATCATGATAGACACACATGGGAAGGACATGTGAGATGTAATGGGTAGAATGCATTTAATTTTACTTGAAATTTGAAAGAAATGGCGTCTGATAAATATGATTCAATTGGGTAAATGAAAAGAATGTAAAAGAATAGTTAAAGAACATTTCTTAATGAAGAGTCATAAATGGGTTGAAATTTGGTTTTGATGAGATGTAAATATAGTAAGGTACCTAAATGAGAAATATTTATGTTGTGAAGGTAATATGGTTAAAAGGGTATCTAATGAAATACTTGTGACTATGTAAGTTGGTTTACCCCATATTGACCATGGACCATGATATGGATGGTTGAGGAAAGTGATAGAGATATAACTATATCTAATCAGATAGTGTATATAGAGTGGGTTTTTATGGATAGTAGTGATCCTTCTTTTTCTTAAATTGTGAAAACCCTATATTATGTGTTTTGAGATGTGTGATTGGCATTATAGAGAGATGCCACCATGATGATGTGTTCCAATTGGGTGATATGAGGATATCGCTAAGAATGATCCTCCAGTAGTGGAGTAGGACACCCCATTGATCTAGGGTAATATAGGAGATGAGCAATTCTCTGAGAACTTTGCTCATTTTATGCAGATAATGGAACAAGACCTGGGGGTAGTTGTTATGATTATGTTTGAATTGACTAGTGAGTTTCAATTGCAGCACCCTCTGATGTTTGTTGGAGATGGTGGACGTGAGGAAGATGAGTTATGGATATATTCCATCTTGATGATTTTGAATCACTTGGAGACTCCTCATGAGAAGTGAGTCAAGTTAGATACTTACATGTTGTGAGGAACGAAAAAGATTTGGTGTGATGTTTTGGTTGAAATTGAGTAGACAGAGAGTATGTAATGGAAATATTTCTAGAAAAAGTTTTTGGAAAATTTCTATCTGGTGACCCTAAGGTAGGAGAAACATGCAGAGTTTATGAAGTTGACTAATGAGACTATGTCAGTGATTGATTATACTGGCCACTTCACTAACTCACAATGCTTTTATCTAGCATTGGAAGAGTATGGGGTAGCTATGGAGAGACATTTTTAGGACATACTTATATATGAGATCAAGTAACAGGTGAATATCTTCCTTTTAAAGAGGTTTGCTGAAGTGGTGGATCAGACCCTTATTTCATAAGGGATCCTCAAGGAGGATTCTAGTGGTGGACATGTGGTTCTAGTTGGGTAACCTAGTGGTGAAACTTATGATGGTAGGAAGTTCCATTTTGAGTGTTTTTTCCAGGATGGTGGTGGAAAGAGTAGTTAGATAAGGGGACCAGCCACTCATGGTAGTGATTGAGTTTTTTGTTATCAGCATGGCAGACCGGGATACATGAATGGTCAGTAAACCTGACCACCAGTTGAGTGTTGATCATGCAGTAGGGTGGAGAATGTGTAGAGGTTCTATAGGAACCCTTATTATATAGGAAAAGATAGAGGATTAAGGATGATTCAGAGTAAAGGTAGGGGGTTGGTTACCCCATATCAGGTAGGCAGTTGGAGATCTACCAGCCGCACTAGTCAAGGTGACAGACACAATACTCTGGGGTGAGAGAATCCATATCAGTAGGGTAGTGTAGTACCAGTAACTTAGATCGGAGCTTAGGGTAGAAGGGCATGTCAAATCTATGTAGTTTAACCCACACCTAGTGGTGGAAAGGCTAGACCATCAACAGTTTGAGGTATGATTCTTGTAGATTCCATGATTATTAGTGCTTTATTCGATATAGGTGCCTCACATTCTTTTATTTCCACCCATTTTGTGAATATGTTGGGTCTAGCGGTGGAACATATGTGTGGATTTATGTTTATTGATACACCATTAGGGGTTCAAGTATAAAATATCTAGCAATGTAAGGAGTGTACCCTTGTTGTTATCGGGTACCATTTCATGTGAGACTTGTTTATGTTTGAGATGGTAGGTTTTGAACTAATATTGGGGATGGATTGAATGGAATTATATCAGACCCATATTGACTGTTACCACCACAAGGTAATGTTCACACATCTCAAGAGAGATACTTATGTTCATCGTGGGGAGTGGGATATCCAGGAAGGACATGCAAGGCCCATTCATCACTAGTTGGGTGAGATCACAACCCAAGTGGCATGTCTTGTGCTTGATGATGGGGGAGTAGAGAAACTTTTCTTTCCTCCTATGGTAGATCAGTTACAAGATGTGTTTCCTGAGGAATTCTTCAGGGTGCTTCTTGAGAGAGATATTGAGTTCACAATCGAGTTTCTTCTTGGAGCAGAGCCTATTTCTATTCCACCATATAGAATGGAACCGACATAACTTTAGGAACTTAAAGTTCAGTTGGAGGAATTAGAGAATAAAGGGTTTATTCATCCAAGTACGTCACCTTTGGGATATTAAGTTTTTTCCCAATAAAGATGATGGGACATTGCAATTATGTGTTTATTATCATAGTTTTAATCAGATGATAGTTAAGAACCAATATCCTCTTCCATGAATCAATGATCTTTTTGACAAGCTGATAGTTGATTTTGTGTTCTCCAAAATTGATCTAAGGTTAGGATATCATCAGATAAGGGTGATACCTTCTAATATACCATGTAATTGTTTTAGGAGTAGGTATGGTTTATATGAGTTTGCTGTGATTCCATTCGGGTTGACCAATGCACTAGTAGTGTTTATAGACCTAATGAACTGAATCTTTCTCCTAGACTTGGATCAATTTGTAGTTGTTTTTGTGGATGAAATCTTGGTGTACTACAAGAATCATGATGATCATTCCAAACATCTTAACATTTTTATGAGTATAATAAGAGATCATAGGATATAATCCAAGCTATCTAAATGTCATTTTTGGATTGATAGGGTGCATTTCTTGGGTCATATCATCTCTAAGGAAGGTGTGTTTGTGGACCCAGAGAAGGTGCAAGAAGTTGTATCTTGGGATCATCCCATGATTTTTTTTATATCCAAAGATTTTAGGGTTTATAAGGCTATTATTGAAGGTTAATCAAAGACTTTTTCCATTTTGAATCACCACTTTCAGGCTTGAACAATAAGGGAATCAAGTTTGAATGGTTTTGGGCATGTGGGGATTCTTTATGGGAGTTAAATAAGTGGTTGACTATTTCACCAATTTTGATCCTACCCAAGCAGGGTAAAGAGAATACCTTGTTTTGTGAGGCATCCGATGTTGGGATTGGGGTGGTTTTAATTAAGAATGATTAGGTTGTGGCATATGAGTCACGATAGTTAATGCCTCATGAACGAAATTACCCTATGCATGACCTTGAGTTGGATGTAGCAATTTATGATTTAAAGTGTTGGAAACATTACTTGTTGGGAGAGAGAGTTTTACTATGTATACCAATAATAAAAGACTAAGTATATATTTTACCAAAGTGATTTGAATCTTCAATAATGAATATTATTTGAGTACATACAGTCCTTTGACTTTGAGATATTCTACACACCAGGAAAGGGAAACAGTGTTGCATATTATTTTATTTAGAATAATCAAAATCAGGTGGTTTATGAATATAGTTCTGAGTAGAGGATGATGGATTTATTTTATTATATGCATCTAGAGGTTTAGGATAGATAAGGGAAGATGAAATTTTTATCCTTGGTAGTTTAGTCCATATTTCTGAGCTGAATCAAGGAAAGTAAGTATAAGGATCTGGAGTATTTGGATTTGAGGGAAAACCTTAAAGGTAGGGAGTCACCTTTCAACTGGACTGTTTATGATGATGATATTTTTTATATTCATGGTCATGTTGTCGGTCCTACTTGTATGCATGAAGAGTTGATGCACGAGTTTCATGATTCGAAGTGGGAGGTACATCCCGATTTAACAAAAATTTATCTTGATATTCATAGATAGTATTGGTGGATAGGGATGAAGAAAGATCTTACAGGTTTTGTGAGGTGAAGCTACACATATCACTAGGTGAAGTTCGAGCATCAATAGTCATATGGTTTGTTACAACCATTTCCCATTCCAGAATATAATTGGGATGACGTCATGATGGATTTTGTGGTAGGACTTTTGAGGAAACCTCAGATGAATGATGTGATATGGGTAGTTGTGGATCATTTGACCAAGGTGGACCATTTATTACTGATTTGAGAGACCCTTACCATGGACCAGTTGGGTGATTTATATTTTTTAGAGATAGTGTAGTTTCCCGGGGTGTTGTAGACTATAGTTTCTAATCATGATCCGTGTTTTACTTAATGCTTCTGGTAGGTGATACAAAAGGTTCTTGGTACCTAAGTGTTTTTGGGTACATATTTCCACCCATAGATAAATGATAAGTCAGAGCATACTATTCAAGTGATATAGGAAATGTTGAGGGAATGTGTCCTAGACTATGGTGGATCTTGGGAGAAGAACTTGGTGCTTATTGAGTTTTCTTATAATAATAGTTACCATGAGACTACTCAAATGGAACCATATGAGGTGCTCTATGGTAGGACGTATAGATCTCCATTACATTGGATGGAGTCTAGAGAATCAGACTTTTTGGGGCTGGGACTCATGAATAAGACATCAAAATAGGTTTATTTGATTCAGAAACATATGGCTACATATCAGAGTAGGAAGAAGTCATATTTTGATCGATGTCACTAAACTCTTTAGTTTATTGTGGGTGATCGTGTTTTCATTCAGGTTTCGTCAAGGTTGGGTCACTATTATATTTAGAAATAGGGTAAGTTAGCACCCATGTACATGTGGCCATATGAGATTATGGAGAGGATCAGACCAGTGTTATACCGATTGTCTCTCCTATAGTGGTATAGTGGTATGAACAATGTTTTTCATGTGTCATAACTTTATAAGTATCACCCTAAACATACCCATGTGATAGATGTTGAGTATTTTGAGCTTTAGGTTGATGATTCCTTTGAGGATCATCTAGTTTTTATTATGGATCGCAACTATAAAGTCTTGTGGGGAAAGGCTGTGTCATTTTTTGAGTGTTATGGAAGCATGGTAACATTCATGGGGAGACTTGGGAGATGGAGACATATATGTGGGCCCAATAACATGATCTTTTTACCATAGAGTATCAGTGATGTTTGGGAGTGTAGCTCAAGGATGATCCATTATAATGTGGAGAGGTTTTAAGGTCCCAAACTTCTAATGAGGTACGTTCTTGTTTAAATTTTGGTTTAAATCCCATTAAGATTGTTAATTAAGTGTTTCCTGAGTTTGTGAGGAGGATTAGGGGTGTCCTAGGGGTTTGGGACATGAAAGGGGAGGAAAAGTGGCTATCTAGTGCATGTTTCATAGTTGGAGCATAGTTAGTAGTAATTGTACGCCATACCATGCTTTCTTAGAGGAGGGGGATCACAGTTGGTGAAATTGTTCAAGGGGGAAGTAAAACAATGAGGGATTTAATAGAGCCATTACAGATAGTTACTACATGAATTTTCAAATTGTACGATTCCAAACAAAATTATGTGACCTAGGCCTCTTATCTAATTTAGGGTGGCACATGGTTGGCTCACAGTTTAGACAACCATGCAACCAAACCATGCGCCTCATTAAAAATGGGGAAATTTACCATTTCCCCTCTCTAGATTTATGTTTTCTCACCCGAATTTATTCCCCTGTATTCCTATAGAAGAAAGAGTGACAAATAAAATCCTCCCAAACTTCCCAAGGATAAATCTTCCTCATTTCTATGCCATTTGGAGTGACTTTGGACGTGGATCAAAGCTCTGGGTGAGTCTAACGCTCCTCTTCCTTCCCTTTTCTAGATTAGGGATTGTGGACTCATTATTCTTCTCATGAATCTCTAAAACACTATTTTCCCATTAGATTCTAGGTTAGGGATTTAAATGTGGTTTTTTTGAATTAAAGGTTAAGGTTAAGTGAGTGTTCAACTTTGGAAACAAGGTAGGTGGTCTACAACTTATGTCCTATAGTCTTGATGTGCGGTTTATGTGTATGTGGTTATTCTATAGTACCTTATTATTGTGTATTTGATGTCCTCAGTAATAATTGATAAATTGGTTGTTCAAATGATCAATTTAATTCCTCATAATCTTCGTGGGATGAATTTTGGTTTATTAGACCAGGTTAAGGCCCACCCATGGGTTGTGGCGCTTCCTTGAACCTGAAATTGAGATGTTAAGTGTAGAATTAAATTGTTATGAAATAGTGCCCAAGATAATTATGTAGACTTATTAGAACGAGTTATGAAGTATAACTAATGATAATATTTTCTAGTGGATGACTTGTCATAAGGGGGTGTTGGTATAATAGTGAATGTGTTAAACGAATTATGGGTTGTAAATATTAAATGTGTTAATGGGATAAGGAATGAAAATGAAAGATGTGTTAAATAGGTTAAGGAATGTAAATGGGGAATGTGTAAATGGTATAAGGAATGATGATGGAATATGTATTGAATAAACTATGGTTGTAAATGATGAGTGTGTTAAATGAGTTATGGTTTGTAAATTTTATACATGTTAAATGGTTAATGATGCATGTACACATGGATTGGTAGCATTTGGGGTATTGGACTTCAGGCTCTGTGCCCACGGGTTGGGTTAGACTGAGGCTCTAAACCCCAAACCTATAATTCATGGGCTAGGGTGTTGGACTAAGGTTCTTTTCACCTAACAAATGAAAGTGGTATGATTACCTAGAAAAAGAATCCAAGGTAAGTTGATGTACCCAAACTGAGGCTCCAAGATAAGTTTATGCACCCAAACTGAGAATCCAGAGTTAGTTGATGTATATTGTTTTTGTGAAAATATTATCCCTGAGATGTAGGGAACTTGACTCCCCTTATGCATAGTTATATGACAGGCATAAGCCAAAGTGTAATTGATGAAAATGGTTAACCCATGGAACAAATGATGTAAGGGGATAAAGTGAACCTTGATATTAATGGCACCCAATTTATATTTTATTTACCTTTTTATTAATTAAGTATCTACATAAACTATCTGTTTAGAATGGATATTTTGTAGACAACATTGGTGGTGGATTACTGATTTTTACTCACACCCTAATCGGGCTGCCATTGGGTACCCGAGCTGACTTCATGGTTGCAGGTCATGTAAAGAGAAAGGGCCCTATGCTAGATGGTTTATTTGGGCATGTGATGTGCATAAATGAGGGAACCAAACTTGGTTTCAGGACCCATTTTAGGGATTCTTAGGTTTATTTTTATTTTGGGTTTCCTTACACTTTTCATTGTATGACACAACATAACATATTTACATTTTGGTTGTGGGATTATACCCAATTTTGGGAAATGGATTTGTGATGCATGTTTATTGGTTATACTATTTCCATTATTTCTCTTTGTTATATACTATAGATTACTTAGATAAAGAAGGTATAGTCTCCCCATGTATTACATTAGACCCTCCCTACTAGCTGTTAGACCATGGAGTATGGCGAGGTGTGCCTGAGTTCATGTAGTGACCTGGCTTGGGGCACCAAATTTAGTGGCTACTAGGCTAGGGATGTTTCACTTTGGTACCATTAATAACATAATAACATATAATATACTAAGAATATTACATGGAAATAGTGGCATCACACATAACATGTCATGAGTGTGAGCAAATCCATACATACACACATGTGAGAAAATCAACATAGTCTAAACAACATCATTATGCATAATCATTTTATGTAAATCAAGCAGGCCTCGTGGTTACACACACACCCACATGCATCACATAAAAATCATGGGTTAGTTAAGAATAAATCTCATATCATGCTAGCATTATATAAATGAACCAAAATTATAAGTAAATTTCTACCTTAAAATCATCAACATCAATGAAAGATCCATTGAAGGCATCGTCACCCAAACTGCGTTCGAACACCATCCATAAAAATGATCGCACAGTAAGGATTCCTGAAACCAAAACCAACTATTTTATTTCCATAAGAAATAAAAAAGTACATGTGATAATACATTATCTCTCCTATATAATTTATGAATTATTATTTTAGGCAAATGAATGCATTATAAATTACCCCCTCAAGAATAAATAACTTTTTATAATTAACTTTCAATAATTTATTATAAATTTTCTTTTAGTAATTTATTTTAAATAACCCATTTAAAATTTGAAAAATCGGATTGAAAAATACATTTCTACCTTAAAAAAATAGGATTTATCTTATGCTCACCGAGATGAATCCAAAGGATTTTATGGTGCATCAATCTAATAAATATTGAAGAATATATTTGAGAAATAAGTTTCAAAAATAATAATAAAATAAAAAAAGAATATAATATAGATGAAGGAGAGAGGGAGAGAAATAGGTGTGAGGGAGAGGGGAATTTATCCTGTATGTTGGGAACCTCCTCCCCATTTCCTCCTTTAAATAGTATATGTTTTTTCATTTTCTTAAATGATTCTCTTTAATTTTCTTCTCTATCCCTTAATTCCATGCATCACCCCTATAATAATTCATGTGTTAAAAAAACTCTCGTAACACCTCTATTCATTCTACTTAATTCATCATTAATTAAACTAATATCTCTTTATAATTTCATGTGTTTCACCCCAAAAAATACATCATGTTTTTTTTTCAGTTTTAAAAACTCTTTAAAATACATTTAATCATTCATTTAAAATTATTTTAAAAATAAATTTATTTATATGCATTATATATATATATATTTACACACCCACACACATATATATAATCACCCACACACACACATATACAAATAAATATTTAACCCATATATATATAAATTATATATATATACACACTTTCACACATATATACACACATATATATTTAACTATTATATATATACATATATTAATTCATCACACATATATTATTTCCCCAATTTAGTAAAGTATTAATGACAAAAATATTTTATTATAATTGTTAAATCACTATCATCACTACCATCATAAACACATTAATAAAAACATTTATTAAATATCAAAAATAGATTAATAAGTTTTTATTATTCATTTAATTGCATTGATATAGTAAAAGTAATAATTTAATCATTATTACTTTAATGGAAAATTATTTCCACCTTAACAAAATTATCAAATACCCAAGTATATTTCCATGCTTGTATTTGATACAAATAATAATAATGATTATTGTTATTTTAACTACCCAACCAAAAAATCCAGATATTGGTTAATTTTATCAATTAAAATTTATCAAAATAATTTGATAAATTTCTTCACAATCATATATTCCATATTTTAATAAAATTATCAAACTTAAAAAGGTTAAAATTAATTACTCTCATGTATGATGTTACTAAAAACTCAACACACACAAAATTTATGTCACTACTAAGATAAAAATTACATTTTAGATTTAATGATGGTCTCATATTTCTCATACAAGACATCATTTGGGAGATACTTAACTTTTTTTTAATAAAAAAGTTCTAATAAAAATATTAAATAAATTATCCTCGTGTGATATGTTACCAAACACCCTACACGAACATAATATATGTCACACCTAAGGTAATTCTTGCATTCTAGGTTTAATAGAATTATTTTATTTCCCATATGAGACACCATTCATGAGATATTCCATTATTTTGGAAAAACCACACATGCAAAATATAATATATCCAATATTTTTATTTTATCAATATCGATGATTTATGGCTCTCGGAATCTAGAACCAACTCAGCGTCTAACTCTAAAAATATTCCATAAAATATTTCAAGATTTTAACTAGGATTTTACTCTTATGAAAACCATTTAAATCATTTATTAAATTATTTTTATTGAAAAATTACATTTTTCACATAAAAATACTCATAAATTATTAACAAAGAGGGTTTTTTTGTCATTAAAAAAATTAAGGATATTACCATTATCTCCTTATATCGACTTATCATCCTTGATAAGTAACTCTAGTGGTATTTCTCAAATAACTTAGGCCACTGAGCTCGAACATCAGACTTACACTCCCACATCTCCTCCTAAATTCGTCCATGATACCATCAAATTCAGATGAGTGGTTTCATCTTCCCTTAGAGTAATTTCTCACTCTGGCCTAATATTTACATCAGATGCTCCTCATATGATGCATATGGTTCCAAATAAATGTAATCATAGTTTATAACATGTACAAGATAGAACATGTACCTTCAAAGTTGAGAAACATAGAACACATCATGCATTCATTAATAATACATAGGAAAGTCCAGACGATATGCCACTATCCCCACCCATTCGGTGATCTCAAAGGGTGCCACAAAAACTTGGTGCTAGATTGATCTTCTTCCTGAGATGTTGTTTCTCCAACTGAGGAGTCATTCATAAGAAAAACTCTATCACCCACAAAGAAATCCAAAGGTCTCATCCTATGGTCGGTATATGATCTCTACCTACTTTGAGCGGTGATCAACCTTTTCTGAATCATTTATACTCTCTAAGAGATATTCTAAACCACACTATCCCAAACAACTATTTATTCAACCACCTTATTCCATCAAGGTGGTGAATGACATGACCTCCCATAAAGTGAATATTAAGGTACTAAGGCTAGGTGATCATGCCACGCTCCAACAAAGTCCAGTAATCAAGCTCAACACATATACTCCAGTATGAATATAGTCCACTTGGACCATCCATATATCAGAGGATGTTATGTTGTTCTCAATATCAACTAAGTCCCTAAGGGATTATATAAGCCTTACCAAAACCGAAACGTAAAACACATGTTTCTACCTGAAAAAAATCCTTAAGGGAACTACTCACGATCATATTATCTAGCGGATGTAAATAATTTCCAGTTCAACTACTGGGATATTCTATCTGATTGGTAATAAGTGTATAACCTTTTTCTATCGATAAAAAATCACCCAAGCCGTGTCATGACTCCTTGAGGTTTTGGGAAACCCTATCACAAAGTCCACTATTATGTCCTTCCACCTGGTGATATGGAAGCCCCTCATCAATCTCTCACTGATAGAAGCACTGAATACCACTCTCTCATATACTAGGGTTTTACATAATCACTCAATGATGTATTCAAAGAAAGGTATATTAGGGAAAATAACTCTACCAGTAAGTCAAGTCTAGAAACATCTCACAGATATAATGAAATCACCAATATTAAACAAGGCATGAGGTAAAAAAGACATGTTCAAGAATTTACATCATACAGTAATAAGAGGGGTTGATGATCCTTGATATAAACTAGTTGTTCTCCACCACTCCAGTGTGAAAACTTAGCCTTCCTCTTCCTTCTTATCACTACAAAATAATTATATTTTTCCAATATGGGTATATCTATTGGTAAAAGTTCATTTTCTATTGGTAAAACATTTTACCAACAAAAAATGTCCTGTCACTAAACTGTTGGTAAATAATCTGTCACTAAATGTTATTTCAATAGATAAAATAGTTCTATTATAATTATAATAATACCAATAGATAATATATTTGTTGTTCAAAGTGTTTAGAAAAAGATTTATATGAAAAATATATCTGTTGGTAATAATATTACCAACATATAATATTTTTTTATAAATTACATTTATATAAAAATTATAAAATTTTATTTATAGTAAAATTTCATATTATATTTATTAATTTATCATATATAATACAACTATTTTAATTATCAAACCGAAGATGATTTTTACAAATTTTCAAAATTAGAAAAATATTAATTATATTAATAATGGAATTTAATACAAAATGAATCAATACATAGTTGAAGTTTATTGATACTTAAAAAGATAATAAAAAACACAAAAACCCAGGATCCATCTATGTAGCACCCTCCGTCCACTGCCCCCCCCAAAAAATGAAAAAAGGGAATGGTCTCTTAGATTCAATCCTTCATCACCCATCATGGTAGAAGAATAGTTACACTAAAGACCAGTCACCACCCCCAAGTATCCTATTAGAAGAAACAAACCAAGTCAACTCTATTACTAATAAGGAACATAAAGTCTCTATTATGTTAGACCCTTCCAAATCCAATATCTACACCACACACAACTAAAAAGCTTACCCACAAATCAGTGCAAAATATCAGCATGAATTGAAAAAAAAGTGTAAAAAAATGATCTGAATGGAATTATAATTTTTGATTTATCATCCTTGTTTGAAAAATCAAAATATCAGGTCAGCTCCAATAACAGTGAGGAATTTTAAGTCGCTACTATCCGACACCCTTCAACTCCATGATATACACCACACACAACCAAAGAGAATACCCACAAATTAGTGAAAAATATTTACATGAATTGAAACCAAAATAGAAGTAAATGAAAATATGAAAAAATGATCTACATAGAATGGGAATTTTTCATTCATCATCTCCGTTGACATCTCAACAAAGAAGCCCAATATGCTCAATCCATGAGCTTATTTCATATGTTCAAAAAGGGTTATAACAAAAATCCATAAAATTACCTCAAAATAAAATTAATATTTCTAAATATCACTAATACTATAACTACATTAGACTGGAAAAAATAAAATAAATATTTTTTAATAAAAAATAACTCTATTTTCATTGAAAACATAAAAACTGCTCAATTTCAACATTGAGATGCTGCTAGACTATCAAAAACAGTTTCATCAAATTATCAAATAAAACTTTTAGAAACTTCTTGGAAAAACTGAAACAACAACATGATTCAACATGAAAATAAAATAGAATATAACCAAATTCAATAGAAGATAACCAAATTCAACATAATATAACCAAATGCAACAATCCAGAGCTCCAACCTTAACTAGGTTTAATTTTTTTTTCTTAAGCCCATTTTTTGGAAGAAATTATATAAAAATACAAAGTATTATTCCGAATAAAACAATTATTAGTAGAATGTGAGGAATCCATTTTGGTCAAAAAAACCTTGAAAAAATCATTAAAAAAAGTTTGTGTCTCTATTTGGAACTCTTCAAACCATAGGTCTATACATTGGAAGGAATTTTGAAAAGAGAAAAAAATAAAGAACCAATGGAGTTTGTTATATTTATCTTTAAAAAATTATAATTAAAATGTAGATCAAAACTACTATAAGTGGAAGAAAACCAATAAATCAATAAGAAGTTAGGAAATTAAAGGTATAGAAATAGTTGTGTAGTTAAGAAACAGAACTGTATAACATGACTTAACCATATCTGCTTGTAGTAGTTACCAGTTCTGATAGATTGTTTAGAAGATATTATAGAAAATTGATATCAGTAAACAATGTAAAGATAAATAATTAAAGAATGTTAAATTTCTATAATAATATAATTATTCATGATGATAATAGATACCTCAAAACATCAATTAATCTCAAATAGGGTTTTATTTTTATGAAATATTTGTAGATTCAAATATGCATTCACAAATGATGTTGATGTCTGACTGATAAGTTGGGAAGATGACTACGGTGTTGACCTAAAATAGAAAACCATGACTAAAAAATATGATTAATTACTAAAAATATTTTATAAAACAGTTTATATAGTAGACCTAGATCTAAGGAACATGAATGATTAATTATATGATCATTGGTTACACATAATGTATATAAGTAGTTTTCAAAAAGTAGATCATCGAGATTTGAATGTTTTCATAAATGGAATGTTAGGATTAAACATAGAATAGAGATTCGATTGGAATTATATGAGGATCATACTAGATCATGTGGTGATATCCATATTATATTAAATACTTCTCACCAGATCTATAGATTCATCAAAATTTGGTACAACATAGTTTGTTATTGCCTTAAATTCACCATAAATTTTCATCAATGTTAGGTTCATTACAACTTCGCACATTATCTTCCAAAGATTAATCATACCAAAATGTACACTGATCATTTTTATAAATGGTGAATTTATTTCATGGTTCCTTATTTGTTTTCAATAGCCCAATGATTCATGTTCATATTTACTAATATTGAACTCATATCATAATGGACTGAATACATTAAAATCAAGGAGTTCATGACTACATTTTTATCATGTTTCTGAATCACCACATCATTAATTGACATGGGACCCCTCACACCATACTCTCAAAAAATAGTACCATTATCCAATTATCTAATACAAACCATTTATTCACTAAGTTATACACATGGTCAAACTGTTCTTTTTTGTTAGCATTCACAAGTGAATTGAAAGATAAAGAAATTTAACAAAGTAATATTTGTCATTTCGTAGAATATAATGGATTAGAAGATGATGAGATGACATATAAAGCTCTATAAGGCCATGTTGGCTCACTACTACAAATATGGCCTTTATAAGCACTAGAAAAGTGATGTTAATTGAGCCGAAGATAGGGGGTCCCTTTTATCAGTGCTCAGAAAAGCGCTTATAAAGCCCCCTTTTATCAGGACTAAAAAAAGTGCTGATAAAAGGGGCCTTTATTAGTGTTTTTAGTGCTGATAAAGACCCCTTTTATCAGTACTTTTTTTAGCACTGATAAAAGTCAAATTTTTTTTAAAAAAAGCTAAAAATAATATATAACGTGGGGGGGGGGGGAGGGAGCTTTTAACAGCACTTGACCCCCCCTTTTATCAGTGCTAGGCGGAGCCCCCTCCCTCTCACCCCGTACGCTTCCCTTACCCGCGCAACCCCCTCCCACTTGCCCGCACACCCTTTCTTTCACTAGAACTCGAACCCGCAACCTCCCCCCTTGCGCGCCTGCACCTTTACCACTAAGCCATTTGGTTTTTTTCTCCACTTAATGATATATCTATTTATATATATATAGTTATATTTATTCATATATTAATATAGATTCATATTAATATGAATATATTTAGTTATATTAATACATATATATTTATTCATATATTAATATATATATATATATATATTTATTCGTTTATTAATATATATTTATATTTATTTATATATATAGTTATATTTATTCATATATTAATATAGATTCATATTAATATAAATATATTTAGTTATATTAATACATATATATTCATTCATATATTAATATATATATATTTATTCATATATTTATATATATTTATATCAATTTTTATATATATTTTTAGTTATAATTTTTTATCCGTATATTTATTTGTATATTAATATATATTTATAAGATTAGTTTTAAATACATTTATAAAATATGTTTTTTATGTGTGTTTATAAATAAATAAATAAATAAATATATATATATACATATATACAACACACACAGACACAGACACATACACACACACACACACACATATTTACGAATAAATACATATATATGTGTATCTGAAAAGACAAAGAATGTTAAAACGACCATAAATTCTAATCTAGAAATCCGTTTCAACTCCACAACTAGTCAAATCAAAGAAAATGAAACAATATTTGATATGATATGTGGTACAGGCCTAGAGGACTTTCAGATCAGAAGTTATAGCTATTTGAATGTTAAACAATATGGGTATCCAGATTAAAAACTCAGTTTTGGAGGCCTTATGGGCCTTTTTTGGCCTTGAATAATGTGACCAAAGGTTCTCTTAGGTTGTTAGCATGTAAATCTCATCACAGGCTTTGATTTTATATACTATAGAGCTCAAACTGACACCCGGATCAAAATTTATGATCGTTTTAAGTTTGAGTTATATTTTCAACTTATTTTAGATCTTTTATTATTATTTTTGATTTTTTATGTCTTCAAATTGTTATTGAATGATTATTAATCGATGATAGTTAAAAAATTATTAATTAATAATTTTTTTAAAAATATTTTGAAGCCATTTTCACTAAATTTCTTATATATTAAATGTAATAGTATATTTATACTTATCTAAAACATATTTTAAAAAAATATATTATATTTATATCAATATAAATATAATTATATAAAAATATATTATTTTCATGATTTTTTTGAAATTTATCAGCGCTAGGAAAAAATGCTGATAAAGCCCCCCTTTATTAGCTCTACTAAAAAAGTGCGGATAAAGGGGTCCCCTTTAACAGTTCTAAAAAAAGCGCTGATAGGGAGGGGGCTTTATTAGCACTAAAAAAAGCACTAATAAAGGGCACTTTTAATAGCGCTAAAAAAGCACTGTTAAAAGTGACCCTTTATCATCACTTTTTTTAGCACTGATAAAGGACCCCCCTTTATCAGCACTTTTTTTAGCACTATTAAAGGGTGGAATTGTGGAAACCCAGTTTTTTGGTAGTGTCTTATCAATGAAAACTTAAAAATTTATCCAAGTGACTCATTTATCCCTAGATTATGGGACAAAGGTTGTGTTGCCCATTTTGGTTTAACTACCATCTTTAAGGATAGCCATCTACAATAAGTTAACTCCAGATAAAAGTTCTCAAGACAATCTAGTCTAATTAGAATCCCAAAATGAAAATAAGATATAATTGTTTCACAATCATTAATTCAATTGTAATTGAGTGTCTAGATCATTTAATAAGAAACATCGCCTTCAATCATTATTCTAAGGTGATTTATTATTGGAATTGAGTGTGGAAAAGATACTTGGATGAAAAACACAGATTTTGGAAACTAAATGGGAAGGCCCCTTCACCATTCCCAATTTCTTCTCAATGGTGCATAAAAATTGATCATCATTGATGGGTAGATCTTCACACCTCTCACCAATGTGAGGTTCCTAAATATATATTTGATATATATTTATTTTGGGTCTAAAGTCCCAATTATATAACTTCAAACTATAGAACATTTTTCCTAGATGTATGTCCTTATATAGAAGTACCCCACAATTCAATTTCAAGCTGCATGTACTTAAATAAAAGTTCACCATAGTCCAATATATCAGAACTTATACTCCATAAACCCATGCTCCAAGCACCATGATGTCAAACTATGTAATGATTTTCATAGATAGTGTACACTAGAAATGGGATTTCTATTCAGGTCAAGTTTATAATTCCCTAAATGAATAGACCATCTCACCCAATAGTTAAAACTATATGACCTTAAACTCCAATACTTCCATTGGTATAAGAACCACGACCTTAAAATATGTGGACCTTTTGTTTGTCATTCTAAACTAGAATATTTATTTCCATTAAAAATAGGTTTTTTAACCCTATATGGATAGACCATCTCACCCCATTTTTTCTAATTTGTATAACCATTATCTTTTACTACTATTGGTTAAAGATTCATTACATTAAACACCAATTAAAACTTGGTATTATATGTATAACTATAAACTCTAGAACCAAACGTTCCATATTGGATGAATGTAATGAACTATCTTAGGCAGAACCAACGGGTTTCCTGACCTGGCCTGTCACTAGTCCCAATGGGCATTCCTGATACCCATGGATTAAAAATGGTTCTTGGACATCAAGGAGTCAAACTGGGAAAGGATTATCCTTAAAATCGTAGTTAAAATGACCATCAAATCTTCTACTAAAATTACAAAATGCACCCTCCATGCATTGGACGTCCATGAGACATAAATAATCATATTAAAAAATCAACAAACCAAATAAGTCATAATATGTAATGTAATGATTAAACCTATTTTTTAATACATAAAAGAATCATAAAAAAAAACACATATCAAGCTACAACAAATAGAAGTGTATAAAGATAATGAAATACCAATTTTTCCAATACATCGATATCCAAAATAAAATATAAACTCAAACTGAACCATTCAAATGACTCCTCCTTACAACCTATGGTTTCACTACACATCTCTGCTCACCAATATGAACCTAATAGAATGGTAACCAATCTGAAGGGAAATTTTACCCTCTATAAATAATAAGATCTACCAACACACACAGACACTGTAGTGTGAATGGAGGGTGTGAGATAACAGACCATGGAGGATCTCACCATAGAGTCTATAAAAATACATTAAATAAGAAATCCACAAATTCTTGATGGATATGTAGTAAACAATAGTGTTTTTTATTTTAAATAAATTAGCGCTAGACTACTAGAAATTTGATCTACGGGCATGGTTTTATATCCACGGTCATAAAAACTATAGCCTTAGGGAATCATATTTCCATAATTTGTGTTAAATAATGTCCATAGGGACGAATGTGACATCTTATTACAATAGTATATGTGGTTCATAGAGATAGGACAACCTACATCCATGGTTAATTAAAACCATGGAGGAAGGTGGGTGTGAAAAAAACCAAACTTTCATGTGATATAGGTAGGAAGAGCATGAAAAATTTCTAAGACCATGACTCTATTTAACATTGATTGTAAATTTTTATATAGAAAAATCCATGGTATACCATGGTAGTGACAAGGTATATGGACATGTTTCACATGGATCATGGTTGTATGTGTTATTGAAATTCATAGTTCCATGTTTTTATTGGACCATGTCTATAGGTGGGACCAATGTACATGCCCCACTTTGATCATAGTCATTCATACCAGGATTCAATGGGTTTTTTCATCATTTTAATATATATATATATATATATGTGTGTGTGTGTGTGTGTGTGTGTGTTTGTGTTTGTGTGTGTGAATTAATACATGTGTTGAGTATAAGGTCAGTCATAAAGCATTATATGGAATAAAAAAGAGGTCCTGAGATCAAATATCAATGGATTTATTTAATTTTTTGAAAGGATAAGGCCACAATCACTGACTGTGACATTAGGTACCTATGAATACGGTCCAGAAAACCATGGACATAGTTGTCATTGGAAAATTAAGGGTAGAATATATCCATGGACCACATGGATTATGGTCGTTGAGTACCTACAACCATATTCTAATACCATGGTTTCAACATAGGCCCCATTGCAATGAAAATACATGCCATGGTCTATGTAAATCATGCTCTTACACTAAAACCATGGTTTTTGGCCCTATATCTATGGTCTGGCCCCATAGAAATAGTCCCATTCGGGTTATGAATATCTAATTACATAAATAAATGAATCCTTCATTTTAAATAATTTATAAATGTATCCACTTTGAAAAATCCAAACGACAACCATTTCCTTTAAGGAAGACCCAAAAAGTCCATTTTAATCCATTTACATACATTTCCTGATATCCTGCCATAACAAGGGCATTCCAATTTTAATTAAATCAACCATTAAAAACCATCCTTAAATGA
This sequence comes from Viscum album, assembly GCA_963277665.1. Classification (NCBI taxonomy): domain Eukaryota; kingdom Viridiplantae; phylum Streptophyta; class Magnoliopsida; order Santalales; family Viscaceae; genus Viscum; species Viscum album. Next base: position 642,630,017 of record OY728155.1, on the reverse strand, counting down.
AAGTTTGAAAACTCATCCAGCAATAAATAAATGATAAAAAATCCAAATGGAATCATAATTTCAATATTTAATAAGATAATAAAATAATTCAAATCACCCACTATCCATACAAGAATAAGGGGATATGATAATAAAGAAATGTCTATGAACAACCACTAGTCATGAAAATTTTAGGGGATACACTCTAGGAATTTTTTTGTGATAGTCCTAATGATAATATAAAAACATTGATCAACAACTGATATACATTGTCTAATAATAACACACACTTCCAAATTATTCTACATTAGCCTCATACGAATGATACCTCCCCATATCCCTAGAAAAAATAACAACCAGGGACACCCTAGAACTATTTGTATCAATTTAGTTATCATAAAGTAAGACCCCCATACATGAAAACAAGGTTCCCATGACCAACCAACCATGGAGGTGAGCATGCAATCAATATAGTCACTGATAGAAAACATAGGTAATGTCTCAAAAATAACCTCCAACACCCTTTCATAGAACAACCCCTTTATACATCATCAATCACATAATTATAAAAAAAACAACAAAAGGTGAAATAAACAAATAGGGAATCAAATAGGGTTTCATGACCAATGAAACCATTTAAAAAATAAATCACCAAAGGTGAAGTCACATGAAAACTAACTCGGGATTACATGACCCCTTTTTATGATTCATTAATATCTCAATATTTCAAAAAATTTAGAATTCACTAGAACAATCCCACCATTTTAATCTAAATTATTTACTTGAAAACATGGAAACTTCTTTGAAAATTGAAACAAGGATGAAGGATGAAATTTTCCATTTAACCATTTTAAAGAGAACCTTGGGAACAAGAACATGAAATCTCGTTTAATCTGAACTTCACTGAAACCCTAACTTAAATTCAATTCAATTCAAAAAATATATACCCATGATTTTAGGTAATGAAAACTTCACGAGCGGAAGTACATACCTGATAAGAGGAAAAAACATGGACAGATTGAATGAGAAATGGGTTTATCTCCATGCCCCTCCCTACACCTTGTCTCTATAGTTGAAATAAGAAAAAACAATAAAAAATTAGTGGATGGGGGCATGATTAGTTGCATATAATTGAGTGTGTGGGTGTGGGGTGTAATGAACCAAGGGTGTGAGTGTAAGTTAGGAATGCTACAATGTGGGCGGTAAGCGACGAAGATAGGAAGGCCATCACATGGGGCAGGGAATAGCTACAAGCATAGTTGAGATAACATGCTTTATTCTTTCCTTTTTTTAAAATGGCTGATTTAACAATCAATATGTTTTTTATAATTTTAATATAATTTTTTAATAAACTATTACTAATAAAAAAATTATTGTTAAATGAATTTTTGGACTAAATAAATACCAGTAACAGATTTATATGTTGAAAATAAACTGTTGGAAATAGTAATTAATAAAAATGGATTAATTTATTAGCAAAAAAATGTCAAGTATTAATATGATAAAGTAAAAAATTTAATTGTTAGTAAAGTATATATTTTTATTAAACAATTAATAACAAAAATTAAATTTTTTGGTAAAAATAAATGTTGGTACTTTAATTTTATACCAATAAAACATAATTTCTGTTGGAATTACTCATTTATACAAAAGGATATACTATTTTCCACTAAAATTCTATTGGTAAAAGTTAATTTATTTGTAGTGTCTTAATGTATCATGGGAAAGTCCATCAAAAACTGGGGGAAGTCCCAAAACTCTATCCCCTTCTAGTTCTTTCTTATCTATCAAAGCCTTTTAAGACAGCTCTGTGATCCATGTATCATAGGAAATAATTGTCATTAATCTTTTTTGAAGTTATATGAGTTCATGGTCATAGTATGGATTTAGTGTACCCAAAAGTAATTATTCAAAGAAAAGTTTTTTGGAGTTTATCCATGTCAAACCTTCATATCTTCCTGAAAGGTTCACCACACCCCACCACCACTTGGTGGGTCCTTGTAGCATGAATGCTTCCGATTCCACCTTCTAGGCATTGAGTGTCTCAATGAGATCCAAAACATCCTCGATGATGCATATCTATTCCTTTTCATCATTTAGTCTACCAGTTCCCTAAAAGGTTGGAGGATCCAGAAGAAAGAAGTCACTATCATAGTCTACCACATATCTTGGTGGAAGGACTCTTGAATGGAGTGTGCTTATTGCATGTACCACTGGGGTAGGTGGAAAAAAAATACCAGGATAATTATGATCATCTAGTGGTATCACTAAAAAAATGTGAGATGATATATCTTATTACAGAAGGAATATTAGAAACATAACAAGTCCCAACCAATCTATGAGATCACACAAAGGCTTCCCTAGAAGTCTACCCTTAACCCTAAGTATAACCCATCTAGCACTAACCCTTGTATCCATCCTTGCATGTTAGTCACAATCATCATATATATACTAACACAACAATATTATCAGTTCAACTAATTAATTCCAATAAAAATATATCACACAAAGAGTAACTATCCCAAATAGATGGCACAAATCACTACATTTAATTAAGAAACTACTATGCAGTACAAAAACAAGTATATACATGGAATTTGAACCTACATACCTAGAAATGATTCATGAACACACCCAAAATATCATAAATAACATATCAAAATCACGTTCATCACTCAAGGTAAATTTAATCAACCGTAAAAAAAACTTAAATTCTCACTTTTATACCAACTCGGAGGAACACTAAACAGTGCTGTCCAGACACTTTCATAGTTCCCCTACTCGAGTCCCAACCATCCTAACTCCTTTCCATCCCATATAAAATCAAGGAAAGAGAAAAGAAAAGTTAGTAAACTCATTACTATGACACCATTTTTTAACTTCTCAATCCAAACCATTAGGTCTGAGCCAGAATGCCACATGACCTCATGCACGACTCCCTGTACGCAAGAGGTTTCTGACCAGCAACGAGGGTATCAAGTGGAACCATGAAGAGACTATGCCCTCTATTAGAGTGCACATGAAAAATAAATAAAAATAATAAATAAATGAATAAATAATCAAAGTAAAATGAAAAAACTGAATAATTATATAAATATAAAAGTAGATCCCAAAGTATTAATCCTATCCATAGTGTAAAAAGTAGATAATAAAACACAATAAATAAAATAATAAAGAAAATTGGATCCTACAGAGTCTATCCTAGTCCGTTTTAGCTCCATGATCCACTGTTCAATTTCCACCACAGGGCCCTTTACCTTCATTGGATCTATGGTCATGAAATCTACAAGCGCACTGAAATTCCCAAGTAGGGTGTGAGTGCAAGACTCAATATGAAACCACCCATGAATCCTTAAAAATTGTGCACATTCATAAGAGTGTATAGAATAATAATAAATAAATGTGAACGTAAGTAAAAATCATGTCGAGCATCCGTGCACCAGAAAATATTCCATAAACCTTGGTTATACTTGCTTTAGAACCATGCCAAAAAACATTAGAACAATCATGGAAATGACTCAACATTAGAACCATCATCAGACAAATCAATAGTCTTATAGGCCCCATGCCTCCAGGTCAAACCACACTAAGTCATCATGCCCCAATGATATCTCTAGGTCACATCACATAGACCATCATGCCCACTATTTCCACACAGGCCTCATCACTCATGATCGTCATGCCCCATATTCATTACATACAGGTCTGATCATTCATTATCGTCATGCCCCCAGGTCAAGCCACACTAGGCTATCATGCCCTTTTTTCCATCTCGATCTCATCATCAAGTCATATAAAGCATTTGAACGTGATCCCCATCAAGGGATAATGATCCATGATGGTCCCACCTATCACTTTGGTACCATGCATAACAAAAAAAATAGCATATACCAAGAATATCACAAGGCAATAGTGGTATCATACACAACATTTCATGAGCGAGAGAAAAGCCATATCTACACACATGTGAGAAAATCAACATGGTATAAAGCACATCATCATGAATAATCATGTTATATAAATCAAGAAATCCTCATGGATACACATGAACCCACATGCATCACATAAAAATAATGGGTTAGTCAAGCATAAATCACATATTATGATAACATCATATACATGGACAAAAATTGTAAGGAACTTTCTACCTTAAAGTCATCGACATCAACGAAAAATCCATTGAAGGTGTCATCACCTGAACCACATTTTCACACCATCTAGAAAAATGATCACACACTAAGGATTCCTAAAACCAAAACCAACTATTTTTCCCATATGAAATAAAATATTTCATGAGATAATACATTCTCCCTCATAGATAAATTCCAAATTATCATTTTTTTCCAACACATGTGTTAGAAAATTTCACCTGAATAATAATTATCTTTCTATAATTATATCTAGATAATTTATTATAAATTATATTTTGATAATTTATTTTAAAGGATCAATTAAAAATGTGAAAAATTGGTTTGAAAAATACCTTAGTGACTTCAAAAACAAAAATAGGCTTTATATTTTTCTCATCGAGACAAATACAAAGGCTCTAAAGGTACATCAATCTAATCAATATAGAAGAAGATATTGAATAAAGAAGTTTTGAAAAAATAAAAAAATAAAATAAAAAATAATAGAAGAGATATGGAGGATAGAGAGGGAGAAATTGGCATGAGTGAGAGGGTAACTTCTCTAATACATTGGGTGCCTATTCTCCATTTCAACATTTTAATAGTATTTTTTTTCATTTTCTTAAATGATTCTATTTAATTTCATTCTTTATCCCTTAAGGCAATGCGCCACTCCTACAATAATTCACGCATTAAAAAAACTATCACATCACCTTTATTTATTCTACTTAATTCATCATTAATTCCAACTTCTCTCTCTTTATAATTTCATGCGTTGTACCCCAAAAAATACATCATGTGTTTTTTTATTTTAAAAAATCTTTAAAATACATTTAATCATTCATTTAAATATATTTTAAATAAATAAATAAATAAATATATTTATATGTATTATATATAAATTTACACACCTTCACACACACACACACACACACACACACACACAGATATATATATATATATATATATATAAGCACCCGCACACACACTTATATATACACACACCTGCATATATATACAAATAAACATTTTACCTATATATATATATATATATATATAAACACACGCGTGCACACACACACACACACACACATATATATTTAACCATTATATATATACATATTAATTTATCACACATATATTATTTTCCCAATTTAATAAAATATTAATAAAAACAATGTTTTATTATCACTATTAAATAGTTGTCTTCATTACCATCATAAACATGTTAATAATAAATTTTTATTAAATATCAAAAATAGATTAATAAGTTTGTATTAATCATATAATTGTATTTATCTAGTATAGGTAATAATTTCATAATTATTACTTTCATCACCCATTATTTCCATCATAACCCAATTATCAAATACACTAGTACTTTTCCATATTTTTCTTTGATACGGATAATAATAATAATACAATTATTATTATTATTATTATTATTGTTATTTTAACATCCCAACCAAAAAATCTAGACACCAATTAATTTTATCAAATTCAAATTTATCAAAATAATTTGATAAATTTCTTTGCAATCATATATTCCATCTTTTAATAAAATCATCAAATCGAAAAAGGTTAAAATTAACTACTCTCACATGCGATGTTTCCAAACACCCAACACACACAAAAGTTATTCCATGACTAGGGTAAAACCCACATTTCAAATTTAATAGTAGTCTCAAATTTTACATATGATATATTGTTCATAAGATACTTAATTATTTTTCATAAAGAAAGTTGTAATAAAAATATCAAATAAATTACCCTCGGGTGCGATGTTACCAAACACCCAAAATGAACATGATTTATGTCATGCTTAAGGTAAATCTAATGTTCCATATTTAATGCAATTCTCATATTTCCCATCTGATACACCGTTAAAAATATATTCCATTATTTTGAAAAAATCACACACACGTAATATAATATATTTAATATTTTTATTTTATTAATACCGAGGCTCTATGGCTCTCAAATTCTCATGCCGACTCAACGCCTAAATCTGAAAATTTTTCATAGAATATTTCAAGGTGCTAACTGAGTTTTTACCCTTACATAAAGCCTTTAAATCATTTATTAAATGATTTTTTTGAAAAATTACATTTTCACATAAAAATACTCATAAATTATTAAAAAAGAGGGTTTTTATTATCATTAAAAAATTAAGGATACCAAATTCACAACCTTCCATGAATCCATTCAAAAATCTATTGGATATGGTTTCATTAACTTTCTTCATTTAGGAACAAACACTTTCCCCCAAAACTTTATCCTTACCCAAGGGACTAACCATGTGACCATGCGAGCCTTATCAGTGTTGAAAATAAATATGGAATCTATAGTCCATAGATGTAATCAAAGAATGGATTTTAGAAAAGCATCAGTGCTACTCAAGTGACTAAGGGTTCATGTGTGATCATCATCAAACATACCCATATCTCTATGAAAATATGTCCACATATATATGTATCATATACATCATATATAAACCCACATATTACCTTTATCCATGACATCAAGTGACTACTAGACATGGAACATGTCAATCTAATATAGGATATCTCATCTTTTCTTAATTCTCTAAAAAATAATGACCATGTTGATGAATACATCACATATCATTCATCTAGTGGATGAGTACTTCACTTGTGTAAAATCCCACCCTTTACCAAGTTGTATTCTATTTTATGTTTTGGTTGAACCAATTAGGTTTTGTGTTCAGCCTTATTTCTAGCATAAAATGAGGATTTAGAGATGTTGGGGATGCAGTGAAGCCAAGATAACAGGATTCTAGCCATGGAATCCATCCTAGGAAGAGATTTAGTACCACCGAATAACTAGGGGGATTGGATAGATTGGCTCTCCCACAGAAGACCCACCAACCAACTGGTGGGGTTTCCACCCATATAGCCATGCTGAAGGACACTACAGAGCCGGAGGTGCCCACCGGCCAGCTTGTGGCATCAGGATGGGCCAAAAAAGTGAGGGGACGATATATATTTTACCCCATGGACCCTATTTTAATCACCTATTTGAAGAAGATATACCCTAAATTCATATTTATATATGATATATTTGTGGGTCGTATATCAGATTGAATGAAATTATGATTTGCATGAACTGGGTATATTATTTCGTGTGTATTAGACACTTGAACCATTATCCACATAATCTATAATTTATTAATATATTACAAGAGTTGTAATGTGAAGGGAGTAAATGAATATGATGCATGGAATGACCATGATATTTATACATGTGTTTTAACACACAAGTAAATTTAGTATTTCGAGAAGAGATCTCATGGATTATTTATACTAGTTCCATTAGATGGTTGTAGGTGTGTAGGATTTTATGCTATCTTGGAAAAAACTCCCTAAAACCTATTTCTCTATTCATATTCCCACTTTTCATACGAGGTACTAACATACTGTGGAGAGAAGATGGATCTCATTAGAACATCATAGGATTTAGCACATCCCATGGATATGCCATGGAGTTGGGATTATTTTTCCACTTAGTGATCTTCATCAAACCATATGATGATGATGTATATGTAGTGGATGCTCTCCAGTGTATGGTATTCTAATTTACAATAGAAACTATTCATTTATTTTTATCAAATTTTTCATATCATCCTACATGGAGATCTTTAGAAAAGGTTTTAAATCACTTCTTCTTGATATGATAAATTTTATTAGACTCTAACAAAACCATTCAATAGTATAAAAGGGGTCCATGCTTAAGTTTTTTGAAACTTGAAATGAAATGAAGAAGAAAACCGAAAAAAGGATCAGTGTTTCATTTTTTGGAAACTCAGTTTCATAAAGGGTTTTACCTTTATGTAGCTAGGATACATAAAGGTAAATCAAGACCTTTACCTTACACAGCTGAGGTGTGTAAGGGTAACCAAAGTATTACCCTTATATAGAGTGGTCTGCATATGGGTCATATTGCCTTACCCTTATGTAGATTAGTCTACGTAAGGGTTACAAAAAACTTACCTTTATGTGAATTAGGGGTTGAATAAAGGTAGTTGAGTTCTTAAAAGGGTTATGTAAAGGTTACCAATAACTTACCCTTATAGAAAATGATATCTGCATAATGGTAACCAACATGCTACCTACACATGGTAGCTTACATAAAGGTGTTATGTAAGGGAAATCAGGTTTTTCCCTAAAGTCATGTAAAGGTAACTGATCGCTTACTCTTATAAAAAACAGGGCTACATAATAGTCATACCCTTACTCAATCCAATACCCTTATGCAGTGGTTCCTGAAGGCTACATAAACGTAGATTTGTATTTACCATTGCATGAAGATTTCACATAAAGGTAAGACCTTTTGTACCCTTAGTAGCATATGCTGTGTAAGGGTCATTGAAATCTACCATTTCGCATGGGCTCTAGAATTAGCTTAACCTTACATAGAGTGCCTGTGTAAGGGTAAAGGGTGGATACTATTAGGCATGAATGAGTCCCCATATAAGGGTAAATAGAAAAGTATTTAAAAAATGTTTTTAAATTATAAAAAGTTTTTAATGGTTTATAAAATGTTTATAAATAATTATAAAAGGTATTTTGGTAGCATTTAATTTATAAAGGGTTAATTAAATGTTCATGAAACTTTTATTTTTCCTAAATATTAAATGTTAATATTTGAGATATATTTTCACAAATTATACAGAATAAATTATGATCTATAAATAAAAGTGTTTATTTATAAATCATAAAAAATAATTTATAAAGGGTTATAAATTATGAAATAAGGCCAAATTATAAAATTTTTATATTTAGATTATGATTTTTTCATAATTAATTATTTTGATTTGTTCAAAATAGGGGGGGGTATTTAGATATTATTTAACCCACATTATTATTTTTTTATAATTGATATGATCAAGATTTAAATAATGATTAAGTATATGGTGTTTATATTATGTAAAATAACTACATAATAGAAATTGAATTGTAAATTGTTTATATTCATATAATATCATATATTTAAAATGGAAATGGCATATAATGATAAATATTAAGCAGTTTATATTTTAATGAATATAAAGTATTTATATTCAAAATTATGGAATGTACATAATGTTAAAGCTAAAAATTATAAAAGAGTTTATAATTATATTTTATTTATGAATTTTTCATAAATATTTATCTCATGTTTAAATATTTGAATTGTTCATTTATTTTAAGGTTATCCCCTCTTATATTCATGTTCAGTAATTTTTTTAAGAAATTTGAATATTGTGTATGATTTATTTTATTTGTTAAACTTTTTTAGGATAGATCCTTACATTACATGCTAGGATTAACTCTGTAATGAGTTTAGTTTTTCATCTACCTTGAACTCAATTTATAATTTGAAGTTATGAACTTTAATTTAGTTGTTTAATATATATTTTATATATTAGGTGTTAGATTTATGATGAATTGGTTTCTCTCTTGAGTAAAGTATCCTCGGGTAGAGGGACTTGGTGTCAGGTTACCTACCCACCTGGAGGCTTGTGCCTTGTCTAAGCTGGTGAATGAGGTTAAATATCTATCTCTATGGGCTTAATCATATGAATATTTTCAATCTTATATAACCTTATAACTTTACATGAAGTGTTCATGTATCTTATGAATATGATGCATATGGATATGTATGGATTTGTTAGAATTCTATTTTTTGGGTAAGTAACACAAACTTGTGGTTTGTGTAAAGGGTTAAAAATCAAAATCTTTTGAAAATATTGATTTGGTTGAGGGAATAGGATTTCAAACTAAATTAATAGAAGCATACATACATAAAAGAGAATAACATTAGATAATATAGTGAGGTTAAAATCCCCTTCAAATATTAAGCGTGAGATTCCTTCCAAAACAGAACTTGCCTATACCTAGATCATCCAACTGAGCAGGTCATGCCATATATGGGTGGCCATAGATTATCTTGTGTAAGGAAATAAAGGATGGGTGAAATTGGATCATCCTTGGGCATGTAATTCCATAGATGGGTGTCCCTATATTGTACATTTTTAGCATGTTATTTGTGCTTTTTTGGGCTACACTAGTTGGGATACCCTAATAGGATTAGGTTACCAAAGGAATAGAGATGGGTTCTTCCATATTATGTATTTAAGAAAGAGATTTCCACTCAAATATCCAATATTCACAACTCTTGCGATTGAGATGATTCCCTACCTAAACAACTAATCAGTGAGAGAAACACTATAAAAACTCATTTCCTAGTGAAATATAGATCTTGTAACATTAATGGATATTATTTATTTTAAAAGGGATCATAATTTATTAGGAGACCATTTAATAAAAGTCCTTATTTTAATGGTTAATAATACATGATACTCATCTGATAAAATATTCTATTGTAGATAAATATCATCATCATCATCATCATCAAGATAAACTTTGTGATCAATCCAAGAAAGGAGAAGCTTAATGTAGGATACTCCTAAAATTGGTAACTTAATAAAATTTATTAAGAAATATTATTAATTTAAGAAAAGTTATTAAAGAAAATTCATTGTGTCATAATAGCTCCTTTCTCAGCAACCAAGTGTTGAAATTGTTCAACAAGTGAATGTAGATGCTTATGGAAGAATAGAGTGATTCATTTAATATTTCAAATAAATTAGATGAAAAATGGATTGTTCTAGTTAGGTAAGTTATCCTATTATCATCTATGGAAATGTTTCAAAAATATGATTGAATTCAAGAAAAGTTTACTTGATATTATAAAAGTGTTGAGACTGAATAAACTAAACATATGATGTCTGGATTCTGGTATTGTATGGAAAAAACAAGTGGGTAAAGCTTCAAAATAGAAGAAGAAAAGTTAGTTGAAAATTTCAACAACATTTTTTCCAAAATCTAATCAAGGTCATTGAGACCTAGGGAAGAGTAATAATTCAATATGATTGGATTATCCAAGATATACCTAAAATAATTTGTGAAACTATATGGAATGTACATGTCAGGTATGAATGTTCTAAAAATTAATTTTTAAAGGTATGTGATACCAAATGAATATTTTAATAAAGTCTAATTTTAAATGAAAAAATGTTCCAAACACATATAATACCATATATTATATAGAAACAATATTTTTTTATATTCCAACTAAAATAAAATAAATGTTATATCTTAACACAAAAATGGTTTGTGTATATTAGAAAGCTATTATGAAAATAATATAGTTTCTAAGAGGCTAGTGACAGTATGTTTGGAATTAAAGAAGTTCAAAGTTAAAAAATAAATAATTTCACCAATCTAAGTTTTAAGTGAAGTTTACTTAATATTCTAAGAGAGTTAGGATATATTAGTAAAATTTAATGTAAGCAGTTACATTATTTCATGGAAATTTTTTTATGGAATAGGATTCCAAGGATGATGATGGTGAACTTATAAAGAGTTATAAGTAGACAATATAATTTTACATCATAACATTTGATGTTTTGAAGTTAAGAAGTTTGAATATGTTCAAGAATTTAAATATTTAGGAATGTGATTCCTAAGTCTCACCATTATTCACAATGAATTAATTCATAGATGTTTCTCACTAAATAGTTTAGTGGGAGGGTTTTATCATATGGTTACATAGATATGTGATGTGTATTTCATATGATGTAACGTGTTAACAAAACCTAGAAAGTGTAGAAAAAATAAGGTTGATCTAGTAGTTTGTCATACATGATATGATAAATAGTTGATTATACTGGTTTTGTTAAATATTCTTAAAGAGTTTAAGAATATTAAAACTTATTATATTAAATGAAACCTCTATTTTATTATTATTTCATGTTGGTTACATAAATGTATATATAAAAATACATTTCATGAATTGTAATGATAATTGAACTCTCAAAGCACACCTTTCATTTTATCCCTAACTAATGTTTGTTATGAATTATTATATGTTATGATGAAATGTTAAGGTTAGAATGAGTATGATTCTTGTATAGAGATATATAATATTCTCATAATTCATAATACAAAGAATATAATTCTTTGTGTGAATTTTATGACCCACTAAGCATACCACATGGAGTGACATACAAATGTATTTGGTATACTAGGGGTGAATGGATCATATTTGAGTCCCCACTACCTGAGGTTGGTGAGATACCTATCATGAGGACCTTCATACTATGATACCCTACTTATGAAAGTCTACATATTGACTTAGCTAATACAAGGGTGGTTAGGTATGTTGATGATCATGTTGTTGGTTGGAGCTTAACCACGATGAGATTTGTCCTCTCATATAATGAGTATGACATCAGGGCACTCAATTGAGATAGATTTCTAGAGTGTGTGTTTGTACCTAGATATTATATATATATATGGATAAAGGACATGCAATATGCTTATTTATAAGTATGAATGACATGTGATGTATTCATTGATCATTTCAGTCTATACTTTGAGAGTCAAGAATAGATGAGTTGGCTATATGGGATTTCCATGTTATGTGTCTTATGGTCACTCGATATTTTAGAAAAATAGAAAATATGAGAATTCATGTTTTCATATGATTCAGGATGGCAGATAGAGATACATGTGTTTGATATAGATTATGATAGATCCTTTTATAGCTTGAGTAGCATTAATTCTTTGCTAGAGGTCACTATTTAATAACATATATGGATCCAGAGATTCATATTTATTATCAATGTTATAAACTCTCATGATTTCACACTTTATAGTTGACTAAATTAGGATTGATTTTGACTTATAGAGCTACTCTAAAAGTATTTTATAGTTAATAAAAAAGTATTTTGGATGGGTGTTCATTAATTATTTCATATGGCGTAATACAAGGTGGAGTTAATGATATCTTTACAAAAGTATTTTGGATGATATCCAAAAGGATTTTTCGATATGATATTACAAGTGATTGTATATGATGAAATATAAGGTGAGATGAAACAAAATCTATAAGGATTTAGTGAAAGTGAGATATTAAAAGAGATATACGCTAAATCCGTATTTATATATGATATATTTATGGGTTGTATATCATATTTCATAAAAATTATGATATTCATGAATTGGATATATTATTTCATGTGTTATGGAAACCCAAACCATTATCCACATAATCTATCATTTATTAATATGTTATAAGAGTTGTAATATGAAGGGAGTAAATGCATACGATGTATGAACCGACCATGTAATTTATACATATGGTTTAACGCATGAGTAAATACAGTAGTTCGAGAATATTTCTCATGGATTATTTACAATACTTCCATTTTATGGATGTAAGTGTGTGGGATTCCATTTTATCTTATCTGAAACTCCCTAAAACCTAATTCTCTCTTAATTTTCCTTCTTTTCATATGAGATACTAGCATTCATTGGAGAGAAGATCGACCACATCCGAAGGTCGGATGATTCAACACAACCCATGGATACAAAATAGAGGTGGGATACTTTTTATACTCAATGATCTCCATCAAACCATATGATAACGCTGAATATTTAGCAGATGCTATCCAATGTATGGTATTCTTATTTACAACAACAAATATTTATTTTTTATCACATTTTTCATATTATATTTCATTTAGATCCATAGAAAATGGTTTAAATCACTTCTGATTGATCTGATAAATGTTATTAGAATCTAGAAAAAACCTTCACTATTAACCCCTAATTTGACCCTAACTCAAGATTTATGAATTTGGGGGATTATACAGATCTACATATACTTATCCAATGATAATTCTCCACATCTTGATCCATTCTTCGATATGATGATCCAAAATTAGAGAGTCCTTCTTAGTTTTAATGAATTCCTCTGGTATTCTTCTTGGATCCCCCTTCTTAAATCCTTGAAAATTTGGATCTTTCATTGTTAATAGGGGATCCTAGTGTTACACATTGATTCAGTGATTGATATTAATTTCCTTCTTCTTCATTCATGAGGTGGGTGGTCTAAAAAATATCTATAAAGTATGTTTTAATTTCTCTAGTATGCACAACCTATGTGATTACATTGATATGCCTTGCATGTGACCTAACTAAAATTTCAAGCCACTGAATTTGATGAAACCATGTAAATAGACCTCTCTCGTACCCTTTTGGATCCATTTGTGTTGAGATCAAGATTTGAGGCCACTGTATGGGTGTGCCAACCTTTGAACCTAGGTTGGAACTTTGATTGAACAAACCTAGAGCCCTTGATGAAATTGGAATTTGGTTAAGAATTGGTGTGAATTAGCTTAACATGGAATTAACATAAGTTGGTAATTTTGATAATAAACTTCAGAAAGTACCACTTGGCATGAAATGGTTATTTTAGTATGTAAATGGATTGGCATGATAACAAGATAGAAACTAGATATAATGGTTTGTAAATGAGAAACTTAGCTTAATTTATATGTGTAATAAATTGTATGATTATTTTGATAATTGGTAACTTGGGCTAACAAAATGACCTTTTAATTGGAAATTTGATAAATTGACCAATATGGATTGTATTATCATGTTTGACATGTTTATAGTTTGGTATTATAATGGATTTCATGGTATATTATCTTTTTATGACTCCTTGATTATGTTTTATGCCTGAGGGATAGGTGCATGGTAACGTACCACCTAAGGGATGGGGCATGGTAATGTGTCGTGTAAGGGCTAGATGCATGGTAAAATACTTCCTGAAGGAAAGATGCATGGTTTTATACCACCTGAGGGATATATTCATGTGTACATACTACCTAAGGGCTAGATTCATGGGTATATACCACCTAAGGTCAAGATGCATGGGTACATATTTCCCAAGGGATATATGCATGGTCACTTGATGACTAAATGTGGGATGTGTTGGTCAGAGTGGAATCTTAAGAGGGGGTAAATTGAGTTCCTACTTAAAATTTCCGTTAAAAACTTTATGATAAAGATCCACCAATTTTGAAACAGCCCAGTTAATTAAGGTAGTAGAGATATAAATGCTTAGTTGGTCAATAGGTTTCTAAAAGGGTGATTAGTCCTAAATTGAATTAGTGGAAAACACTTCTTCGACTTTTGAAACAAGTTTACTAAATTAAACACATACACACACTGACCAAAACTAACTATCAAAGTAAATAACCAAAAATAACTATCTAAGTCAATGCAAAATAGTTTTCTGTTTTAGTAATTATAAGCAGTGGAAAATAGATAAAACAATGTATTACAAAAAATATAGTGCAAAGTAGAGTTAAACAAGGGTTTAAGTCTAAAGTTGAGACTTAATCCTCTTCACTTGGTGATCACCTTCCACCAAGTAGTTTATATAAATGATAAACTTGATACACAACCTATATTGGGATTTACAACAGTTTTCACAAACTGTCCAGGGTTCACACCCTCTACCACAGTTCTTCATGGAAAAAACAAAAAATACAAACCACACATGGTCTCTTCCACATTTACACATGAGAAAAAAATGTAAGTTAAGTTTTATGTGAGGATTTTTAGTATCCTCCAATTCAAGAACATGAGACAGTGTGTGTAACAGACAAACACACACTTCTTAGAATTGTAAAATAAAAGAACACAGTAGAGATAATATTATGAGATTGAGTTTAGAAAGATATATGTGTTTTAGTTCATCTCTTTACTCCTTGGGATGAAGAATTTTCAGTTTGAGTGTGTCTCTGGAAGTTATCTTCAAAACAGAGTGTCGTAACTCCAGGTTCTAGCTTCCAGGAACTGAGTATTTTGCTTCTTGTGTTGATCAAGAGTTGATGAAGCACAGAAGGCAGCCTTGAAATTGTTTTCCCGAAATGATCTTCTTGAGAATCTTGGGTTCAAAGTGTCAGTGCTGGATGGTTCTTCCTTGTTCTCTTTGATCTAGCGAGTAAGTTATTTCTCATGCATTCCTCTGTTGTTTCTTGCTTCTACTGTTATCTCTTTCAGTCTTCTCTTTTATACTTGAGGTCTGAAAATAGGAATAAGTAAATCACGTGCAGTCCTCTTCATACCTCATACTGTCCCCAGATATGGTCTCTTGATATGTCTAAAATCAGCATTAATTAATGTCAGAGGCATTAAAGTTACCAAATATGACCATTATAATAATCTTAAGAATTTGACAAAGTATGGAAGGGTAAGAATCTGTAGACTGGTAACGGTAGCCTTCACAATGGTAGGCTACAATAGTAGTGTGCATCGGTAGCCTTCATCGGTATCCTTCAGTGGTGAACTTCTCTCTTTCAGTGGTAACCTTGCATTGGTGACCTTTGCATCGATAACCTTTGCATCGGTAACCTTTGCATCAGTAACCTTTGCATCAATGACCTTTTCATCGGTGACCTTTGCATCAAAAAACTTTGCATCAGTAACCTTTGCATCAGTGACCTTTGCATCAGTGACATTTTCATCAATGACCTTTTCATCAATAACCTTTGCATCAACATCCTTTTCATCGGTAACCTTTGCATCAGTAACCTTTGCATCGGTCACCTTTGCATCAGTGACCTTTTCATCGGTGACCTTTTCATTGGAAACCTTTTCATCGGTCACCTTTGCATCAGTGACCTTTGCATTGGTGACCTTTACATCAGTGGCCTTTGCATTGGTAACCTTTTAATCAGTGAACTTTTCATCGGTAACCTTTATATCAACAATCTTTTCATCGATAACCTTTGAATTTGTGACCTTTGAATCAGTGACCTTTGCATTGGTAACCTTTGTACTGTCAGCTTAAACAATATAACAATGAGATTAAAGATACATAGGTATCACTGGAACATGATTATCACATTTATTCTATAGTAGAAACATGATTATCACATAAATGAAATGTGATTTGAGATTATCAAAATAGGTGAGTCCAAAAGGATGTAAATTGTATTTGATGCATGAGGGAGAGAACTACAATTTGGGAAATCTATCCTCGATATGATAATATTCTAGAGGTATGAGTGATTAATCCTAGGAAAGAGATCCACCACTTGATAGAGACATATGATACCATGCTGAATCTGGTTTAGTTGACCCCATGTGTCAACCCAAATCTCAAGGGTTGGCAGGTTTATTTGGTATTCCAAATTAATTTATTAATTAATGCCTATATTTATCATACTATTGGATGAACTATTACTATAGGATGGATTATTTAAATATCGTGGATATCGGCATAGTATGTTTTACTCACACCCTATTTAGGCATCGTTTAGTACCCAAGAAGACTTCATGGATTCAGTAATGGTCAAGGGAAAGGGGACCTATACTTGATTGATTAATTTATAGGATGTGATTTGAGTAGGGAGACGAGACTGAGCATGGGGTTCGAGACCAGGGGTTTGGAGTCTTTTATTATGAGTCTATTTAGTCTTTTATTTATGTGACTTCAATATGAAATTTAAATTGACATACAATATGACATGACGTGATTTATTATTATAATTTGGTTTTTTGGTTATTTATAAATTTCTGGTTTGAGTTTATTATGTTTTATTATCTACTGGTTGATTTTATTATATCATTTATCTTATTTCTGATGTTAATGGAACTCTAAACTAGATGGTATAGTCTCCCCAAAATATTACTTACATACTTACTACTAGTCGACAGCCTCTGGTGTACATTGAGGCATGGTTGATGTATCATAATGACCCTACATAGCCACATAAGGGAGAACTAGGAAAAGGATATTACAAAGTGGTATTAGAGTTTAGGTTTTTTTGTTACTTTACTATTTGGGAAAGGTATAAAGGAGACTAGAATATGTCGAGTCTTAGAAATGTGCTCATGCATGGGAGTAACTAACCCATGTACGGGGGATAAACCAAGTACCGAGGGATGTGATTCTTATTCATGATTCTTATCTATTACAATTATAATTTTATTTCACCTTTGGTGATTAATTTTTTGTGTGATGTTACTATTTATTGAGATTTTACTCATGGGTCGGTACAATATGAAGTGATTATGCATGCATCATAGTAGAAACATAGGGTAATATGTTGACATGCATTGTTCATGCTATTGAAATTTTTATCACATTTTAAATATCTTTCTATATAAATGTGGAAAGTAATCCCTTGACATATCTAAAAAAGGGAATAAATAGAAATGTTATGACATTCCAATTCACTTATTACGAAAAGTTATGAAGTAACCTTATGTCTGTGGCCCTCTATTGCTATCTTATCATTTTTAGGTTGATTATGTTATATATCCTATGGATTGTGGAGTGTGTTGACCTTTGAAGATAAAATGACTTTGTTTCATCTTTGAGTTGATCGTTGGGATAGTGGTAATCAACACACACCTCACATAGCTGAACCTGAAAATTCTTGTGGCTCTGGGGATGTTGATGGAAATTCAGCTTCGTGAAAGTTTCTTATGGATCATGTGATCCATGGATAGGGAGACTACTCAGATTATGAATTTGATGTCCAACCTAACTAGATAGTTCTATCTATAGTATCCACCTACATTCATTTTAGAGAGAGGTATTTAGGAAGTTGAGTTCTGGATTGAGTTCATCCAGATGATCTTCAAGCACCTTGAGACACTTGTGGACTAGAGGTTGAATAAAACTGCTTATATGCTATAGGAACCATTCAAACACTAGTGGGACATATTAAAGTGCATTGAATAAAAAGTGGAGTTAACATGGAAGGACTTTGAGATGAAGTTTCTGATTCACTTCTATCCAGTGACACTAAGGGATAAGAGGGCTTGAGAGTTCTTGCACCTGATACAAGGGAACATGTTAGTGATTGACTAACCTATATATTTTACTGACCTGTAATGTTTTTCTCTATATTTTGTAGTATATGAGATCTCCAGGGTGAAGCACATCTAGGATGAGATTTGTTATGATATCAATTCATAGGTAAATTTCTTCCTCCTGAGAAAATTCCTTGATATAATGAATCTGGTTCTCATCATGGAAGGAAACCCAAGAGAGGCTCTGAGTGGAAGGTAGAAAGTCTTAGAAGGATGATCGTGGAGCTCTTCTTCAAGTGGAAGGAAGTGACACTATAATAGTTACTATTAGGGTAGTAGTAGGTATATAATCCATGGAAGTTGGAAGGTGTCTGAGGAATACAGTAAAGTGAAATGTTTTTAGTGTGGTAGGGTTGGCCATAATCACTCACAATGCTTTCACCCTATAGTGGAGTGAAATGCTTTCAGTAGGATGATCCATCTACAAAGTTTCTGTAGGGGAAATCAGCTGTCAACCAGTGGTAGAGGATCAGGGTAGGCAATAGAGTTTGGGACGGACTCGACCAACCCTCAAAATATAGGTAGTTAGAGTTCCACAGGATGCTAGAATCAGGGTTAGGGACATGGTACCCCAACACATGAGTGGAAATATTATCATGAGGGAGCATCTCAAGGGAGTCAGACTAGAGACTAGGGCAGATGGGTGAGTCATATGCATGTTATATAGTCTACTCCACTCAATCAGGATGTTTGAACTTATTATATCAGAGGTATGTTTTCCCGTGGTTTGTTTGATATAGTAGAATCACATTCCTTTATATTTTATTAATTTTTCAATAGCTTGGGTTTGGATGTATAGATCTCTAATGATGTTTTGATCATTAACACACTGTTAGGGGTGCAATTATTGGGTATCAGGAACCGTAAGGAGTGTTCTCTTGAAATTGGTGGCTTCCATTTCTTTGGGGAGCTATTTTTGTTGAAAATGAAAGGATTTGATTTTATATTATTCTGGTTATGGATTATTTAGTTCTATACTAGTCTTATATCGACTGTTATTAGAGGATAATGACTTTTCTATCTTTATAATGGGGTAGATATATCCATCATGGAGAATTTGGTATATAGGCTGGCCATATAGGATCAATTCAGTTTTGATTAGATTGTTTCATGAATCAAATAAAATTCCTTGTTCTTAATTATAGAGTGATGTAGTAGGGTACTTTTCCTCCTGTAGTGGACTATTTTTAGGATGTACTTCCTAAGGAGTTCTCTAGATTACCAATTGAGTGGGTGATCGAGTTCACTATCGAGTTAGTGCTGGGTGTTAAGCCACATTCTATCCCACCTTATAGGATGACACCACCAGATCTTTGGGAGTTGAAAGTGTAGTTAGAGTGTAAGAACCCAGATCTTCTTTTCAGGTATGGATCTTGTTTTCATGTTTCTTTTTAGGAAAAAGGGAAGAAGGAAAATTTTATGAGTACCCGTCGTGTACTTCCTTGTACATGCTGTGTACTCTGGCACCGAGTCCAGAACGTGTTTGGCTATGTCACGACCACATAAATGACTGTGTGACGACGTGGTAGGGAAGCTTAATGCGGGGCCTGGTAAAGGCCTATACATGCCGTGTATCCTTAGAGAACATGCATTTTATTTTTATTTTTAATTATTATATCAGACTGGGGTCACGTCTCATTTACAGAAAATATATTCTTTTGGCTCCATCTCGTCCATGAGTGATCGAAGATCAACGATTCTTCTCTGAACCCCTAAACCACCGTCCATGCTCCGAATCAAAATCCGTCAGCTGCGTTGGAATCACATTGGTGAGTTATTACTTCTTCTAGAGCCTCATCTCTTGATTCCTCCTATTTTGTGAGATATCCATGGTTGAAAATTTTAGACGTTTTTATAGATCTACCATGTTCTAGGATGATTCAAAGGATGAGGTTCAACTATATCAATCGTACAATGTCAAGGTAGGTTGTTTGTGCCTTTCAGTAGTTGTATTTAAATTATATGTGAAAAAAGTGCTGAATACTCTAGTTTAGGGTATTTGTGTGTTTAGTAATTTTAACCCTGTTGTTTTCTTTCAATTATTATTGCTTGAGAAAGGTATTTTTTTATGAATAGGGTTTATTACCTTTCTATGGATGTGTTTTCCCATGTTTGTTTGATATTGGCCTTTGGGTCTAGAAGTACTTGTTAGGATGTTATGCTTTCCATGCCTAGTGTTGTTAGGATGGAGTTGTTAATGTATGATATGCATTTTAGTTGTTTATCCAAGTAGTATTTGAGTTTTACTTTGGCAGCTGTATATCGTTTGTGCACGATTATATTACACAGGGTTGTGGGAACCTGGTGTAATGAGACCATAGGGAGAATGGATGCTGAGGGCTTCCCTAGAGTGTCTGTTACCTTTCACGTTGTGAGACCATAGGGGGATGGACATTGAGTGCTCCCTCATAGTGTTTGTAATATACCATTGTGAGACCACAGGGGGAATTAGATGTTGATTTCTTCCTCAGAGAGTCTATAGTTTACCGATAAAAGACCATAGGAGGAATTAACGGTGAGTGACTCCTCATAGAGTCTTTGATTAAGCTGAACCAGAGGGGTTAGACTGTGAGAACTTTCTAGAAGTGTTCTTGTGATTGATTTATTGAATAATTGGTAAATGTAAATGAATGTAGTTGAAACTGTAGGATTTTTTACTTTGAATACTTTATTGTTTTTTTACTTCATTTTGAATATTTTACTGCTATATATATTCACTGAAAGTTAGGAACAATTATTTTAGTGTTTGCCTATTGGGATTCATCTCACACCTCTTTGGGTCATGATTTTGGGCCCAAATAGATTATATTGTTGCAGTTATAGATAAGGACAAGATCCCTTCTACTTCAGGTACTTGATTGCTATGGATCTAGAGATCATGGGACCAAGCTGAGGCTTGCGATGATGATAGAGTTTATTTGTTTTCTTGTACTTTGGTTTAGTACTATATTCTAGCATTGTGACTTGTTTGGCTGATTTTTTTGTTATGTGACATGTATCATTTATATATATGTGCTCCAATTGTTTATTTACTTTCAGTCTTCCACTGTTTACTTATTGTGTGGTATTACTGCTTATGCTACTACTATATGTCTATTTCTGCTATATTACTCTACCAACTAGGGCATAGTTTTCCCACTATCACACCCAAGGCCCTTGTTGCAAGTCGGTAGCCTCTGGCATTCGAGGAAATGCACTTGAGGCCATGTGAACAACTGGGTACGGGGAACCTTTGGGCATCACCCGAAACTAGGATGTTACACAATGGACCTAGAAGATAAGGTATTTATGTGTCCTAGTACTTAACCTTGGGGTTCTCCAATTCTCTTTTATAAGAAGGTTGATGAGACTTTGTGCTTATGCGTGGATTATCAGAGGCTGAACTAGATAATGGTCAAGAATCGGTATCCCCTTCCACACATCGATGACCACTTCGATTAGCTGAGAGGTGCCCATATTTTCTCTAAGATTGAATTGAGTTTAGGGTACCATAATTTTAGGGTGAGATCATTTGAGATGCCTCAAACTAATATTTAGAGCAAGTATGGATTTTATAAGTTCACGGTGATTTCATTTTGTCTAACGAATGTACCAATTGTATTCCTAACCCTAAGGAATTATATCTTCCTTTTATTCTTGGATCAATTTGTGGTGGTTTTTATTGATGAAATATTGGTTTACTCTAAATATATAGAGGATCATTCCCAATATATTGAAATCATCCAGAGTACACTGAGAGAGAATCAACTATATGTTAATCTATCTAAATATAACTTCTAGCTTGATAGAGTGAACTTATTGGGTCATGTTATCTTAAAGGATAGAGTTTTAGTGGACTCAGAGAAGGTTGTAGATATGGTATCTTGGGATAAACCAAATAATGCCTTAAATATTTAGAGTTTTCTAGTTATTGTAGGATATTATCAGTGATTCATCCAAGACTTCTCCCATTTGGCAGCATTGATGCACGGGTTGACTAAAAAATGGGTAAAGTTTTTTGGTTCAGATTCTTATTAGGAGGCTTTCAAGGTCTTGAAGAGTAGTTTGTCCTCAGAACCAATCCACACCTTACCTAAGACAAGTAAAGAATATATCATGCACTATGATTCATCTAAATTTATACTTGGATAAGTTTTGATGTAGGAGGATAGAGTAGCTACTTATGGCTCCAAAAAATTGAGTCCACATGTATTATAAGTGGTATATTACCTAAGATATTGGTGGAACTATATTTTGAGTGAAAGGTTTTTGGTGTACATGGATCACAAGATCCTTAAGTACATATTTTCACAAAAGGACTTGAACTTTCAATCTAGAAGGTGGGTCAAGTATCTATAGTATTTTGACTTTAAGTTAGCCTGCACTCCAGGTAAGTGAAATTTCATTGTTGATGCCTTGAGATAGAGGTAGTGAAAGAATCTTGTGATGAGTGGTGGCTGATAGCACTCTTTGTTGATATTCATATGGATGTTTAGGAGTCCTGGGGGTGAGAAACTCTAACTTAAACATCCATTGTTCCCATTATTATAGATAGGATCAAGAGAGGGTATTTAACTAATATGGGGGGATTATCTTTGAGGGAAATATTATATGGTGGTGATCCACCATATAAATGGTATCTTGGAAGATATGATGTTATTATTTTCTATGGATATATTTGGGTTCCTACAGGCTTATGCAGAGAGATTATGAGGGAATTAAATTCTTCTAAATGGGTGGTACATCCAGGTTTGATAAATATGTATCATGATATTTATATAAATACTGGTGATTAGGGATGAATAAGGATATAATGAGATTTATAATGTGATTCTTCACTTGTCAGTAGGTGAAGGTCAAGCACCAAAGGCCTGCTAAGTTACTTCAACCTTTACCGATTCCAAAATGAAGGTGGGATGATGTCACCATGGACTTCGTGATAGGATTTCCCAAGACACCTAAAAAGAATGATATAATATGGATGGTCATGGATCGAATGATGAAGGTAGCACACTTATTACCAATCTGGGGAACCCTTATCGTTAATGATAGAGTAACCTCTACATGCAGGGGATAATTTTATTTCATGGTGTTTTAAGGAGTATTATTTCTAACTAAGATCTCTGTTTCATGTCACAGTTCTAGTAGTTCCTTTAGAAGGTATTGGGATCACATTCTCTTCTTAGTATAACATATTGTCCTCATACCGATGGCCAATTTTAACTAACAGTTCATATTCTAGAGGACATATTGTGAGCCTATGTGTTGTATTTTAGTGGTTCTTGGAATAAATTCTTAGGAATCATGGAGTTTTCTTATAATAACATCTTTTATTTATAAATAAAAATAGATCCTTTAGAATCCTTGTATGGAAGTCCATGTTGTTTTCCTCTATACTGGTTAAAGGTAGGAGATTTAGTTCTCATTGGACCTAGTCTATTGAATGATACATATAACTAGGTCCATATGATTATAAAGTGGATAGTTACCATGAATATCAAATAGAAATCATACGATTACCATCAGAGACAACCTTATGAGTTATAGGTCATCCATTGGGTTTTTATTCAGGTGTCTCCTAGGCTGTGGAAATGATGTATTCAGAAGCAGGTAAAGCTAGTGACCAAGTTTGTTAGGATTTTTGAGATAGTAGAGAGGGTTGTACCAATGAAATACCATTTGATCCTTACATAGTTCTACATTCCCATGAATGAAATGTTTCACATATCATAGTTTCGAAGATATCATCTCAAACCTTCTCATGTGATAGATGTTTCCAAAGTTTTTCTTGATGTTGATGCATGCTTGAGGATCATATGATCCATATCATGGAACATAATGAGAAGAATATTTAAGGTAAGATAGTGAATATTTTTTGAGTAAAATAGTAGAATGGTAATGATCAACATGATATTTTATAGTGAGAGTTTGATATGTGGGTATAGTGTCTCGAGTTATTCATCGATCCCCCACAACGATACTTGGGAGAATGGATTGGGGACAAGCTATTATATGATGTGAAGGTTGTACGGTAAAATATTTTACCTAGGTGAATTAAATTTTATGTTTTGGTTTAAACTCTTATGTTTTATGTTTGAACCTTGTTCTTAGTGTAAAACAAGTCTTTGGTGGTATCAGGGACTCATAGAAGCTGATCTAGTGGGAGTCTAGCCATGGAATGTAGCCTAGGTGGAGTTGTAGTGACACTGTCTAGCTAGTGGTCCATTCCAGATTCGGTCTCTTACAAGATACCCATTGGTAAACCAGTGGAGTTCTGAATAATTACTAATTGTCTTCTATCGACCATTCAAGGTTCCTGTTCTCTTCTAATGTGTATAGCAACACTCGGTTCTAATCCTTGGCGATGATACTTTTCAATAGTTGATTGTTTTTAGTTGATTGTATTTTGATTGGGGGGGTTTGTTTGTAGAGTTTAAATGAAGTGATAAATGGTTGGTGTTTTATTTAACAATTTTATAAAGATTGGGGTGAGTTCATTATTATGTAGTTAAGCTTGTGATATTCTTGAGCTTTTCATTATATTGAATTAAATTAACACCCACTTCAGAAGATGTCATTGATTGGAATTCCCAAGTGTTAAGGCTTTAATCCAAGACTTAACTTAACTTAGGGTTATAATATCAATCATTAAATGTTTATGGTAGTGTATTTAGTGTTCCAATAATCCATGTAAACAACACATTAAACAAAACAATTCATTAATCCATGACATGTTAAGTCCAACATACACAATGTTAATTTAAATAATATTCATTGAGAAAAAGCTCTAAATCACTTAACATTAACAAATAATGAATCAACCCAATGGTAGATTTAATCAGACATTAATATGGTTATTAATCTGGTAATATGTGTTTATAGTGATTAATTATAAATAGAACAAAAATAATGGGATAAGAAAAGAGTTGTGTGTTGAACACACACACACGAACGGTGATGAGAATTAAAAATGGAGTTTAGATTGAATGAGAAAGTGAAATGAGGGAAGGGGATTAAACATGATTTAAACTATTTTAAGAGTATTAATATTTAATAACAGAGGGTGGATTATTAAAAGATAATATTAATAAGAAACTTGTATTAAAATAGAATTACAAAAACAAACACTTACGAGTTTACAAATAAAGAAAAACACAAAAGTAAATGAAATCAAAGGGAGGAGAAATGGTATCTCAAGTGAAAACTTGAGTTTGGAATGTCCTACCAGGATTTTTGAAGATCCTTGGTCATTCAAATTGATCCTACTCTATTATGAATTTCCAACCCCATGCAAGGAGGAGAGGGGGATGCATTTATAGCCAAAGGTGGTGGACTGTTTTCATTCCAAATCTACCCCGACACTTTGATCGCCAATTTATCCATGAAAAAATCTCAACATAGAGATATAATCTTATTTAAATTTGTATATATTGATGTTTACTGTCATCCCAAAAAATTTGGCGGCCATTGGAATTTTGGATCCAAAGATATGTCTATTTTACTAAACAGTTTTCACCTATCCATTTTCATCAACACTTTTTAGATGGCCATAATGTGAATGGGTTTTTGAATAGGAAGATTCCCTCAAATTCAAACACTTTCTTCAAAAAATTTGGCCTTCTAAATATTTAATTTCACAATAAAAAATATCAGCTCAAATAGATGTCTATATCAGGAGAAAAATCAATAATGGTGTGCTGATTTTAATTCCTGAACAGAATCGTGGGATGGATTTAAATTCATCAGTTGGGACCCTTTTTTATGGAGTTGGGACTTGAAATTTTTATCCAAGATTAATTTAACTGTACCCCGAACTTTTTATGAGAAGAAAATATTTTGGACTTCTGGATTGATTCTAGTAATTCAATCTTCATGGCTAGTCTATTGTTTCTTTACAGATTTTGTGGGCCTTCTTGTGTGGTCCATATGACCCTTTAAATGACAGAATTGGACCATGATCCCTTCTAATGAACTATTTTAGTATTAAAACATGAGTATCTCACACCAATTATGAAATTTTTCATGAAATATACTAAAATGAGTATACAAATAGTTATGAATAAATGAATAAAAACAAGTTCCTAACCATGAAGGTGCGCTAGAGGACACCACCAGCTAGCCAGTGGTGTACACCTGCCAGCTAGTGGCATTAGAATAGGATAGAAAAGTGAGGGTCTGAGATACATTTTCTCCCCCTAAAACCTCTTTTAATAACCTATTAACCCCTAATTCAACCCTAACTTGGGATTTATAATTTTTAGGGATTCCATAGATCTCCAGAGACTTCTTCAACACTAATTCTCTACCTCTTGATTCATTCTTTGATCTGGTGATCTGAAATCAATGATTCCTTATTAGTTTTAATGAATTTCTTTTGAGTTATTCTTATAACCCCTTATTATATCCTTGATTATGTAGATATTCTTATTTCAATGTGGGATCATGGTGTTACATGTTGATTCATAGCTTGATATCGGGTTTCTTCTTCTCTGTTCTTTAGGTGGGTGGTCTCAAAAAACTCCTTGAAGTTTGTTTTAATTTATCTAATATGTGAAACCTATGCGATTGCACTAATAATTAGATATCGTGACATAACTAAATTCGTAACAAAATAAATTTGATAAAACTATATTTATAAACCTCCATAAAACCCTATTGGGTCTGTTGTTGTTGAGACCAAGACTTGAAAACACTTGATGGGGTGTGCCAACCTTTGAAACTAGGTTGTAACTTAGATTAAACAAACATAGAGCCCTTGATGAAATTAGAATTTGGTTAATAACTGATGTGTATTGGATTAACATGGAGTTTACAGAACTTGGTAATTTTGATAATCAGAATGATAAAATAACACTTGGATTGAAGTGGTTAATTTGGTATATAAATGGCTTGGCATGATAACAAGATGGAAAGTGGATATGATGTCTTGAGAATGGGAGAATTGGATTATTTGATATGTGTAATGACTTTTACAACTATTTTGATAATTGGAAACTTAGACTAATGGAATAAATGGCTTATTAATTGGTAATTTTATGAATTGATCACTATTTCTTGTATTAACATGTTTGGCATGTTTGGAGTTTGGTATTATAATGTATAGCATGGCATATTGTCTTATTATGACTTCTTGATTATGTTTGATGCCCAAGGGATAAACGAATAGTAATGTACTGCCTGAGGGATAAATGCATGATAATGTACCACCTGAGGTCTAGATGCATGGGTATATACTGCATGAGGGATAAATGTATGGGTACATACTACCTAAGGGATATATGCATGGGTACATACCGCCTAAGGGATAGATTCATGGGTACTTGATTCCTGAGGGTGGGATGCAAATTATATTTGATGCTTGAGGGTGGGAACCATAGTTTGGAATATTTATCCTCAATAGGAGAATAAATCAGTGGTATGGATGATTCATCCTAGTTAGGAGAATACACCAATTGATAGAGACATTTGAAATTGTGTTGAAGTAGGTTTGGATGACCCCAAGTGTCAACCTAGATCTCAAGGGTCAACAAGATTATTCGGTATTCTGAATCAATTTATTAATTAATTCCCTTGTTTATCATAACACTTCATGAACTATTTCTATATGTTGGATTATTTAGACACTGTGGGTGTTGACCTATTGAGTTTTACTCACACCCTATTATAACACCATTTAATAGCTTGGCAGAATTCATTAATGTAGGTATGGACAAGGGAAATGGGACCTTTACTTGATTGAATGTTTTTCTAAATGTTATTGGAGAATGGATGTGGGACCAATCATGGGGTTTGAGACTGGGGTTTTGGAGTCATTTATTATGATTCTATTTAGTTTTTTATTTTTGGGACTTTAGAACAATGTTAAATTGGAATACAACATGACATGCCATTGTTTATTATTATTATTTGGATTATTAGTTATTTTTAAATGTCTAGTTTAAGTTGGTTATGTCTAATCATCCGTTGGTTTATTTTATTATATCTTTTATATTATTTCTTATATTATTGTAACTATATACTAGAGGGTAAAGTCTCCCCCACTATATTCTTTACACCCTTGCTACTAGTTGGAAGCCTCTGGTGTATGAGGAGGCATTCTTGAGGTATCATAACTATTCGACCCAGACATGTGAGGGAGAATCGGGTCATGGATGTTATAAAATGACTTTTATCCAAGTTTTTAATTATATCACACGTTAATAAACAAATAAAGGATATGAATTTCATCAGACTAATTTAATCAAAGGCTAGATGTCTTTACTTTTCATACAAGTGGACAAATCCCATCTTGGTTGCGCTCTAATCAACAATATACCCAACTACCCCTGTTTAACTAAAATCATATTTTTACTCAAATTAGTAGGGTATAAAAGTATTAAGGTTCGCATTCTAGGCATATTACCAATATCAGGTAAGAAGGATTGATAATAAGTCTACACCCCTAAGTATATCGATGAACATATGTAATTTCATGAGATATACTTTAGCGATCTAGTATAATCAATAATTCTCTACCTATTATCTCATGAATATATTCTTTATATCATGTATAAAAAACTTTGTAATGAGTATGAGAATTTATTCAAGATAAACTTAACATGTCTTTACAACACATAATACTCTATGATGATCATTGATCAAGGAAAACTCAAAGTTATACTTTGAGGGGATATAATCATTTGACCATTCATGTAGAGTAAATTACAACACACATGAACGAATGATAATTACAACCATTAAAACCAATCTATTATGTTTTTAACATATAGAGATTCTAAATGACCCTTATGTCATTGTTGAATTAATAGTTTAGTTAACTTTTTACATTTCTATATAATTCCTGTCACATCTATATGTGATCACCTATTAAAACTATCTCATAAAACTCTTTAAGTGAGTAACATCAATGAAGTAAGAATGTTTTAATGATGGTGAGACATAGGAAACTCTTTGAACATATTCAAACTCCTTAAATTCACATCATCAAACAATACACTTCTATCTTTTATTGTCCACTAAACTATTTCTAAGTCTATCATCATCATCAAATATGGAACCTACACCATCAAAATTTCTCCTTATGGTTAATGTAACCATTTACATTTTTACTATATAGTATATCTAAAAACCTTTTAGGATAAAGTGACATTCACTTCATTATGGTAAATACATGTAACCATTTACACTTCTCTTTACCATTATACCCTAAACTCTTTTTGGATATCAAGTGAATTTCACTTTGTAAATAGGCTGGTATAATAGTGATATTAATTTTATCATAGTAACTAAATGTAACTATTTACTTTTTTCTTTACTATCACATATCCCAACTATTTAGTATATTAAGTTAAGTATCACTTAAACTTCAACTCACAAAATATTTTTTTATTAATTTTGAAATTCTCTAAGTTTAAAAAATACTCCCACTAGCCTCTTAAACACTATATTCTATTTGGAATACATTTTTAAGACTCAATACAAACTAATTTACATTTTAGGAAATAACACTTATTTATTTTTAGTGGGAATATTTAACAAATAAACTATTGTTTATATTCATATATGGCATTCTATGTGTTTGGAGTATTTTCAGGAAAAGAATATTTTATTCATTAAAATAACCCACTACTCGGTGGGAATCACATTCCATTATTTTTTAACAAATAACTAGATAAATACTTTATCCTTGATAAACACTTTTATCTATATCTTCTTCTCAAAATATGTCATAGAATCCAATTAATCATAATTAATATCTCATTTTTTATAACTCTTTTTTAATGAAGATAATATCTTATCATATAAGAGAAATGAGATGAAGATACAAATTCTTTACTTAGATTCATCCGAGCTTGACACATTCCTTTACATTTAAATAATTTATGTAGTAACCTTTTACTTTATCACTCGAATGAAAACTACAAGCTTCATCAATTATTCCTTTGATTTTAAACTCCTGTATATTTAGAACATTGGTAAAGTATACATTCAATATCATATATCCTTAAAAATCATAGAATTAATGTCTATAACATTAATACCTGACATAAAAATTCAATGAATTTTCCTAAAACTCCTTCAATAATTTTGGAAAATCCCATAATATGGTATTTTTACTCCCTCTTCCTGATAACT
The DNA here is from genome assembly GCA_963277665.1 of Viscum album. Classification (NCBI taxonomy): domain Eukaryota; kingdom Viridiplantae; phylum Streptophyta; class Magnoliopsida; order Santalales; family Viscaceae; genus Viscum; species Viscum album. The sequence continues at coordinate 642,599,050 of OY728155.1, read as the reverse complement.
CTAGGTTTCAATGACCTTGGAAGGATACTTGAAGATACATTGTTAAACTTTTTACTAAATTTATTCTTCAAATTTAAACTTTTACCCATTTATACAATAATCTAAACATCATATACCCATTTAATTTATTCTCAACACTTTGAGAGTATCAGGTAAAAATTTCTTTAATTCATCTATATTTTTATAAAATTTCCATAGATGATAAAATGAACAAATTACTTAACCAGAAACATACATAAGAAAAACCATAATATCTTTAAGTCATTAACATACTCAATCATATTGAGTATATGAGAAAAAACTAATGTTCCTTAGGTCATTTAGAATTCAATATGTTTTAATCCTTAAAATAATCATTCTATGCTTGATGAGCATCTAGATTCATTTGTTTAATAACTTCAACACTTGGTTCCTCAAAAAGAGTTTCTCTAACACATTGAATTTCTTATAATTAAGAATGATTATTAAGTTACCAGTCTTAGGATTTTCTTGCTTTAAGATTTTCCTTTACAAGTATTGATTATAAAAGTTTGATGATGATGATGCTATTATCTATAATAAATTTTATTATTAGATTAATATTATGTCATATATATTTTCTTCAAAGAATTTTATAGAAATTTCTCCCATTAAAATTGATGACCTCATACATCATATCCATTTAGTGACCTGAGACCCATATTTTACTAGGTAATAAGTATGCTTTATTGTTCATATCATCACTTAGTTATTTAGGAATGAAATAATCCCAATCATAATATTTATGATTATTGGATATTTGAGTAGATAAAAATTTATCCTAATCTAACACCATGGATACACTTAAATCTATTCATCTGGCATCCTTATTGTTAGGGTTTTTAAGTTAGTGAAACCCAAAGCAGATACCAAAAACAAGATAACATTGACTTAATCTAGGGAAACCCACCTTTGGTATGAAAATACCAAATAGAAAAATCCATGAACACTTATTAATTTCTTAGCTTACATAATATAATCAAGGGGAACCCAACTTTGGCACAAAACTACCCAGTTAGACAATCGAGGTCTTGAAAAGTGTCCCTTTAGAAGGAATATCACAATTAATATTTTTAGGGGTTTAATATTTGAATGTATCACCCCATTAAATATACATTGTATGAATATTAAATTAATAACTATTACATCTTATGTAATATTTACATTCTTATGTTTTATTCTTTTTTTTTTGTATTAATTCTTCTGAAAATTTAGTTTTTAGAGTCCCTATTCCATCCACCAAATTAATGCATTCGTACCACATTAATCTGTAACTTTTATACAACCCACAAGGTTGCATTACTCACCAAAAAATAGAATCCAAGTATATTAATACATATCTAGATGCATCATATGCATAATGTACATGAATTATTCATGTAAAGGTATAGAGTTATATGATATTGATAATCTCCACACAAGTAAACCTAGATTGATAAATAACCAACCCCATTGACCTTTCCAAAACAAAGATTAAGCCTCAAATATGGTAGGTGGTCTGACCCCAAGTCCCTCTCTGTAGAGAGAATTTACTCAAGAGATAATATTATTCATGATATCTCTAACAATTAATATGCATAAACTATTTCTAAAAACTAAATTCAAGTTAATAACTTCAATTATTAACTAAGGTAAAGGTAGTTGGAAATTAAATTTTATAGAGTCATACCTATCATGAAATGAAAGACTATATCTCCTAAAAGCAATTTATCACATAAATAAAGCATACACAATATTTACAATATAAATTAATTTATATATATAAATAAAGAAAGGAATAACTTTTAAATAAATGAACATTTCATAAATTTAAACATGAGAACAATTTATGAAACTTTTCAAAAATAAAATCTTATTATAAACATTTTATAATTAAGAAAACCATTATGCTTATTCCATAATTTTAGATATAAATACTTTTATATACAATATTAATATGAAATATTTCATATTTTATATTTTATATTATATGGAATTTATATACATGACATTTCATGAATTGATTTATAATTCATTTTCTATTATGTAAACCTTTTTACATAATTTACATATATATATATACATGATATTATTTAAAACATTAATCATATTGATCATCATTTTTTTTGATGTGGTCAAAATAATATCTTTAAATAAGTTATTCCTTTTAATTTGAACAATTTTAAATTAATTAATTATGAATAATTCATAATTATAAATAAAAAATACTTTTATATTTAATACTTATTTATAAAATTTATAATCACTTTATAAATTATCATTGTAATTTTAGATCAGTCATCACTTTCCATTTTCTGGATCTTTGTATCCTCATAGGGGCTTTCATCGCCAACATCAATGTCAATTTTAAACTGAAAGTATTTCTGAATCCACATGTTCTCTTGAGAGGATTTTGTGAAGGATTGGGCATAATAAGGATGATTTTTCAAAATATAGTGCTTCCTACTTTTTAGATAATCATTGGAAGTTAACTCAGGATGGAACCCTGTTACCTCTGCAGTGTGGATTGTCTTGTCGGGACCCCTCCCTTTCCATGACCCTTACATACTGAAAGACATTGGTGATTTGTTGGGACACTTCATTTTTGTTTTTTCATGCCTGTTTTTATGGAGAACATTATGATTGTGTGAATCTGTTCCGAGCTACACATTTCGAAGGAGATTCCCTCTGACCTTCTCATTCGTTCAAGTGACTCCTTATAGTGGAATAAAATACTCTTTCATTGAAATTAGGTCTATTTCAAGGACTATTACCTTCAAGGTCAATATTATTCTAATTGAAAAATAAGGTTTTTTGTATTTAAGGTCTCAGGGTATATGGTGGAATCTTCCTTAGATAATTCTATTTCTCAGAAGGGTGGATCATCATAGGGTTTAGAGGGGTTGTTCCCTCCTTCACCAGGTCCTTATACTTAGTTGGGGGTGTGAAGTCCTAGGCCCGTTTCATGAATAAGTGACCAGTATAGTTGGTCATAAGGAATCAATCACACCTCCCCATACACCAGGGTCTATCGACTAGAAACTATGATGTATGGTGGTACATTGGGAATACTATACCCTCTTTATCAAAGTGAAACACAATGGTATATAAAGTAGTAAAAATAATAAGGTAGTAGAAATAAACCATCCAAATAATAAAAATAGACATAAATAAGTAATCAACATTATATAAAGATGATTTCATGATAATACAAAAAATAGAGTTAGGATAGACATGGAATGGGACCCCAATACTCTAATGAAGGTTGACAACCTCAAACCAAACCACCCTTTTGGGTGTGTTTGATTAAATTCCCACAAACACCATACTTTATTTATAACCAAAACACCTATAAGGTGTGTTTGTATTGTCACTTTCTAGTGTAATGGCTTAATTGAAATAAATTAATGGTCAAATTCCATGTATACTTCACTTAAATATATGATTAATTACCACTTATGTTATGGTCCTTACTAACACTATTAAAGGTACTGTATGCCTTGAGAAATTCAAAAATTCCCTACCTAGAATTCCTTGAGTTAACTTAGGGGATTACACCCAATTAATTTAAGTATATTCCAAAGGGGTAATCCCATCTTAGATTCGGTCAATGTCTTATATTAGTGAATACCTCGACATGGTGCCGACAATTAACCTATAAATTTAGAAAAATTAGAATGCCTGGTATGAGATCCCTAGATTCAGCTTGATGACCTCAAAAAATGGTCTACCATGGATTATCTCACTTGATTCCAATAAAAACTATCCTTATATTACCTTGGACTTATTTTTGGGCTCAGTTAAATCCCTCATATAAAGTAGAATGCCTTGAAACAACCTTGAATTACACTTAAAACCAAAAGGTCAGGAATTCCATGGGTCCTCTTTGGATTCTTTGGATCTTATTTTTATGATGCCTTTATCATGAACATCCCTCAAAAGATACCCCTATTGGGCTAACAATAGTGAAAGTGAGATAATGACCCCTGAGTCCCACCTTCAATAGGCCTCGGGTTGGTGACTAGAACCAAGGGTGTACAAATCTCACAAAAATGGGAGGTATTACCCTTTATAAGAAACAAGATCAGGAGATAGAATGAATCATCCACCAAAAAACCAATATATAATATAAAATAAAGACAAAAAACCACCCCACATGTATGAATAAATACAACTGGTACAAATACAATAAAGTCGCCAAAGTAAATACCCAAAGTTAAAGCTAAAGAAGAAACACATAAACTATCTAGATCCGAGCTAGTATGGTCTAGAATGGTCTGAAAAATCATCCTAGAAACATGAAAATAGTTTTATATATGTAGGGTGAGAATACAAGTATACTCAGTAGGAAAAACAAACTCTCTCATGCACATGTGAAAGTATAATACTAATGCACATGTGAGAAAGAAATATAACCAAACAACACATAAATAGGTATACTAACCATCATAACCTCACAAAGGAATGATCATCAAATAACACAAGCCAAGTAATATAATATGATATAAAGCACATCTATGATAGGGTACCCCACACCACTTTCCCACTTTTATGTTGTTCTCGGCCAATATCATACATCCTAGCACTCCCATCCCTTCCCCATACCATGTCACATCCTGCTTGTACACACTTGGTCCTCAAAATACATCCCACCCATAGACACCTATTCCACACAACACATCCCACCCACAGACACCTGGGCCTCACAACACATTACATATCATCTTGAATACACTTGGGAATTCACATCACATCTCATCCTGAATACAACTGGGAAATCACGTCTCATCACAACTCATCCCGAAGACACCTGGTATACCACACCACATCCACCATCTAATGCACTAATATACCTCTGGCCATCAAATCCTATGAAATACTTACCTCACCTAGAAGAGAGATCAAAAAAGTGTGGGTACCTATCCATCTGTACTCCTCATCAGATGTTAGGAAAAACACCCCCTTGTGACGATGCGGGTGTTCGAAACATAGTTCTCAACATGGGTGAGGTGCATACAAAAATAACAATGGAATAAAAGTATATATATATATATATATATATGATATTGGACACTCAATACTAACTTATGGGTTCACAAACAAACAAACTAACTCACAACATTGTCACCTTTGTTGCTACCTCTAACAACACCACGCAACAAGACAAGATTATCATTTCACATTTCCAACCAATTACATTTAACCATTTTCATTCTGTTAACCAAACCAACCCAATCCATTCCAAAGTTTATTAAATAATTATTTATTTATTCCATCACTACCTGGGAAACTATCAGGCATGACGTATATCAAGAAACATGGTAAAGATCTTTCAGGAGGTGAAGAGACCTGGTAAATTAAAGTGACTTCAAATTACTTATAGATTCAACACATGACCTCTAGATATGGGGTGAAGCTTTATTCAGGTTATCAATGAATAAAAATCTGGGAAATTACCCATAAAAATACTACTGTCCTTCAAACTCATCCACCCAGATCATCATAACAATAGAACCAGAACCCCGTGGAAAACCGTTCCCACAACCACATCACCACTCGTACCGGGGTAAAACATATTTTCATATTTAATAAGGCATACCTTATTGAATTCCCCTTGTTAATTTAGGGGTTATTATAGAAACTGTATGATCATGGGGCATCATTTTATTAGCTGAATATATGTGGTTAACCAATTTTTATATATAAGTGTTCAATAGAAACCAAAAAACATGCATTCCATAAACCATTCAGTGTGAAATCAAGGAACCACAAAATGCATGATTTTTAGTGGGTAGTTAGCCTATACAAATCACAATATCAAAAATAACAATAACATAGTAAGATCATGTGTCACTTTCCCCAGACCCTTGTATTTTTATTTTTAAACCAATTTTATTATCTTTATTAATCCAAAATCAAATAGATTCACAAGGGTAAAAATTTATATACCCATATCACATGATGCACAATTAAGAAAGACAAATGATATCCTACCTAGAAGAAGAATGACCGACACTTCCTGATTGCATCAAAAATAGGGGCATGCTTACAACAGAAAATTCTATGGGGAAAAACACCAACCAACTGTAAAAACATGTTACTTGAATCATATGGGAAGAAGGATTTGGGGTGTCCAGTGTCCATAGAAAGTAGAATAAAAGAATAAAGGGAAGGACCATGACTTAGAAGGATTAGATCCAAAACACAAGAGATTTGAAATGGTTTTAAATTTCTATTAAAGGAGTACCTGACCAAGACCATGCGTTTTGACCTATTAAAAGACTTTAAACTTTTAAAAAAATTAAAGATATGATTGATAGGCCTTTAAAATATTTCCAAACCTCTTAAACATGGAATTAAACTCATTTTATGCCAAAGGGGGATGTATAAAGAGAAAAACTAAAAAAACTAGAAATAATGTTCATAAGGAACTGCCAGCAAGACACCACCAGTGAGACATTGCCAGACGAGACACCGCTAGACAAGGCACCGCTAGTAAGGCACTACCAAATGAGCCACCATCCACGATCCATCTCCATACGAGGCATCACCAGATGAGGCACTGCCTTTGAGCCACCGTCAGATGAGGCACCTCCAGACGAGGCGCCACCAGTGAGCCACCACCAGATGAGGTACTTCCAGACAAGGAACTACCAACGAGCCACCGCTAGATGAGAAACTGCTAGCGAGCCACCACTAGGATGAGCTACTTCCAAGAGCCACCACCAGCGAGTTACCACCAGGATGAGACACCGCTAGTGAGACACCACCAATGCGAGACACTATTGGAATGAGGCACTACCAGTGTGAGACACTTTTTGAACATCTCATCTTTCCCAAAAACACCCCAGTTTCCCCTAGACACCTCAAACACTAGATTTCCCACAATGAAATGGACCGGAGGGTACAATTCAATACATGAGATACCTCTCAAACTATTCTCATCCCAAAGAATCTAAAACAAACCTAGAAGTAAATATACACGACTAGAATTTTAAGCTATATCCATAAACCTATATCCATGGTTTTATAGATCTATGGATATAGATTGTTTATATCCATGATTCCATTACAGATCCATGGATAAAATTCATGATTTTTTTTGTTTCGATACCCGTCGGGATACTTCCTCAATCCTCTCACCGCAGCACCCTCCTCCCCCAATCCTCCCACCATGGATCCCTCCTCTCCAACAACCTCTCTCATTGCAGTGGAATTCACCCTGATGACCTCTCTCACCATGGTAACCTCCTCCCCAATGATCTCTCTCACCGCAGCGCCCACCCAACATGGACACTCTTCTGATTATGCTCCGAGATAGCTGCCCCACCTCCTCCTCCGGCACGCCTCCGACGTGGCTACCCCACCTCCTGGGATCCTCCTCCTCCTTAGTCCACCGAAGTTATTTAGGGTTATAACCCCTCAAATTTTGCTCATGTGTATTTTATATAAACATTTATTTCTTATTCTTCATCGTGGAGTCTCATGTATCATTTGAATAATCATGGTCAACTATACATCAAACTCTAACTAGAAATTTCGCATAGATAAAAATTCTTCTTGAAATTATCATCACTACAGTATAGTGTCCAATTCTTGCCTATTTTTCAACCACAATTCTCACCACGGTTTCCACTATGGCATGACCAACATTTTCTTATTCCCATTTCACTATATTTTATTTTGTGTCGTACTGTAATTTGGGCTTCTTTTGACTTCAAATCATTCTTTGGTAGGTATTTCTATCATATCATCTTGAATCATGGAACATACCTCATGATTTTTTAATTTAAATTTGTGGAATAATCATCATTATATTTATTAATATGAATGAATGACTCATATTATCCATCCAATGACCCAAACACAACTTTTTGTGACACATAAGTAGTACCTTTCTAAGGATTCATATGAATCATACACACATGTGTGCACTGTATCATCATTTTTTCATGTCACAAGGCTCTCTGTGAGTCTCTTGCTTTTAGGCATCATTATGGAATTTAATGTGGTGTGGTGGATTATTCCCATTTTTCACATGTATTTTATAATTACACCATGATCATCACTATGGAATGGTCATCATTATCTCACTGTTTTACATATACCCAAATATTCTTCTATATAGTGTTTCATTTGGATATCAGGATATTAATAAATCCTTCAAATCAATCTTTTCAATGCATTAAAATACTCACATAAAAAACACAGTCCACACTCTCATTTCATAATCACCATAATCTTGTATAAATAATTACTCGACTATTGCAGAGTGGTATCAATGTTTGTAGTGCAAGATTCTAATTATACTTGAGGTTGAAGATGATAAAGACGACATCATATCATTTAAAAATTCCACTCATGTACATGTTTTAATAGGTTGATCGGTACCACACTATGTTTTTCCCTTATAAAAAATGTCACCCCATTAGGTACTAGATAAATTTTAATATGGCTCGGTACTCTCTCATGGCCCTCCATGCCGACCCGCATATGTGAATACTAAGTACCCCTCACCCAATTGCACCCTGATACCTGCACTTACCTATACAGGCTCTCTACATATTCACATATTCTGTTCTTAGCTGGAATCCATACTTTGAGCTTGGTTGTTTCCTTCTTGATTCCTTATTACTCGATTTAGGTGATGACATAGAGACCTATCCAATTTTTTAAACACATCAATTTCTATTTTCCAAATAGTAGTATGAGTAATATAGAACTGAGAAGAACTTTAATAAACCCTTTAGTTTGAAAACTCTAAACTTCTATCAAGAATATTTTTATATAATCTTCTCTACTTCTTATGATTATTAAAAAAGGATGGAAGAAAATATCTTTCACTTCAAAAAAAATTTCCATAAGTGAATGTATCTCAAGAAATCCAATGGTAAAAAATTATTTAAACTTTCACAAGAACCTTAAAAAATTCATATTTTTTTTAAATTATTGACTATGAAGGATTATCAAGCAACTCCACCTCAAGGGATGATCTCCTCCTTCACTTCATCAGGATAAATATTTTCTCCAGATGTAATTTATAATACCATTTGATAAATCATACAAATATGGTTACATTTTTAGATATTGAATTATTATTATTGATTAATTTTATTCATTTGTTCTATATTTTAGGAAAAGAATCACCTTTAATCCCCTACATGGTTAGAAAAAAAATAAAACACAAATGATAAAAAAATATGGTAGAACCTCCTTTGAATACTTAGAGTGATAAAAAGGCTAAGAATTTATTCTCAAACATGAAAATCTTTCTTTTAGTACTCTAATTTTATGTAAATTCTTCACACTGTATTTTTTTATTTTTCATAAAATTCTTAGGTAGAATGAATTATCCTATTATTTATTTGTATGAGATTTTCTTTTTTAACATGTTCCATCAAATCACATACATCACTTACTGCATTCTTCATTGTTCTCAAGATTTTATCTTGGGTTGGTGAAATTTTTAAGAAACTCTTTGAGTTTTGACTAGCCTGCTTGAACCTCCCACACAACATTTCATGAGTTCTAGGATTTTTATCTTTTGATAATTCCTTACGAGGGTTGTATTTTCCATATTTATATGGAATATAATATTTTCCTTTATCACTTTATTTATCTTGTTTTTCTTTAATTTTTTTTCCGTTTCCAAATTAGTCAGTGATAAAACTAAATAATAACTTCTTTTGATTATCCATATGGATTATTGAGATTGATTTTTTTCACATTAGTTTCAATAAATGTAACACTTATCTTGAACTTATTAGACACAAATTAAAGTTGATATTTCTTCTATTTCTTTTCCAAGGCTGACTCACCATTATTTATTGGATTTTGTGATCTTTTATCATTATTTTATTTTGATACATATTTAGCTAAACATGAATCACACATGTGGCCACTACCATTACACATACAATAGAGATCTTAAAATTTTTAAAACTTGTTTATAGTATATAGGTTATTCCCTTTAACCTCTAGTTATTGCCTTATCTTAGGCTTACTCCCTCTCATTGATGGATTTATCTTAATTTCAGAAAGAGATATATTATGCCAAAAATTTAATGCATTGTTCAAAAGCCTATTATAATACCAGTAATGAAATTCAAAACTTGTTTTTCTTTTATGAACTCCATACTGCTGATATTTTTTAGATCTTACAGTATACCAATTTTGGGAATTCTTTTCAACTTTTTGGGCTCAATATAAAGAAAATAAATTCATACACTTTAATAAACCTTGGATAAAGTGGTTGATTTTTATTATTTTATCTTTATCCAATTTTGTATAGGTTTTTAGTTTATTCATACATTTTGTAAAAAAATATATTTATTAGAAATACAATTTTATGACATGGTTAGTAGCTTTCTTTTTATTGTTGTTTAATATTGATCATTAGACGATCTCAAGATGTTTTTGGAACCAGTTGTAGAGATTTTTTCCTAAGAGTCTCCCTATGAACAATGTGTGGAACAAAAATTCTTCCAATGTCCAATAAAGTCCAAGGTTGAGTTACTTCTAGATTTTTATGTTTAACTTCAAGCTATAAAAATTTCATATTTAATATGTTTCTCTCATAATTAGTTGTTTTTATCTTATCTTCATGGGGATTCTTGATTTTATCAACTTCATCATTAAGAATTTTGTTATTTTCCTATAAAAAATGGTCAAAATATTTAATCTTATTTTCTTTAACTTCTAGTTCATTATTCATGACAACAAATACTTATTTATATGTATGGTTTCATACTTACATCCTTTTCAAGGATTTTTCTTTCTCTTGGATTTCATTCTGCAAATCCATCTCAAATTTGGAGTACTTTCATTAAAGTTTAAAACTCTTTTTTTGTGGCCTCTATTTGCTTTTAATATTTACACATTCAAGTTCATTTTTGGATAAGGACTTCACCTTCATCTCTAATTCCTTTTCAAGACAATTTAATTATTCCTAAAATTATTTAAGTGGATAAAAATAAAAGCAAAAACATATTTGGGAAATATTTGTTAGATTTACTCAAAGTAAGCACATGAATCTTTATATTACTTATTAAATAGATATTTGAAAATATGGTCCTCATAACTTGTTATTGATTCATTAGAGGAACTATCATGATAAGAATTTACAATTACATCATCTTTATGGAACATATCTGATTCACTGGAAGTATAAGTTTTATCTATCTTCTTACTATTGTAATTCTTATCCAATTCATTAATATATATTCTTGGTTAGTTGTCATCATGATATTATCATGATGAAGTTGGATTTTCTTCCTTTATTACCAAGAGGTAAATCTTATTTATCATTATCATCTCCTTATTACTTTTGTTCTTTTAGCATGATCTTTCTTTAACTTTAGCTACTTCCTCGGTTGGTCTTTCTTTCATCTCAACTTGAATCATGGAACATACCTCATGATTTTTGAATTTGAATGTGCATCATAAGAATCATCATATTTATTAATATGAATGGATGACTCATATTCTCTAGCCAATGAATCTAATGTTACTTTTAAGGAAACATATATAGTACCAGGATAATAACTTGAATGCACACACATACGTAATATTTTTCTTTTTTCATGGAATAAGTCTCTATGGGGTGGGGGACAGTGTTTAAGGGGAAGGTAGGGGGGTAGGGGGGAGTGGGGGTGTAAGTGGGGGGGGGGGGGGGTGTAGGGTGGTGGGGGTGTAGGTGGGTGTGTGTGGGGGGGGGGGGCAGTGGGGTGCATTTGGGGGTGGGGGGAGTGGGGGTGCAGGTGTGTGTGTGTGTGTGGGGGGGGGGGAATGGGGGTATAGGTGGGAGGGGGGGGGGGGGTAGTGGGGTGCATTTTGGGGTGGGGGAGTGGGGGTGCAGGTGTGTGTGTGGGGGGGGGGGGTCGGGGTGCAAGTTGGGGGGGAGTGGGGGTGCAGGTGGGGGGGGGGGGGAGTAGTGGGGGTGCAGGTGGGGGGGGGGGGGTGGGCGGTGGGGGTGAAAGTGGGTTGGGGGGGCAGTGGTGTGCATTTGGGGGTGTGGGGAGTGGGGGTGCAGTTGTGGGGGGGGGGGAGTGGGGGGGGGGGGGGGTAGTTGGGGTGCAGGTGGGGGGGTGAAGGTTGGGGGGTAGTGGGGGTTCAAATGAGTTGGGGTGAAGGGTGGGGGTGCAGTAGGGGTGCATTTGGGGGGGGGTGTATCTGTGAGGGGGTTGTCCGTGGGGGGGGCAGTGGGGGTGCAGGTGGGGGGGAAGTGGGGGGGTGAAGGTTGGGGGGAATTTGGGGTTCAAATGAGTTGGGGTGAAGGGTGGGGTGGGCAGTGGGGGTGAATTTGGGTTAGGGGGAGTGGGGGTGCAGGTGTGGGGGGCTGTTCGTGGGGGAGGAGTGGGGGTGCAAGTGGGGTGGGGGTGGGGGTGCAGGTGTGGGTGGGGGGTGGGGGGGTAGTGGGGGTAAGTGTGTGGGGGGGGAGTGGGGTGCAGTGGGGGGTGAGGGTTAGGGGGAAGTGGGGGTTCAAATGAGTTGGGGTGGGTGGGGGGGGGGGGTACATTTGGGGGTGGGGGTGGGGGTGCAAGTGTGGGGGGTATATAACAACGGTTTCAAAACCTTTATCAGTACAAGCAATATTCACCTGTTTTCAGTTAGAAATCATGTGCTCGTAGTATTATTTCAGGTATCAATAAACCTTATGTTCTCTTTGTGATTCACCATTCCATGCCAAATTCTATTGAAGGATATCATCAAGTTATTTTTCTAAATTTATATTAATGTTTTGTTTTTAATGCTATGTTCATAAGGTTGGAGTTAAAAATTGTTTGTTACATGTAATCCAAAATCTATAATTATCTTCACATTCTCCAGGAGTGTTTTCGTACTGGAAGAGAAGGTTAACATTCATCTTGTGTCTTGTTTTATAATTATAGTGATTATGTAAGTTAACCTATCCAATTTGGTATTTATGTTTAATAATATTTTTGGGCTTTAATGCTTAATATGGTGTAGGGGAGGGGGTGTCTAGAGGGGACTGTCTAGGTGGGGTTATTTGGGGGGGTGACTATCTGGGGGGGGTGTCCAAGTGGGGGCTGTCTAGGGGGGAGGGCATCTGGGGGGGGTGTCCAGGAGGGGGAGGGTGTCTACATCAGAAGGAATTTTTGTGGCATGCACTTCTCTGAAATCATTACTACAGTATATCCTATGAAATTATTTCAATATGTTTATCATTTTTCAATGACACTATTAGTTTATCATACACGCACTTATTTTATTGCTTATAATTTTTACACTATTAATTCAGCACATATTTTCTTCAAATATCAAGAGAGATTGAAATAGTGATTGTTGATACTATTTAAAATAAATCATGCATGATAAATATTCAAATTGTAAAAAAAATTATATACTTGGGGAATTAGTTACTAAGAACATTGAATGAGCAATTCCTTGGTTGTATTCTTTTATGTTAATCTCTCATTTCACCCATGCGTTCTCTTGACACTGTGTTGACTTCAACAAGATATTATTTTCCTGATGTCTTAATATTGCTGATGATGCTGTATGTTGATGCTGTTATCATCATCACCTATTCTATTATTTCCTTTCTCACTAATCATGTTTCTCCCACTTCAATTTTTAGGTTTAATTAATGATGATTCATTAGGTCACTGGCATTTTTTTGAAGTCTCCCAGGACCTGTTAGTGTGTGTTTGTTAACGCTCCTTTCGTCACAGAATCTAAAGATCGGAAAAGGGGAATATATGAGCACAAAGTGATTCAACCTTTGAAGAAAACATCAAAAATCGACAAAGGGATGAACAAGGAAAACTTTGCCCATAGGCCGCGCAAGTTCCTTCATGGTCGCGCAAGTGGACTTGTGGATGCAACTTGGCGCACAAGTGACTTGCGCGACCTAATTGATAAACCGCCCGGTAACCGATTGGGGTCTTCTCCTGCCTATAAATAGACCCTGTGGGCCCCCCATTCAAAAAAAAATCTTTTTTCAGAAACTCGGATTGAAGATCCCGACGCCCAAGTCTCTTATCAAAGCTTCCGGAACACTTCTAAGGTAATTTCTTATCTAGAACGGAAGATCTAAAGAGAGGGAGTAAGGCCTAAGTGTTGAAACTCATCAACACTTGCGCGCCTGAGTGGTAATCCCTTAAGGGAAGTGGTCACACTTGCGCGCCGCCTTACTCCTTCGATAGAACTTGCACGTCCCTTTTTTGGAAGAACCTCAAGAGGATTCTAAAGGATTTAATGAAGAGTCGCTCAAGTATTTCAAATTCTGGTTGAATATCGCGCAAGTACCCACCATGTCGCGCAGGTATACCTGCGCGACCAATACTTGCGCGCCGCCGCAGTACCTGCGTGCCTTCCAAGACTTGCGCGCCCCTTCCTTTTTGGGTGCCTTTCTTGCCCATTTCACCCCTCTTAAGACATTACACCTTTCCTTTTCAAGATTCAGTCTTCAAGAAACTCTTCAAATCCATTTATGGCATGATTTCTTGATTTGACTTCCTTATCTGAAAGGAATTCTGTGGAATATCTCTCAAAACCTAGTGATTTAAATATCTTTATGTCACCAAATATGGAGAGTTCATTCATTCAACCTAATCCTTTAAGATGAGATAATCCTTAAACCTGGGTCTCCTTTTCAGGAATAAGTCCCAGTCATAATCCTGGGCTTCCTTTTCAGGAGTAAGCCCCAAGTCCCCTAACCTAGGCCTCCTTTTCAGGAATAAGTCCCAGTCATAATTATGGGCATCCTCTTTAGGAGTAAGCCCCAAGTCCCTTAATTTTTGGGCATCCTTCTTAGGAGTAAGCCCCAGATCCTCTAATTTGGGCTTCCTTTTCAGGAATAAGTCCCAAGTCCCTTAAATTCTCTTTAACCAGTCCTAATTTACATTTGATCTGGGATTCCTTCTCAGGAGTAAAACCCAGTTATCAATCCTCTCCTAATTTGGGTTTCCTTTTCAGAAATAAGTCCCAAGTTAGAGTATTCAAATCTCCATGAAGCACATATACCTTTATGGACCCTGTTCCTGGATTTTCTCCCTGAAGTAAATCCTAACCTTCATTTATCTGGGCAGTCATATATACATAAGCCCCAAACCATTTCTTATGATTACATTTTTCATGGCCCAATTGTCTATTTTATTACCAATACCTCTTGTTTCTCACACCGAGCATGACTCACGTGAGCTTAGAGAGTAAAAGTAATTATGACATCCTTCTTTGAGCCATCAATCATAAACATTATACTCCCTTATTCGAACTACGTGGGTTCTGATTCCTTTTCCAAAACAAAGGATACGTAGGTAGCCCATCTATGGGTTCGATCCCAACTTTGAAATAATTCATGTCCTTCTGAATGACAATAAACTTCAAGTGCCCCACTGAGTGGCTTTAAAACCAGCCTAGTCATCATAATGACCAAGATACTTTTATATAAATATTTTGAAGGATACCATTGACCAAGAATCTCTAAATAGATATAGATGATTCTCTATCAATGAAGAACCTCAAATACATATAAAAGAATCTCTAAATTTCTTACATATTTAATCATTGATTGTTAAACTGAAGGAAAGCTCATTTTATACTTGGTAATATAATAAGGATTCACGAACATAACTTAAATCTATAAAGAGAGTCTCGAAATATACAATAATTCCCCCCAAAAAGGTGTGATGAGTCCGACCTCCCATCCTCTCGACCAATGCAAATTCCTAAGCCTCATCAGTCTATAAGCTAATGAGCGCCTACCTTTGGAAAGTAGGTCCAAATGGATGTGTAATCATTGGATGTTTCTGGTTCTACGAACAAACCCGTTAGAAACCGATCAGAACGTTTGAATCTCCCATCCAGGAGGTCATCCTCGAATTCCGAGAGAAACAAAAAATGGTGAACCCGACGTGAATCCTTAACCAAGTTAAAATGATGTTTTACCTATTTGTTAAGACCCTATTTAAAACTCAATAAGAGGGATAACAAAAACAATCATTGACATGTGTGCTCATCCAAAGGATGAAGTGGCTGAATTTTATCTTGATTACGTCTGTTATATCAAATAGGCACTCTTTTCCAAGATCTTCTGTATTTCCATAATGGCTGCTCTCAAATTCACATCTGTGAATACTGCTGCTACAAATACCACTGCTGCTATTCCTACTGGATCGTCATCCGCTCTGAGGATGACATCACCTACTCAGCGTCTTCAATGATGGGTATCAAATGCGCTGGTTAAGGAGTACCGTCAACATGGTACCATCCCAACTCTGGAGGCTGCCCGACAGGCCCTCCAAGTGAACAACTCACACAGGTCGTCCGGACAACGATGACCAGTGATCAAGAGGCAGGCGGTGCTGACTATCGTCTCCAACCGTTTCAGGTCGTTATCCCCGGAACGCAATTTCCATTCGCTCCCTTACTCTGAGGAAGTGAATGAGAAGGTCCCTCAGGGCCTTAATTAAAAAAGACAGGAGTCCTTTCTGATGGATCCCATCAACAATCGCCGCCAGACTCGTGCGGCAGTGCGCCCTCAACATGATGAGGGTACCGACTCCAGGCATTCAGCTCAGGTTCCTCGAACCCGAGCAGGCAAGACGAACCGCCATAGACGGAATCCGGTTAACAATGGGTAGGTTTTCATCCCTTCCATCTCCAGAGAAGTCCACCAACCTAACTTGGTGGCGAACAACGAACAGGCACACACACCTGTCCATTTTAATTCCGCTGTCCAGCAGACTCGTCTGGAAGCATCAAGCCAATCCCGCCAGGCAATTCCGGTGGAGTACTATAGGCAGGAACATACACCTGCTTATACATCATCAGTTAGTCAACAGGCTCGCCTGACTACATATGATGGATCTCGTCAACCACGTTTGGCGAAGTGTAATCAGTAGGCACATACACCTGCTAGTACTAATCAAGCCTACCAACAGTCTCGTTTGGTAGCGCACGGAGAAGTCAGTCGGAAAGATCTGACGACAAACAGGAGGCAGACTCAACTCTCTACCTCCACACTTGAGTACTGTCCGGATTCACTGACAAGAAAAGGAGGACAGGAGCAGACACATACACCTAATCCAAGCTCAGAATGGACATATATCCCCGTTCCGACAGCTGAAGTCACCAAACATATTTTGTCAATGGTGAAAGAGCAGAAGAAAATTCCTGCTCATATTCTGGATGCTTGCTAGGATATCATAACAACTTCAGCATCATCTTAGGGAAAGACACATAAATCTATCCCTAGCAGTGGAGTGACACATCAACGATTCACTCCGGAACAGACACACACATCTGTTCCAGTCCAAGAGGGTTACGGGGAATACTCCCCCATATCATACGGACAACCAAGTCAGGCACATACACCTGATTTGAGTGGAGATCATCAGCCTAACCTGACCATCTTTCCTGATCAGGCACATACACCTGCTCAGAGTAACCACTTTCGTCAACAAGTGGTTTCCAAAGCGAGTAAGAAGGCATCTAAGAAAAAGATCCGCCCAACATAGTTAGGAGATCAAAGGCCAATCTGTAACAAGGCCTTGCTCGATGTTGGAGTTCTTGAAGACCTCAGACATTTATCTGTTGGAATTCAAGATTCTACTCCCTCAGTTCCCAATAACGGGAACATTAATTCTGAAAGTCTTCAACAGACACTTCCTCATGAAGGCTTTCTTCATGAAAATTTGGTCAATCTTAAAGTTTCTTCTTCAGATGAGAGCCACATGAACCCTCTGTGTGGTCAGAAGACCAAGGAGTAAGATATCTCATCTTTTGCTGTAACCCATTATGGTGGTCCTCCCCATGATGATGAATTTCACTGTGAAAGTCCTCTCCGCAGTAGTGATTCACATTACCTGGAAAATACTCTAGTGGACAATGTAGTGCCGAGAAATCCCTCTTATCTTGAGGCACTTGCAAATGCGAAACCAGTCATGTCTGATGCTTTATCGCTAGAAAGTGAAATACTTTCTCAATCAGAAGATAGCCCAGGGTGTAGGTCATTCTCCAAACCACCCCTAAGTCATGCATCTTCTAGTTTGATCAATGATCTCTCTACCAATCTTGTTGAATCTGATGAAGCAACAAGGAAACACTAACTCTGGTCAAAACAGGTAGAAGAATCTTCATTTAATGATAAAGAGGAAATGCTGAAAATGAGGAAGAAACTGGTGAAAAGTGAGGTACCAGTCATGTTTTGGCCTTTGGATGACTCCCAGTATGACATTCCAAAGATGTTGACGGAAGATGGAGTCCATAATATTCATCTCAACATATGGAAAACTCATTGTCAATTGAAGAAGAAGGTATTATCTTATGATGAATATGAAAATCATTTTAAGATAATAGAAGGGCTACAACGTTAGATTGATTTGGCATCTCTATCAGTCTCTCGGTATCTGAAGGCTGAAAAGCAACAGAGAACCCTTCAACATTCATGCCTTGGCGCACTAAGAAAATTGCGTCAGTTAATTGCCAATGCTCCATCTGGTGTTCATATCAGAGGATGGGGTGTTCACGGAGCACTACATTTCACATTGATTTCCAGTCAGCAAAGCCCGCCGAAAATGGTCTCATGCAATGTTATTTCCCATGGCCGGCCACAGTCAATGGTCTTTGTTCATAATCAAAAGCTTACTCAAGAACAGGCTTTAACTAGTTCCTCTCAAAATCAAGCATATAGAGAACAAGTTGTTGAATTGCTCCTACATCAAGCAGGCGAGAATATTGCACAAGCCTCTCGTATGGAGCAAACACATCATCAAATGACAGAAGTTTCGGAAATCAACCAACGGTCTATTAAACCAGGTGATAAAAGTGGATACATGCTAATGCATCCAGCTAATTTCTGAACTAAGATTCACAAGATCAAGAGAGATTTTAAGAAGGTCTCAGACATAGCATGTCAAGAGCCACCCCAGCTTGTCAGACTGGGGACTCCTTTAACCCAACCCTCGAAGTCAACAAATTGGATTTGAGGAGTTGAGCGGAAGCAGCAGGAACATCCCATGTTCTCGAGACTGGGGACTCTTTCAAATCATCAATCCCCTTCTCAGAGAATATCGGTCTTTTCTCGATTGGGGAAGAAGCCCCAAGAGGAACGAAGAGCCAAATTATCAGGAGATTACCTCCAAGTTATAGCTCGTCAAGAAGTTCCTAAAAGATTAAATCAACAAAAGGCAATGTCTCATCAAAGACATGAAAGAAGACAATATCACAAAAATTTTGATATAAGGGATGCGATGCATTATACATCAATCAATGTCATCAATGCCGTTGTTGCTAATCCACCAGAGGAGACTCACTCAGGGGACTCAGATGAAGAGCGTCCTGCTCAAGAAAATGTACGCGTCGATACAAATGAAGAAGGTGTGCGTACACGAAGTCAAAGGATTACTCAGAACCTAGCTAATACACTTCCTTCTCTCCAAAAAGTATCCAACAAAGGGAGGGGAAAGAATCAGGTTATATATCCTTCCTCTGGAGAAGGTCAATCACTCTCGTTAGAGAAAAGGTTTGCATAACAAGAGGAAGAAATGAAATAATTAAGAAGGTTGAATGCAGAACTACTTCAGAGTAGTCTTCTTCTTAAGAATACTGAAGTCCGACAGCCGAAGGAATTTGTTGTAACTACTGAGATGAATCAGGAATATCCTCCTTTATCAGTACACCCTCAGAGGTCTAATCCTACGGGTCAAACGCAACAACGGTTGGCAGTGCTACCATCAGTTGCAGCACCAATCACCACATCTGTCCAAGCTCCATTCATTGCACCTACCCAAGAAAAAATTCAACCCGATGTTTCTCAAAAGTTAATAACTACTATTGAGTCATTAACAGATCGGTTAGAAACTATGGAAGGGAAACGGGCGCAAGTTCAACCAGAAAAGAAAGTTTACCCTGAATGGGTAGATTCAATTTCTCCTCCATCGAGTTTTGGAAACCCTTTTTTCCCTACTTTCAATGGATTAGGCGACCCTGAACAACATTTGACACATTACGTGTCTTGTTGTGATCCTATGATGGGAACTCCAGAGCAGCAAGAAGCAGTGAAACTCAGATGCTTCGTGCGAACCTTGCAAGGACCAGCTTTTGTCTGGTATACAAGTTTGCAATCCTGGTCAATCATCGGATGGGAGGATCTTAGTCAAAAATTCCTTCTTCAGTTCAGCTCAAATTTTCCAAAAACGACAATTTTCGATCTTACAAAATTCAAGCAAAGGGAGAATGAAAGAGTCTCTGATTTCATTGCTCGCTAGAAGGGATTAACGTATTCCCTGAGTTTAGCACTCCCTCAGGAAGAGCTGTTGCCAATCTGTGTGGAAAATTTGCGTGACGAATTACGCACGCCATTGATCCCTGTGAAATGCACAGGAGGGTTTCGAGACCTTACTTCAATCGCTCAGCAGATTGAAGATTCCCTTATACAGGCTAAGGTTAAATCTCGTGTAATTCCATCAGCTTCAGGAAGGAGAATGGGTAAAGCAGAAACTGCTACAGTTATGCTTAAACAAGCATCTGTACCTATTTCTACTTCAAAACCTTCATCTTCTCGAAGGGATCCACCTCCTAAACGCCAACAACAAAGGCCGTTTCGTCCAATTGATCAAAAAGATCAACGACGAAAACAATTTGATGATTTGAAGAGTAAAACATACTCTTTCCGAAATGAGCAAGTTCTTGGTAACTTCATTTCAGCTCTGGAAAATAATTTGGTTCAATTACCAGTGCCCAAGGGGCCAAACAAGGAAGGAGATGAAGACCGTCCCAATTATTGTCCCTTTCATCAAATGTTGGGGCATCCTATCCAGGAGTGTTTTGTCTTTAAAGACCTCCTGCAAAAGATGGTCGAATTAGGACAAGTCAAGTTGAAAGGTTCTTCAACTCAGGTAACATGTGTTACTGCTATAGTTCCAGAGGAGGAAGGTGAATGGCAAGAAGTCAAAAGCAGAAATGCACAACAGTATGATGATTGGATGGTCAGAAAGACAATCAACCGGACTCATGACATTTTGCGAACACAATTAAAGAAACCAATTGTGTCTTCTGCCATGAATATTGCGGTAAAACCCTCTTCGTCAGAGGGAAAATACTCAAAGAAACGGTTTGATTCAAAGAAGAAAAAAGAATCAGAAGAAGATGAGTATGTGTCAAAGCCTAAATTGTCTTTGACTCTGGCAGAATTTATGCCATCTACTTCAAAACCACGGGCACCGCCCCATCAAACAACACAGCCTAAATAGGCTATTCACACAGAGTCTTTATTAGACGAAGAGTTAATCTTCGGTTCTGTTAATATGATTCAATTAACAGATCCGTATTCCAGTCGTAATTTCAATTTTGATGAGCCTGAATTCCCTATATCAAATAAGGGAATTCGAGGAAGTTCCTGAGGTTCAGGATACAGGGGAAGATGTGGATCTTTCCGAAGCCACTAATCTAATTCTACCCCTGCTAGCATTGTGTATGCAGCAGAAACTCGTGGTAGAGCCCTTTAGTGAGCTCAAAAAGAACAAGCAGGTTCTTCTGCTAATAGCCAACTTAGTCTTGGCATGGTTATTTTAGAAGACCGATTTAAGGTTCCATCTTCTTTATCTCAGCAAGTAAATGGATCTAATTGGTCTAATCTTCCAAAACCTAGGATGTTGCCAACTTCTATCCCAATACAAGATGCATCAGCTTCCAAAGCATCTGCTTCCAAGGTACCTGCTAAACCGCATATTCTTGTTGGGAAACGCAGACCTTTAGATCAAAAGTATGATATATTGAAACACTTGGCCCAAGTACCATCCAAGTTATCAATTTTGGATGCTTTGAATCTGTCAAAAGATCTTCGGGAAGCACTCATCGAAGCTTTGTCAAGTCCTCAGGAGTTTGAAGCTGAAATTGTTGCAGCTGAAGTCTATCACATAGAGAATAATCCTGCAGAATGCCATGCAGTGATATCTTTTAATGATAAAGATGAAGATGATGTTGTGCATGGGCACATAAAACCTCTGTACTTATCTAGAAAAGTCAATGGTGTAGATATCCGAAGAGCTTTCATTGACAGTGGTTCAGGAGTCAACCTCATGCCCATTCGTACACTTCGTCAATTGGGCCTCACGGAATCTGATTTATCTCCTTCTACCATGATGTTACCAGGATATGATAAAAATGAACAAGAACCACTGGGCGAAGTTACACTCAGAACTCAGTTTGGAGATCTTGTATCCAATTCGGATTTCATGATTGTTGATCAAGACTCATCTTTCAACGTCTTGCTTGGAAGACCTTGGCTACATCAGCATGCGACTATCCCTTCATCATACCATCAATGTCTCAAATACTGTTTCAATGGTCAAGTTGGAACATTTTATGGTGATAAGACCCCGTTCAAGACATGTGAGTCTCAGTACATTGAGCCGGAATTTTATCACATGAAGGGAAGAGAAAAATCTACAATGAAGGAAATTACCAAAGTTAATGCTCCATATGGTTTGGAGAAAATTCCAATAAATCCATTTACACATGTGAGTACAGATTATGTGTTACCTATCAGTCAAATTGACAAAATAGGTCCAAATCAAAATACTCTTATGGAAAGATCCATAATGTCAATTACGGCAATTGAGCCAGACAACATGGGAGAAATTGGTAACCTACCAAATAGTGATGAAAGCACAAGTAGTGACGTCTTCATTTCATCTGCTGAAATCCAACAGGTCTATACTTCGCCAATCAGGCTAGAAGAAGTTATAGCAACATCGGAGGTAAATAATGATGTCAATTCTCAATCCATCATCTCCTCTTTATTTCCCAAAGAAGGCCCTTTATCATCAATAGGGTCTGAAATGGAAGCTTCTTCTTCAAAATGTGAAAATTTTGACATCTCTTCTGATCATGAAAATTCCATTTTGTCATCTACTATGCAAGTAGAAATGGAAGAAATAGCACATGATGAAGAGGAAGAGGAAGATCTTAGAGATGCTCCTCCAGCATTTGAAGAGGGTATCTCTACCACTGTGGATGAACTCAGAGAAATAAATCTGGGTACAGAGAAAGATCCATGCCCCACTTTAATTAGTGCGGACATGACCCTTGAAGAGCAAGAAATGTATACTTCTTTTCTAAAGAAAAATAAAGATATTTTTGCTTGGAACTATACAGAAATGCCTGGGCTTGATCCTGATATTGCTACTCATCATTTGGGTTTACCAAAAGAACATCGAGTATTTAAGCAAGCCGCGAGAAGAACACACCCAACTTATGCTTCCAAAATTGAAGCTGAAGTGGATAAGCTGATCAAAGCTAACTTCATCAGAGAAGTTCAGTATCCCAAGTGGTTGGCTAATATTGTCCCTGTAAAGAAGAATAATGGACAAATTAGGGTTTGCATCGATTTCAGAGATCTTAATCGGTATTGTCCTAAAGATGATTTCCCAGTTCCAATTACAGAACTCTTAATTGATGCGACGACTGGCTATGAAGTACTTTCCTTCATGGATGGATATTCCGAATATAATCAGATCCGAATGGCCCCAGAAGATGAGGAATCTACAGCCTTCAGAGCCCCTCAAGGTGTGTTTTGTTACCGGGTGATGCCCTTTGGTTTAAAGAATGAAGGTGCAACATATCAACGCGCCATGCATCGTATCTTCAAACCTTTCTTAGGGAAGTTTGTTGAATTCTATGTAGACGATTTGGTGGTTAAATCCAAACAACTTTCTAATCACTTGGCTGATTTGGAAGTCATATTCCACAAGCTTCGACAACATAATTTGAAGATAAACCCCTTAAAATGTGCTTTTGGGGTAACCTCAGGAAAATTACTCGGCTTTGTTGTACGCCATAGTGGTATTGAAGTCGATCCTGAGAAGACGAAGTCAATCCTTGGTATGTCACCTCCTCATAATTTGAAATAATTAAGAGGACTTCAAGGACACTTAGCCTATATTCGGTGTTTCATCGCCAATTTGGCAGGAAAAAGTTTACCCTTTACCAAATTATTGAAAAAAGGAGTCACTTACCAGTGGACTGAATAATGTCAAGAAGCATTTGATGTTCTCAAGAAATACCTCTTGAGTCCACCAGTACTCATGACACCTGTTGAAGGTAGACCACTTATCCTCTATGTGACAGCTCTAGAGCGATCATTGGGTGCCTTTCTCGCTCAAAAGAATGTTGCTGGGAATGAAAATAGCCTCTACTATCTCAGTAGAACTATGCTTGAAGCAGAAACCCGATATTCAAGTATTGAGAAGTGCTTCCTGGAATTAATCTTTGCAGTTCAGAAACTGAGACACTACCTGCAACATCAGGAGGTCCAATTGGTATCTCGCAATAATCCACTCAAATTCATCCTTAGTCGTCCAATGCTTACAGGACGTCTAGCAAGGTGGGCAGTTATTTTGTAGCAGTTCGACATTCAGTATGTATCTCAAAAGGCAATAAAGGGCTAAGCTATGGCTGATTTTCTGGCTGAACATCCTTTAGTGGAAGACACGTCTTCAGATATTGAACTCCCTGATGAGGAAGTTTTTTCTATTCAAGAGTGTCCTCAAACATGGGAAATGTATTTTGATGGTGCTTCCAGAAGTCCAACAGGGAAGAAAATGGAAAATCCTAAATTCAACAAAGTTGGTTTAGTAATTGTACTCATTTCTCTAGATAAAGCATTGTTACCTTATTCCTTTTTATTGTGGGAAGGTGGTACCAATAATGAAGCCGAATACCAAGATCTTATCACAGGATTGGAGTTAGCGCTTCAAGCACAAGTGAATCACTTAAAGGTGAAAGGTGATTCAGACTTGGTAATCAAACAAGTCAATGGGGATTATGCCATCAGAAAAGAAGAGTTAATCCCTTTGTATGATTACGTCAGAAAGTTAATGGCGGAATTCCCTTCAGAACCGACATTTTCTTATGTCCCAAGATCACAAAATGCTCAAGCTGATGCACTGGCTAATATAGCCACAGCTCTAGCAGATCCAAATCGGGATGAGACAACCATCATTATTGCCCACCGTCGTGCAATTTCACATTATGTTCAATCCAGAACAGAGGAAATTAATGAAATTAGTCCCATTCCTGAACCGTATGGTCATACTACAGGATGGATGTCACCTATCAGGGAATAACTTCAAAATGGAACACTTCCACCTGATAGAGTCGAGAAAGAACAAATCCGACGATGTGTGGTCAATTTCACTCTTTATGATGGCCCAAACCACCTAGAGAAAATTCTCTACAAACGTGGTTTTGATGGAGTTCTCTTCAGATGCATTGATGGTGAAGAGACAATGGCTGTCATGAAAGAAGTGCATGTAGGAGTCTGTGGTGCCCACCAATCTGGACATAGATTGTCTGATCAAATTCGAAGGCTTGGATACTTTTGGCCTTCAATGATACAAGATTGTGTTGATTTCACAAAGAAGTGTCATTCATGTCAAGTACATGCCAACTTCATTCATCAACCTCCAGAGTTGCTTCATACAGCTAAATACTCATGGCTATTTTCCACATGGGGAATGGATGTGGTGGGACCTTACCCTTCAGCTACGGCCAAGCAGTTTAAGTACATTCTTACTGCTACTGATTTCTTTTCCAAATGGGAAGAGGTAGTACCTCTCAAAGAAGTCAGTTCTAAATGAATTGTTAGCTTCATCAAGTCTAACATCATTACTAGATTTGGTGTCCCTCATACCATATTGACGGACAACGGCACCAACTTCTATTCTTCTGAGGTGAAGAAATTGTATCAAGAATACAACATTAAATCCAACCATTCATCTCGGTATCATGCAGCAGCCAATGGCCAAATAGAAGCCTTTAACAAGACTCTTTCAAATATACTGCAAAAGATGGTGGATAAATATAAGAGGTCATGGCCTGATAAACTCTTTCATGCTTTATGGGCTTATCGGACTACCACCCGCAATGCAACGCGGTCAACTCCATATTTGTTGGTATATGGAACAGAAGCAGTCTTTCCAATTGAAGTTCAACTTCCCTCACTCAGAGTAGCCATTTGTGATTAGTTATCTACAGATGATCAATCCCAAAATCGATTGAATGAATTGGAACGGTTAGATGAGAAAAGATTGTGCACTTTGCACCACTTGGAAATCTATCAGAATCGAATAGCACGAGCTTTTAACAAAAAAGTTCATGTTTGTTCATTCATTCAGGGAGAATTGGTATTAGTTCTCAGAACTCCAATGATACCAGGAAAGAAACCTCCCAAGCTTGAGCCAAAATGGGAAGGACCTTATTCAATACATAGGGTCTACTCCAATGGAGCTTATTCATTAATCTCGATGGATGGAGAACTCATTACTACTCCAACTAATGCCAGATTTTTGAAGAAATATTTTGTATAAAATACAAAGTATTCACATTATGTCCCCGCAACATGACACTAAACTGTACAGCACCAGTTTGTCCTTTCTATATGACGTTAAACTATACAGCAATGGTCCAGTATGACCTTAAACTGCAACTTCGTCCCACACGACATTAAACTGTGAAAAAATTCCCTAAAAAGTCCTGTATGACTTTAAACTACACCATGGTCCAGTATGACCTTAAACTGCAACTTCGTCCCACACGACATTAAACTGTGAAAAAATTCCCTAAAAAGTACTGTATGACTTTAAACTACACCATGGTCCTGTATGACATTAAACTGCACCATCCATGGTCCATGCATATGACCCTAAACTATTTAAAAGTCCCTTACGTCCAGCAAGATGTTAAACTGTGACGTCCTAACTACATGACGCTAAACTGTATAAAAGTCCCTTACGTCTGGAAAGACGTTAAACTACATAAACTGTAAAAAAAATCCCCAATGCGTCCAACATGACGTTAAAATGGTGCACTCTTTTGTCCTCACTGTATGACATTAAACTACACAGTTCCCCCCTTTCGTCCAACATGACGTTAAACTCTATTGTTCCCATCGTCCTAACTACATGACGCTAAACTGTACAGAAAGTTCATAATACGTCCTACATGACATTAAAATGTATTTTGTCCCTGCTACATGACACTAAACTGCGCAGCACCAATAGTCCTAACTGTAAGAATTTAAACTGCATAGTCCCTTTATATGTCCTACATGACATTAAAATATGCATCGTTAAGGTTGTTGTTACCTATTGTTTCTCACACCGAGTATGACTCACGCGAGCTTAGAGAAAACCTCAACCGTAACACTCTCTTTGGGCCGCTAACCATGTATAAGTCCCAACAACATTTTTTTTATTAGATCGTTGTCCCCAAGAACAACTTGATCATTAATTCATTCTTTAATTGAACTACACGGACTTTGATCCTTGCCCTCCAGGATGGGTATGTAGGAAACCTCCCAGGGTTCAAGCCCAAAAACAATCTCTTCACATCGGTTCACCACCATCTCATATGCTGTTGATTCGTGAAACCACCCCTAGAATCAATATCTTTACATTGATTCACTTTCGTCCTTATTATATGATGTTAAACTATGCAACACTTTTGTCCGGTATGACAATAAACTACAATACTCTTTGATTTCCTCATTTAAGAAAGAACTATTATTGACATTGATTCTTAAATCATGTTTCATTTCAAAAGACTACGTGCATACATGGTAATGCCTAAACTTTTTATCTCGGGTTAAACCATCATTGCACTAAAGTCCCATTTCACCCTTCACATGTACGAACCAAATTTGTACAAAGGGTAGTTCTAGAACTACGTGGGCTTGATTCCCATCCTTATGGGATACGTAGGAACATTCGAGTATCCCTCGAATCTTGCCCCAAGTCTTTTGGGACTAACCACAAATTTCACTTTCAGTCCCTTGGCTGAAAAGTCCTCATGAGAACACACACTGTGTATTAATTATTATGGTCCGAACTCTATGACCCTAAACTAAGATCTCTCATACTTTCGTCCTGCATGACGTTAAACTGTATTTCATCCCTCATGACGTTAAACTGTATTTCGTCCTGCATGACGTTAAACTGTATTTCGTCCAGCGCGACGTTAAACTGCATTTCAAGAACTACGTATGGCTTGATTCTCATTCTTATGAGATACGTAGTGAAGTCCAAAATTTCAATTCAGGACCCAGCCACAACATGATTATGGTTATCATTGACCTATGTATCTCTATATACATTGGACAATACCCATATTTATGTGTTATAATCCTAACCTTAAATATTTTCAGATCTTCATAACCCTTTTCATGACTTTTAGTCACAAAAATGTCAAACTTCTGATAATTCTTTTGCCTGACTATGCAGTACGTGCCCATAGGTGGCCTTGCATAAACAGTCCACATAACAGACTTGTTAGCCAAAAGATACTATTTTATTTAACTATGAAGCCAATGCCCTTAGGTGGCCCTGCATAATTCAACCCCCTAACAGGTTTGTTAAATGATAGTAACTTCATTCTTGGGAAGAATGCCTTCTTTTGTCCTTATTTGTCTTAAACGACAGTATGTAGGGATCCGCAAAAAAATAGCCATCCTTAACATATTTGTCCCATATCTTTTTTCACGATCTGAAAGTATTCAAGTCTATGGTTTATTCTTCTTCCCTACGTTTGGGTCAGACCTTCATAGGAGTGATATTCATCCAGTTCTTCGATAATCTTGTCTGGAAATATCTTCTCCATATTCAAGTACCTCTTTCCATACAGCAAACTCTATACTTTATAAAATTTGAATCTCCATAAACTTTCACTGGATTTTAGCACTAGGAAAGTAAATTTCTGAGAGTTCTTTTTGCCTGACTATGCAGCACGTGCCCATAGGTGGCCTTGTATAAACAGTCTACATAACAGACTTGTTAGCCAAAAATACTATTTTATTTAACTATGCAGCCAATGCCCTTAGGTGGCCCTGCATAATTCAACCCCCTAACGGGTTTGTTAAATAATGGTAACTTCATTCTTGGAAACTACTTCTTCTAATGACTTTTAGCTCTTTTTCATATCGTTCCTCAGATTCAAATATTCTTAAGTCATAGCTTACATATTTTCCCTCATACTTGAGTATGGTAATATGTTTTCAGATAAATTATCAAGGAATTGAATCAATTTTAATCCATTTTGGTCAAAGCTATTTCGACCTTAAACATTAGTCCCTTTATGTCCAGCACGCATGACTTTAAACTGCCCACAAAAGACAAATGAACTCTGAATAAAAGTCAAGTTCCAGCTCACTAAATATACATTTTCGTATGATTTAGGTAATATTGAGCAATTAAAAGGTTCAAAGTTTGTAGGGTTATTTGTAATAATCCTAGTAAAAATAAAACTATGATTACTAAGCCCATTGGCTTAAGTAAATTTGAAGCAGGTAGTGAAAGAATGCAGGTACAAATGATTGAAGATGAAAGTGTTTTTCATTGATACACAAGAGTTAGAAGAACATCCACAGACTGGAGTCTCTTTTTTTTTTCAAGAATTACAAGAGGATTTCAACATAACTCTTCATTTGATTTACGACATCCTGAGATTTACCAGCAGTTACTTGAAGCTCGTGCACTTGACCAGCTTCACTCTTTTCAGCTTGATGAAGTGCCTTCTTAGCATCTGCGATGGCTTTCATGCCATTCATATGAGTTTCATCCAATGATTTATTAAGCTGATCAAGTTCCCCAATAACAGCATCTAACTGTTGCTGGAGTTGCACCTTCTAGACAACTTTTTCTTTGATTTTATGCTTCAGCTCCTTCATCTTGGCAGCATAATCAGCTTCATCTTGGGATACCGCAGCCTCAAATTCACCTATTTTGACTGACAGTTTCACTCTGATCAAATCTTCGCGACTTTTTTGAGCCTGCTCCCTCCTGAAAATGATCTGTTTCACCGTGGCGTGGATCTTTTCATATCCAAAACCACCAAGTCCTAGTATAACAAATTGGGATGACAATCGAGGAATTTTCGATGGTATCTCTTCTAAAGGCACCCCAGATATGATGTTCCATATGTTGTTCCATGCCTTACGTCGTGAAAATCTGAACGCTTTAAGCATCTCTGGATCTGATTCAACATCATCGTCATAGGGGGGAATGTAATCTGGAATTAATGTACTTAAAGAAGTGCATTGTCCTGCTTCCCCCCTGATTTGTGCTTCTTCACTTTCAATTCCTGTTGGGGCAGAGGCTGAGGCCTCACCTCCGGATCTAGTCATTGAATTTGATGGTCCTTCATGATTAATTGAAAGATTTAGTTAGCTTCAAAGGATAACAAAAGAATAGATTGTCTTGCGAATAAAGTACAATCACAAATATTGTTATCCCTTACCCAAGGATGGTTCAAAAACCTGAGAAGACTTCTCCCCATCTTTCCCGGTCTCAACAGGATTTTCAAGATGGGTCTCAGGAGGGTTTATTGGGTTTAGCTCTACTTGAGCTAATGTTTCTGCAATGGTAGGGTTGACATCAATGTCCACACCCTCTTC
This sequence comes from Viscum album, assembly GCA_963277665.1. NCBI lineage: Eukaryota > Viridiplantae > Streptophyta > Magnoliopsida > Santalales > Viscaceae > Viscum > Viscum album. The sequence continues at coordinate 642,568,638 of OY728155.1, read as the reverse complement.
AGGCATTGGCAGTTCAGCAACTTCTACGGAAGAAACTGCATATTGTTTTCAGTCATGGTTAGAAGTGTAAATTAAAAAAAAAAAATTGGGCGAAGGGTAGCACTCACGCCCAAGGTCTTCTAAATCACATGAAAACTTAGCATGATCATAAAATTCTTCGAAAGTCATTCCTTGATTCATCATTTCATCCAATGATACTTCAGAATCCTGGTTAGTCTCACCAGTGGGAGCATTTGCTACATCTTCTTGCCGACTTATGTCCTGCAACCCCTGACCCTGGACAACATCTTCAGCAGTAGGAGGGATACTGGGAATGGATGCTAGCTCTTCTTCAGGAGCAACCAAGTCAGCTTGAGTCTGTGATCGTTCTACAGCACCCTCCACGGCCTTTGAAGGAGGGTCAGTCCCTTCCCTCAAGGGGGAAATTGAAGAAGCCCCTACAATACTCAGAAATATGAGTAACCATGTGATTATGAGTATAAACTCATGATTATTTGAAGGACTTACCGCTAAAAATGAAGCATTTAGCTGTGGATTTCCTCCTTCGTTGCCTTTTCTTCTTTTGTTTTTTCGGAGTATCAGTAGTCTCCCTTATTGGCACTTGGATTGGAGAATGGAAGGCTATGTCCAGCACCTCATTCATGGCCTGTTGGCCTGGAGATATCTCGCCTGGTTCGCGAGGAGAATCAGCATCAGCCCCGATAGTAGTACCACCAGGGCTATACTGTGGCAAAGGAACCCCAGTTCCTTTCTTTTCAAGCTTCAAGATGAAGAAAATAACTTCCTTAAGTAACAAAGCTTCAACTAAAATCAAGTTGCAAAGAAAATAAGGAAAGAAAACTTACATCTTCAGGAGCCACGTACTCTTTCCATTCCTCATCTCCAGAACCACCAGCCCCCTCAGTGGCGCCACGATCAATCATTTCCTTCACCTGCCTGGTGATAGGAACAGAGTCATCAATGGCATATATGAGCATTTCCAGCTCTCTAATGTAAGCTCTCACTTCATTGGGGTTATCTTCGTATTGAAGATTTTTAGAAGCTATAAGATTTCCTATTCCATGAAGTTGTAGGCCCTCACACAAATCCAGCCAGGTGGTCTCAGTACCACAGTATAAGCCCTACCATAGCTGAACAGCCTCTGGTCTTAGATATAAAGGTTGTGAGGAAGGTCCTACAATTTTTGATTTTAATTTCTTCCAAGCTCCTGCAGATACAAATAGAGAATAAGAAAGTAAGACTTATTACTTTATAAAGTAGCAGTGATTGAAATTACTACAATGAAACAACTCACCAGGAGTTGATGGAGTGAGTCTTTTAATTCTGGCTGGAGGATTATATCGGGCACGAAACCGCTTTGCTGCCGATTGTGCCTCATCATCCCCATCATGATAATCCAATGAATCAGTTCTAGAAGAGGAGTCTGTTGAACCTATTTCAGGTGGGGAAGTGTCACCTTCATGAGGAAGGGTTTCTTTTTCTACAGTCATCTTCCTCTTTCCCACTTGAGATACTGGGTGATTCAATATCCCTTTGGGGTATGATGCTATCCAGTGTTCGGCATAATATGTAGTCAAATTATGTGCCGCTTTTTCAACTGGTAGATCAAATACTACCCCAGTCTTCTCTATTGATGTCAGCAGCCATAGTTGTCGAGAAACCATCAGATGTTTCTCTAACCTGACATGTACCAGAGGGGATACAACAATCTATTGCATACATTTTAATTGGCGTGAAAATCTATATGGAGCATAGGCCTCACATATGATCTCTCCATCAATCCTGGCTACTAACACACCATCCCTGCAAGCTAGAATGTATGCCCTCAAATCCAAATGGGCTGTCCCATCATCAAAAAACCACCCGGATGGCGGACTTCCATAGGGAAAAAAGTTGAATTCCTTAAACATGCTCAGCCTCACTTTCATGTCATAAACATTAACATCTAATGGAGCAATTCCAGAGAATGCTTGCACTGATGGTCTGAAAGAGCTTCCAGGAATTTGTAATCCATTCTGTACATTGTAAGTCCTGAAGTGAGTGGCGATCCATCCCCACAAAACCTGTAATGGTCCCACTATTCTTAAAGGAGATTTACCCAGGAAGACATGAAGTAAACTCCTGTGAATATTTGCTAAAATGGGGGTAGCTAACCCAACCATTTTTCCCTCATCCAACTTTGCCGCAATGACGAAGGTCCCTGACCTAACGCCTCCCTTCGAATCCCTGACCGAAAAGAGATAAACACTGAGCCACATTTCCAAGAAACCCGCCAGATGAGTTTTCTTTGGAATTCTTTGATTCACTTCATATCCCCACTTTTCAAACTCTCCTGCTTCTAGAGTTGGCCAGAATGTGCCAGGAGCTCCTCTCTTCTCAGGTTTTGGACAGGTGGTAGGACGTTTGGGCCTGGTATCCTTGGATTTATTTTTCTTGGATCCTTTTTCTTTTGGATCCATCCCTTTCTTCTCAATAAGAAACACATTCATCCATTCTTCCGGATTAATATCTTTTCTAAAATGAGTTAATGAGGTCTCTGAACTCTTGATCCTGTGGAAGATCTTAAATAATTCTCAAGCTAAAGCAGGAGTCTTCTCTAAATCATTCCAAGTCACCTTGGGAGGAATGAATTCATCATACATATCGCCCAAAATTGGAGCCCCTGATATCTTATGGACATCCCACAAACTGATACCTACTTCTCCATGAGTCAAATGTAAAGAATTAGTTGCTGGGCTCTAGTGGCTGAGTATCTCTGGCACGAAGTTATAATGTCTGTAAACATATGTTTTCCTAACCCAGATAGCCTCATATATTGCAGCTCTCTTCAGATCCTTGATAAACTCTGCGCAGGTCTATCGCACCCAGTATGCCCACATCCAAGTTGGCTTCACACCTCCCCCAGGACGGAAATCCCAACTTTTCTTCTAGCCTTTGGATTGATCCATCTGAGCATTTCATAAGATCGAAGGATGACAATGTGGTTGAAGCTCAGGTGTATGTTTTTTCAGATCTGGTGTGCAAGGGATATGATGCATCATATAGGCCTTCTCCACTGTTCCAGCAGTTAGAAATACTCATCCACCTGAGATATTTGCTGAAGCAAAGTTGGTATAATTCTGAAACCATGAAAATGGAAGATAATTCTTTACTTCTGGAATAATGAATTTCTTGTAGATGACCATAGCCATACAAAGGTAGATAAGTGCTTTGAGGAAAGCTGAGATGATATTTCTTCAGATAATTATCCAAATTTGGAAGAGTACTATCTTTTACAGTATAGTAATCATGGCCAATGATGTTCATCATATCATCTATCCGCTTGCTAGCCAGTTCATCAATTAATCCGGGTCTAAGAGCCATTAATTCTGCACAAAGAGTTGAATAAGTTAATTTATAAATGAATTAATTTTTCACAAACTTTGTGAAAGAAATCAAAAAAATGTCTAAGGCATTAAGGCGCACAAGTGTTACATGTGCCGCACAAGTTTTTGTCGCGCATGTATCACCGCGCAAGTCCTATTACCTTGAAAGTAGCGCGACAACGAGGAAACAGTGGAAAAAGAGACTTGCGCGGCGAAGATGGCTTGCATGGCGAGAGCTCGAGAAATTCAGGATCAGATGCTATACACGGCCAAAAGCTGTGTATTTATAGGCCAGGAAGCCTATCTGCGCGCCGTACCCAGTGCGCTTAAGGCCTGCACGGAGAGAACTTGCACGCTGCCCTTTGCGCCATCAAGAATTGCGTGCCATCTTTCCTTTGGATGTCTGTGATTTCCTCAGAGTCAAATCCTAATTTCTTTTGGATCCAACTCTGAGGGGGGACTTTTATTAACGCTCCTTTCGTCACAGAATCTAAAGATTGGAAAAGGGGAATATATGAGCATAAAGTGATTCAACCTTTGAAGAAAACATCAAAAATCGATAAAGGGATGAACAAGGAAAACTTTGCCCATAGGCCGCGCAAGTTCCTTCATGTTCGCGCAAGTCCACTTGCACGATGCAACTTGACGCGCAAGTGACTTACGCGACCTAATTGATAAACCGCCCGGTAACCGCCCAAGGTCTTCTCCTGCCTATAAATAGACCCTGTGGGCCCCCCATTCAAAAAAGATCTTTTTTCAGAAACTCGGATTGAAGCTCCCGACGCCCAAGTCTCTTCTCAAAGCTTCCAGAACACTTCTAAGGTAATTTCTTACCTAGAACGAAAGATCTAAAGAGAGGGAGTAAGGCCTAAGTGTTGAAACTCATCAACACTTGCGCGCCTGAGTGGTCAGTCCTTAAGGGAAGTGGTCACACTTGCGCTCCGCCTTACTCCTTCGATAGAACTTGCGTGTCCCTTTTTTGGAAGAACCTCAAGAGGATTCTAAAGGCTTTAATGAAGAGTCGCTCAAGTATTTCAAATTTTGGTTGAATATCGCGCAAGTACCCACCATGTCGCGCAGGTATACCTGCGCGACCAATACTTGCACGCCACCGCAGTACCTGTGCGCCTTCCAAGACTTGCGCCCCCCTTCCCTTTTTGGGTGCCTTTCTTGCCCATTTCACCCCTCTTAAGCCATTACACCTTTCCTTTTCAAGATTCAGTCTTCAAGACACTCTTCAAATCCATTTATGGCATGATTTCTTGATTTGAATTCCTTATCTGAAAGGAATTCTGTGGAATATCTCTCAAAACCTAGTGATTTAAATATATTTATGTCACCAAATATGGAGAGTTCATTCATTCAACCTCATCCTTTAAGATGAGAGAATCCTTAAACCTGGGTCTCCTTTTCAGGAATAAGTCCCAGTCATAATCCTGGGCTTCCTTTTCAGGAGTAAGCCCCAAGTCCCCTAACCTAGGCCTCCTTTTCAGGAATAAGTCCCAGTCATAATTATGGGCATCCTCTTTAGGAGTAAGCCCCAAGTCCCTTAATTTTTGGGCATACTTCTTAGGAGTAAGCCCCAGATCCTCTAATTTGGGCTTCCTTTTCAGGAATAAGTCCCAAGTCCCTTAAATTCTATTTAACCAGTCCTAATTTACGTTTGATCTGGGATTCCTTCTCAGGAGTAAAACCCAGTTATCAATCTTCTCCTAATTTGGGTTTCCTTTTCAGGAATAAGTCCCAAGTTAGAGTATTCAAATCTCCATGAAGCACATATACCTTTATGGACCCTGTTCCTGGATTTTCTCCCTAAAGTAAATCCTAACCTTCATTTATCTGGGCAGTCATATATACATAAGCCCCAAACCATTTCTTATGATTACATTTTTCATGGCCCAATTGTCTATTTTATTACCAATACCTCTTCTTTCTCACACCTAGCATGACTCACGTGAGCTTAGAGAGTAAAAGTAATTATGATATCCTTCTTTGAGCCATCAATCATAAACATTATACCCCCTTATTCGTACTACGTGGGTTCTGATTCCTTTTCCAAAAAAAGGATACGTAGGTAGCCCATCTATGGGTTCGATCCCAACTTTGAAATAATTCATGTCCTTCTGAATGACAATAAACTTCAAGTGCCCCACTGAGTGGCTTTAAAACCAGCCTAGTCATCATAATGACCAAGAGACTTTTATATAAATATTTGAAGGATACCATTGACCAAGAATCTCTAAATAGATATAGATGATTCTCTATCGATGAAGAACCTCGAATACATATAAAAGAATCTCTAAATTTCTTACATATTTAATCATTGATTGTTAAACTGAAGGAAAGCTCATTTTATACTTGGTAATATAATAAGGATTCATGAACATAACTTAAATCTATAAGGAGAGTCCCGGAATAGACAATAATTCCCCTCAAAAAGGTGTGATGAGTCCGACCTCCCATCCTCTCGACCAATGAAAATTCCTAAGCCTCATCAGTCTACAAGCTAATGAGCGCCTACCTTTGGAAAGTAGGTCCAAATGGATGTGGAATCATTGGATGTTTCTGGTTCTATGAACAAACCCGTTAGAAACCGATCGGAACGTTTGAATATCCCATCCAGGAGGTCATCCCCGAATTCCGAGGGAAACAGTGTTGCGGCAACCAGAGTCAAAGGCGACTCACCGCGTATGCATAGGTAAGCATATATATAATAAGTTCTTCCATTATATGTATATATTCCCATGGAAACACAATTAAATATAAGGGGCTAGGTGTGATTATGTATATATATGGAAAATGCATATGTGTGTGGGTGATAACGAGAATATGCATGTGTGCATATATATAAGGATCCCCTTGTGCATGTTCAATGCCATGCAGACACGTACATAGGGGTTAGGGAGTCCTTATGTATATGTAAAGGTGCATATGCCTGAAGGATAGATGAAGCAGCTTAGAGTTGTTGCTGATAAAAGTTTCAAGCACCGAGTGTGGATTGGATCCTTGGAGGTAGGGTCCCTCTACTAGAATATTTAATTCAAGAATGTTTTAAAATGTATTTAGTTTCCTTCTTAATTCTTCTTGTTTGTATTAAATTTCAATTCTTTAATAAGTGTTAGTTAAGGTAATTGTTTCATTTGATAAACAAGTCATGGTTTTGCAATAAAACCCCTCCAAATGAGTTTCACTATCTGCAAAAACTCACAGTGGTATACCTTGAATAACATTATACTTGACCCTTTTTATATCCCTGTATGAGGTTGCAAGGGGCCTGTCCAAGGGGGGTACAAGGGGGGGTGTCTAGGAGGGGGGGGGGGGGGTGAAAAGGGGCATGGGTGTGTAGGAGGGGGGGGGGGGGGTGTTCAAGGGGGTTGTCCGGGGGGGTTCAAGGTTAAATTAATGAATTAAATGAGTTAAATTGGATAAAAAATGATTAACTTGGAACATGAGAGGTAATGCCTCATGTAGTGAATTATGTTATGGTTATGCCTCCTTTCTAAAGTTTAGTTGGATGGCATGACACTAGATATCAGCACAGGATCCATAAAATTACGCCAAACAGTTTGGTAAGTCTTCCACCATATTGGATTCACGAATAGGTATGAAGTGAGATGACTTTGAGATCCAATCCATAACCCCCCGTAAGGAATCATATTTTCAAACCATTCTTAGTAAACCTATGTAAAAAATTATAGTTATTTTCTCTAATTTTCACATAGATATAGGTTCGGTTTGCAACATGTGTCTGTGTGGGGGGGGGGGTGTTTAAGGGGGCTATCCGGGGGGGGGGGGGGGTTGTTTAGGGGGAGGGGTTTAGGTTAGAGGGGGGTGTCTAAGAGGGGGGGGGGGGGGTCGAGGGATTTTTAGGGGGGTGAAAGGGGCTGTCTGGGGGGGGGGGGGGTGCAAGGTGGGTGTTCAAGGGGGTTGTCCAGGGGGTGCAAGGTTGCTGTCCCGGGGGTGCAAGGGGGGGTGTGTCTAGAAGGGGCGGGGAGTGAAAGGGGGAATGGGTGTGTAGGGGGTGGAAATGGGGTGTTCAAGGGGGTTGTAAAAGGGGTGCAAGGGGGATTTCCAAGAGGGGGGGGGGATGTCCAGAAGGGGGAAAGGGGGTGTCCGGGTGGAAGGGGGGTGTCCAGGAGTGGGGGGGGGGGTCAGGGCATGGGTGTGTAGGGTGGTTCAAGGGGGTGTTCAAGGGGGTGCAAGGGGAATGTCCAAGGGTGAAAGGGGGTGTCCAGGAGGGGGGGGGGGGAGTGCAAGGGGGCATGGGTGTACGGGGGGGGGGGGGGGGGGTGTTCAAGGGGGCTGTCTGGGGGGGGGGGGTATCTAGGGAGTGAGGGAGGGGGTGTCCAAGTGGGAGGGGGTGTCCAGGATGGGGGGGGGGGGGGTTCAGGGGATGTCTAGGGGGCTTTTTTAGGGGGAGGGGGGGGGGGTGGGAAACTGCATGGGTGGTGGGGGGGGGGGGGGGTCAAGGGGGTTGTCCAGGCGGGGTGCAAGGGGGGGGGGGTGTCTAGGAGGGGGTGATGGGTGTGTGTGTGTGTGTGTGGGGTGGGGGGTGCATGGGGGGTGTTCAAGGGGGTGCAAGGGGGCTGTCTGGGGGTGCAAGGTGGGGGGGGGGGATGTCCAGGAGGGGGGGGGGCAAGGGGGTATAGGTGTTCAAGGGGGGTTCTCCCAGAGGGGGGTGTCCAGGAGGGAGGGGGGGTGTCCAGGTGGGTGGGGGAGGTGTCCAGGGGGGTGTCCAGGAGGGAGGGGGTGTCTAGGTAGGAGGGGGGGGGGTCAGGGGCTATCTAGGGGGCTTTGTAGGGGGGGGGGGGGGTGGGCTACTGCATGGGGGATGTATGGGGTGCAAGGGAGATTTCCAGGGGGTGGGCTACTATGGGGGGGTGAAAGGGGGGTGTTCAAGGGGGTGCAAGTGGGCTGTCTAGGGGGGTGGGATACTATACGGGTGAAGGGGGGGGGGGAAGGGGACTGTCCATGGGGTGAAAGGGGGGTGTCCCGGAGGGGGGTGCAAGGGGGAATGGGTGTGCAGGGGGTGTCCAGGATGGAGGGGGTGTCCAGGTGGGAGGGGGTGTCTAGGAGGAGGTTTAAGGGGTGTAAGGGGGCTGTCCAAGGGGGTGGGATACTGTGAGGGGGGGGGGGGGGGTGCAAGGGGGTTGTCTAGGGGGTGGGCTACTGGGGGGGGGGGGGGTCTAGGGGGTGTTCAGGGGGGGGGGAAATGAGGTTATCTGGGAGGGGGGGGGGGTCTAGAAGGGAGGTGCAAGGGGGAATGGGTGTGCAGGGGGGTGTCTAGGAGGGAGGGGGTTTCTAGGTGGGAGGGGGGTGTCCAGAAGGGGGGGCATGGGGGTGCAGGGGGGGTGAAAGGGATTGTCTAGGGGGGAATGTGGGTGTATGGGGGTGTTCAAGGGGGATTTCTAGGGTGGGCATGTGGGTATGGGTGTAAAGACCCGTAAAATTCAAGGTAATTTTTTTCTTAATTTTTCTTTCAGATTTTACAAGAACGCAGTTTCTGATGACACCTGATTCTGAGGCCCGGTGTGCCTAGAATAAATTTCCAAATTTTGCCTCGGGTACGTTCAGTGAACGAATGAGCGGGTTTTCCTAACTTTTGAACCGGTTCTTGGAATCGAAATCTGAGGGCACCGATGGAATCGCAGCGTCGATAATTGCTTAAGAACACCTTTTTCGGAGTTGTGTTTTCTCGGGTGAGGTTATTAAATTTTGGGGTTAACTAAAGAATAAAATAAAATTTTGTGCAACCAAATTTTATTTTTATTTAAGGTAGCTTAACCCTAAGCTTGATGGTTGGAGTGGGACCCACTAATACCCTAACTCCTAGGTAGGATATTAGTGAGGTGGGGCCCACACGAGCCCCACCCCTTTATTTAATTTTACCTTCCACGTGTATTTAATATGGTAACTCACCCGCACGCCCCTTTTTAAATGCCAAGTCAGCTCTCACGTTTAATTAAATTTTAAACGCCTCATTAATTGGTCAATGCTCATTAATTAAATCGTGATCTGTTTTGAATTTCAAAAGAGTTGCCATGGGAAATAAATAAGGAAAGGCCTTATTTTATTAAGTTGTTGTTTCTTTGTGCAAGAAGAATTGGGAGAGGAATAACACAAGCCTTGAATCTTCACCTTCTTTGTTGAAGAACGCGAAGAACGCGAAGAACTCACCGTCGCTGACGAAGGACGCCGGCCTCTGAAGAAGGGTGATGAAGAACGCCAAACCCTCGGAGATCGACGAAGCGACGCCGTGTACCACGACGCTGACGATCCTCCTTCCGCGACGCTGCTTCCGCGACGTTCCTTATTCCACAACAATCTTCGATCATCAACCGCTTGAGGTAGGGGTTATTTGTTTTTTTCCATGGTTTTTCCTTTGCCGTTCATCGTCTTCTTATTGAGCCTCCATCTATCGTAATAACGGGAGGATGTCGGACCGCACGAACACGACCGACCCTCCTCCCCATTTTGTTGGTTGTAATTGTTGCGGCACGAGCAAAGGCGGCGCGGTGCAACGACACCGTGCAGAAACAACGAAGAACGGGCGAAGAAGCGCTGCGCCGTCGTGCCATGCCATTGCGGCGATTCGAAGGCTCCGCGGATTGTTTAATTGATGGCGGATCGATGGGCATTGACGAAACAGGCCGCATAGGCGGTTTGATGATTCCGCAGTAAAGTGTGAGACCCGAGGTGAACGCCGGCGTAGACGGAATCGAAAACGGACCATCGGAGCAACTCCGGTGGCCCGCAGAATTCTCTGGCGGCCGGAGGCGGCGGCGCCCGGCGTGCCCCCGGGAAGGGCCGCCGCGACTGAAGCCCCGACGGCAGGCAGCTGGTCCCGCGGCCGCGCGGGACCGGGGGCGACGCGGTGCTGGGCCGCGTCCGTTCGCAAGGAGTGGCCCCCACACGGGGGCCGCAGCTCCAATCAAGGGGGCAGCACCCCCTTTGCGCAGCCGCTCGGCCAGCGCCGAGCCGACCCCGCTCGGCCAGCGCCGAGCCGCCCCGGGCCGGACCGGCCGCACCGGGCCAGGCCGCCCAGGCTAGGCTGGGCCGCGCCCACCGGGCCGGGCCGTTCCCTAATGGGCCGGACCTGGACCTGGTTCGGGTCGACCTGGTTCAGGCCGACCCAGGGGGGGTTGGGCCAGGTCGGTCCGGGCCCAGACCCCCCCATTTTCAGACTATTTCCGGTCTTCTGCACATATCTTGGGCTACGGACCTCTGATCGATGCACCGTTAGTTACGATGCGATCCTTGGATCGAGACAGTTGTTTCGGTATATTACACTCAAGGTTTCAGAGAACTTTGGGTATGTCCGGGTTGGTTCGAGCACGAAACCAACCGGGCCCTCGGAGCGGAAACACTTATAACTTGAGCTCCGGACGTCCGATTGACGTGCCGTCGACTTTGCTGGATTCCTCTTAGTGAGAAAGATCTTTTGGATTACTCCAATCGAGGTTTGGACGCAGTTGGAGTGCGGTCGGGTTGGTTTTGACTTAAAAAACAACCGGGCCCCTGGAATGAAAAATCCAATAACTCTCAGACCGGGCGTCCGATTGACGCGCCGTCTGTCACGTTGTTTTCCTTTTGACGAGATGGAACTTTGGGATACATCAACTCTGGAATACGTGTCAGCTGATGTATTGACCTCTTGGCTCGTGGAGTGGACCCTCCCAGAATGAGCGTGCTGTGTGCTAAAACCCTGGAGCTGGCTGCGTCTGCGACGACGATGACTACTGTACGGGAATCCTCCGTGGGTTCGACGGTGACGACTATGACACTTTCAATCATTATGAAACCCTAGAGCTGGCTGAGACTTGACGACTTCTGATCGATCGACTCAGTGTGTTTCGGATAGCCCAGTGGGGAGCGTTTGGTTGTAGCGGCAGACCCACGACGGAGGAGCGCTTGGTTGTAGCGACAGACCCGCGGTACTCAACAGAAGGAGTACCTCTGGAGGCTATGAGGGGGAGCGCTTGGTTGTAGCGGTAGACCCACGATGGAGGATCGCTTGGTTGTAGCGGCAGACCCGTGGTACTCAATAGAAGGAGTACCTCTGGAGGCTATGAGGGGGAGCACTTGGTTGTAGTGGCAGACCCATGGTGTGAAGTGCTTGGTTGTAGCAGTAGGCCCACAGTACTCGACAGGTGGAGTACTACAACAGTCCAAGGTTAATGGGAAGCACTTGGTTGTAGCGGCAGGCCCACTGTACTCGATAGAGGAGGAGTTTCCCAGCAGCTATGGTTTCAACTTCTTGATTAAATCCTGGTTTGAGCTGAGTCTTGACTTTCAATCTTTATCTTTGATAAGATTGATTTGATATCTTGTGTGGATTACATTATGATTTCCTGTGTGAATTTGAGTTGTGTTTTCCTGTGTGGACTGGGTTGTACTTGGGCTCGAATGTTGGAGCCAAACTGAAATTGATGACTTAGGTATATGTATGGGCATATACCTAAGTAGTGACGGATGTTACTTCGTGATTTTATCTTTACTTTGTGGATTATCCTTTGTGGATTCTGGGAGACCTTTGGGGGTCTCGGGGTCCCTACTGAGTAGCTTATACTCACCCCTGCACGGGCTATTCCTGCATTACGTTGTGTTGGATGTAGACGACTGACAGTGCTAATCATGGTGGAGGCTTTTGGAGCAAGTCGGTACCTGAAGGTGGACCACTGGGTGGGACATACACGGAGTGGACGACTGGACCCGTGGAGCTGAGGAGGATATCTGTACCCACCCTTCAGGTGGGACTTCTAGTGGACGGCTCGACGTTGCGGCTTTACCTTTCAGTTGCTGTACTTTCTTTCCAGTTGTACTTTACATTCAGTTTGGGTTTGTATTCTGGCTCACTTACTTTTCCGCACTTACTTTTGTACCCAGTTTTACTTAGTGTTTACTTTTTCTTGCTTACTCTGTGGTAGTTGTTTACTTTACAAAGGCAATGCCTTCCCTTTTTATTGGGAATTATGCCTTGGTGCTAGTCGCTATCCTCTGACCTATGGAAGGTGGGCTTGGGGTAGTCACAACATGGGCCCCGAGGACGGGTCGTGACAAATTGGTATCATAGGAGTTCGGTTATACCGCAGAAATCAGGACTCTGATCTTTCTTCTATGTGAAGAAATAGTGTTAAGGGTATTGAGTGTGGTTATCAGTCCAGGGAGTCCAGTGTTGGTGCGGCGACCGATGTATCCGTACACCAGGACCCTGACTTCTGATTTCCGACTCAATACACGAAAACATTGATTGCATGTGTGTTTCAAAGGTTTTCTTTGTGATTACTTTGTGTTAGCTCACCAGGTTCTGTTTTGACCGTGGCTCACCTGTTCTTTTCAGGATGGCCCCTCGACGGCAGCCAGGTAGGGTTCCGAGTTTTGTACGTACTGACAGCCCGCCAAGTGACGAGGCCTTAGTACAGGGCCCTCTTCCAGTTGAGGCACCAGCGGAGGCATCAGCGGTACTACCACCCGTTGGTCCACCAATGCCACCGGCCCCAGTAGTAGGCGATGCACGCCGCTTGAGCGCGCTGCACGAGTTCCAGTGCCAGAGGCCACCCAGGTTCCAGGGAGAGACGGACCCACAGGCGGCTGAGGATTGGATGGAGGCTGTAGTTTGAGTTTTCAGGCTAGTGGGGACACCAGATGACCTCATGGTGATGCTTACAGCGAGCCTCCTGCACGCGGCAGCAGGAAGATGGTGGAGCTTGATGCTCCAGGTGCACAACGAGGCATCTCTTCTTTGGACGGACTTTGAGAGCCTCTTCCGCTCAGAGTTCGTCCCAGCCACCCTCCGTGCGGTGCACATCCAGGAGATACTACAGCTGCGGCAGGGAAGCATGACGGTATCCCAGTACTCGGCGAGGTTTAATGATCTCTCGCGCTATTCCACGGACATGGTACGAGACCCATTCTTCAGGGCCCAAACCTTCGAGCAGGGGATCTGGCGAGAGATCAGAGCTTCAGTTGTTTCTCACAGCATCCCGACGCAGACAGGGGTGTTGGAGCGAGCCCTCTTAGTGGAGAGTTTCCTTGCTGAGCAGTCTCCAGCAGTAGGACCCACCACTAGCCGGCATGCGATAGAGTCTTCTACAGTGGGAAATAGACAAATGACACAGAGGTCCAAGAGGACTAGACCTACAGGTGGTCGACCGCATGACACATGATCGTTTGTGCGAGGCACCCAAGGTGAAGAATGACTTACCATGAGCGAAAAGTGTTACTCCTGTGGCGGGGTTGGTCACATGGCTCGTGACTGTCCGACCCGCCATACAGATGATCAGTAGATAAACGAAGGACCTCCCAGGCAGAGGCAGGGGTTTGACCATGGCGGTCCGCAGGGAGCAGGCGGGCGAGGAAGAGGAGATGGCCATACAACTGGAGGTGGACGACGCTTCGAGGTGTTGCCACCACCACCACCAGGAGGTCCACCCCGACTGCAGGGAATGGGTGGGCAGGGGAGAGCTCAGCTTCAGGCAGCTGAGGCCTATGATCATGGAGCTCCGGGAGCAGATGGATAGGAGCGGGACTAGCTCCAGGCATAGAGACTTATGTTCAACTTGCTTCTAGATTTGTTGATGTTTGTTTTTAGATGCTTTGTGTCTTTTTACTTTGAGCTACAGTAATAAAAGACACATTTCCTTGTGGTATTTACTTTATTGTCCTCTCTTTTTGTTGTCACTAAGAGGTTCCGGTTAAAAAAAAACCTTTGACTTAACCCTCACTTTTGAGATACCTACTGGAGGAGACCCATTTACCACACACTGATGCCGACAGTGTGACTCAACCCTTAGAGGCGAGAGTAACGGTTGGATCTCTTGGTAGTAGCGTCGAGGCCTTACGACGTCATCCTTGGTATGGATTAGTATCATCCATGTCAGGATTGACTATATTAGGCAAAGAACGTGGTTTATCCAGGGGGTGAGACCGGATTTATCTTATCGTTAAAGAAGAAATCTTAGAAGCTCTTGTAGGACCAGAAAAGGTCCAAGTCACCCAGGAGTGGAAGAGGACAACTCAGAGCCAACAAAAGACTTATACTGACAGGAGGCGGAGACCACTAGAGTTCGAGGATGGCGACCACGTCTTCTTACGAATCTCACCTCGACGTGGATTACAGAGATTTGGCCTAGGTGGAAAGTTGTCTCTGCACTTCATTGGACCCTTCTAGGTCCTCAACAGGGTAGGTGAGGTGGTTTACCGCTTGACCCATCCACCTCAGTTGCACCGGGTGCACGACGTCTTCCACGTATCTCAGCTTAGGAGATACGTGCATAGCCCGACACATAGCATCGACCATGGGGAGTTGGACTTTGATGATGGGGCGAATTTTGCGGAGGTCCTGGTGGAGGTCGAGGATCGACAGGAGCGGGTCCTACGTGGACGATCGATTCCCCAGTGTGCATTAGATGGCAGCACAGGAACCTCCAGGAGAGCACTTGGAAGCGGGAGGCTCAGATGCGTGCACAGTACCCCCATTTGTTTCCCTAGTTTATGATGTATCTTTACAGGGACGTAAAGTCCTGAGGTGGGAGTAATGTAAAGACCCGTAAAATTCAAGGAAATTTTTTTTCTTACTTTTTCTTTGGGATTTTACAAGAACACAGTTTCTGATGACACCTGATTCCGAGGCCCGGTGTGCCCAGAATAAATTTCCAAAGTTTGGCTCGGGTATGTTCAGTGAACGAACGAGTGGGTTTTCCTAACTTTTGAACTGGTGCTCAGAATCGAAATCCGAGGGCACCGATGTAATCGCAGCGCCGATAATTGCTTAAGAACACCTTTTCCGGAGTTTCGTTTGCTCGGGTGAGGTTATTAAATTTTGGGGTTAACTAAAGAATAAAATAAAATTTTGTGCAACCAAATTTTATTTTTATTTAAGGTAGATTAACCCTAAGCTTGATGGTTGGAGTGGGACCCACTAATACCCTAACTCCTAGGTAGGATATTAGTGAGGTGGGTCCCACACAAGCCCCACCCCTTTATTTCCTTTTAACTTCCACGTGAATTTAATATGGTAACTCACCCGCACTCCCTTTTTAAATGCCAAGTCAACTCTCACGTTTAATTAAATTTTAAACGCCTCATCAATTGGTCAATGCTCATTAATTAAATCGTGATCTGTTTTGAATTTCAAAACATTTTCCATGGGAAATAAAATAAGGCAAGGCCTTATTTTATTAAGTTTTTGTTTCTTTGTGCGAGAAGAATTGGGAGAGGAATAACTCAAGCCTTGAATCTTCACCTTCTTCATTGAAGAACGTGAAGAACGCGAAGAACGCACCGTCACCGATGAAGGACGCCGGCCTCCGACGAAGGGCAATGAAGAACGCCGAACCCTCGGAGATCGACGATGCGTCGCCGTGTACCGCGACGCCGAAGATCCTCCTTCCGTGACGCTTCTTCCGCAACAATCTTCGATCATCAACCGCTTGAGGTAGGGGTTATTTGTTTTTGCCGTGGTTTTTCCTTTGCCGTTCATCATCTTCTTATTGGGCCACCTGCTATCGTAATAACGGGAGGAGGTCAGACAGCACGAACATGGACGACCCTACTCCCCCTTTTGTTGGTTGTACTTTTTGCGGCATGAGAAAAGGCGGCGTGGT
The DNA here is from genome assembly GCA_963277665.1 of Viscum album. Taxonomy (NCBI): domain Eukaryota; kingdom Viridiplantae; phylum Streptophyta; class Magnoliopsida; order Santalales; family Viscaceae; genus Viscum; species Viscum album. The sequence goes on along the minus strand of OY728155.1, from coordinate 642,552,668 downwards.
GCAACGACACCGCGTGGAAACAACGAAGAACGGGCGAAGAAGTGCGGCGCCGTTGTGCCGCGCCGTTGCGGCGATTCGAAGGCTCCACGGATTGTTTAATTGACGGCGGATCGACGGGCATTGACGGAACGGGCTGCAGAGGCGGTTTGATGATTCCACAGTAAAGTGCGAGACCCGAGGTGAACGCTGGCACAGACGGAATCGAAAACGGACCAATGGAGAAACTCCGCCGGGAAGGGCCATCGCGGCGGCAGGCGGCTGGTCCCGCGGCCGCGCGGGGACCGTGGGCGACGTAGCACCGGGCTGCGTCCGTTGGCAAGGAGCAGTCCCTACGCGGGGCCGTGACTCCAATTAAGGGGGTAGCGCCCCCTTTGCGCGGCCGCTCAGCCAGCACCGAGCCGACCCCGCTCGGCCAGCGCCGAGCCGCCCCGGACCGGGCCGCGCCGGCTGGGCTGGGACGCGCCCACCGGGCCTGTCCGTGCCCTAATGGGCTAGACCTGGACCCGGGGCAGGTCGACCCGGTTCGGGCCGACCTAGGGGGGGTTGGGCTGGGTCGGTCCGGGCCCAGACCCCCCCATTTTGAGACCATTTCCGGTCTTTTGCTCATATCTTGGGCTACGAAACTCTGATCGACACAAAGTCAGTTGCGATGAAATCCTTGGATTGAGAAGGTCATTTTGGTATATTACACTCAAGGTTTAGGAGAACTTTGTGTATGGCCGGGTTGGTTCGAGCACGAAACCAACCGGGCCCTCGGAGCGGAAACACTTATAACTTGAGTTCCGGACGTCCGATTGATGTGCCGTCGACTTTGCTGGATTCCTCTTAGTGAGACGGATCTTTTGGCTTACTCCTCTCGAGGTTTGGATGCAGTTGGAGTGCATTCTGGTTGATTTTGACTTAAAAACCAACCGGGCCCCTAGAACAAAAAAGCCAATAACTCTCAGACCGGGCGTCCGATTGACGCGCCTTCTGTCACGTTGTGTTCCTTTTGATGAGACAGAACTTTGGGATACATCAACTCTAGACTACGTGTTAGTTTATGTATTGAACTCTTGGCTCGTGGAGTGGAACCTCCCGGAACGAGCGTGCTGTGTGCTGAAACCCTAGAGCTGGCTGCGTCTGCGACGACGATGACTACTATACGGGAATCCTCCGTGGGTTCGACGGTGACGACTACGACACTTTCCATAATTATGAAACCCTAGATCTGGCTGAGACTTGACAACTGATGATCGATCGACTCGGTGTGTTTCGGATAGCCCAGTGGGGAGCGCTTGGTTGTAGCGGCAGACCCACGGCGGAGGAGCGCTTGGTTGTAGCGGCAGACCCGCGGTACTCAACAGAAGGAGTACCTCTGGAGGCTATAAGGGGGAGAGCTTGGTTGTAGCGGCAGACCCACGGAGGAGGAGCGCTTGGTTGTAGCGGCAGACCCGCGGTACTCAACAGAAGGAGTACCTCTGGAGGCTATGAAGGGGAGCACTTGGTTGTAGCGACAGACCCATGGCGGGAAGCACTTGGTTGTAGCAGCAGGCGCACAGTACTCGACAGGTGGAGTACTACAACAGTCCAAGGTTAATGGGAAGCGCTTGGTTGTAGCGGCAGGCCCACTGTACTCGATAGATGAGGAGTTTCCCAGCAGCTATGGTTTCGACTTCTTGATTAAATCCTGGTTTGAACTGAGTCTTGAATTTCAATCTTTATCTTCGATAAGATTGATTTGATATCCTGTGTGGATTACGTTATGCTTTCCTGTGTGGATTTGAGTTGTATTTTCCTGTGTGGACTGGGTTGTACTTGGGCTCGGATGTTGGAGCCGAACTGGAATTGATGACTTATGTATATATATGGGCATATACCTAAGTAGTGACGGATGTTACTTCGTGATTGTATCTTTCCTTTGTGGATTATCCTTTGTGGATTATGGGAGACCTTCGGGGGTCTCAGGGTCCCTACTGAGTAGCTTATACTCACCCCTGCACGGGCTATGCCCGCACTACGTTGTGTTGGATGAAGACGGAAGACAATGCTGATCGTGGTGGAGGCTTGTGGACTAAGTCGGTACCTGGAGGTGGACCACTAAGCGGGACGTACACGGAGCAGACGGCTGGACCCGTGGAGCTGAGGAGGCAATCTGTACCCACCCTTCAGGTGGGATTTCCAGTGGACGGCTCGACGTTGCAGATTTACTTTTCAATTGTTGTACTTTCTTTCCAGTTGTACTTTACATTCAGTTTGGGTTTGTATTCTGGCCCACTTACTTTTCCGCAGTTACTTTTGTACCCAGTTTTACTTAGTGTTTACTTCTGCTTTCTTACTCTGTGGTGTTTGTTTACTTTACAAAGGCAATGCCTTCCATTTTTATTGGTAATTACGCCGTGGTGCTAGTCTCCATCCCCTGGCCTATGGAAGGCGGGTTTGGGGTAGTCACGGCACGGGTCCCGATGATAGGTCGTGACAACAGGGGGGGGGGGGGGTGTTCAAGGGGGATGTCCAGGGGGAATTGGGGTGCAGGGGGGGGGGGGTGTTCTAGGGGGCTATCTAGGGGGTGTAAGGGGGTTGTCCAGGGGGGAATAGGGTGTGTGTGGGGGGGGGGGGGGGTGTTCAAGGGGGTTGCCTAGAGGGGGTGAAAAGGGGCTATCCAGGGGGGTGAAAGGGGGCTGTCCAAGGGGGAATGGGGGTGGGTGGGTGGGGGGGGGGGGTGTTCAAGGGGGTTGTTCAGGGGGTGCAAGGGGGATGTCCAGGGGGGATGGGGGTGCAGGGGGGGGGGGTGCAAGGGGGATGTTTAGGGGGCATGGGGGTGCAAGGGGGATGTCCAGGGGGGATGGGGGTGCAGGGGGGGGGGGTGCAAGGGGGATGTTTAGGGGGCATGGGGGTGCAAGGGGGTCGTCCAAGGGGGAATGAGGGTGGGTGGGTGGGTGGGGGGGTGTTCAAGGGGGCTTTTCAGGGGGGTGTAATGGGGTTGTCTAGGGGGATGGGGGGTGCAGGGGGTGTAAGGGGGATGTTTAGGGGGCATGGGGGTGCAAGGGGGTGCAAGGGGGATGTCTAGTGGGCATGGGGGTGTAGGGGGTGTTCGGGGGGGGGGGAGCTGTGGGGATGTTTTTTTTATGAAATGGAAAGGCCTATATCCATGGTTTGAAAATGTGGCTATAGGACTATTGTCATGGTTTTAAACCCTAGATAAAGCCATATAGCCACGGTTTAAAACCGTGGCAATTAGGCCCTGTATGGATTAATGTTCTGCAACGGTTTCAAACTGTGGATAAAGGGCTATAGCTAGGGTTTCAAAGCCCTTTAGCCATGGTTCAACCATGGATATAGGCCTTTAGGAATAGTTTCAAACTGTGGATATAGGTCTTTCCCTATATCCACGCTAATACTAGCCATGATCTATTAAACCGTGGCTATAACCTATAGCCACAATTTTTGGGATTATAGCCATGGTTTCAAACTATGGTTGTAGCCTAAATTTCCAGTAGTGAGAGGAAGGATCCTAACAACCATCCCTCAAGATACGTCTCAAGGATATCATCACATTTGAAACACTGCTACTAACTAAATACATAAACATTCAATGATAAACCACCTTGTGTTGTTCAAAAGCTAGAGTGGAAACATCTACACCAAAAAATACTAGAAAAATGACCTATAACAATATATATATAGACACAATTTAAATAATACATGGATATAGGGTGAGATATAGCCACCCCCAAAGGACTGGGTGTGAAAAAAAATCTTGGAAGGTATTATCTCCATCAGGATTTCCTCTCCCACCCACAAACCCTATCCCTCAGTGATTACTCTCGCGATTCATCCTACACCCTAACTGTTACTCCTCCCTCCTCCCCCTTCTCCCCCTCCACACCCTCCTCCTCCCATCACAATTCATCCCCCCCCTTTGGCTCTGATGCAGCCATCACACCTCCCCACCAATGCTACTCTGACGCGGCACCGATGCCTCACTACTGACGTAGCTCCTGTGGTGATAGCCCACCTCCCCGCTTCCAGCCTGAGGGAAAGCCCCGAAAACCCATGGGCCATGGAAAAAATGGTTTGGGGGAAACAGATGCCTCCCCTCCTTGTTCATTATCATTGTAACCCTATCATTAGAAAAAATCATTCATTCACTACTTCATTTAATGCCTCCACACTATCCTCACCAAGATATTTGATCTTGTTGATGCGATGCCATTTCTAGAGCCCTTACTGTCTAGTGCTTCCATTCCTCCTAGGTGTTCATTATGCAACCCAATTTTCATAGCACTGTGAGGTTCGTGTTGTGGGATACAACCAACTTTTTATTGTTTGGGAATCCATCAGTGAGAGTGTGAGAGGTAGCAACTGAGCATCTAGAAGGGAGATGGACTCCATGGGTGTATTTAAAGCTCTTTATCTCAATAGACCTGGCTAGGAAAATTTAATTAGTCATTGAGGTACCATTGTTCCAATTAGTTTGGATTAAACATCGTTGATGATGCTGAATTTATAGATCTTCAGGTACTCTTTTCAGGTCGTATTTTGGTTTTGGCCCAGGGAGAGAAAGGGGAAAACTTGAGTGATCTTGCATCCATGGTAAATATTATTTTCTTCCATTGTTTAGTTTAATTATTCATATCAATTCAAATGAAATTTATATAATTTATTTTAGTAAATTATTCTATCTTGAATAATCTAAAACTTCACTCTCATGTAAGGGGAATTATTTATCATTGAATGGAAACAATTTTTAGATGAGTCTTGGGAAATAACATTGTCTGGGCCAATAGCCGACACAACCTACACACCTCCCTGACGACATGGATCCGACACCTCCCACACCTCACTGCATCCATCCTCTTACGATGTAGCTTGCTTCCACTTCACGCCACTCTGACATGGACACACCACCTTCCGTAGTCTTCCTTTGATGCGGCTATGCCACCACCATGAGATCCTTGTCAATTGAAGGTTCAACATAAGCCTCTCACCACTCTTATAGAATTTATTGATTTGGGTTTTGAGGTTAGTTTTATTTTATCTCATTTGGAAAAGTGTTCTCATTACATTATTTGAAATAGTTTACTTTATTTTCATATAATTTATAGTATGTGGATCTTTAAATGATTTACTTAAGCTATGTATGCATTTTACTTCTTTCTACAGTTAGAGGAGTACTAAAATTGGAGTGATAGAGGATATACATTTGTTGAAGGTCATTTATGTAGGGGAGGGTGTTCAAAGTGTGAGATAAGAGTTAATTTATATATTTGTTTATATCTTCCACCAATTTATTTATTTTCTTCATATATGATTTTATCATGGATATCTAACTTTTGTATGGGTCATGCCAGATTTTTGGAATAAAGTCCGTTGTGATTAAACTCTAATTTAAGGTAGAAATCATTCCCACTTATCGTTACTGCTACCCTGACACTTACCATCAGCCTATAGGTATTGAGAATGCTCCTTGGGAAAGTGGTAGACTGGTTTGAGTGTTGGTTCAGATAGAAACATGGGATAGGTCATTACAACCTATGGTATTGATTTTGAATTCACAATATATAGAGAATAAGAAATTAAATGAGATTCAATAAAATTACGAGACCGACTCATAAGAAATATTATCTCCCTCATTAAAATAAACTATAATTTATTCTTCCAAGTGTAGGGACACTAGGAAGATGAGTTCAGTTGTTAAAAATGGTACTTTATCCTCTTATTTAATTACATTAAGTTCTCCCTCCACCTTGATTATTGCAATAAAAAGGAATATATTTTAGGCACATATTCTTTAATTAATTATTATATAGTGGGGAGATAAATTTGTTGGAATGATCTAGTTAATACATCATTTATTGTATTGTACTCTTAGGGACCCATAATCAATGTTTTAACTTTTTTCTTGATGGTAAAAATGGGATGGGTTATCATTTAAAAATTCTTGGAATCCTCCCTAACTATAGTACTTGTACTAGTTTCTATAAGCATTGATCCTCCCAAAAGTATGCTCTAGCTTTAATTCCTTCCTTAGATTTCAGTTTTTGATAATAACAATTTTCTAATACACGTTCATCATTTCATCTTAGGTGAGTTATTTTTCAATATGATTAGCCTACTCAAGATGGTGTATAAGGTGACCTAAAGCCTTATTTTTCAACATTCAGTTTTCCACAACATTAATCTCTTCAATCCTATTTGATATAGATTTTATTTTTTTGATTTTAAATTTTATAATAAGAATAACATATTATTTACATAGTATTGATGAGAAAATATAAATGGTTGAAATAAATTCCTATAAATGATGCCAGTAATGCGAAAGGCTATTCCGGAACTCACATACAAAATTGATTTAATCTATAGTATAGTCCAATGGGACAAACTAGGGCTATTCTCAAGGAATAATGGGTTTATTTTTCACTATCTCAATCACTTATTAATATTTTTTTATTAATTTTGAAATATTATAGTGAATATGTTTGGTTTTTTAATTTTTTAAGAAACTAAAATAATATGAAAGTATTATACAATGAATTAGCAAGAAGTGTGAACCGTATTTTGGTGAATTACAATGAATTCCATCATCACTCTCTATTGTTCTTAATTACCTAACAAAATAATAGGAATCAATATCATTCATCCACTCCTATCATAATGTTTATTAATTTTAAAATCACAAGTATACCCAAGGATCCTCAATCACACTAGTAACTCACTTATCATCCATGGTGAATTAAGAATGAACACTCCTTAATCAAGAGAGTGAACCTACTCAACCAACCTGGTAGTGATCACATGCCATTTAATCTCTCAATTCAATAACCTCCATTAGTATGGTGAGTGGATCAAAATAATAAAGAAGAATTTAAGTAAATAACATTTAAATAATGAAAAAATATAGATAGAAAATAAGAGTAAAGATCGATGTCCCAACTCTCTACCCTTACCGCCTAACCGAATCAAACAAATAGAATTGAAGTAAAACACATAAATTTAATATAATCATTGTAAACCCCATTTGGAAAACCCATAATGAGTTAATACTTCATCATCATGAATCATGAGATCACAATCACATCACAAAATGAAGAAACATGATGAAATTGGGGAAGGAGACAATCTTATAGCGCATAACGATGAACAAAATGAAATTAGAATTAAAAGTGAAAAATATAAAAATCCTAACTAAAATAAATACCAAGAGGAAGGATAAATTTACAAATCCACTAAAATGGGAGATGGGAAATCAATTTATAAGCATCACTAGTGTTATTCCTCCTTATCCATGAATTTTGGTATCAAGTAGCGAGCTCCTTTTTTAGTTTCGAATGGGTTCCACATGTCCAGGATGAGGAACACAATTTCACCAAGTGGATATTAAGTGAATCTTATTATCAAATCATTCCCATAGAAAGATAAGATTTCATTTTCATTTAGGTAGAATCTTAGTGGAATTTCTTTTCTATGACATGAAAACATGTAAATCAAGTGTTAATCAGCATGATCACATGAAGATGAATTTGAGTGACGCACTTCAGGCTTGGACTGAAAGAGTAGTGGGAATTAGTAATTTTGGGCCTGTACATAAATTTATTTCTTAACCATCTTTATGAACTTCTCAGATGTTGGTCCTATCCTAGACTTGGTAACAGATTGGTTTCAAGACATACCTGGTCTTATGTGTAGGATTCATGAGATATGTGTAAACTATCTTTAGTGGAATCTAGGACTCGAGCTTGGGTTTTATTAGCATTGGATATTCAGTAGAGTAGGAATGTGTGTAATGAAACCTCTAGAAGGTCCTACTTGATGGTGGGTCTTGGAACTTCAATTGTACATTTCTCCACTTCTTGAATCACCATAAGTTGAACCATATTCAATGGGATAAAATAAAGGATTATACATTTCTTATCTCATGGCATTGATATCTTTAGTTTGGATTATAGCCCATATTTAAAATTATTTATGCTCAGTGTATTCAATACACCTTGGCTGAGGATTCAATATCCAGGTGAAGTTTAACTAGATGGAACTTTTTTTGTTAATTTTATCGAGAATATTGTGTACTAACTTCCTTGAAGATGAAACCACATTAGTGGAAAATTCTTGAGGTCCCATCATCATCATCAAACCACACCTATAAACGATAATAAAAAAAAGATTTCTAATAATCCTAAAATAGTTGTTGTATCTTAGACTCACTTTAATCAAACTTGGTGGGTCTTCTTCGATCATGAATAAGCTTGAAAAGGTATTCATCAATTTTAGTTTCCATCATAACTCGGTCAAACTAGAAGCATTCATCAAGCTTTGGTCAATTGACTCCTAAGGACATTAGAAACTCAACCATCCATGAATCCAAGATTAATACCATTTGAGATATCTCATGTGTTCCCATAGATGTGACATCTTCATGTTTCTGAACTTGTGACATATAGATCTTAATTAGTGGCTTATATTTTATTTTTTTCATCAATAATATTGGCCTACCCTCAAATGGCACAACTTTGGCCTTCAAAAACCCTCTTCTAACAAGATCAAATGATCTTATATCATCTTATTTATTTCTTTTAGTTCTTCGATCAGATATTCATAAACTTCTTCCTAGTTTGGATGAATATGGGTATTTCTTCAATGATTCATCCTTAATGAATTTTTCTTCATAACAACCCAAAAAATCTTCAATCTCGAATCGACACTCTTGGCTCTGAGCATTGTCAACCTAGTAGATACCTTCATGCACCAGTCATGGTCTTATAGTCTTTTCTCTTATTGTAAATCAAAGAATGGAATGGTAGTTTCAGATATATTCATATGGTTTGTGTAGTCAAAGGCACATGGTAGATTGATTTTTAGTGATGGTAGGTTCATATCCTTAAAGGGGTAGGTTGGTGTAGGTAGGGGGGAGGCTGCTGGGGCAGGAGGCTGGTGCAGGTGGGGGAGGGGGGCTGGTGTAGGGGGTTGGGATGGGGGCGTAGGGATGGGGGGGGGATGTGCAATGTAGGAGGAGGGGGGTGTAGGGGGAGGGGGATATGAAGTTGGGGGGAGGGGGATGTGTGTAGGTGTGTGTGGGGGGGGGGTGAAGGTGGGGGGGGGGGGTGCAGGGGGTTGAGGGGGTGCTGTGTAGTGTGGGAGAGAGGGAGTGTAGGGGGAGGGGGGCTATGCAGTTTGGGGGGGGGGGGGTGGTACAGGGGGTGAGGGGGACCTGTGCAATGTGTGTATGGGGGGGGGGGTCTAGGGGGTGTGCAGGGGGGTTCAATGGGGTTGGGGGTGTAGGGGGACTGGTGCAGGGGGGGGGGGGGTGCAGGTGCGCGTGTGTGTGTGTGTGTGGGGGGGGGGGAGGGTGTAGGTACAGGAGGGTGTCAACATGCCCTATTTTGGTAAAACTTGAATATTCATTTACACCCTTAATGATTTTAAAGGCTTTAAAACTGATTCTTCCTTCTCCTCATTCAATTGGGGATTGGGTTCATCCAAGGGTTTCTCTCCCACCTTTTTTTCTTGGTTTTAAGCTTCTCTATACCAATTTAATGCAGATTTATCATAGCACAACCCTCTTTCCTCATTGTTTTCATCCCATTCTTCCCTATATCCCTTTATGAACCCTTGGGGCTTCTAGGGTTGTATTTCATGTTTAGGGTGGTTTAACCATGGGGTATTGTGTTTCTAGGTATTATAGAAGATGCCACTTTAATGCATATTTATTTATGATATTACAATTATTTCTAAACTTGTATTGCATTATTATATAACTGTAATTTATGATTAGGATTTATTAAATATCCAAATGAATTATTATATAGCATATATTTTTTTATTTAGATTTGTTCAAGATCCCCTTTAAACTGTGTTTTGTGTATACATTTTATCACATATGAATTTTGTTATGCTTTTCTCACATATTAGCATATGATTATGCTTATGTAAAGTGCTTTCATATTTATACATTTGATATCTTCTCAAATTACGCTTGTTTTCTTCTTCCACTGTTATGGGCTTCATTCTTGATTTGGATTTTAAAAATACATAATTTAATTAGAAAATCATTCATCACTCCTTTGACCACATTGATTACAATTGCAACATATAGTCTTCCTATTTTCAAAATGAAAGAGGCTAGACTTATTTAAACATCATCCTGAATATAACAATCAATGAAAAAGTTCTGATTCTCCTCTCTTTATTCTTTTTTAGTATCAAATGTATGAATTATTGTCAATATTTTTCCTGACTTGCAACAATCAAAGTGGGTTTCCACTAGAGCATTGAGTTTCTACAACAAAATGCAATAGGCTAGAGATATAATTCTTCATAAGAAACAAGTATGTTTTAGTTTAGTTTTTATTTTATTTTATTTATCGCATCAGTCACTTATAATTTTTACCACTCTCTATGGATAGAAGGTAGTTATATTCTGTGAAGTGGGATAGAAGGGCACTGGAGGAAGCTACACGATTTTCTTTACAGGGGAGGGAGATCGGGGTAGTGGAGAGATTAATTTGTGTGTTTCATTTTTGTATGTCTTTATAGTATGTTGCTTTTGTTTTATTTTCCTTCGATGTGGACGTCCAACATATGGATGATTCATGAAAAAATACTACTACTAAACCACCCTTTCCTTTTGGATTTACATGTTTAGTTCAATTTCACTTAGCCTTTCTGAGGCCACTCATTGTCCACAATTTGACAAAGATTCAAAGAGTATGGGAGAAGTTAATATTCAATATTTAGATATCTACTTTAGAATGAATGTTCTAGAGATTTATTTTCACCACTCAAAGGATGAATCCTAGCCTCAATCCCAAGGAAAGCCTTAATTTCCAAAATAGAAATAGTCCAATGCCCTTCCTATCAAACAAACCCATACTTATACTCCATGTCTAACAATACCCTTACATATCCCCCTAGGGTGTTATTAGAAATAGAATTATGCATAAAAAACCCTTAGATATCATCCACATCCTTATGTATAAACAATAATAAACTTACATATCAATGTTATTACCCTTACATATCCCACTCCTTATGTATGCGAAGTATTTGAGAGGCCTCAATTGACTACTGAGTGGATTGCTAAGGGATTCTCCCTCACTGGTTGCCTAATCATCATCCCTCACATAGATATTACCATTATTATCCTCTATTTAAAATCAACCTTTCCCTCAAGGCGGGAATTAGGGAGTTGATTTTCACCTCCACATCATCCCAAGTTTTTCCCCTATTATTCTTCTGTTCTACATGACTAGCCGCATTTGAGTGCTTCCTTGAATAATATTCATCAATAAATTTGTTGGATAGTCTCTTTATTCAAAATTTTTTCATGTAAAACTTATTCCATAAAATCTTTTTCAATAGTTTCCTTCAATTGGGACACATGAAACATAGTATGTATCATACTATTTTTAGGGAGTAAGAAATTGTAAGAAACAGTCCTAATTTTCCTAGTAATCGCAAAAGTGACTATAGTACTGGGAATTCAACTTTTTTTTGATCTTAGATGTAACCCTAGGTTGATTATGTATCAACTCGACCCTAACCATATCTCCATCCTAGTAGGTCATATCCCTTTGATGTTTATTTTAAAAAATCTCAATTAGATATTTATCACTCTATATATTCACTCAGTGTTTCTATAATGATTCATCTCCGATACTAATAATATCAAAAGGTATGCAATTTAACTTCACATCATACTTTATAAACACTTCAGAAACCATTTTTTTTTGTATATTGTTGGTTTAAATTACCTCATGTGTCCCCAATTTAGGGGAATAATGGAATTTTCAATGTATCTTAGGTATTAAAACCAATTTATTAAGAAAAACATTCATGTTTTTAGAAAATAGAATCCCAATTCAGGTTGTATATCCCAGATTTATGATACAATCTTGTTGCAATGTTTCCTTTATTTCCATTAAGCCTTCATTATTTTGTATCTCATAAGTCACTAATTTGAGTTCTACTCAAATTATCCAAGAAACTTATATTTGTAACTCTAATTCATTAGTTACTCTTCAAATGGCATTTGTAGTAGGGGGCATGGTGAGGGGGGGGGGAGTGTGTAGGGGGCGGTGGGGAGTGTTCAAGAGGCCAACACTAACTGAAAGTTGCTATTTTTTATAGAATGGGAAGATATATAGCCACAGTTCGAAACCGTGTCTATAGGTATTGTGTGACTTTAGCTTCTTCCAAAGTTTGAAAACCCTGGATATAGGGCTGTTTCCATGGGTGAAACTAAGGCTATAGATTTTACCTTATAGCCATGCCAATACCATTCATGGTTTAATGAACCATGCCTATATGCTTATTTTGTAGTAGTGTAAGAAAACCTCCTCTAATATATGAAAACCGGGCCTTTTCATCATGGTTGTTGACATGTCAACCCAAACGACCACAAAAAAACTGCACAAACACAACACACAACACACAACCATAAAAATCAATGAACCACCCCACCCCAAACACACAAATCATGGAATTTCGTTCACCATGTCAAGATACTATCCACTCTGGGCAGCACGAACTCACCCTCATGGGTTTAATCACATCACAGTTAATGAATATCAATTAGTAATCAGGGTATCCCCTTTTCATATGTTATAATTTCATCACACATCACACCACACACATCAAAAATGAAGGAAAATAGTACATTTCATAAAATAGTGTTCAAACATCACATTAAAAGGCAAAATAGATCAAAGAAAAACCTAAAACAAATGCAGGTACTGGGTACGCATATGGATCTCCCACTCCTAAGTACTCTCCTCCTGGACACCATGCCTCCACAACACATGAACCAAATGAATGGTCCATCCATGCAACACATTCTCTTAGTGATCTCAAATCTCTAATAGATGCTTCACAAACGTAGCATCATCCTCAATATCTAACTTTACCTAGTCAATGACACTAGAGTCAGAATGAAGATACCGACGAAGCTGAGAGATATGAAAGACATCATGGATCCTATCTAATCATGGTGGAATTTATAACTGATACACCACCTTACTAACTCACCCCAACAACTCAAATGGCCCAAAAAACATGGGAGAAATCTTACTCCCTCTGCCAAACCTCCACTACCAATGTAGAGGGGAAAACTTAAGAAAAACATTATCCCCAACCTCAAACTCTAAGGGCCTCCCACTACGATCTACATAAGACTTCTGCCGGTCCTATACAGATTTAATCCTCTCACGAACAAGATTAACTTTCTTTGTTGTGCTCTACACCACATAGGGACCAAGAATGACAATCTCCCATACCTCTATCCAGCACAATGGTGATTGATACCGTCTTTCTTATAAATACTCAAATAGAGCCATACCATTGGAAGAGTGATACATATTATTATAAGAAAACTATACCAAAGGTTGGTGTCATACCCAATATCCATCAAAGTACCAGATGTACACCCACAACATATCCTCCAATATTTGGATTGCCCGTTCCATCTTCCCATCTGTATGTGGGTGGAAAGTAGTACTGAGGTGTAACTGAGTTCCAAAACATGTTGCAATATCCTCCGGACTCATGAGGTAAACCATGCATCCCGATCCAAGACAATGGAACTCAGAACTCCATTCAACCACGCCACTTCATCCACATACCTCTTAGAAAAGACATCCATTATAACCGACTCTTTGATCACTAAGAAGTGGGATGATTTTTTTCAACTGATTCACAATCACCTAGATAACATCTCAAAGTCCTCGAGCTATGGGTAACCCTATGAAGAAAATCCATTGATATGTCATCCCATTTCTACTCAGGGACATCCAAGGACTAAACAAAAGCACAAGGAACATGATGGTAGACCTTTAACTCCTGGAAAACCAAGCACTTTTCCACAAACTCCGCCACTTCTCATTTCATCATGGTCCATAAAAACTATTTCCTTAAGCCATGGTATATCTTGGAAACCCCTGTGTATATATCCAAAAGTGAGATATGAAACTCTTGAAGGAATCCATCACATATCACCACCAGAAGAAACAAATTCCCATGAAAAAACATTCAGTTCTGACCATCTTTCAACCATCCATCCAGAGCATCACCATAGACAACACGATCACGTATCACCTCTTCCTATGAGTCTTACCACTGAGACTCCTCCACCTACTACATTAGATAAGATTGCACCATCATATGAAACAAGAAACCTATACCTCCATCTACTCTTGAATCTAAGTGTAGGGATTCCAACTCCTCCATTGATATCCAAGAATCCACAGATTCCCCGAAAAACTCATCCAAAAAGTAAAGAAGAGGATCCACATGCCAGGTGCCCACCTGAAAACTCCACTCACTAACAAAAACCAGACACCAACCATCCAAATATGAAAACATGACTCTCCTTCTAAAGTAGTCGATAACCTCACATATAGAATAAAACCATTCGATGCCGATGATAACATCATATGGATACATAAGTAGCAAGATAAGATCCCCATGAGATTGATGTGGCCCCATTATCAGCCTACACCCCCACACACATCAAACAAGATGGTTTAGCCTTTGACTGGTGTAATAAACACCAAAGTTATGGGAATCCTCTCTACATATAGTCCCAAATCATGGACTAGACTGACTGCAACAAAGGAGTGTGAAGATCTAGAATCAAACAAGGCACAAAAAAGAGTACTAAACAAACAGATAGTACCTCTGGTGATCTATTGACCCTCTAGAACTACTGCCTCCAATGCATGAAACTGACCACACCCAAATCCTTTGACTATATTCTAGTGACCACATCTATGACCATACTTGGTTTATAGTCTCTGAACATGAGGAACATCATGGGGTCGACCTCTACTTGCTCCATCTACCCTTGGTAGAGCAAAATCTTACTTCTCCTACTGCTGAAATAGTCTCACTGAATTTTTTTGATGAGGATGGTGCTGAACCTATCCACATACACCAAATTGAACTTGGGAAAATATTTGGAACTAGCTCTAGTGATGAAAACAAACCCCATAACCAAAACCCACTGGCACAAGGCTCATAGGAAAATCATAGAATCCACTAGCACTAGAAGTCTATAAAGAAAGCTACTGAGGTCGACTCCTTACTAGCCAAAACCTCGAAGGTCCTGGTTCCTGAGGCATACCATTGAAAAATATTCCCCTCGAATAACTCTACTATATCCCCTATCATAATAAACCTTCTTGCAAGTGCATATTCTCAATCACCTCTGCCTTCTTCTAAACCTCTAGATATGTCGACAACATTAAAGGAGTAACTGCATACTAGATAGAAGGATGGAGTGACTCTTCAAGGTATCTCACACCAGAATCCTCATCTAGAAAAAGATATGGGAAAAAACATATAAGGTCCTTGAACTTTATTTCCAGCTCCTGCACTAACATTATATTCTACTGAAAAGAAAGAATCCCCTGCCTCTTTATTTCCTTTATGGTCGATGAAAGGAACTCTACCCGAAACTCCTTCTGAAAGTCAAACCACAAAACATATTCCTCCTTATACTCCCCTAGATACAACATGCACCACTGATGCATAACTATCACATCTATATAACTTCCAAAGTTAACCAGTACTCCATCAGGTCCCATATCAAATTGAAAGCGATCTCCAACTCCTCTAGACAACTCTTTGTTTCCACATCTGAAACACTACCCTAATACTTTCCCATAGCCTACCACTAGAAATCACACACATTACTCTACCATTGACCCTCCTCCCAAATCAGATCAACCCTACAACAATCAAATGGATCAACATGGTAAACCTCAACTACCTGCGCCACATGCGGATGGCTACTGGAAACCATAACTGAAAGAAAAGAAAATATTTTCTAATACTGAGTAGTATGGAATTTTATTAAGATTTATTTTTAATTATTTTCCTTTATTTTTTTCCATTTTAAGATTTCCAAACCAAAAAATTAAAAAAAGAACACAGGTCATTATAATTCATGTACATTTCTTAGGTCTCTACCCTACAAGCAGGTCCATCTCACTTGGCCATTCAATAAACTCACAGTCCATGCACTGGATCATGGGGGGCCCTAAAATCCCATGTCGTACTCGGTATCCCTGGCCTATTTCATGAACCAACATCAATTGGAATTGTTTCCATACCACCCCATAAAATCCTCACTGTGCCTAACTCCAAACTCCATCATATCTCTAAACTACCTGACTCTGATACCACTATGTCACAATCCCCTCCCTTCAATGATACCCCTTATGGGATGACAATGGTGAAAGGGGGATAATGACCCCTGAGTCTTGCCTCCAGTAGGCCATAGGTTGGTGAATAGAACTAAGGGTGTAAAAATATCACAAAATGGGAGGCATTACCCTTTATAAGAAACATGATCGAGAGATAGAACAAATCATCCAAAAAAAAATCCCAAAAAATAATATAAAATAAATCTAAAAACCATCCCACATGCATGCATAAATAGAACTATTACAAATAAAATAAAGTATCCAAAGTAAATACCCAAAGGTAAAGCTAAAGAAGTGACATAACAACTATCAAGATCCTATCTTGTAAGGTATAGCATGGTTTATGAAATCCTCATGAAAACCTGAAAATAGTTTTATATACATAGGGTGAGCATAAAATTATACTCTGTATGAAAACAAAATTCTCTCGTACACATGTGAAAGAATCATAATAATGAACATGTGAGAAAATAGCAGAACCAAACAACACCTAAATGGGTATACTAACCATCCCAACCTCAGAAAGGCATGCTCATCAAATAACACAAGACAAGTAATATAATAAGATATAAATCAAATCGATGATAGGTTACCCCAAACCAATTTTCTACTATTATGATTCACTCACCCAACATTGTTTCCTGGCGCTCCTATCCCTTCTACATACCACGTCACATCCTTTCCGCACACACCTAGGCCTCACAACACATCCTGTCCATAGAAACCTTGGCCTCACAACACATCCTACCCATAGAAACCTGGGTCTCACAAAACACCCCACCTGCAGACACCTGGGTCTCACAACACATCACATCTCATTTCGAAGACACATGGGAAATAACATCAGATCTCATCCTGAAGACACTTGGGAAAGCAGGTCTTAGAAAAACTCATCCTAAAGACACTTGGGATACCACACCACATCCACCATCTAATGAACTAACATACCTCTGACCATCATAGCTTGTGTAATACTTTCCTCACCTGGATGATAGAGTGAAAAAGAGTGGGTACCCAACAATCTGTACTCCTCACCAAATGTTGGAAAAAACACCCCCCGCGTAACGATGCGGGTGTTTAGTACATAGTGCTTAACATGAGTGGGGTGAGTACATAAATCATAAGGGAATACAAGTATATATATATGATATCAAACAATCAAGACCATCCTATGGGTTCACAAACAAATTAACCAACTCACAACACTATCACCTTTTTTGCTACCTCTCACAACACCACACAACAAGCCACAAATACCATTTCACATTTCTAACCAATTAAATTTAACCATTTCCATTCCATTAACCAAACCAACCCAAGCCATTACAAACTTTATTAAATAATTATTTATTTATTCCATCACTACCTAGGCAAATATTTGGCATGCCACATATCAAGAAACATGGTAAAGGTCATTCCGGAGGTGAAGAGACCCGATAAATTATCAGGACTTCACATCACCTCTAAGTTCAACATCCAAACTCTAGATACAAGGTGAATATTTATACATGTTATCAATGAAAAAAACTTTGAGAAATTACCTATACAAACACTACTTTCTTTCTTCAAACTCATCCACCTAGATCATCATAACAACATAACCATCCCCCTGTGCACAATTGTTCCCACAACCACATAACCACATATACCAAGGAAAAACATATTTTCAGATTTAATAAGGCACCCCTTATTGAATTCCACATATTAATTTAGGGGTTATCATAGAAACTGTATGATCTTGGGGAATCTATTTATTAGATGAATATTCCTGGTTAACCAATTTTTATATATAAGCATTCAATAGAAACAACAAAACATGCATTACATAAACCATTAAGTATGAAATCAAGGACCCCAAATGAACATGATTTTTAGTGGTTAGTTAACTCATAAAAATTAAAATATCAATAATAAAAATAACATAGTAAGATCATGAATCAGTTTCCCCAACCCCCTGTATATTGATTTTTAAACCAATTCGATTATCCTTATTAATATGAAATCAACTATCTTCATAAGGTTAAACATTTATATACCCATCCCGCATGATGCAAAATTAATAAAGATAAAGGAAATAATTCCTGGAAGAAGAATGATCATCACTTTCTGGTTTTCCAAAAATAGGGGTGCATGTATAGAAGGAAATTCTCTGGGGAAAAACAACAACCAATTGTAGCAATAGGTTTCTTGACTCCTACAAGAAGAAGTATTTTGGGCGTCCGACATCTATATAAAGGAGAAGAAAAGTATGAAGGGAATAACCATGGTTTATAAGGATTATATTTGGAACATAGGGGATTTGAAATGGTTTTGAATTTCCATTAAAGGTGGATCTGACCCAGACCATGAGTTTTGACCATTTAAATGCCTCCAAACTTTTAAAAAATTAAAGATATGATTGATAGCCCTTGAAATGGCTTCCAGACCTCTTAAATATGGCATTAAAATCATTTTACGTCAAATAAGGACGTCAAAAGGAAAAAACTGGAAAAAATGAAAACACTATTCATGAGGCATCGCCAGAGAGACACTGTCAGATGAGGTACCACAAGACGAGGCACCGCTAGAAAGGCACCACTAGATGAGGCACTACCTGTGAGACACTTTCTATGCGACACTTCTAGATGAGTTATTTCCAGATGATACATTTCTATCAAGACACCTCTAGATGAGGCACAAAAAGACGAGGCACCACCTGCGAGCCACCGCCAGATGAGGCTTTGCCAGATGAGGCACTACTAGTGAGCCACTGCCTGATGGGGCACCTCCATAAGAGGCACCATCAGTGATCCACCACCAGATGAGTGAATGCCATTGACCCACTCCTAGGATGAACTACCTCTAGAGCCACCAACAACGATATACCGCTGTGATGAGACACCGTTGTAATGAGACACCACCAGTGAGACAACGCTAGAAAGAGACACCATTGGAACATCTCACCTATCCCAAAAACACCATAGTTTCTCTTAGACACCTCAAACAACATATTTTCCACAAATTAATAGACTAGAGGGTACATTCCATTATGGCCTTAACCATGTTCCTTGGGTCCTTGACCAAATAAAAGGTCTTATACTCAGAGACTCTTGACTTAGACTAAATCATGTGATATTTAATATCTCACCTCCACTTATAGATTTCCTTATATATATACTACACACTATTATATCTTAAACTCAAAAATTGTATTCAAATTATACATCTTTGGTAGTGGCCTACTGAATTTTTCTCACACCCTATTTGAGCCACCATTTGGTACCCATGAAAATTTCATTGATTCAGGTAGGGATAAAGGTAATTTCCCAACTATGGATGTTAGATTTTATTTTATAATGGGATCTTGGGATTAGAGGATCGAGCTAGTACTCAGAATGATTATGGGGATAGTTGTTTAACATTTTTTTCCTCTTTTCTTATACTCTGGTGGTTATATATCTGCTACCATGTCTATCCTAACTTACTTTTTGTATTATAATAACATCATATTTATAGTGTTTATTACTTCCTTATGTTAGTTTTTTATTATTTCTATATTTTTTCTGCTTCCTTACTATTTATACTTCTTTATCTACCACTATGTTTCACTCTAATAAAGAGGGTATAATCTCCTCACCATACCACTATATATCCTCACTTATTGTTGGTAACCTAGGGCATATGAAGAGGTGTTCTTGAGGCCTTATGGACAACTAGAAAAATCAATTATCCATGAACCAGACCTGATACATCAAAAAGTAGCATTAAGCTATTTTTTTACCTTTATCTTACTATTTGGGGTTGGTAAATAGGAGACTAAGAAATGTAAAAACTTGGTAATAATCCATTACTGGGAGTAGCTAACCCACATGCGGGGAAAAAATATAATTTTCTTAGTATGGGACTTTTTGTTTTGGGTCTCACCTATTATATTTTAATTATTTCCACCTTTGGGTGACATACATGCTTATAATGTTATGTTTTTTAGATTTCCACCCTTAGTCTAGTATGATAATGGATCATTAGCTCATGTATCATTCTAGGTACATGGGGATTTATATGTCATTAATATTCCATTCCAAGAGTATATTATTACTTGTTTTCATGTTTCCTATTGTGTGTGCATTGATTATTATACATGTAATTCCTAACATTTATTATAGGAAAAAGAAGCAACAAAAATTAGTTACATAGAGTGTCTGCATCAACATTAATGGCGTTTTATCATATAGATTAATTATGGAACCTTATATAAATAATTTTAACATGGTTAAGCTATTTAAACTTGGTCACATAGCTAAAAATTTAATTTATTTATAGTTAAATAGACTGCTAATTTTAATTAATATTGTTATGTCTATATAAATTGGGAATGGAAATTCATATAACTGAACCATTGTATATGGACTTGTTACATTCTAAGATTTCATGTAAAATGATGGTTATAGTTATATGGAATGAAAATTATAACTTATAATGTTTATGTATCTATAACTTGGGAATGGTAATCCATATAACTTAAAATATTATATGAAAGAATTCCAAAATTTAAATTCCTAATGTTGAAACAAATTGGTTAATGTTAAATGGGGATTATAATTGAAACTTAAAGAGTATTTTTCTATATAACTTGGAAATTAACACCCTATATAATGGAAACCTTGTGATTAAGACTTGAATTTATACCTTTTGATCTGGCATTAGAAGTGGTTAGTTTGGTTTAGTGTATCTCATGTAGTAAGGCCTTGCACTTTTTTTGTTTTCCTAATTGTAATCCCTTCTTCCTTGTATCTTATTTCTAGGTATGTGCCTGGAATTGTAGATATATGCCTCCATGAAGGCATAGAGTCGAGAACTGGGAGGGTGGAGATGACTATTATCTTGATGTGGTGGTATTTAAAATACCTATAGTTCCACCTACAGAACCTCCTATATTACCACCTGGTGTTCTTGTACTAGGCAATGATTCTCATCTTAGATGGGGTTTTCTATGTCTAGTGTAGTGTATGGAGGGATCTCGATGACCTTCACTGATGATGTTTGAGTTGATGAGGTAGTTCTAAAAGTAGTATCCACCTAATTTCTCTAGGGAAGGTGGTTCCTAGTCTGTAGAGTTGACGAAACATTGTTGTGCACGCTCTTAAAAATATTTATAACTAAGTGAAGCATAGGGTCTGACCTAGGTCGTTCTCTTGAGGAGCTATTGCGGTCAATAACTCACTACTTATAATTAACTTTTTTAATATTTTTTATTTATGTGAAATAAAATGACCAAAAATGTATATTGGATAACTGAGAATTCAAAAATAAAATTAAACATGCAAATACAATGAAAATAGAATGAATACAAACAAAATATAGTTAGAAAGAAAAGAGACATTCTCAAAAGAATCACCGAGTAAACCTTCATCATGTCTTAAATAGTTTAGAATTTACTTAATGAACACACTCCATCATATGTGTGAAAATAATCCTCTACATATGGTTGTGAATATACAATTCTCTCAACGATTTCTGAGAGACTACACATCCACCTCCTCGATTAAGGGAAAATATTATAGAAGAGAAAGTAGAACCTCGAGTGGAAAGTGGAGACACAAAGGTGCATTTACCACTAAGATCCACCTCATAATAACTCTAAGAAAATAATAAAAATTAAGAATTAATGTTCAAATAATTGGGTTCATCACTAAATTACTCCCCTAGGAGCTTCCTCAGGTTAGTTACTCATGATCATGATCATAAGAGTTCACTGTGAAGAAGATCGGAGTGGAAACACAAAAGATAAAAATACAAGGGAATGAGTTGAAGAAGAAAACTAACATATAATAAAATTTCATAATACTATTTAAAAATAAATTAAACTACAAAACTATATAAAATGGCCAACCAATACTAACCCTAAGTTTCCAACTCTTTGATAAGAAGAAACAATACATTTTATAGACAAAAGAGACAAATTTTGGGATCCAAATATACCCACCTAATTTATTCAAGTGTATTAACTATTAAATGACTTAATTTTGAAAATGTTACATTTTTAAAATATCCCTTCTAGGTTGTACCACAAAATTTTAGCTTGATTGGCCAAGAAATGAAGGATCTATGGCTGATTTACTTAGGATATTTAATCTTCCCAGTCTAAGTGTTTTTATTCCAAGTTCTAATGCATTTATGACCTTGATAATGAAAAAATCAGGCGAATCCACCTTAACAAAAGTTCTTCATCAGGATGTAATATTTGTTCATGTTAAATTTTAGCTCATTTAGTTTTGTAGTTTATTATATATTGTCCCAAAAATAAAATTCTCTAGATCTGTGTACATATTTCGAGGCCCGTCTTGTGAGATGGATTTGGGCCCTCAAATGGTTGATTGATCTTTAGGTCAAGCATGATAAAATTAATAACATCGAACATAGAAAACTATAAAATAATAATTTTTTAATTTGGATCATCTGATAAATAGTTATGGTCGAAACATTGAAATAAATTTAAACTGTTAAAATTCCAAAATATGCCATTTTTCCAATTAAGCTAAAAAATGCTTCAAAAACACAAAATGTGAAAATTTCACTAAAAATAACACATTGGTGATATTAAAAATAATTAAATTCAAAATAAAATAATTGAAAATATTTTCTCTATCAATTCCCCCACACTTAAACATTGCATTCCTGGGCAATCATCTAATACCACGGTCAAAACAAACTTCTCAAAGCATAAATGACAACAGAACTCAATTATCCTATCTAAGAAAATATCATGCCTCTATATGAATAAAAATTTACTTAATCCTAAAAAATCATATAAATCCATTCAATCTGATGTTAGTCCTCACATTCATGTCATACCTACCTTCCCAGAAAAATATTTCTCTTTTTACTCAATGATATTTAAAGTAAAGTTTTTCTCATTCCCAAGAAGATGTGTGATCTTCATAGGCTTGATATACTCCTAGTATATCCACTTTAAATAGTAAAAAACGAGGTAATCATGAGGTATTTTTCATGGGTTGTTCTGATGTTGAGGTTTGAAAGTTTTTAAATGTAAAAATATATGAGGCAGAATGAGGAGGGTTAATCTCTAAAGTGAAGTAAATGCATGAAAACCATTTTTCTCAAGAATGGTGTTCTCCTCAATCAGATTGAAAATGAGTCACCTCCAAACACCTATTTATTTGGGAAGTTCACACTTGGAATTTCAGAATCAATGAATTTCTTTACTCTTTCCCCCAATTTTAGCATTGTTTCATCTTGAATTCAGATATGGATTTCTCTTCAGAATCATATTTTTTAGAAAAAGAGAGGCAACTTTTGATCTTCAGAAAATGGTGGAATTCTAGCCCATATTTTTAATGATATTTCAGTAAACACATCCATATTTATTCCATGAAATTTCTTCCACCAAATCAGAAATAAATACCAGAACACTTTCAATTCAATTCAAATAGATTCTTTAGAAAAGAAAAACATAACTCATTTTCTCCCTCCCCCACACTTGAGTTCAACAATAATCATGAATTTAAATTATATATCAGGTTATAAAGGGATAAATGTATTATAATGTGTCTTCCTAACAAGTTATTTCATGGATACTAGTGTCATAATAAATTTTAGATGTAAAGGTAGGACAAAATTAGAGTTCAATTTCAAATGAGGCTTTCAAAGTGGTTCCTCAATCATACTTAACACATTCTATGAACTTTAACAACTTTTAAAAAGATAAAAACAACAAGTTATGGATCAAACAAAATGTATCAATACTATCAAGAAAAATATAAATTTAATAATATGTCAAAAGGGATTAGAAAACTCTCAGGTTGGGTAAGATATTCAATTTGGATAGCACTAGTGCACATGAGTTTCACAGTCAATCAAACATCCTCAAATGAAAAGATTGGAAATCAATAAAAAAAATCCATCCAGAAATCATTTAAATCCTAAAATATTCAAATAAACAAATGTTCTAAAAATAACAAGATTCTTTGAATTTTCTAAATTATTTGATTCACCTCAAGAATCCTAAAAAACACACCAAAAATGAAAAAAAGGAAAACATGAAAAATTCAGAAAAAAGACATGAAAAAAAGAAGCACACAAAAAATTTCTAAAAACAAGTTGAAATCCCTACCCCAAACATATTACATTTAATACCCTATTTTTAGATAAAATTATATCAATAGAAATTTTCAAATAGAATTTATATTGGGTGGAAAATAAAATAATGAAAAGGAAAGATACAACCTGATTTTTTTTCCAGTGGAAGCCTTGAGTTAAGCTCCTAGATACTACCACTTCAAAAATACAAGAAAGAAATGACAAGACATAATAAAAATAATGAAAATGAAATATAAAGGGGACAAAAAATGGGTAATTATTAGTTTAAACCGCCAAGAGAGTGCTAGGTTTTTACTTCCCTTAGTCAGGAAGTTGTAGTGGATTATCCCCAATCAGAAGGTGGATGTGGTTTTTTTGAGATGAACCACCACCTGTAACTTTTTTTAGTGTTCATGAGAAAAAAATGAATGTATATAACCCCAAAGAATATAATATAATTCAAAACCCACAAGAAATAAGAAATATATAATTTAAGTTCAAGAGTGGGAGGGAATAGAAAATAGGGGTTCTCCTTAATAACTTATGTGTTGTCCTCCTCCATATGGTATGAAATTTGTTGTAGAGGAGGTAGTCGCACCACCACTAGCCTCTCCAACTATTATTCCTCATTTAACACCACTTTGGTGGTCTCTTACTTAATATAAAAGTATTGATCCATTTTTTCTGTATCAGAAATTTCAAAAAAGTGGAAGTCCGAAAACAATTCATCTTGAATAAGATTAAAACACAATGAATCAATTAATAAATCTTCCCTTTCAAGTATGTTAGCTTGGAAATTGATCTCTTCAACAAAGACCATTGGAAAATCCATCTCATCAGGTGTATCTTCTTCATAATATTTCAAATAAATAGAGTGTTCAAAAGGTGTTTATTTTTAAATATCAATGACGGGAAGACCAAGTTTCAGGTTATCTTTAACAAATCTATTCCATGATTCTTCCAAAAAATGTTGATCTCTTATAAGTATATCAGCTAACATGTTTTCTTCAAGGGCCTCCTTGAGAAATGGTTGAGTTTGGGATGATGTAATTAACACCTTTATTATCTCCTTCTCACCCGAATTGGGTTCTTTAACATAAAAAATGATCGGTGAAATCTCTTCCACCACTTGTTCTAGTTCAGGTTTAGGTTCAGGTTCCGGCTTGGGTTTCTCTTGACATGCATGTGCGTATTCAGCTATCAACTTTATTTTTATCTCTTTGTTTTCCACTAAATAACTAATACTTTGAAACTTAGCATTAATATTATTGTAAAATTCTTCTGGAACCTATGTTTTTCCAGTCCATCCATAAAAATTTGAATTGAAATACATCATGAACAAAGATATTTTTTTAGTTTTTTTGAAATTTATGATTCTCTTTGTGTTTTTTTAAATGAATGGAAAGAAAATAATTTGAAAAATGTGAATAAAAATAGAGATTTAAGACCACTTTCCTCCCCAAAAATGGATCAAATTTTATGAAGTGTTTTTGTGCGTTCTCTCAAAAATATTTATAATTAAGTGCAGCACAGGGGTTGACCTAGGTTGTTCTCTTGAAGAGATATCGCGGTCAATCACTCAATACTTCCGATTAACTTTTTTTATATTATATATATATGAAATAAAATGACCATAAATTTATATTGGATAAATGAGAATGAAGAACTAAAATTAAACATGCAAATGCAATACAAACATAATGAATGCAAACAAAATGAAGTTAGAAATAAAAGAGACATTCCTGATAGAATCACCCTGAGTGAACCTTCATCGCCTATTAATTAGTTTTGAATTTACTTATTGAACACAATCTATAGTATGTGTGAAAATACTCCTCTATACATGGTTGTGAATATATGGTGCTCTCAATGATCATTGAGAGACCGCACATCCACCTCCTTGATCGAGGGAAAATATTGCAGAAGAGAAAGTTAAACCACGAGTGGAAAGTGGAGACACAAAGGCATCTTTCCCACTAAGATCCCATCAAAATAAATCTAAGAAAATAATAAACATTAACAATTAATGTTAAAAGACTTGGTTTCATCACTGGATTACTCAACTGGGAACTTCCTCGGGTTAGTTACTCATGATCATGAGCATAAGAGTTCACATTGCAGAAGATCAAAGTGGAAACACAAAAGATAAAAATATGATAGAATGAGATGAAGAATAAAAATAACATATAATAAAATTGAATAATACTATTAAAACATTAATGAAACTAAAAAACTATAGAAAATGGACAACCAAGACTACCCCTAAGTTTCCAACACTTTGAGAAGATGGAGTACATTTTTATAGGAAAAGGAGAGAAATTTTTGGCTCGAAATATTTTCACCAAATGTATGCATGTTTATTTTATATTAAATGACTGAATTTGGAAATTGTTACTAATTTAAATTTGTTTAAATATATGTCATCTATCGGCCCAAAATATTTTAGCTTGATTGGTCAAGGAATCAAGGAGTTATAGCTGATTTACTCATGATATTTAATATTCTCAAGCTAACTATTTTTATTCTAATAAACCAAGTTACAACACATTTATGACATTGATAATGAAATAATCAGGCACATAAACCTTAATAAAAGTTCTTCCTCCAGACTTATTCTTACTTCAAGTTAAATTTTAGCTCATTTAGTTTGGAAGTTTATGAGATATGGGCCAAAAAATAAAATTCTCTAGATGTGTGCATAGATTTTAGGGCTTGTATTGTAAGGTAGATTTGAGACCTTAAATGGTTTATTGAGATTTTGGTATATAAGGATAAAATTAATCCTATAAAAAAAACCTATAAAATAATATTTTTTCAATTTGGATCATTTTAAAAATAGTTATGGCCGAAACATTGTGATAAATTAAAACCGTTAAAATTCCAAAATATGCCATTTTTCTAATTAAGCTAAAAAATGATTCCAAAACATAAAATGTGAAAATTTACCTTAAAATAACACATTGTTGAGATTAAAAACAATGAAATTCAGAATAAAATAATTGAAAATATTTTCTCTATCAAGAGTCTTGGTTATAGGCTATACTCACGATCTTTGAGCATCGAGAGAAGCCTTTGAAAAGAAGTATGAATCTCATAGATTATAGGCCTTATGGATCTTCCAAGAGATGTTGGAACATTCTTACTTTGGAAAATAATCATTGGGATATGGTATGGAAGTATTTAAATAATATTTTATAAGAATAAATTTTCCCAGAGATTCTGAGAGTTGATCAAGCTAGAGAATTAATGCATTTGGGGAAGGGTGTTATGTCTGTCACAGATTACTCATCTCGGTTCCCTGAACTCTAGAGATTTGTTCCCACTCTTACTGGTGATGATCTATTGAGTAAGATACACTTTTAGGATGAGGTTAGGTATTCCATTCGATCTCCAGTGAATATCTTTTGACTTACTACCTGCACCGAGATGGTAAACTAGAACCTTATCTTTGAGAAAAATCTATGGGAAACTGAAAGTATAGGGCATGGTGGTTCCACTTCTAGGCCAGACAATGCATCATCCTATGGAAATAATCATCTCTTTGAGACTTATCATGATGGAAGTGTCATCAAGAGAGTAAAAATTAGTAATTATGTGGTATTCCATCAGTAGGGAAGATAGGACCGCATGAAGCACCAATATAGTATAGACCCATTAAAGTGATGAGACTTCCGTAAAATGGGACATACCCAAAGATTTTGTAGGTAGTTTCCACCGATTCCTAGTGAGAGAGTATCTACACCATCTATGAGTTCTAGATTGGGATCTACAGAACCATTCCAGGCAGGAAACTGGAGTACTACTAGACATTCATGCCATAAAAGTAGTCAAAGTTGAGGAATCCAAATATAGGTTGTGCAACACCAACAAAGAAAACCTAATTAGGGAGATCAGGTTGTGGATATGAGTCATGGATCTAGAAATTTATATATAGTACAAACTATACTTGAGGAGAAGATCATCAAACCATCTATAGTACAAGGTATGATATTAGTATCCTTGACTTTAGTATCTGCTTTGTTTTACTTAGGTGCTTCACACTCATTTATATATACATATTTAATGGTAATACTTGGTCTCAATATTGATTAATTTTGTAGGGTTATGTCTCTTAACACTCTATTGGGAATATGGTTAGAGAGTGTTCACCAATTTAAGGAGTGTCCTCTCAGGATAGGTGGATATCATTTCTTCTGGAACCTTTTCATCATGAAGATGAAAATATTTGATATAATTACTAGGATGGATTGTTTTTAAATTTTCAATATCATATATATTTTTATCATTAGAGAGTGTCATTATCATCACCTGAGGGTGATTTCTATGTTCACAAGGGAGAATGAGATGTCCAGGTTACATGAGTTAGACCTAATCATCATGGACTGCGCAGAGTGTCAGCCCAAATTGATAGCTTTTTTCTTGATGACTTGAGAGCATGAAATGTTTTCTTCCATCCAATGGTTCAAATTTAGAGATGTATTTCTTGATTAATTTTCTGGTCTACCTTCTATGATAAAGTAAGAGTTCATCATTGAGTTTTTCTAGGAGAAGAACTAGTATCTATTCCTCCATACAAGATGGCTCCTATCGAACTATAGAAACTTAATATAGGTTTTGGGCACAATGGAAGCGTGCAATGGGTTGTGACCAACATTTATTTATTTTTTTTCATTATCGATGACCAATCCAAGATTTATAGAATAATAAACATCATGATCAATAGAACTGAATCAAAGAAAATAGGAAATGGATAAAATGTCAGAACCGAAGAGAGGATCATCATATATTATTTATAATTAATTTAATAATTTAAAGAATTTCCTTTTTGGAATTATTTCCTCGTTGATGAGTCTAAAAAAAATATTCATTGTACCATCATTGTGTTATAGGAAAAAAGAGTAGATTCCCTTTAGCGGTGATCCACACATGTTCCATAAATCTACGAATGTTTCCATAGGAATCTCGAGGTGCTGACACAATAGATCATATCACTTGCAATGTTTTCATTTGATCACCATGAGAATCACTTCCAAAGAATTATCCTTGATCTATCTGGACTTTAGAGAGAATGGTGGAGGAAGATCTCTCTTCATTCTTAGGAGAATTCTTAGATAAGGGATCTCTCTAAGGCTTGAGAGGATTCTCTAAATCCATTGTGCAGAACCAAAAAAATGCATTAACTCACTTAGAAAATAATATAATTGGGTTTATATACCATTAGGGTTAAAATAAAATAATTTCACAAGTTCACTTTATTATTTATTTAATCCCTATAGAACCCCATGTCTAATAATAATAATAATATTATTATATTTCTTGACATGATCTTAACTTGTGAATTAAATTATATATTATTTAAAAATAATATTAAATATTTATTATTTATTACCAAACCATTTAAAATTGATCCGTCATTCCTCCAAAATATTTATCAGGCCTTGAATAATGACTATTTATTTAATAAATAAATATCACTGCATTATTTTCTAGTAAATAAATAAATATTATATTTACTAAATAGAAAATAAATGTTTATTAAATATTTTTCTCATTTTATATTCTCTTGAACAACAGGTGATGGAATATATGAGATCAAGAAAACATGAATAATTATTGAACCACATGCAGGAATAATATTTATTCAACTTGTTAAATAAAAAATAATAAAATATTATTTACTATAAATTTTGGATATACTTAGTGTGTGACCCTCTAGGCCTATTTCTCAGTGGAATTAGGTGAAGAATGCCAAAGTCCAAAGTCAACAACTAAAAACATGCCAAGACACCCATAGAGAAAGAATTTAATAGTGAAACAGAATAATACCTCATACAAATGCTTACTATGTAATATTATCTCTTTATTAGGATATATCTAATAAAGTAGGTTCCATGTTGGTGCTATCAACCTATGTGCTCAATGTATCTTTCTTTGAATTCCCTGAAATTTAACTTTCCTATAGAACACCATGGCCATGAATTTATTTAGGCTATATCATTTCCATCAATGGGCCTGAGATATAAACTTCCATTAAATAACAGAAGGGAAAAATCCTTTATTTCATTATTCATTAATGCAATATTACTCGTGATGCACCCAATGTATCCAACCTCAACGCGAACATATATCATCACAGTTTTCATAAATACATCAAAGTACATGACTCATAATACTCATTAATAATAATATTAAAATCTAAGGATCAATACACACATTCACAAATAAGAACATCCAATGAAACATATAAATATAAATCTCCTACTAGAAGGTCTTGTTCTCTTAATATCCTACACTGGATATTACCAAGGAAGTACACCCTGATAAGGTTCCTCAAAGTCTTACGAGTATCCACCCATGGAATACTATAACATTTATATCCCTAAAATGATATCATCTAAATATATAAGATATATTTAAGAATATTTTTATAATACTTCAGGTTCTCATCATAGCAGGGAACTCCTATGACCTTTTAGTGAGAAAACTACTATTGGGACATTTTCACATACCATGTTACATATAAGAACAATCATGATGTGATAAAATATTTATTAATATTTAAATCTACTACTAAATGTTGTCATAAATTATACATAAGTCCGTTCTAGGGAACCAACTCCAACAGACCCCCACTTCTACTAGAGCCAACTACTAATAAACTTTAGCCAGCTAGATCTCACATGATATTCATGCTTCTACCGAGAGAGGCCTTTAGTCAAGGTTTATACCACATTCTCTTCCATGGGTACTCTAATTACTATAAATTCACCCCTTTTATGAAAATCCCTTAAGAGGTGATACTTATATAGTATATTCCTTTTCCATTGGTGTGACCTTGACTCTTTTACAAGAGCCACCACTACAATATTTTCACAATACAATGTGATAGGGTATTTACTACTAGGTACTACATCAAACTCCTGGAAAAACTTTTATATAAAAATGACTTTATTGGATGCATAAGAATCCATTATATACTCTAATTCCACTATAGAATCAGCAACAAATAGCTTATTTGAAATCTTCTAGCTCACGACTCCTCCATTGAGATAGAAAATATATCCTGACTACGACTTCAGATCATTCTAACATGTCTGAAAACTAGAATCAGTATAACCCCTGATGAACAACTCCTCATCTCCTCCATACACTAGGAACATATCCTTAGTTCTTCTCAGATACTTAAGGATAACCTTAAAAGTAGACCAATTATATTCTCCTAGATTATCTTGATATATTCCTACCATGATCAATGAATAGGAAACATCAAGTCCAATACATAACATATCATACATGATTGATCCTATAATCAAATCATATGGGATCTTACTCATTTTATCTTTCTCCTATTGTTTCTAAGGACACATTTTCTTTGAAATATGTTAACCATGTGACATTGGAATCAATCCCCACTTGGATTATTCCATACTAAATCTCTTTAGTATCTAATCAATATATGTAATTGGACTCAGTCCAATCATTCTCTTGGATCTACCATGAATGATCTTGATCTCTAGAATATAGGATACTTCACCTAAGTCATTAATAGAGAAACAATTGTTTCACCATTCCTTAATATACTGTAATAACAATACATAATTTCCAATAAGTAACATGTCATCAACATATACTACTATGATAACAACTACATTTCCACTAAAAATCTTGTAAACACGTGGTTCACATTCATTCTTAATGAAACAAAATTCTTTTAATACTTCACCGAATAAAATGTTACATGAACTTCATTCTTACTTCAATCTATAAATGGATCTATGCAACTTGAAAATCCTTTTGGAATCACCTGCAGTCACAAACCCTTCTGGTTGTGTCATATAGGCATCTTCCTGAAGGTTCCCATTAAGGAATGCAGTTTTGACATCCATATTCATAATATCATATTCATGGTAAGATTCTATAGTAAGTAGAATTATGATGAATTTAAACATGGAAACTGGTGAAAAGGTTTCATAATAGTAAATTACTTGATGTTGTTTAAACCCTTTATCCACTAGACTTGATTTATAGGCATTTAATTTACCTTATATGTCAAGTTTCCTATTGAATACCCATTTGAATCCAATATTATTTACATCAAATAGTGCATCTAATAGAACCCAAAATTGGGTTTGATACATGGAATCCATTTAAGAATTACAGAATTCTTTCCATCTTGTAGATTTTGAGCTCTCTATTGCCTCTTTTTAGGAGATAGGTTTATCATTGTTATATGATAATGAGTCACCATCTTTGGTGACTATAAAACCATATCTATCTGGTTATATTACCTCTCTTGTGTTCCTACTCAGTACTTGTGTTTTGGAACTTCTTTATCCATGGGGATCTGTGGAACCTATTCATATACCAACTCTTGTGTATCTTGAGCATCAACTTCATCAAAGTAAATCTTTCTCCCACTATCCTTTTTTGAGTATGTTCTCCCTCTTGAGAAATAAGTCTTTTCTAGTGACAATCACTTTCTTGTTTGAGGGTTTGTATAGGTAGTATCCCTTTATTTCCTTGGGATACCCTATAAAGATACACTTTGTGCCCATAGGTTCTAGTTTGTTACCTGATAAGGAGTTAACAAATGCCTCACAACCCCATACACATTTATGTGACAAAATGGGTTTCTTTTCTCTCTATAACTCAAAGGGAATTCCATTTTCCACTTTAGTTGGTACTCGATTTAGTGTGTATGCCACCCTTTGTAATGCATATCCCCAAAATGATAATGGAAGATATGCCTGACTCATTATCGACCTTACCAAGTCTAAAAAGGTATGATTCCTCCTTTCACTATCTCCACTCCACTTTGGTGTATAAGGTGGAGTAATTTGATATAGAATCCAAAACTCCTATAGAAATTTGAGAAACACATGGTTAAGATATTACACACATTAATATGATCAAAGATTATTTATCTTCTTTTCCAATTTGATTATCTACTTCATTCATGAATTCATTGAATTTCTCAAAGGAATCAAACTTACACCTCATTAAGTATACATAATCATATCTACTCAAGTCATCAGTAAAAAAATATGAAGTATGATTACCCACCTCTAGCTTCTATTGAAAATGGTCCATACACATAAGTGTGTACCAATCCTAGAAGCTCTGTGGCCCTTTCACCCTATCCACCAAATAGAGGTTTGGTTATTTTTCCTTATAAACCAGAATAACATATTTCAAGTGGTTTTAGATCATATTTGTCTAAAAAACCATCTTGAAAAAGCTTTTTCAAACACTTCTCATTTACATGACCAATATAGTGATT
This sequence comes from Viscum album, assembly GCA_963277665.1. Lineage (NCBI taxonomy): Eukaryota > Viridiplantae > Streptophyta > Magnoliopsida > Santalales > Viscaceae > Viscum > Viscum album. Next base: position 642,519,134 of record OY728155.1, on the reverse strand, counting down.
CCATAGTTTGGTGTTATATGAGTCATATGAAAATGATTCATTATCAATTCCCAATAATTGGTTTTCATAATTTAATACATAAATACCATTATTTAAATGTGACATATCATAACATATGTTTTTATTATAAAATAAACAAATTTTATTTCCAAACTTGAAAATAAACTCATATTCATCTAAGCATGATACAAAAATTATATTCTTGGTAACCATTTGTACATAATAAAAATATTTTAAAACCAAAACCATTCTCATTGGAAATGAAATATGGTAGTCACCAATGACTAGATCTGTTAGCCTCACACCATTAGTATCTCTCAAATCTAACTCTCCTATATAAATCTTTTAGAATCTACTTGGTTCCTACATTTTTATACATATGTAAGCACCAAATGATATATCTAATTCCCAATGTGTAGATATTGAAATATTAAAATTGATAATTAATCCACATTTAGTTTTCCCTTGTTTCTAGGTGCATTTGATCTTTTATCATCCTAGCTTTCCAGACACAAAACATACTTCCTCCTTTTCCTTACCCTTCCTCTAGATCTTCTTCTTCTTGAAGGGATGGTTCTTGGGATATTTAAACATTTTATGAGTCTTGGGAACCTTTTCCTTGTTCTTCCTTTTCTTATTCACTATAAAGACTACAGGTTTATCATTCACCATGCCCTTATCCACTTGGTGAATCAAAGTAAGAAGTTTAAAAAGAGTATTCTCATTATTTTTTATATTTTAATTAACAATAAAACTAGAGAAGGTCTTGGGAAGTGATGAACGTACGAGATCTACATGTAACTTATATGGTAATTCAATCCCTAAGATGTCTAAGTGTTCAATGTAGCCAATAAATTGAATACATGAGGCCCAAATAATGAATAATCTTTAATATTAGTCATAAATAAACCATTGGAGATCTCATACCACTCTTGTCTTTCCTTCTCTTGATAGAGATATCAAAGGTGAGAAATCATGCTATATGAATCTACATCCTCATGTTTCTTTAAAAGATAATTATACATAGATGATAGAATGAAACATTAAACATATGTGGAATCTCTCAAATGTTTCTCATAGAGTGATAACTATTCATCACTTGCCTCATTACCAGGCGCATTAGGAATAAGTTCTTTTATAACATACAATTTCCTTCCATGGAGAAGGATAACTTGGAATAACCTTTACCACTCTTGGAAAAATTTTCTAGTGAAAAGGTTATCCTTCTCAAGTATATATCATAGTGATATGTTTGATGTCATTTTAGTGCTGTTTCTACAAAATAATATGAGCATAATTTTAGAACTTTATATGATAAAATTTAGAAAAATAAGTAAATATCATATTTATTAATCTCCCACTATTTTATCAAAATCCAATATCACTCACCATTGTATTTGGAATATCCTATTTCTTGTACATTCTAGTGGAAAGTATCCATATTCCCCTTCTCATTACACCAAATTTGGTTGCTCAAGAAACTTTAATGGTTTTAGGTAGGCATTCCAAATTCCAACTGTATTAATTCTCAGTTCCCTAACCTGATGAGTGAAATCCCCAATCCTAAAATCCTTAAATTTTATTTCCTCAACCTTTTCCTCTTAGTTACAAAAATTCCCACTTTGGAAGTCAACCCTTGATGTGAACTAATTTAAGAAAAACCTAAAATTCAAGTTAGATTCCTTGATAATTGAAAGCACCACAACCTTGGCTGGTTAAGAACTTTGAACTATGGTTCAATTTTAACTAAAGTAGTGGAAGACTATACCAACTTAATATATACAATTAATGGATTTTATCCTTTTATGCATAAATTACCAATTTTTATCTTTATCACATGATTTTTAATATTAAGTGGTTTTACGTAAGTGATTAACCGCGTCTTAGATAATATTTAGGCATAAGAAAATTTATTTTAGTTATATCTTTCATTATTGTTAATTTTATTAATTCATGTGATCGCAATAAAACATCCGTAATGAAATAACCATGAAACTTGATAGAAATAAAATAATTAAGTGTTATGATCATGATAATTTACCAATGTTTAGTTTATTTAGAAGTTGATAAACTAACTGTTGACCGAAGGGAAAAACATCTTGAACAAATTAAGGTTCGTGTTATAACTTTCCACCTATCCACCTATGTATATCTCTTGGATTGGTTTTTTCTCAGCTCAAAAATTGAACTTCCTCTACTAGCTTGGGAGCTCCGTCCATTACATATTCTTTTACTCACACATAGGTGAGGGAAAAAGATTTATATAAAATAATCCATGGGAAAGAAGGACCTTACATAGTAAGAGGAGAGAAGGTGCACATACCAATGATTTTAATTTAATAATAAATTAAATGAAACCAATCACATACAAAGGCCTAGTATATGCTCATGATCATCCACATGCATGCAACGAATTACGTATTTAATAAATCTAACATTCAATTATTAATATTTATTATTTAATATAAATCATGATCAAATCAATTAATTATATTCTTTAATTAATCAATTATTTTTTATTAATTCTCATTCGAATTTCCTTGAGATTCTCAACCATCATAATTTTAAACAAATTAAATAAATTTATTTAAATTAAACATTGCACATAAATTTACCTTGAAGGAAACATGGTGAATACCCATATGAATCTACACAACATGTATTATGATCATATACAGTTTATGATTTATGACATATAGTATACACGACTTATCATATACTTTCATGACATGTACTAACAACTTAATTGTTACATGAATTACATGATTTTTCTATAACATGTTATGATTTAATGCATGTAGAGTAATATCTGCCCTATGACTCACACATAATATATAGATCTGAAAATTATGAAGAAATTAATTAAACACACACACATATATATATATATATATATACATATTAAAATCCATCACATGGAATTTCCTATCAAGTTAATGACCACACACAAACGCATATTGATAAGGTTTACATAGTATAATAAATTAATTTTACTTCTAAATAATTTGGTATAAGTACACAGTTCTTACATGAAAGTTACACAGTGTGTACATCTCTCACTATCTATTTGAGGCACATGCCTAGGGACTCAACATGTAAATCATGCCTTTTAAAAAATGGAGTACAAAACATGTACAATGGGATACATGGTGCGTGGTCTCCGAATTACATGGTCACTAGTCAGGTAGCTAGTGTATGCAGATACACGACCCTTCTACGGCATAAAGGACTACACGTCGTGTACGTGGGCTACACAGTGTGTATTCCAGCTGACTATGTGCAAGGATGGATCAGTCAAAATGTAGTGTAAGATATTAAATGCACTGCATGTAATCAATTCACATGATTTGAATTAATTCTGAATTAATTTTTGGTGCATTGAACATAAGTACATGACATTAACTCTGGTTACACGATGTGTACTGCTGTGTTATTCAGCCAGAATCCTCATCACCTCTAGATGATTTCATCAATTTTATTTCATTCAAAAAATTAATTATTTTGATTAGATATATGAAAAAAAGGAGGAAGAATAAAATATCACAATTTGGATTAAAATAATGATTAAACTTGAAATGAAAACTAAATGAAAAATTCACAAATCAATCAATAATATTTAAATAATTATAAATAATTATGTTATTGCTTTGATATCACTTGTAGGTTCTGGACGTAGTAGAAGAATATGATGTGTCATACACAACTTTGATTTTTTTCATGATCAATTATTAATATGAGATTTATACAATGATAAACATTGTGATTAGCAGAACTGAATCAAAGAAAATAGGTAATGGATAAAATGTCGGAACCAGAGAGAGGACCATCACATATTATTTATAATTAATTTAATCAATTAAATAATGTCCTTTTTGGAATTATTTCCTTGCTGGTGAGTATGACAATAGATCTTCGTTGCACCATAGTTGTATTGTAGGAATCAAGAGTAGATTCCCTCTAGCAGTGATCCGCATGTGTTCCACAAATATCTGAACATAGATGTAGGAATCTATAGGTGCTAGAACAAAATATCCTATCACTTGAATCATTATCCTTTTATCACCACGATAATCACTTCCAAATCATTCTCCTTGATCTCTCTTGACTTGAGGGATAATGGTGGAGGAATATCGATCTCTGTTCATGGGAGCATTCTTGGATAAGGGATCTCTCTAGGGATTGAGTGGATTCCCTAAATCCGCTGTGCACAACCAAAATAAATGAATTGTCTCTCTTAGAAAATAATATAATTGGGTTTATATACCACTAGGGTTAAAATAAAATAATTTCACAAGTTCCCTTTATTATTTATTTAACCCTTGCAAAACCCCATGTGTAATAATAATATTATTATTTATTTACATGCACTTAACTTGTGAATTAAATTAAATATTATTTAATAAAATAATATTAAATATTTATTATTTCTCATTGGACCATTTAAAATCATTTTCCATTTCTACAAAATATTTATCAGGCCTTGAATAATGACTATTTATTTAATAAATAAATATCACTACATTATTAATAAATAAATAAATAAATATTATATTCAATAAATGTAAAATAAATATTTATTAAATATTATGCTCACATTATATTCTCTTGAATAACTGGTGATAGAATATATGCGATCAATAAAACATAAATAATTATTTAACCATTTTTGGGAATAATATTTATTCAAAATTTTAAATAATAAATAATAATATATTATTTAATAGAGATTATGGATACACTTAGTGTGTGACCCTTTAGGTCTCTTTATCAGTGTCATTAGGTGAAGAAACCCAAACTCCAAGGTCAACATCTAACAACATGACAAGGAACTCATAGAGAAATAATTTAATGACGTAATGACATAATAACTCATACAGATGCTTACTATGTAATATAATCTCTTTATCATGATATATCTAATCAAGTAGGTTGAACATTGGTGCCATCAACCTATGTGCTCGTTGTATTTTTCTTTGACTTCCTAGAAATTGAAATTGGCTATAGAACACCATGGACATGGATTTATTTAGGATATATCATTTCCATTAAAGGGCCTGATATATCAACCTCTTTTAAGTAATAGAAGGGAAAAATCCTTTCTCGTATTATTCATTAATGCAATATTACTTGTAACACACCCAATGTATCCTATCTCACCGCGAACATATGTCATCAAGGTTTTCAACAATACATAAATGTACGTGACTCAAAATACTCATTAATAATAATATTAAAGTCTAAGGATCAATATACACATCCGTAGATAGGAAAATCCAATGACACATATAAATGTGGATTTCCTAATGGCGAGTCTCATTCTCATAATGTCCTGCATAGGATATTACCAAGGGTGTACACCATGATAGGGTGCCTCAAAGTCCTATGAGTCTCCCAGCATGATATCCTATATCATTTATGTCCCTAAAATTATATCATCCAGCTATAGAACATATATTTAAGAATTGTGTCGTAGCACTTTTGGGTTCTCATTATATATGGGAACTACTATGACCTTTTAGTGAAATAGATACTCTTGGGATATTATTAGATACTATGTCACATAGAAGAAAAATCATGATGTGATAAGAAGTTTATTAATATTCACAAATATGAGTACAACTTATCATAAAGTGTACAGAAGTTGGTTCTAGGGTACCAAATCAAACACTTAAGAGGCAGTTGAAGAACCTGGAAGATAAAGAGTTTATATGGTCCAATAATTATCCTTATGATCCACCTATGATTTTCTTCCAATAAGAATAATGGAACCCTGGGGATTTTTATATATTACTGGCAGTTGAATCAGCTTATAGTTAAGAACATGTACCCACTTCCTCATATAGATGATCTCATTGACCAGCTCCAATGATCCAGAGTCCTCTTAAAGATTGATTTGAGATTGGGTTATTATCGGGTGAGATTTAAACCCTTTGATATACCACATATGAATTTTCAAATCAGGTTTTAATTATATAAGTATTTGGTAATATAATTTGGTCTAACGAATTGACATGCTGTCTTTATTTCCTTGATGAATCAAGTCTTCCACCTATACCTGGATGACTTTGTGGTCCTTTTTGTGGATGATATCTTAGTGTAGTCTTAGAATATACAAGATCATGACAAAAAAATTGACATCATATTGAGTAAACTAAGAGAGCATAGGATATATTCTAATCTCACTAAATTCCACTTGTGGATCGACAGGGTTCACTTATTGGGTCACATTATCTCAGAATACGGGGTGTCTGTGGATCCAGAGAAGACGAGTCATTTTTCTTGGGAGCATCGCAAAATTGTTTTTGATACACAGAGCTTCTTAGGGATATGTGGTTACTATATATGCTTCATCCATAACTTTTCATGCCATATATCTCATATTATAGGCTTAACTAAGACGTTTTTGAAGTTCACATGGTTTGAATATTGTGAGAAGGCCTTTCCAGAGTAGAAAGAAAGATTAGCCTCAACGTTGATCCTGATTTTTCTTGAGCTTGGAAGGTCGACACAATTTATTGTGATGCATCATGAATTAGGTTGGGAGCTATTTTAATGCAAGGGTAATGAGTCATGGCATATGGGTCTCATCGGTTGATGCCTCACAAATGTAATTAAACAACACACAACCTCAAGTTAGCAACTATTGTTCATGACTTACATTTCTAGATACACTACCTATTAGGGGAATGCTTCATGGTATACATGGACTATAAGAGCCTAAAATACATATTCTCAAAGCATTAATTTAATCTCCATCAGTGGATATGGGTTTAATATCTCCAATAAGTCAACTTTAATCTTGATTAAATTCTAGGCAAAGATAATCCAGTTGTAAATTACTTGAGATAAAAGACTCAGAATCAAGATATTCAGTAAGATAGTAGTGAATGGAAGTTGATGGCTCCTATTTCTGAAATTCATCTGGAAGTTCAGAAGTGTCACATATAGACCATCCTTGCATCTTCTTAAGTGGATTCATCACTTATGAATTGAGTGAAGAGAATAAAATTTTTATATTATGAAGGCTTAGTCATGCTAGAAAGTGTTTCTGATGTGGACTCACCTCTTGATTGGGTTTTTGATGAGGATGAGATTTTGCATATCTGTTGGTGTGCCTGGGTCCTTACATACATGCGATAGAAACTGATGCAAGAATATCATATTTCCAAATGGTTTGTACATCTTGTAATTTCTAAAATGTATCATGACTTATTCCACTAGTATTAGTGTCTTGGGATGAAAAAGTATATCAAAATATTTTTTACTCAGTGTTCTACTCATTAACAAGTGAAAATTGAACACCAGTGGCATACTGGCCTCTTACAACCGCTACCCATCCTGAAACAAAAATGGGATGACGTCACCATGAATTTTGTGACCGATTTACCAAGGTCATCTCAAGGAAATGATTTTGTATGGGTAATAATGGATAACTAATGATGTTCACCCACTTCTTGCCCATCCAATAGACCTTTTTAGTGGATGATCTTGGGATAATTTATGTATGGGAGATCATACACCTTCATTGGGTTCCACATACCATTATGTCAGACATGGATGCTCAATTAACTTCTCAGTTTTGGAATGGTTTACATAAGTATCTTGGTTCAAAATTAATTCTAAGTACAATATACTACCCACAGACAAAAAATTCATCTGATCACATTATAAAGGTACTGGATGATATGTTCCATGTGTGTGTCCTTGATTTTGGATACTCTTGGGAAAAGAACTTTCCTCTTTCTGAGTTTCCATATAATAAAATTATTTAAATGAATATTCATATGGATCATTATTAGGAATTCTACAGTAGTCCATTCCATTCACCTTTGTGCTGGTTGGAGGTAGGGGTAGTTCTACTAGGATTGTGTCTCATTTAGGAGACATCAGAGCAAGTACTATTGATCAGGAAATGTATAGCTACAGATCAGTCTATATAGAAGCCATATGTTGATCACCATCACCAAAATTTAGAGTTTGAGATGATGGATTGGTTTTTACTACGTGTCTCATCCAAGTTGGGTGATTGACGGATTCAGTGACTAGGTTAGCCGACACCTAGGTTCAATGGGCCCTTTGAGATCTTGGTGAGGGTCGGGCCAATAACATACCAGGTATCTATCCCTTAGAAGTATAGGTATATTCATGATTTTTTCCATGTTTCTAATCTCTTACATTATTACTATAACCATTCTAATGTCTTTGATTTTGGGGAACTTGAGTAGGAGGCTAATGCTTCTTTTGAGGAGTATCCCATTCATATAATCGATCATAGCATGAAGACTCTCTGAGGTAGTAAAATTCATCTTTTTTGGGTGCTATGGAAGTATGAACGTGTACATGAGGATATGTGGTAATGGTAGTTTGACATATCTTCCTAATGGATAGAGATTTTCTTGGAAACAACTCAACCACCCTTGAAAGTGAAACTTGGGGATAAATTGTCTTATGAAGGAAGGTTATAAGATCCCGGTTCTTTATTGAAGTATATAACCTTTTAAATTCAGTCAAACCTCTTTTTTTACCTTAATTAAAGTAACCTAAGGAGTATAGGGGGTTTTAGGAGATTTCAAAAGGATTTTTAGCTCAAATTTATGGTTTTTTTGGAGAAGATGTTGAGGTGAATTATTAGCGCATGGTTTGGATAACCGTGCACCTCACCCATATGGCCCAAAAAATAAAGATCATAGTTTAAAAAAAAGTTCAAATGGGGCCTATAAATCACATGGGATCTAAAATTTATTTTAGTTTCACTAGGCATGTTTTTTGATTGGCGTGTCTAACTGTGTACCTAAGCCATGTAAGGTTTAGTGTCCTTAGAAAATAGGGACACACAGTTGGTGCATAGTTTGGAAAACTCTATGGACAAACCGCATGGCCTATTAAATGTTATATAAATTACCTTTTTCCCATGTTGCCTCTTAAACTAAAAATTATCCTCATACTCTATCATTTTCACACAACATCTCATTGGGTGCTCCCCCTTTACCTCTTTGGATTTCTTTGGTGGATCTCCCTCATCCGACCTCCAATTCCTTTGATGCTAGTCACGTTTGAACAACCTTAGTAATTATAACTCTTTTACATTACTTCCCTAGTTTTCTTCACCTCATTTAGTGTTATATTCGTGTGATATAATATAACATATTTTCTGTTCTTTTGTATGGTATTCTGATTTCTATCATTCTAACCCAAATATTAGTCTAATACTGGATGCGGAGTCTTCTACAAATATTTGGTAGGTGGTCTATTACTTTTCCCTAAATGTATAGATGTTTAGAGTTTATAACAATGAGACACATGATATAATTTTCATTTTTTTCTCCTAAAATGTATAACCCCTCTAATTGTTTGATAAAACCTATACCTAGACATGCTATGGGACCCATATTCTTCGATGGAGGTTGAAAACCTCAACCCAAGCTACCCCTTTGGGTGTGTTTTCTTAAATACCCATGACCACCATACTTTTTTTTATAATAAAAACACCACTAAGTCATGTTTGAATTTTCACTTTCTAGTGGAATGTCTTAATTGAAATAAATGAATTGTTAAATTTCATGGATACTTCACTTAACATTTTTATTAATTTCCACTTATACTATAAACCTTTATCACACTATTAAAGGTGTGTCCTACCTTGAGAATGTCTTGTATTCCTAACCAAGAATTCCTTGATCGAAATCATACAACACCACATGATTCATTGAAGAGGGTTCAAAACTGTTAATCCAATTTTGGATTCAATTAATGACTTATTTTAGTGAATTCATTTGCATAGTACTGATGATTAACCTAATTTTTTTAAAAAAATTAGAATACCTGGCAGGAGATCTGAGGGTTTGGCTAGATATCCTCAAACACGGTCTTCCTTGGATTATCTCCCTAGACTCTAATGAGGTCCATCCCAGGATCACCTTGGACTTGTTCCTTATTCTCAGTTAGATCCATTATATAAAGTGGAATTTCTTTTAACACCATAATATTACACTTAAAATCAAAAGGTTGATAATTCCATGGGTCCTCCATGGATTCTTTTGGTATTATTTTTTGGATTCCTTGGCTATGTTACTTGGGTAATTAGATGAATAAAAGGTTTTATGCTCATATATATCATACTTAGGCCGAAGCAGGTGGTTTTTCCTAGTTTAGGTCCACTTTACTACTTTCCTTATCTGTATAATGTACACTATTACATCTTATACACATAGACTGAATTTTCACTAGAAACCATTGGTGGTGGCATATTGAGTTGTACACACACCCAGTTCAAGCCATTGTTTGGTACTCAGAATGATTTCATGGATGTAGGTAGGGATAAAGGGAAGTTCCTATTGAGTTGTACTTACCACCATACTATTTATGCCACTTTATCTACCACTCTATTTATGATTTAGAGGGTATAATATCCCCACCAAACCACCATACATCCTTGATTCTGGTTGATATACTTCGGCATATGGGGAGGGGTGCTTGAGGAACTATTTCTAACCAGACTAGACACTTATCCACGAAACCCTACCCAGACATCATGGGGGGGGGGGGGTCCATCCCATCTCTCTACATGGATCCTGAGGTAGAGGTATCAATACTAGTCAAGGTATTAATGAATTTTGGATCATATGAGGGTGATGTGGTTGGGTATGAAGTTTTGGATTCCAAGGAGGAGTCCCATATGAGTACTCTTTCCTCTCCCTTATTTAGTGTTAAACCCTATTATTTATTGGAATATATTTATTTTACTTTGGTGGTTAGATCCTCCTTGAATAAGGAAGTCTTTATCTAGGATTTGAAAAGTTTTTTTATTTTTCTCCACTAGAATGGTGAGAAGGTTACTAAATATAGTGAGGGGATTTGTTATTTAGTAGTGGTTTTTATTAGAGGGAGGTTTTCATTTATATTATCTTACCTCAAGAGGTTTCCCTATTCTCTGAAGGCCGTGCTAATTTTTAGAACTCATATTCTATATTAGCAGATACTGAAGCTGAAGTTCTAGTGATTAAATATCCTATTAAGAGGAATCCTAAGAGAAGGAAATCTGGAGTGTCCTCCAATAGTGTTATTAGTAAACAAAATCTAGATCTTTTAGAATATTTAATTATGGATCCCTAAGATATTCATTGGTTTCTGGCCTGAAGGCCAATCTCATTAAGTTTCAATGATCTCTTTTATCATTTGGAATGTTAGGGGACTATGAACCCATGGAAAATGTGGATTCTTATCAAATGGGAACCATTTAAATAATGATTATTTGATATCCTTTCTAAATCATAAGAAGAAGGTAAATAAAATTTATAATTTCACGAAAAGATTGAAAAAATAGAGAGTGTATGCCTAAAAATCCCACCAAAAATTACATACATATATTTTAGAAACCATCACTAATAGTAGAAAAAGTTTAATCTCTAGACCAACACATAGTGATTAAGGTTAGAATCAATAAAATTTTAATTTATTTTTTTATTATTTATTCCAAGTGTGATGTGAAGAAAAGGAAATCTCTTTGTTAGTCACTCTAATTCTTTAACCCTGGTGTAACTAGATAGTTTATCGGGGGACTTTAACATAATCATAAAATCCTCAAAGAATAAAGGAGGGTGGAATTTACTAGAGGATAGCAATTTAGGGCCTTAAAGATTTTTTGGCACACCAGTCTCTCTTGTATTTGAGATTCATAGGTGATAAATAAATGTGGTACAATAACATGGAGGAAAAAATACATGTTTGAAGTCACCTAGATTATTATTTCACTGAAATATAAGTAATATATTCTTTCTAGTGGGCTAGTTTCATACACATGGAACAAACACCATTAGATTAATCACTTATCCACATTCAACTAAAGGTGACAACTAAAAACTAGGGGTGTTTATCTTTCACTCTCAAAGTTATGGAAACATTATGGAACATTCCATGTTGTTTAGGACTCATGAAGCTTACCCCTGTAGGGTAATGCATGGGTGCTTCTCCATAGAAAGCTAAGATATCTCATAGAGGATCTCAATGAATGATTTAAAAAATTCCCCAATGTGAATGAGAACCTTGAGTATATCAAAACCTATATTAATTAACTTGATACAAATCTACATGAGATATGGGAGGATACAACCTTTTCTTTATGAGAAAAAACCACTTAGTTTAAAAATCTTCTTAGGATAAAATGGAATTTTAGATATAGATCAAGATCATTATGATTGATAGAGGTGGATAAAAACACCACATATTTCATGTGTTCATAAAAGAGAAGAAATATATAGAGAACTTGAACTTTATTCTAGAAGATGACTCTCATACCAGTGATATTGAGGAGGTTGAGAATATGGTTGTATCTTATTTCAAGGGCACTATCACTGGTTTGAGGTGAAGGTGTGGAATCCCTCTTCAGTATCATCCACAAAATAGTAGATGAATCAAGAAATGAAAATTTTAAGGAAATTCATAGGGAAGTGGAGATTAAATAGGTAGTGAAAAATATCAACCCCGAAAGTACACCTATACTCAATGGATTTTCTGGTTCATTCCATAATTCCATTTGGTAGATTGTGAAAGTGAAATTCATTGAAATTGTGAATTATTTACTTATAGTGGGGTACCTTGTGAGAGTAGATCATGCTTTAACTACTATTCTAATTATTATGGTTATGGACATGAATAATCTAAGAAAATATAATCAAATATGTCAATGTAACTTTCCCTATAAGGTCATGGTAAGAATATTCAATAACAATCTCTCTCAGAAAATACCCAAGATGATTTTTAAGGAGGGGAATGATATTATTAAAGGTAAGATAATTAAAGGGGAAGAAGTGATGGCCTAAGAATTTATGGAGGACCTCAATAGAAAAATAACTGGCTTTAATTTCATCATGAAAATTGAAATGGACAAGGATTATGACATGGTTGTGTGAAGTTACATCTTGAAGATCCTGAGATGTTCTAGTTTCTTTGAATTATTCTAAGACTTTATTTTCACATGTTTATTTTCTATGTGGATATCCATGTATCTTAAGTAAAAATAATTTACAATTATTTAAGGATATGAAAGGCCTCATATAGGGTGACCCACTTTCTCCTAACTTTTTCATTATAACCAAAAATTCTATCAACAAAAACATAAACACTGGCATCAACTTGGGTACCAATTTAAAGGTATGTTTAGGTCCCCTAGTGTGTTTAATTTATTCTTCATGAATGAAATGATTTTATTCATCAATGGAAAGGAGATATCCATCCAGGTCATCAAAAAGATCTTAAAAAAATATAGAAAATGGAGTAGATAATGTATCAATCAAAAAAAAATCAGAATCTATATATCTAAATCCAACAACAAGAGTACTATTAAGAGGATTGAAAAGAGTTTGGGTTTGGAGAAAAATAAATTTCTAGTAGAGAACCTGGGGGTGTCTTTGTATCTGGAGAGAATTCACATTCACCATTATGAGGGCCCAATCGACCATATCACTACTCAAATTTTGAACAAGAAAAGTTTGTTATTATGATTTGTAGGTAGGATAATTCTCATTAACTACATGCTTTCCTCTATCTCCATGCATGTTTTATCAGTGTCATGTACTCCCAAAGCTATAATTTTTACTATTTAAATTTTTTGAATGGATTTATATGAGAATTTCACTAGGAGTGGAGGCACCATTGGGCTAGATAGAGATGGATAGAAAATACCATTAAAGAGGGTGTAATTAACCTAAATAACATTAAGGAAAATATATATTTATTATTGGAAAAATCTTTGTGGGAAATTATTGAAGGAGAAATGTTTTGGGTTAGATTCATGCAACAACAATATGGGTATATGCCCCCTTATTTATCTAATATAATGGTGACATATTTTTTATGGTGCACCATGAAAGGATATTTCTTTATCTTTAATAACAAATATTTATGGGTTATTGGGTGTGACATGATAAAATTATGGAAAAAAATGGTACGGGTCCTTTTTTTCTTCCTTGGGCATCCGACTCCTCTCATTTTATTTGGGGAAGATATCCAGAAACATAGTTTCATTTAGGTGGTTCCCAAGGATGACCAAAGGATATTATTTAAAGGGATTCATTTATCAAATGAGACAGATCGATGTGTATTTATGGTATCTAGATCAGGCTTCTTCAATACAATAGAATTCTAGAAAACTATACATGCATAATAAGCAAAAGATGTGTAATGACCCAATGTTTTATCAATGGAATTCCCTTCTTAAAATCATCTATTATAGCATAATCACATAATATTACATATAGAACACAATAAAAACATTATAAATGAATAATTAGTGGAATAAAAGGTATTTCTAGAAGTTAAGGATCATATACCAAAGGAATAGTAACTTGAATTTTGGAATAGTAATGTGACCCTTATGAATAATAAACTGACCAATTGAATAGTAACCTCACTAATGAAATTATAAATAAAACTTATCCATATTATAAGTGAAAATATGATATAATTATATCATAGTATAAGTAAGTAAATATTTTAAAAATTATTAATTAAGTGTTGGTAGTTTTGTAAGTCATAAATATTTAATTACAATTTTAGGACTAATTTAATAATCTAAAAGAAAAATTATTTTCATAAAATTTATTAATAATTTAGTATTTTTAGGTCTTATTATTATAAGATAATTTTATGATACCTTATTTAATTTTTCAAAGTGTTATAAAATCATTTATTATTTTACAATCTATATTTTTTGAGTAAATTATGATTTTAATTAAAAATTAAATTTAGTATATTTAGAAAATTATTTTCTGAAAATAGAATTAATTTTTTAATTCTAAAAATCTGAATATGGTTTGGGTGATTTTTTTTAATTTTCTGAAATACTTGAATTATTGGCGAATAGTAAAATACGATTATTTACGGTATATATGCATTATAAGTTAAATACACTATTCATTGAGTCATGGATGATGTAAGCACCATTGGGTTGAACTCACATGATCTAATTACTATATTTAGTCTTAATAATCAGCACTATTTCTTGTCTTGAGAAAAATAATAAACTAATGAATTAAATATTGATAAAACACTCCTCTCCTCCACTATAAATACTACCCCTCACCACCTCTTCACCTCACACCTATCAAGCCTTGTTCTTTGTGAAAATTCTTCTCAAATATCTTCCCAAGCCCCTTACCTATGTCCAGGATCTCTTGGTATCACCCAAAGACTAAAACCTCTTCCATAAGGAGTCTCTCAAGGAGGATAAATTCAAGAGGTAAATTCCTCTTTTCGTTTCTTTTATTTTATTTCAAGATCTTTTTTTATCTCCTCACCTCCCATCATCCAAATGGTATGATAAATAAAGTACCTTACATATACTATAATATATTTATTCTAATGGAATAATTCATCATCATCTCTCCTTTCCAATCCTTCTATACTAAAAATGAAAACACCGTCTGAGATGTGTAAATTTATCACATTCAAGGACAACGAGTTTTCAATTTCTATTATCGTCTTCAAGGCTGGTCATGAAACCATTTTTATGGTTGAAACAGATTATAATATATGTATTATATCTTATGTAATGTTCTGAAATCATTTTTTATACATGATATTAATTTATAAAATAAAATGGGTTTGTTGTGATTGAAAAAATGCCAAATTAATCCAAGAAATTATCATTAAAATTTTATCAAATGATTCATCCTTATACCATATAATCAAATAAATTGTATAAAAGTTTTATCTTATTTATGTGCATTAATATAATAGAATTACACTTCTGGAAAACCATTCCCATTTTACATGAACTTCCATACTCTTATTCAAGAGAACCGATCCTGAAAACTAAGAAAACCAACACTCCCAAATGATAAAATTGAATCTATTAAATCATAAAAATGGTATAAAATAACTTAATAAAATGATACTAAATAAATTAAATAGAGAAAAGGTTCTGGAATTATTAATTAACTAATCTAATTTTATTATCTCAGACATTAATATCAAGTGAGGAACACCTTCAGACTTAAAGTAAGGGATTCCACCTGAACCTCCATTACTCATTCAGGTTATTCTTACTCTCTTTTTACCAAAATGAAATTCTATATTATTTTTATGTACATATTACGAATGCTATTTATATTTTCCAAACTCATTTTTTTAATATCCATTCATCCTTTTTTGGGATATACATGTTTTTAAATGACACCCTTCTCAATTCTTCCTGATAAGGAATCCCAATTTAAGGGAACTTTTTAAATTCTTACCCATTTTCAAGTGCATTCCATAATCTGTTTTAAGACACAATTATTTTTATAAATCCACTCATTTTATTATGATAATATTCTTGTTTCACTTCTGTTTTTATATAAAATATTATTCTCTTTTCTGTTTTAAATGATCTTCGATAATTTCCTTAAACTGCACTAATTTTTTTTTTCATTCTAAAGTTACTTAAATACTATTTTTACATGTTATAATTTCAATTTGACATCACTTATCCTGATATATACCTATTTTACTTTATTATTGTCCATATATGATTTAATTACTTTATTCCATGGACACATTTATGTTACACAAATTCATATTGCTTATTGGCATGATTATGGTAGCCATCTCTTTACAAGGGCAACCTTTATGTTTATGATTGATTCCTTATGTATGAGTCTTTATGTGGCACACATATGCATGAAAATGTTAATATGGGTGTGCCTAGATAACTCTCCAATGCATTGGGATAATTTTAGTCACATGATATGTTATGTGCAAAGGTCTTGGTGGTTAGCATTGACTCGTTATCCTCCATGTGTAATAAGCTTTGAATCATGATAAAGTCAAGTTTTATGTTTCTAAAATATTACTATGATTCCATGATTATATGATCCCATATTCTATATGTTATGATTCCATATGTTTAATCATTTTCCATGCCTTTTTTATATCATTATATTATGTTTTCTAACCCATGTGCTAAGATTTATTTTAATGTTTATTCCCTTACTGGGATTTTTAGATCATCCAATTATTCATGTTATACCTAGGTTATCCTATTCAGATGTATGATCACAATGGAAGTTAGGAGATAATTATAGAGATTAAATAAAATATGGTTTTATGATGTTTAATTATGTGACTAATTCTCCAAGACACTAGACTTTATGATCATTGTCTTATAATTTTATGTTTATTTATGATTAAAAATATGCAACGATTTGTGTAAAAGGATAGGGTTTCTATAGTTGGTATCATAGTAAGTTATAGTTATTTTTTGATATTAAGTAGAGAACACTTTATTAAGAACCTTAGGGACAAGAATAAGTCTAAGAAAATATCTCTAAATTTTGGTAAGTATAGAGTAAGTGGTTTATCAAGAAAATACGTCCCTTTCAAGATAATACAAGTGGAAGTGGTTCTAGAAAAAATGTACCTAGGAGTAACAAATCCAACAAGGTGTTTTGGGCTTGACTCGGGGTAACCAGGTACATGACAACATGCCTTATTGCGCACATGGTTTGACACACCCAGGGGATATTATTTGGTAAATTTATAAGCTCATTATGAACCATTATTAAGGGGATAAAAAAATCCCATAAGAATATAGTTTAGGACACAGATCATGGATAGCCTATATTGAAACATAGGGAATCACAAGCTAGGATATACTTTTCCTTTAAGAGTTTATCCTTTTATGTTTAAAGTTTATTTTTTATGCTTATGATCTAAGTATTCAATCCCCCTAATTGCACTTTATTTTAATTAGTTAATGGTGGGAAATAAAAGGACATATGGAAACAATCAATGTGATAGTAAATGTGATTATTACCCTAATGACATTCCAAATATAATGGTAATGGTTTTTTAAAAATTTATGACAGTATTAGCTCAGCTAGCTCAAGTTATAAATAATAACTTGAATCATGTGGAACACCCTCCTTCTCCAAGGAAAGAGAAAGTTTCTATAGAATCCTTCATATGGAAAAGGACTCCCATGTTTAGTAGATCTTATGATCCCCTACTCACATAATAGTACATTAACTCCATTAAAAAGATATTTTATATACTTTAGTGCTCATAATAAGAGAAATTTATGTTAGTGGTCTATCATTTTGATGGGGGTGCTTATCAGTGGTGGACACTGATAAAAAATATGAAGTACAAGGAGGAAATTGATTCCATGGATTGGGAGAAATTCAAGAAAATGTTTTCAATAAATATTTTCCCCAAACACTCCATCTTAATATGGAAATAGAGTTGCTTTGATTTAATACGAAGGAAGATGATTCTATTGGGGCGTATAGAGAAAACTTTACAAGGCTTGCAAGATACACCTCAAGCTTTTCCATGAACTCTGAAAGCAAGGTGTATTGCTTCTTTAGAGGAATAAATCCATGTATACAAAAATAATTGGCAATTCGAGACTTAGATGGTTATGAGGTGATTTTCTGTTGTGCCCTAAAAGTTTAAATGGAGATTGGAGACTCTCAGTAGTCTCACGAGACCACTAAAAAAGAGAGGAAAATAGATTCTAATATGTGTGGTTTAGCAGATAAATCTCATGATGTAAAGAAGAATGAACATCCCACGTGTCAAAATTTTGTGAAGAATCATCCTGGGAACCGTCTAAATGGAACTAGGTATTGATTCAAATGTGGAAGAATAAGAGATATAGCTAAGAACTTTTGAAGGGATATGAATAATTCTACTAATGTGGAAGAATAAAGGATGGTTCAGATCAACACTCAGCCTAGGGTGCAGTGTTACAACTACAAGTTACATGGGCATTATGAGAACCATTACCCTAAGACAAAGGTTATTAGAGGTAATCAATAACAACCTCCAAGGAAACAAGGAAGGGATTTTTCTATCACTACTGCTAATGTGGAGCTGGACAATGATGTAGTGACAGGTATGATGGTTATTCATTCAATAATAGTGAATGTACTATTTGATTCTGGTTCTATACATTCTTTAATATCCTTCAAGTTTAGTATAACTATTCAAGAACCACATCAAAATATGGAGGTTGAGTTATTTGTGGTAACAAAAAATGGGAAAATTATTACATCCAAAGTGTATAATTAATCCTCAGTTAAGGTTTGTGGACTGAACCTCTCAGAAAATCTTGTCATACTCCCTTTAGTAGAGTTTTATTCTATTTTGGGCATGGATTGACTGTCTTTATATAAAGACATCATAAACTGCCAGGAAAGGGAGACCACTCTTCACATCTCGGAGCATCCTCCAATCTTGTAAAAGTGTAAGGAGGGAGATGAATCTCCTTTAGAATCAATGTATCAAGTGTGGATATTTTTTCCTTATGAGAAAGAGTATCTTGCTCAAATGATTGAGATAAAGGAGAGAATCTTGGTCGAGGACATGCCCATCACGAGGGATTACACTACTGTATTCCCTAAAGAATTTCCGAGTCTTACTCTTGATTGATAGGTTGAGTTCTCAATTTAACTTCTTCCTAGATCTCTACCTATAATAAAGACACCTTATATAATGGCCACCATTGAGCTAGAAGAGATGAAGAAACAGTTATAGGAGAATATCAACAAGGGTTTTATATTCCCGAGTGCTTCACCATGGGGTGTGCTAGTCCTCTTCATCAAGAAGAATGATGGATCAATGTACCTCTGAATTGATTATCGCGATCTCAATAAAATCACAACAAAGAACAATTATCCCCTACCACAGATAGATGACTTGTTCGATCAGCTACATGGGGCTAGTTATTTCTCTAAGGTAGAAATTCAGTTGAGATATCATTAATTAAAGGTGAGGAAAGAAGATATTCCAAATACTACCTTTAAAACAAGGTATGAACATAATGAGTTCTTAGTTATTCCATTTATACTCACTAATTATACAAAAAAATTTATGTATTTAATTCATAGAGTCTTTAGATATTACCTCGAATTTTTTTTGGTAGTCTTTATCAATGATATTGTGATATACTCTAAAAGCAAGGAATAACATGAAGAGAATTTGAATACTATGTTGAAGACTTTGAAAAGGGATAATCTTTATGAAAAGTATAGTAAATGTGAGTTCTGGATCGATGAAGTATCATTCTTGGGACATGTTATCACCAATAAAGGGATATTTGTGGAACCTTCCAAGACTAAGATAATCAAAGAGTGGACTAGGACAACATCTATAACAGAGATCCATAGCTTACTTGGTTCAACTGGGTATTATTGACATTTTTTGAAGAACTTATCATGATTTTCAAACCCAATAACAAGATGACACAAAAGAGAGTGAAGTTTTCCAAGACCTAAGAATGAGAGTAAAGCTCTAAGGATCTCAAAAAGAGGCTTATCACTACACCTATACTCATACTACTGACAAGTGGAGAACTCTTTGTGGTGTACAACGATGATTTGAAAAATATATTAGGTTGTGTACTAATAAAAAATGATAAAGTGATGGCCTATGACTCAAGGAAGTTGAAAATCTATGAGCAAAACTATCCCACACACGATCCGGAGTTGGAAGATGTGATCTTTATGTTGAAAATATGGCGGTATTATCTCTATGGAGAGAAGTGTGAGATATATAATAATCACGAGGGTCTCAAATATGTATTCACGCAGAAAGAGATTAATATGCACCAATGAAGATGGTTAGAGCTCGTCAAGGATTATGACTGATCAATCCAATACCATCCGGGTAAAGAAAATAATGTAGAATACAATCTAAGTAGAAAGGATCATGCATCTTTATCAATAATGAGAATTTAGAAGGATCCAATCTTCTTAGACTTATAAAGGATAGACATGGGAATCATTAAGGGTGGAAAATCATCAATCCTTTCTCAAATGATTGCTCAACCATCCCTCATGGATAAAATGAAGGATACTCAAATAAATGATGTGGAAATTAAGAAAAAGGTGGATAATATCAAGAATGGGAAATACTCATAGTTCTAAATGGATGAGGAATGAGTTGTAAGATTTGGGTCATGATTATGTGTACCATTTGATCTAGAGATAAAAAATGAGCTTATGAATGATGCACACAGCTCAACCTTCTCTATTCACCTAGGGAGCAAAAAGATGTATTGAAATATCTAGGAGAACTATTGGTGAGATAATTTGAAAAAGGAGATCACTGAGTATATATCAAAGTGACTGGCATGTCAGCAAGTGAAGTCTGAAAGGAAAAAGTCTAAAGGGATGATGAAATCATTACCCATACCAATATGGAAATAGGAAAACATAACTATGGACTTTTTCACTAGACTTCCAAAGACATCCAGAGGAAACAATACTATATGAGTTATTATAGATCATCTAACAAAGAAAAATCACTTTATGTAAATTTGAGAGGACTTCTAATCAGATCAACATACACAAATATACATTAAATAGGTGGTAAGGATGCATGGAGTACCACTATAGATTGTATCCTATTGAGATTCTAGATTCACCTTGAATTTATGGAAAAGTCTCCAACATGCTCTATGCACTGAGTAGAACTTCAGTACATCCTATCACCCTCAAAATGATGTCCAATCTGAGAAAACTATTTAGATACTAGAAGATATATTGAGAGTGTGTTATATGGACATCAAAGGAAAATTAGACCAACATCTTCCTCTGGTTGAGTTCTCTTAAAAGAACAGTTTCCACTCTAGCATTCAAATGGATCCATATGAATCCCTTTATGGGAAAAGGTGTAGAACACCAGTGTGCTAAGATGAATTTGGGGATTTTATGCTGTTAGGACCTGAAATTGTCTAAGAAATGGAGGAAAAGGTGAAAAACATTCAACAACACATGAAGGAAGTCTAAAATCGATAAACGATATATTTAGATAATCATTGACGAGACTTTGAGTTCAAAGTTAGAGACATGGTAATAATCCATATATCTCCATGGAAGAAGGTCATGAGATTTGGGAAGAAAGGAAATCCAAGTTCTAGGTACATCAACCCCTTCTAGATCCTTGATCGTGTCAATGTTGTGTCCTATTAACTAGAAATTTCACCTACCATGTCTAAATTATGATATATATTACATGTATCCCTCTTAACGAATCACATATCATATCCTTCATATATACTAACTTCAGAGGTGATACAATTGGAAAATGATCTTTCTTATGAGGAGCAGCTAGTGAGGATCTTGGATCCTAGAGATAAAGTTCTATGCAACAAGACTACTCACCTAGTCAAAGTACTATGACAAAACCATTTGTATGAAGAGGCAACCTGAGAACTAGAGGAAGTGATGAAGGAAAAGTACCCACACTTGTTTTCATCTTAGAGTGTAAAATGACATTTCGAGGGTGAGATTTCATAAGGGGGGAAGAATGTAATGACCCAATATTTTATCAATGGAATTCCCTTCTTATAATTATGTATTATAGTATAATCACATAAGATTACATATAGAACACAATAAAAAGTTTATAAATAAATAATGAGTGAAATAAAATGTATTTTTTGAAGTTAAGGAATATATACCAAAGGAATAGTAACTTGAATTTTGTAATAGTAATGTAACCCTTATGAATAGTAAACTGACCAATTGAATAATAACCTCATCAATGAAAGTATAAATAAAATTTATCCATATTATAAGTGAAAATATTATATAATTATATCATAGTATAAGTAAGTAAATATTTTAAAAATTATTAATTAAGTGTTGGTATTTTTGTAAGTCATAAATATGTAATTACAATTTCATGACTAATTTAATAATTTAAAAGAAAAATTATTTTCATAAAATGTATTCTTAAATTATTAATTTTATGTATTATTATTATAAGATAATTTTATGAGACATTATTTAATTTTTCAAAGTGTTATAAAAGCAGTTATAATTTTAAAATCTGTATTTTCAGGTAAATTTTGATTTTAATTAAAAATTAAATTTCTTCTATTTAAAAAATTATTCTCATAAAATGGATTTTATTTTTTAATTCTACATGTAAAAAATGGTTAGAGTGAATTTTTTGGATTTTTTTGAAATACTTGAATTTTTGGTGAATAGTGAAATATAGTAAATTACGATATATATACATTATAAGTTAAATATACTATTAATTGAGTCAGGAATAATGTAATAACCATTTATTTGAACTCACATGATCTAATTAACATACTTATTCTCAATAATCATCACTATTTCTCATCTTGAGAAAAATAATAAAATAATGAATTAAATATTGAGAAAACACCCCTCTTCTCCACTATAAATACCACCCCTAACCACCTCTTCAAATCACACCTCTCAAGCCTTGTGAAATTTCCACATTATGCTCAAATATATTACCAATACCCTTAACCACTTACATGAGCTCTTTTTCTCACCAAAATACCAAAACCTCTTTCCTAAGGAGGCTCTCAAGGAGGATAAATTCAAGAGGTAAATTCCTCTTTCCATTTCTTTAATTAGTTTTCAAGATCTTTCTTTTCTTTTTCTATACTAACCTACTATCATAAAAATTATATGATTACTCTAGTACCTTACATATATTGGAATTTTGTTATTATATTTGAATAATTCATCATTATCTATCCTCCCCCCTCCTTTTATACTAAAAATGAAAACACTATCCGAGATGTGTTAATTTATCACATTCAAGGATGACGAGTTTTCAATTTCTATTACCGCATTCAAGGATGGTCATGAAACCAGTTTTATGGTTGAAACAGATTATAATATATTTATTATATCTTATGTAATTTTCTTGATTCATTTTTTATGCATGATATTAATTTATAAAAAAACGCGTTTACTGTGATTGAAAAACCGCCAAATTAATCCAAGCGATTATCATTATAATTTTATCTAATAATTAATCCTCATTACATATAATCAAATGAGTTGTATAACCATTTTATCTTATTTATGTTCATTAATATAATATAATTACACTTTTGGAAAACCATTCCCAGTTTACATGAACTTCCATACTCTTATTCAAGCGAGCCGATCATGAAAACTAAGAAAACTAACACACCCAAAAGATGAAATTGAATCTCTTAATTCATAAAAAAGAGAATAAAATAACTTAATAAAATTATAATAAATAAATTAAATGTATAAAAGTTTCTAGACTTATTAATTAATGAATCTAATTTGATTATCCAGGGCATTAAGATCAAGTGAATAACACCTTCTAACAAATGGTAAGGGATTCTACCCGTACCTCCATTATTCCTTCAGGTTATTATTAATCTATTTTTACCCAAATAAAATTTTATATTATTTTTATGAAAATATTCTGAATTATATTTATATATTCCAAAATCATTTTTTAATATCCAGTCATCCTTCTTTGTTGGGGATATACATGTTTTTAAATGATGCCATTCTCAAATCTTCCTGATAAGAAAACTCAATTTATGGGAACTTCCTGAATTCTTACCCATTTTAAGAACATTCCACAATCTGTTTTAAGCTGCCATTATTTTTATAAAACCACTCATTTTATTATGAAAACCTTCTTGTCTCACTTCTGGTTTTATATAAAATATTATGATCTTTTCTATTTTAAATGATCTTTGATAATTTCCTTAAACCACCCTAAAATATTTTAATTATAAAGTTTCTCAAATACTCTTTTTACATGTTATCAATTAAATTTTACATAAATTATCATGATATATGCCTATTATAATTTATAAAAGTCCATATATGATTTAATTCCTTTCTTCCATGGACACTTTTATGTTACTCCCATTTATATTTCTTTTTGACATGATTATGATACCTGTCTCTTTCCATGGGTAACCTTTATGTTTATGATTTATTTCTTAAATATGAGTTTTATGTGGCACCCATATTCATGAAAATATTAAGATTAGTTCTACTAGATAGTTCTCTAATTATGTGGGTAAAGTTTAGTCTAATGAAATGTTATATGCAATAGTCTTGGTGGTTAGGCTTGACTCATGCTCCTCTATGTGTAACAAGCTTTGAATTGTGATAAAGTCATATTTTATGTTGCTGATATATTACTATGATTGCATGATTATATGATTCCATGTTCTATATTTTATGATTCCATATGTTTAATCATTTTCCATTCCTTTTTATATCATTATGTTATGTTTTCTAACCCATCTGTTAAGTTTTATTTTAATGTTTATTCCCTTACTGGGTTTTTTAGCTCATCCATTTATTCATTTTATCCCCAGTTTATCCTATGTGTAGATGTATGATAACAATGGAAGTTATAATATCATTATATATATTAAATAAAAGATTTTTTTTATGATGTTTAATTATGTGCCTAATCTTGCAAGACACTAGACTTTACAATCATTGCCTTGTAATTTTATGTTTATTTATGCTTAAAATCATGAAATGATATGTGTAAAAGGCTATGGTATCTATAAGATGACTAGTTTATAAGGATTTGGTGTAATGGAACCCCTATTAAATATCAATCCTTTCTATGGTGTATATGAAACTAGGAAATTATGAGTGATAGTGAGGTGAAATAGAAGGGAATTTAACTTGTTTTAAAATGAACTTGTTTCCTTTATCAAAAATTAGAAACTGTTTCCCATATATTATTAAAATGTTATTGGGAGATGATAATTTGGACTATGCTCAAAATTTATATGGGTATTGAAGACCAGGGAGATTCCATACAATCCTTCATTATCAACTGAATCTATGGGAGTGCAGCTTCGACGGTGGATAACAAAGGACATAACATTATTTTTTATGTGGGTTGTTGGGTCATCTGGGGGGGGGGGAATATGTCCCGAAGAAATGGAAAATATTATTCCCTTCTATATCTAAAGGTCAAAGTGTGGTCCCTTATCTCAGATCTTGGAGGCTAGTTTAAACTTAAGGAGGTGTCGCCTACCCTTAAGAACCTTTGTTTTCAAATCTTACAGGGATTGGGATGCAATCACCAAAATGGAAAAGGACACTAGGTGAGCCGAAAATCTCCTCAGTAAGGTCTAAAACTCAACATAGATGAATCTTGTGAATATGTAATTATGAGAGGTTTCAGTATTATCTATGATAATAAAGGGTCGGTGGTGATAGATTCTAGTGCTTACTACAAGCTGAGAAACTCTTTGATATAAGAAGAAAAATCCTTGCTCAATGGATACAATCTATGTAATCTTCATGAATTTAGGTTAGACCTAGTTGAAATGAATTTTTTGTTAGTGAAAAAGTCATTCCTAGATCACTCAATGACTCACTAGTTGATCATATATCTGACTAGATCATGTAAGAAGTTTATAAACTAAGAATTATTCATCTATCATACTTGGAGAGGGTCAATAGAGAAACTGATAGTCTCAATAAAAAATGGATTCAAGATGAATATTTTATTATTTACTATAACATAAGGTATCTACCCCTTGATTTTTCTATTATTATAATAGAGGATTCCCTAGGGATCCAGTATTTTACTCTACCTTGAACTTGATTTGATCTGGCTCTATCCTAATAAAATTTATTTTTGATGTGTATAGGCTTGTAATTTTTTTATAAATCCCAATAGTAATTTATAATTGATTTATAAATTAAAATATTTATATTCATTATATAACATGAACTTTTCATATTTTACATTACATAGAATGATATCTTAGAATTATAAATAGTTTATAATTCAACATCTATTATGTAATCATTTTACATAATCTATATTTCATATACTTAAACATTATTTAAAACATGATTATATCAAACAAAAAAACTCTACTTATGTAGCAAAAATAATTTATCATACAAGGAACCTTTTTTATTTGAAAAATTTAAATTAATATTTATAAACATTTCATAATTTAAATATAACAAATTTATATTTTGGCCTTATTTTACAATTTATAAACTTTATAAATAACCCTTATGATTTCTAAATGAACACATTATTTTTATATCACAAGGTATGTAATACAATAGGTAGAAGGTATTTTCAAATATTAATATTTAATATTTCAGAGTATTCTCATTAATAAATATTTCAAAGAAAATTAATTAATTAATTATGAACACTTATAATTATTTAATTTATAAACACTTTACAAATTAAAATACTCCCAAAATATCTTTTTCTATGATTTATAAACCATTTTATAAACTATATAAATTTTAAAAATATATTAACTTAATAATATTATGGAATATTTATAATAAATATTTCAATTTTTTTTAACTAATTAACCATAAACATTTTATAATTAATTAATTCATAAAACAATTTTTATAAATTTTATAAATATTCCATAAAAATATTTTAATTATTTATAAACAATTTATAAACAATTTAATTTTCAATTGTAATAAATTAATACATTATTTATCATGGGAATT
The DNA here is from genome assembly GCA_963277665.1 of Viscum album. Taxonomy (NCBI): domain Eukaryota; kingdom Viridiplantae; phylum Streptophyta; class Magnoliopsida; order Santalales; family Viscaceae; genus Viscum; species Viscum album. The sequence goes on along the minus strand of OY728155.1, from coordinate 642,491,859 downwards.
AAATACGAAATTTTCATATTTAAATTTTAATCTTGAAATATCAAATTTTAAAATTTCTAAAACATGTTCTTCATTGAAAATGAACATGTTGATTTATTAAAGAAGCCTTGATTTGACACCACTGTTGGGTTTTAGGGGTTCATCATATGATCCATGGTAGCAAAAATAAAACCCAAATGTATGATACATATTTGATAAAATCAACATATAATATAAATGAAGAACATAAAATATGATTTCCTAGATGGTCGATGCAGTGGCCTCATTCCTAAATCCTCGATGGAGTATGCTTGATGAAGATCACCAAATAAAAAAACAAAGGCATATCATCTCTAAGGGATTGCACCAACCTTGAATCCAAATCTTTATCAGAGGATACCTAAAGCTCTCTAAGGGTGTTATCACCTTCTCTTGGAGAGATAAGGAAGGCTCAGAAAGAAGAATTTATTAGATGGTTTTAAAGTGATTGTTTTCCACAACAGGAAGGATCACATCCCTTTATATATCCACTATTGACACGTTTCATTTAGTAAAACACATTGAACATATTAAATGTATCTGTATACATTTATTCTCATTTTAGTTTATTCATTTAATCTTATTCAAATGAATACTCAATTCATTTAAACTATTCATTGTTTATAAACCGCATGGGAATATACATAAACCTAAATAATGTGGTTTTAGTGAACATATACAACATAAATTGAATGAAATTTTTATCAAATAGAACAAAGTAAGAAAATACTACATGATTTATGATCATCAACTGGACAAGAAACCATACATTTCAGTGGTTACAATGACTTAAAATTCATAATCCTGGAGTTTTTTAATTTCCAATGGAATTTTTGGCCATTTCACACTCAAGGGGAGAAATGACCATTTTAACCTAGTAAAAAGTCTTAGATGGATATTTTGAAAATTAATTTGAGTTTTGAATTCAATGTTTATCTTTAGATGAAATTTATACATAATTATGAGGAGGTTTCGTTTTTGGTGACTTAATTTAATTAGTTAATTTATTCATCCAAGTGATACAACCTAATTATTTAAGTTTAAAGGAAAATAAAATGAACTTGAAATTTAGACCTTGGATAAAAATCCCATCTATGTATTATTTATAGTGGCATGGTGTTTCATTTAATAATAACACAATTTGTTATCAATCAATGATCTTTTCATGGAACCAATTTTCTATCAATTTATGCTCTATAAAACTTATTAAAAAGTGAATTAAAGAAAAAAAATTAGAGGATTCAAGAGGATACCATGGTGGCCCCCCTTGTTGTAAAAGTGGGTTCCTTAGACCTAACTTGAGAAATTCTTTTTGATTACCATATCATGTATATAAGGAGTTATTCCTGATGTTATCTTACCATAATAGTTTTATTACTTCTTTATACATTATTTACATGTTAATTTTCTTAGAATTACTTATTGTATCAAAAGGTCATAACAATTTTCAACTATAATGATAACCTTAATATACTATGATAATAATGTTAGAAATATTTTATATGGTCTAGATACATTTACTAATGGTATAGATGTGATATATGTAAATTAGGTTATGGGGAATCATAAGTGCAGAAAATTAGTCTCATGAAGTTTGCACTTTGCGATTTTGAATATTGGAGATTATGAGGACTAACCTTCTAATAGGAACACCACATGTTTTGAGTGTCATTGAATGTTTATATCTTTGAACATGTGTATTGGTCTCTTGACTTGATATAATTTTAAATGTGTGTCATTTTATCACATACATTTCTGCATAAAAAACCATGAAATTTGTGTTTGTGGTGAGGTAGCCTACCACAAGTGTATTTTTGGTTGTATGACATCGATTGAATGATCATGAATAGATTTGTCACTTCTGATTAGATGAAGATATATCTTGGGCCCAGATTTCTCATATGGTAGAATCAACATTAAATTAATGACTATTTTAGAAGAAGGTAAGTATTTATAGTATAGTAACTAAAATATAAATAAAGAGTTAAAGGATGATAACAAAAATTATTCATTTTCCTTAATGAGATATCACAACAAAAAGAGATTATATTACATAGAGAATAATCATAGTAGGTTATCATTTATGGATAAACCATATCTCTTATGGGGCCTTTATGTGTTGTAAGTAACCACTCTTGATTTGTGAGTGGAACTCACTACTATCAAGATAAGGCCTATTAAGGTTACACACAAAGCATATTCAAAAGTATGTCCAATTCAAATGAATTAGAGTTTATGATATATTGGGTCCCACAATAGGGGTCATTTTATGTTTGAGTTTGAATGATCATAAGTAAATGAATAAATTAAATATTATTCAATCTTAGAATAATAAGGGTTGAATTTATTAACCCTAGTTATTATCAAGTTATTAAGTGAAAACATTAAAATATTTTACAAATGAATATTCATTATTCATGTTTTGTTAAATATTTGTTGGAGAAATGAGTTTAGTTAATTATTTTTATTTTATCAAGTAATTTTTTTGATGTTACGAGTAAGTGATAAAATAGTAATCATTTTAGTGACATGTTCACTAGGTCATAAGTGTAATTTGGGGAGTATTTAGAAGGTTTAGATTATTAAAGGTCTAATGTAGAATTCTTAATATGTTTTACCTAACTATGTAATTAAAAATATGCCCAAATTCACAAAAAATATTACTCTTATAAATATGATATCTCCTCTCTCTTCTCTTATAAAACCTTGAGTGAGAAAGGAGTGATCCAAGAACCCTGATATAAGAACTCCCTCCTAGATCTATGAAACAATGATTCAATGATAATGAGGATGTCATTGGTGCCTTCATATCTCCATAATAGTACCAGAATATTGAATAATGATGTTCCAATAATATTTTTAAGTGTGTATGGATGATCTATAGGGTTTAAACTTTGGTTCCTTCAAGAAATGATCCTAGTGATGAGCGGAATGTGTTGACGTCTTCAAATTGATAAGGCATTGTTTCAATTTAATTTTTATGCTTATTTATTTCTCAAGAGATCCTTTATTTTATAATTGTATTCTTAAACACCACATATGATGTTAAAATGTCAATTTAGTGTTAAAAAATTTAATTTTACTTGATTTCATGCTTTGACTATGAACCCGGTACCAATAAGTGATATAAGAGTGATCATGTGATTTATTAGTCAAAGTTTAAAGTTTATTTGCATGAATTCAGTTAGAGGATGTCACTATGATCCAAATGACCCTAAAGATGTTTCAATACAAGGTTCTGTGGTCAATTTGTGACCATTCAAAAACCGAAGAACATGATTTTGTGAAAAAAAAATAAATTAAAACTAATATATATGTATGTAGGTTCCGGGCATAGCGGAAGCATGCGATGGGTGGTGCCCAAATATGCTTTTTTCCATAATCGATGATCAATATGATATCTATGTGACGATTAATATTGTGATCAATGGAATTGAATCAAAGAAATATAAAATGGATAATTATTCTAGAATTGAGAGAGATGATCATCACATAATATTTATAATTAATTTAATTAAATAAAGAATTAACTTTGTTGCAATTATTTCTTCATTGGAGAATCTGATGTTAGATCTGTAGTGAAACATCATTGTGTTGTAGAAACCAAGTATATATTTTATCTAGGGGAGATCCCCATGTGTTCTAGGAATCTATAGATGTCACTAAATGAATCTTTGGGTTATATCATGATAGATCCTTGTGCTTACGTTATCCGCCTTTGGTAACTTCAAGAACACTTTAAAAAGTGTTCTTATTGATTCAGTGGAGAAGTATTTCTCTCCATTCTTAGGATCATTCATGGATAAGGGAGATCTCTAGTCTTGAGAGGATTCTCCAAATCCGCTGTGCACAACCAAGAAAAATGAATTAGATTATTTAGAAAATAAGATAACTGAGTTTATACATCGCTAGGGTTAAAATTAAATAATTTCATAAGTGCCCTTAATTATTTGTTTAATCCTAGCGAAAACCCCATGTCAAATAATAATAATAATAATAATAATAATAATAATAATATTTCTCTACATGCTCTTAACTTGCGAATTAAAATTAAATATTATTTAATCAAATAATATTCAATATTTATCATTTCTCCTCAGACCTAAAACCCAGTTCTCCATTCGTCCATATTTATAAATACTTGAATAATGAATAATTATTTATTAAATAAATATAATTTAATATTATCCAATAAATAAATAAATATTATATTCACTAAATAGAAAATAAATATTTATTAAATACTCCACTCACATTATATTATCTCGAATAACTGGTGACAGAATAAATGCAATTAAGAAAACATGAATAATTATTAAACCATGTGTGGGAATAATATTTATTCAACTTGTTAAATAATAAATAATAATATACTATTTAACTGAGATTCTAGATACATTTAGTGTGTGACCCTCTGCCGCTTTCTCAGTGGAATTAGGCAAAGCTGCCTAAAGTCCAATTCTAGCATCTATCAACACACTAAGGAACCCATAGAGAAAAAAGTTAATGTCACAATGACATATTACCTCATATGAATGCTTAATGTGTAATATAATCCCTTTATCATGATATCTCAAATCAATCAGGTCACATGCTAGTTCCATCAACCTATGTGATTGATGTATCTTTCTTTTAATTTATAGAAATAGAAATTTCCTATAGAACACCATGGACATGGATTTATTTAGGCTATATCATTTACATCAATGGGCCTAAGATATTCACTCCCTTTGAAGAACATAAAGGATACATCCATTCTCACAATATTCATTAATGAAATATTACTCATGATGAAACCAAAGAATCCTACCTCACCACAAACATATGTCATCACAGTTTTTTATCAATACATAAAAGTATGCGACTCATAATAATCATTAATAATAATCTTAAAGTTTAAGTACCAATCCACATGTCTCTAGATAGAAACATCCAATGACACCTATAAATGTGGATTTCCTACTGACATGTCTCATTTTTATAACATCCTATTGATATTATCAAGGGTGTACACCATGAGAAGATTCCTCAAAGTCCCATGAGTCTCCACCCATGATAGTATGTATCTTTTGTGTCCCTCAAATGATATCATCCATCTATAGAACATATATTCAATAATAGTGTTGTAGCACTTCTAGGTTCTAATCATTGTGGGGAACATCTATTACCTTTTAGTTAAAAAAACACTCTTAGGAAATTATCACATACTATGTCATGCAGAAGAATAATGATGATGTGATAATTAGTTTATTAATATTAAAAACTATGAATATAGGTTTATCATAAAGTACACCGAAGTTGGTTCCAGGGAACCAACTCCAATTTAGTCCCACTTACAATAGATCCAACTTTTATAAACCTTCAATCTACTAGCTCTCATGTCGTACTCATGATTCTACTAAGATAGGAATTTAGTCAAGGTGCCCACCATGTTCTCTTCCATGGTACCATTCTCACTGAAACTTCACCCCTCTAATAAAAATCTCTCAAGTGGTGATACTTCCAGAGTTTATTCTTTGTTGGTTGGTGTTACCTTATCTCTTTTTCAAGATCCACTGCTATAATATTATTAGAATACAATGTGATAGGGTCTTTACTACTAGGTACCACATCAAGGGATAAACTCATTTATTATACTTATAAAAGAAACAAATTTTATTTCCAAACTTGGAAATAAACCCAACTTTATCTAGGCATGATATAGAAATTATGTTTTTGGTAACTATTGGTATATAATAAAAGTATTTAAAAACCAAAATCATTCCAATGGGCAATGATAGGTGGTAGTCACCAACATATAGGGTATCCAGTCTTGCTCCATTGTTAGCTCTCAGATCCACCTCTCCTATATCAATATTTCAAAATATACTTGGTTTCTGTATTTGAATACATACGTGAGCACCAAAAGCTATATCTAATACCCAATGTGTAGATATTAAAATATTACACTCAATAAAAAACACACCTCTAGCTTCCCTTTTCTTATGGGTGCAATTAATCTTCCAGTGGACTAACTTTCCACATAAAAAACATACTACCTCCTTTCCCTTTCCTTTCCTATGGATCATATTTTTCTTAGAGGGATGATGATTGGGGGATTTAGAATGTTTATAAGTATTGGGACCCTTTTACTTGTACTTAATTTTTATTATTCACCATAAGGACCATGGGATTATCATTCCCCATGTCCTTATCCACTTGAAAAATTAATGTAAGAAGGTCTGAAAGACTCTTCTCATTATTGCTCATATTATAATTAACAATAAAGTTGAATAAGGTCTTCGGAAATCATGAAAGTATGATATCTTTACTTAACACATTTGAGAATTTAATCCATAAGATTTCCAGGTGTTCAATGTATCCAATAATATTGAATACACGATGCCCAATTGGTGAATACTCTCCAAGTTTAGTTGTAAATAAAGCATTGGAGATCTCATACCTCTCTTTTCTCACCTTCTATTTATAGAGATCCTAAAGGTGAGACATCATGCTATATGAATCCATATCCTCATGTTTCTTCAAAATATCAATGGACATTTATGATAGAATGAATCACTGAACATCTGTAGAATAATTCAAATGTTTATCATACAGAGAAAAATCTTCATCACTTGCCTCATTTCCAGGCAAAACTGGTAAACGTTCTTCCAATAAATACAATTTCATTTCATGGCTAAAGATGACACATTCATGCCTTTTCCACTCTTGGAAATTTGTGTCAGTGAGAAGGTTTTCCTTATCAAGTATGGATCACAATAATATGCTTGATTTCATTTTTTTCTACAAATAAGATGAGCAGAGTTTTAGTAATTTATTTGATAAAATTTTGACATATAAATAAATATTATATTTATTAGTCTCCTAATATTTTATCAAAACACAATAGCCCTCACCATTGGATTTTTAATATCCTATTTCTTGGAAATTATAGTAGAAATGATCCATATTCCTCTTCTCATTACCTTAACTTTGGTTAGTTAAGAAACTCGAATGGTTTTAGGTAGGAATTCTAAATTCCAACTGAATTAACTCACAATTCCTTGATCCGCTGAGTAGACTCCCCAATCCTGAAATCCTTAAATGTATTTCCCCAAACTTTGCCTCTCAGTTGCACCAAGTCCAACTTTGGTAGTGAACCCTTGACGTGAACTAATTTAAGTCAACCCAAAACTTCAAGTCAGAATTCTACGATAATTGAAAGCACCCCAACTCTGGCTAGTTAAGTACTTTGAACTATGGTTCAATTTTAACCAAAGTAGTGGAAGGATATAATGAATTAATATATAATTAATGGATTTTATCCTTTATGCATAAATTTATAGTTATTATCTTTATTACATGATTTTTAATATTAAATGGATTTACTTAAGTGATTAACCATGTCTAAGATAATATTTACATATAAGATAATTTATTTTAGTTCTATCTTGCATACTCATTCATTTAATTAAATTATGTAATCATGATAAAACATCCATAATGAAATAACTATGAAACTAACATAAATAAAACAATAAAGTGGTTTGATCATGATCTTATACTAATGTTTAGTTTATCTTACAATTGATAAACTTACTATTGACCTAGGGAAAAACACCTTGAACCAATTAAGGTTAGTGTTGCAGCTTTCCACTTGCCCACCTATGTATCTACTTTGATTGGTTTTGGCTTGGCTCTGAACTTCAACCACCTCCACTAGCTTGGGAGATCCATCCATTACATATACATTTTAACCACACACATGTGAGGGGAAAATGGGTTTATATAAAATAAACCTTGTAAACGCAGGACCTACATAATAAGAGGAGAAAATGAACGTAGGTTAAAAATTTAATTTAATAATAAATTAAATGAAACCAATCACATAAAAGGCCTGTTCTAGCTCATGACCATCCATATACATGCAACAAATTACTCATTTGATAAATATATAATTCAATTCTTAATAAATCTTATTTACGATAAATTGCACTTGAATCAATTAATTATTATCTTCAATTAATCAATTATTTTATCTTAATTATCATCCAAATTTCCTTGAGATTATCATCTATAATTATTTTAAATAAATTAAATTAATTTAAAATTAACTATGTACATAAATTTACCTCAGAGGAAACATAGTGAATACCCATATAAATATACCCAACATGTATTATAATCGTATACTATTTACTCTTGTGACATATGGAATACATGACTTATCACGTAGTTTCATGATGTGTAGTATTAACTTAATTATTACATAAATTATATGATTTTTTGATCATGTGTTATGCTTGAATGCATGTAGAGTAACAACTATAATAAAACTCATACATGATATACATATCTAAACATTACAAAGACATTAATTAAACATTTATATATATAAATATTAAAAACCCATCACATGGACTACCTTACCAATTTAATGACCACATGCAAAATTTTTTTATCATGGTTAACATAATATAGTAAATAAATTTTAAATATGCATAATTTGGTATAAGTACACATTGTGTACATCTGAGAACATGGAATGCACGACTCTCATCGTCTATCCAAGGTACACGCCTAGGGACTTGGAATGTAGATCTTACCTCAGAAATTGGAGTACATAATGTGTCCAATAGGCTACATGCTCTGTTATCTTTGAATTACATGGTCACCATTCAGGTTGGCTGTGTATTGGAATACACAGCCTGTCTTTAAATCAAAGGGACTACATGCTGTTTACATGGGTTAATCGGTGTGTACTTTGATTGACCATGCACCAGTCTGTTCTAGTCAAAATGAGGTGCATTTAAAGTTTGTAATTAATGCATAGAATCTTTAATTAATGTCTGAATCAATTCTGATACATTGAACATGGATACATAACATGTAAATTCAGTTACATGATGTGTCATCCTATGTTGTCTGGTTATAAACCTTGGGATATCCGGATGAGTTCTTCAATTTTATTTAAATAATAAAATTTATCGTTTTGATTAGATCTATGAGAAATGAAGGAGGAATAATCAGATATCTCAATTCAGATAAAAATTACAGTTAAACTTGAATTAGAAAACTAAATAAAAAATTTGTAAATAAAAAATGATCTTTAAATAATTATAAATAATTATATGACCATTCTGATACCACTTGTAGGTTCCAAGAATAATGGAAGTGTGTGATGGGTGGTTCCCAACTTTTCTTATTTCCATAATCGATGACCAATCTGAGATCTATGTGACGATGAAATTCGTGATCAATAGAATTGAATCCAAGAAATAAATAATGGATAATTATGCCAGAACTGAGAGATATGATCATCACATATTATTTATAATTAATTTAATTAAATAAATAATTACCTTTTTTAGAATTATTCCCTCGTTTATGATTCCGATGATAGATCTATGATGCATCGTCATTGCATATATCGGTGATCCACACGTTTTCTATAAATCTCTAGACATCACTGAATGAATCTCCAGTTGATAGCTCGAAAGATCCTTGCGCTTGCATTGTCCGCCTTTTATCACTTCGAGAACTGTTTCCAAGGCATTCTCTTTGATATGGAGGAGGACAATTTCTCTCTATTATTGTATAATGGATCTCTCTAGGCTTGAATGGAATCTCCAAATCCTTTGGGCATAACCAATACAAATGAATTGTCTTATTCAAAAAACAATTTAACATGGTTTATATATGTCTTGGGTTAAAATAAAATAATTGCACAAGTGCCCTTAATTATTTATTTAATCCTAGCGAAAAACCTATGTCAAATAATAATAATAATAATATTAGTATTTCTCGACATGCGCTTAACTTTCGAATCAAAATTAGACATTATTTAATCAAATAATACTCAATATTTATTATTTCTCATCATAAATAAAACTTGGTCCTCTATTCCTCCATATTTATCAGGCCTTAAATATTGAATATTTATTTATTAAATAAATATTACAGCATTATTTGCTAATAAATAAATATTAGATTTACTAAATATCAAATAAATATTTATTTAATATTCCACTCACATTATATTCTCTCGAATAACTGGTGATAACATAAATGTGATCAATAAAACATGAATAATTATTAAACCATGTGTGAGAATAATATTTATTAAACTTTTTAAATAATAAATAATAATATATTATTTAACTAAGATTCTGGATACACTTATTGTGTGACCCTTTAAGCCTATTTCTCAGTGGCATTAGGTGAAGCAGCCTAAAGTCCAAGGTTAGCGTATAACAAAACACCAAGGAACCTATAGAGAAAGAAGATAATTCCGATGTTACCTCATATGTTTATAATAGTGTAATATAATCCCTTCATCACAATATCTCAAATCAATAAGGTCGCATTCTGGTTCTATTAACCCATAATGTCTCTTTCTTTGAGTTTCTGGAAATAAAACTTACCTATAGAACACAATTTCCATGGATTTATTTAGGATATATCATTTCCCTCAAAGGTCTTGAGATATTCATTTACATTAAATAATAGAAGGGATAAATCCTTTCTGACATTATTAATTAATACAATATTACTCATAATGCAACCAATGTATCATACCTCATCGCAAACATCTATTATCACGATTTTCATCAATACATCAAAGTATACGACTCATAATACTCATTAATAATAATCTTAAAGTCTAAGGACCAATACACAGGTCTGTAGATAGGAAAATCCAATGACATATAAATGTGGATTTATTACTGGCGGGTCTCATTCTCATAATATCTTATTGAATATTACCATGGACGTACACCATGAGAAGGTTACTAAAAGTCCTATGAGTCTCCATCCTTGATAGACTATATCATTTGTGTCCCTAAAATGATATCATTTGAATATAGAACCTATATTCAAGAATAGTGTCGTAGAACTTTTGGGTTATCATCATAGTGAGGAACAACTATGACCTTTTAGCGTGACAACTACTCTTAGTACATTATCATATACCATGTCATGCAGAAGAACAATCATGATGTGATTAGTAGTTTATAAATATTAAAAACTATGAATATAGGTTTATCATGAAGTATACAGAATTTGGTTCTAGGGAACCAACTCAAACAATGTATTCATGGGAAGGGGTGCACTATGGGTGGGGTGCATCATTAGTGTCAGCGTTTTGATTTGATTTGTGAATTTTTCTAGGAAAGATACTAATTTGTCATTTCAATAAGTTGAAAAATGATTTTTTTTAAAATATAATTTTTAGGTGGCTCATTCCACCCGATGAATATACTTCACCCTTTTGATTGGGGGGGGGGGGGGTCCCATCATCTCCAGTTTAGGTGAATCCACTAGAAGGTACACTCTAGTGGAACTTTCAAAATACCCCACTAGAACTTTCACTGTTCCGGTGAATAGTGAAATTTCTAGTGGGATTTTTCGATAGTTCCACTTGATTAGACCATCCAGTGGATTCACCTAAACAAGAGATGATTCTTGTCCATGGGGGTGACATTTCCGATAGTCCCAACATGTTATAGGTTCTATTATTGTTAAAAAACAAAAACTCTTTCTTCAAAATCACATGGTGGTGACATGAGAGTGCTTACCTCCATACTCATTATTAATTAAAATTAGTTTAATTTATTTTAATTCATAATTAATTATCTCAAGTAAAATTATTTTAAAACTTAATTTTGTTTTGTGAGATTAATTCACATCAATTGATCATGATCTAGACCAGCCAATGTATGTCTCTTATTTATTTATTTATTTAAATGTGATGCGTTTGTGATAATTAATTAATAAATGATGGTTTTCATATCTTCCATTTACCTCATTGTATATTTAAGAATATGAATGTCCATGAGAGATAATTATTTATTCATATCCGGTATTTCTGAGACTCCATCACACACATATGAGTATTGTTGTATGATAAGGAAGATGAAAGGAGACATAGTTTGAGATAAGACTTGGTGAAGCATAGTATATGAGTTAAATACATTGGATGAGGTGGGAATTTCAATTTGAGTTGGATATAACTCAAGGAGTTATCTGTAAGGTTTTTATTGATATATTATCTACTTAATGGATCAAACATTATAAAAATATCACGATCATGTCATTTATTTATCATTTTCATGATTTATTATATTTTTTTATGTGTAGTTTAAACATGATCACATATAATAATAGAAAAGTATTCATTGATAAAAATGAATTAACACATGATGAATTTTTCCTATTTATGGATTCTTAAGTTAAGAGTGTGATCACATAGTAATAAGAATGATAAATAGAAATGGATTTTATTTTCCAAAAAAACATAAAAAACCCTCAAAGAAATATTAAATCATAAATGCCTTTCACCACTTAAGTTTGAACAAAACCAAAGTACGAGGTGCTTTTATGCCATAATTAAAGGTTCCTGTAACTTTTGAAGAGTTTGTATGAGAGTATTGAGTCAAATTAATTAAAATTAACATCAAATAAATAACTATAGAAATCTTGGTGAAATTTTAAAGGTATGTTCTGAGAGAATAAGAATTATGGATTCATAGAAGATTATACTCCACTAAATAAATCAAGGAGTTGCGTGTTAATGAGGTTAACCAGCCAAAATCCTACCTTAGATTCTTAAAGTATTATAGATGCCATAGATCGATCTATGAATTGAATTTTAAGGATCCATACCACTAGAATATTAAAGCTACTGAGTATTCAAAATATAGTAGTTTAGGGATATGAGGATTTGATAAAATAGTGGGAGAAATTTATGATTCATAAATATATAATGTATATTTTTTGTTAATCAAGATAAAAGTAATAATCTGCTAAAGTTTTATTTTATATAAAATGAAATGTTATAACACAAATTAACTTTGATAAATATTAGAATAAATATATCCTTATCGATGCTAATTTATAAGAGTGGTACAAGAGATTTCACATAGTACTATGATATACAAGGAAATTGTATGTGTTAGAGTCACCATAACCTGATTATCCACTTTAGGAAGCTAGTGAGGGTGAAAAATAAGCTTATAGGATACTCAGGGATGATGAATTTTATGTTTATATAATAATGTTATCATAAATGTGTGATGAATTGTGAATACAACATTAGGATATATATGGTTATACTATATTGCCTCATTTATGAGAAGCTTGCAAGGATAAAGTGAAAAAGGGTTGAATGAGATTATTATTAAATTAAACACATGTAAATTGAAAGATATAATTCAGGATGGTCATCATGTACTCAAGATAATAGAGTATATTGTTCGATTAGAAGAATTGGGATTCAAGATGAATATTGATATTTCAATAAATCTCATTATCTTATCCTTATCACATAGTTAATTGAGTTTTACTGATAATTATAAAATGAAAAGTGTGTAAAAATCACTTCAATATCTATTTGATAAGGTTTTCTAAGAAGATAAGATCTTAAAGAAAGACAAATTTTTAGTTCTTATGGTGAAAAATAAGAAAGATAAGGTGAAAGGTATAATGAAAAGTGTGACACCAAAGGCACCTTCATACTGTTTTTATAAGAAACCAAATATAAAGAAGAAGATGATATTTTCTTTTCATGTGGATATAAATGTTATTGGATGAAAATTAAAATGATTTGAAGAAGAAGAAAGTAGAGGCTTCTAATTCAAATATATTCATCATTGCATGTGATATTTCTATTTTACGTCTTGGGTATTAGATACAATATGTGACATACATATCTTTATCCAAATATAAGAACAAAGGATGTTTAGAAAGACCATAAGAGTGAATTGGATCTTCAAATTCCTGATAAATATTGATTCTAATGTAATCTAGATAATACCATTAATTCAACATTTCTTTAGTAAAGATTCTTATTTTTATAACTATTATTATGTAATGTGTGTTATGAAGACATTATCTCATTTTCGAGTTTAGTCATAATGAGATTTTATTTCAAGTACATAATAATTTTTTATGGTAGACCTTAATTAATTAATAATTTAATTATAATTGGATCATAACTGTCCTATATTGTAAATTAATTACAAATATAAATATAAGACTCAATTAATATCTAGTTCTGGAATGTTAATTCTTATTCAATTAAATCCAGAAGAAAATTTCAAAGAAATACCAAAAATGACATTTATAATCCTTTTGAGTTAAATATCTCTAGTATTAGACATTATTTCTTATTAGGTTTAAAGTGACCAAGACACCTTAATAAATTAAATGTGATATCCCACAAATCTTTTAAAACTAGTCAACAAGATGTGTGTGAACAATTTCACATAGAATCTAGACGTAAATTTATATTCCTTATGGGATTCCATTAAGAAATTTAAGGACTATAAAATTAAAGGAATATGCTTGGTTAGTATATAAGAGATACTTTAGGCCAGTAAGCTAAAGTGTATCTTAACCAAGAATTTATCAATCATTAAAATGTAGAGTGGGGTAATTCCTAAACTCACATTTCATTATACACATAAACTTCATGATGTTAGTAAAAGGAGGATTGAAGATGAGTCATATAAGCCTTGAAAGTCTTCTATTTTTTCCTTTTGAGACATGATTCACAAAATAGGGGTAATAACTACTAACCATATTCCAAATATAATGTAAAATGGATATAATGTTAATTATAATATGAAAAAAATCCATTATGTCACAAAATTATGTGTTTAGATGCAAAGTGTTTGTTAATGTTATTGGATTTGGTGTCCTAAAACCGAATTCTTTGTGCTTTAGGTTTCATATATATTAAAGGATATAAATATTAATAAATACCTTATCACATTTTGATTAGTTTTCCTTTTATTTTTAATTAAATAATTCCCTAGATTATTTGTCACATTGAAAAGGTCATAAGTAGTTTCCTACTATGATGAGAACCTTGATATGAAATTATTAAATACTTAAGCTTAGTCTTATGGGTGTATGATGTCATCTGATGGGACATAGATAATACCGACTATCAGGTGTGAGTAGTCATAAGCTGATGATACTTCATCTTATGAATTCTGAACTTTGAAATCTCTAAGATAGGAAATTATGGTGATAGTCTGGCTGATAGGAATTCTACACGCTACATGTCCTTGGATATTATTGTATGCAAGTGTGTATAGTGATCCTTAGATTTTAAGATTATTATTAATACATATTATGAGTCATGTACTAAAATGTGTTATCCTAAATTATGATGATATATGTTCGTGATGAATTTGGGTATATTGGGTGCGTCATGAGTATTGTGTTATTAATGAAAAAATTTAGAAAGGATTTATACCTTCTATCTTTATTGAAGTTTATATTTTGACCCTTTTATTGAAATGGAACTATCAAATTAAATTCCATGATCATGGTGTATTTATGGGTTCATTTCAAGTAGTAAAAGAAAAACATATTATACATATAGGTTGATGAAATGAGTATGAAATCTGCTTTATGAGATATCGAGGAAATGGGATGATATTATACAGTGAGCATTTTCATGTGGTTGAGGATGCTTCAACATTAACTTCTTCATCTTGGGTGCCTTTTCTTGTTGCTAGATGACGATTTTGGACTTTAGGTGAACATGCCTAATTCCACTAAGGATAAAGCCTAGAGGGTCACATAGTTATAGTTTCCATTGATCACAATTTAATCCTAATTGAATTTAATTATTGGAATAAATATTATTCTCTAGTTTGAGGAATATTATTTATTCAAGATTTATTTATTACATATATTTAATCATTATTTTATGTTAGTTGAATATTAAAATAAATATTTATTCTCAAGACCGTTAATATTTTATTATATTTAATTTTTTATTTATTGAATGAATAATATTTATTTGTTTTTCGGTAAATAATAAGGAGAAAATGTGGAACAAATTATTGGGTCCAACAGGAATGATGTGTTAAATACAATTTAAATAAATATTAATTAATTTTATTAAGAAATTATATTTATTTTATTATTGATTTTAGCACTTTTCTATTAAATAATAATAATAATATTATTATTTAGATATGAGGTTAACTAGGTATTAAGAGAATAATAAAGGGATTATGTCCAATTATTTATTCTCTAATCCAACTCTATAAATACTTAGTTATATTATTTCTCAGGGTTAGATGTTGTTGTGAAAAACACATCCCCTATGGCGATTCTCTCAACCTTAGATAAAAAACTCTAGAATGCTCTCAAGAACTAAGATCACTATTGAACCTTCCTCTTTATCTCAAGAATGGGAAAAAAAAGATCAATTATTCAATCTTAAAGGATTATATGGTGATCAAAGGAAGTGATGCTATATGATTTGTATCACCATTCTAACACCTAAAGTACCATTATAATGCTTTGAGATCAAAGTATCACATTTGTATCACTACTATAGGGATTATAATTTGGATTATCTTGAAATTGTGAGGGTGAAACTGAATGGAGTTTTAAATGATCAACACTTACATTGAAGAAAGAACCCAAGACCAAGGAAATTTCTTTTTTATTAAATTAATTATAAATTTAATGTGAAAAGATCCCGTCTTTAGTTCTGAAAATCTTTTTAAATCAATAATTAGATAAATTAGTTGGTCATAACATCTTTGTCATGTGTATTGCGGATTATTCATTAAATTATAAAAAAAATCTGAGTTTGGCATGAACCAAATAGGCACATCAACTATGTTTAAAACCTTCATTAAATATACAAGACATATATTTTATGACCAATGAATTTATCTAAATTACATATTAACCAAAAATTTATCTTTAATTTCCTAGACATATCTAGTCCATTCCTTTAGTGAAATATGGTATTTGCGGTGTTTTGGGAGGTCAAGGTGACACATCCCCAACATTTTTCCAAATTTCTAGTTCTGTAAATAGTGTTTCCATTACCATTGAGTCAGAATCAGTGAGTTAGAACCGATGAGTCAAAACAGGCGAGTCAAAACTGGTGAGTCAGAATCGGTGAGTCAGAACCGATGAGTCAGAATCGGCGATACATCTAACAGTGTCATGAACAATGTTTCCAGAATAGTGAGTTATTTTTCCCTTTCCAAATTTCTAGTTTTTCCTAGATTCCTATAGTTTATCCCCTTTAGTGTTTCATTTAAAGTAAAACAAATTAAAAGACTTGTTTTAAGGTATTTATGGCTGATTCAAATCCCATAACTCCTATCTTAATATTCCTAAGCTTCCCGAAGCCTTTACTCAGTCAAAACGTTTACTCTTGACCAGATTCACCTTTAATGGAAAATATAAAACCGTATCTAAAATGATGCTCCATTTATATTTTCAAAAGGCCAAGATATCTTCTACACTTGTTATTCCTTCTTGTTTTCCTTGGTAAAAGACTCATGGACAATTATTTCTCATATTATTATTGTGATCAATCTTCTATCCTTGATTTGTTTCCCTTGAAGTTTCTTCCTGCTATATGTGCAACCCCTATTTTGGTGCAACCAGGAAGTGTCGATCATATAAGGTATGTGATACCACCATTCTTCTATGTTCCTCGATATGTTGATTCCTATGTTTCCTTGATATGTAATGGTCTGTGATATCTATGTTTCTAATAGACAATTCTTGGGTCTTGGTTGATGCGGTTGTGTCCTGACGTCCTTGGATGAATGCAGTCATTGCGGGAGAGGTGATCATGATCTGTTGTGTTGGCCCGTTAACATGAAAATAATGTTGGAAACCTTTTGAGGTAAGGAATTTGTGGATTCTTTATTCCTTTTTTACATGCATTAGTATATATAGCATGATTTAGACCACTAAATCACAATGGAATTGACATAATAAATACTTAAACCAGATTAAATAATTGGTATCAATTTCTTAGAGATTTTGTTGCCTCTTGATTTACTAGATAGTGTTATATCTATGATTTTCTTGTTTAGCATGGATTTGTTGATGGAAATTGGTAAATAATGTAAATAAAGGATTAATTTTAAATTAATTATCCAAAGATAAAGATGAATGTAATTGAATCTGGTTATTGTTATAATTTGATGATAATCAAATTGATGCAGTAAGTAGGTTTAATTAATTTATGATAGATATGGTAGCTTTATGTTTAGGTTAAACATAGTTATAACCTAGTAAGAATGAATTATTAAATTCAATATGGATTAAAGAAATGGTTTTTAATAAAGTACAATGCATGGTAGGGTTTTCAGTTACCCTCTTTCTTGTGAAGGCCAAGAGCCTTATGCTTTGGAGCCATGAGTTCTCATTATGTGTGAAGGATGAATGCATTGATTGGGACAAAGCGCCCCATTTCTTTTTGTTTCCTATAGCTAGTGATGTTATGTGACCTTGGAAGGTTGTTGTGGTATGTGGGGTAGGGAGGCCTGGTGGTTGTGGTAGCATTTGACACCTAGAGAGGCGAGATGCATCGGTTTATGCACGTGGGTGTTAGGGAGGACACCGATGATGATGAAAAGGTTTGGATGTGAAAATTGGATGATTATTGAATCTTTTTGTTTGTTTATCTGATTTAATTTACCCGCTTCTTAAGGTAGTTGTTCATGCTCACTCTCCTTTCAAAAGTGACGAAGACACACGGGGTAAGAAATGTGATTTCTGTGTCTAGATTCTCGAGGATGGATAGTTCTATGCTTCTATTATAGGCAGAAAAGACTCAATGGGTAGTCCATCTACCTATCGTGTTGAGCCACTTGTGTTTGGTAGCTTAGAATGATTTTTCTAGAATACCTAGAATTATGGAAAAATGATAATGCTGTTAATAAATGATTTTGAACCAATGTGGTCAGAGCTTGCAGGGATGCAGTGCTGAGGTTATCTTTATGAGAATCCATGGACTCAGTTTGGTTATGCTTGGAGGAAATGGATGTTTGTTGTGATGCTAATGGAATGTAATTTGGAAATTGTTAATGGTTAATTAATGGTTAAAGAATTAATTAATGTAATGTTCAATTGATAAAAAGGGACAAGATGATTTAATAAAGATCTTTAAATTGTTGTGTGCTAATAGGATATCTAGTGTTAGCAGTGGAAACAAGGAGTCCAAGAGACATTATCTACAGTTGAGTCTAATATTAGGTTTTTATTATAGTGTGGTTGTGAGCTATATTACTCTGTACGTTTTGTGTTTATATACGATACTCCACCCTATCGATTAGGGAAACTAACATCCCAGGGATTCTGAGCCTCGAGGGGTGTTTTCCCCAACATCTTGATGGGAGGATAGATGGATGACTACCCCCTTTGGACCCACTCCCTTATCTTGGCATTTATTTGTGCTGGTAGAAACAATAATTAGTTTTCCCCATATATGTGTGTAAAGGGCTGTAATGTATTGTGGTTTTTCACACACATATATTCTAGATATAGTTTCATATGGACTACTATAGGTGTAATGTGTACAGGAGCTCTAAATGTTTTCTATTTTGTAGGTATGGATCTAGGTTGATGTCCTCATCAGGTTAATGTAGAAGATGTCTAGTAGGTTGCACCAGTAGATCACCATAGTGTAGATGTCAATGATGATGAAACATAGAGGATACCACTTCGAGAGTTTCAGCACTAGAGTCTATAAAAGTACAAGGGCTTCGTTTCAGATATAGTCATGAAGGACTGGTTAGAGGAGGTTGAGATAACTTTTAGCTCAATCTGTACTCAGAAGGAGCACTAGGATTCATTGTTTGTGATGATGCTGCAAGGAGCAACAAGGTAGTGCTAGTTCATGTTCCTAGGGGACTACGAAGAGTTGGTTGTCTCATGGGAGAAGTTTTAAGAGTAGTTTAGAGTTGAGTTTCTTTCTTCAACCATGAAGGTGGATAGTTTCTAGGAGCTTCTTACCCTTTATCAAGGAAGCTACAGTGTGAGAGAGTTTAGGATCCATTTCAAGAACCTTCTGCGATATGCTTCAGATCTATTTCCAGATGTGAAGTCCAGGGAGAGGCATTTTGAGGAGGCTTTGCATCTAGAGATCCAGTTCCAGTTCACCCTGTTTATGCTGATGACACATCTCGATGTGCTTTCAAGGGTATATTTCATTGAGAGGATGTTAGCTAGAATTGGATTGTCATGAGAGGGGAGTCTTCAGGATTCCTTAAAAACCAGAGCTGTGGTCTGGGGTTCCCGGGTTTCAGGACAAAAGAGTTTCCATTCGGCTGGGGGTATGTATCGACCCTCACCATCTCATTTCTCTATGGGAAGTGGTTCTTAGGCCTATACCAAGGTATCAGGTGGTTGTTTTTCTTATTAAGGATGAGGTCATCAACAACGAGGGTGCCTGACCTTTCAAAGCAGTCAGTGTGCGTCAGGTCTTCCTCCCCAAGTACCTCTATTGAGGTAGTTCCTGCCGAGGTGGTAGTAGTAGGTTGCACCAACTTTGGATCATCAGAGAGTAGATGGTTCATATAGAGGATAGCCCTGAGATTCTCCCTGTCCTCAGAGAGAAGAGTGTGGCTATGGTGGTGGTTTTCATTAGGGATAGAGAGGTTGTGGATTAGGTTGTGGTTAGATTCATGCTACAGCATTTCTAGAACCAGGTGATCTAGATATCATTTGAGGTACCCTTTGCTTATTTTCTACTTGGGTGTATGCTTTGTTTGATTTAGGAGACACGTGCTCCTTTATATCACCTTCCCTTTTTAATTCTTTGGGACTTTTGGTAGATATGATTCTAGTTCCCTTGGTGTTGACTAAACTAGTTAGAGGTTGAGCTAACTTGTTTGAAGTATGTAGAGACTACGAGATAGTGCTATGATATCACCACTATTGGGGAGATTTCTTATGTTTATGGATACAACCATATGATGTCATCCTTGGAATAGATTGGTTGTATTTTGTGTAGGCTATCATGGATTTCTTCTAGAGATAAGTGGTGTTCTTTGATACTGATGGAGAGCCAGTAGTGTTTGTTTGAAAGTGAGACCCTCAGATGGGTCATAGGTGTGTTCCTTATTTGTCATATTTTATTAGTGAAATAATGTTGAGTTTGTTAGAGGTTTAGTAGTCAGTGTTTCCCGGGGTTGTGGAAGAGTACCCTAATTTATTTTGAGAAGAGGTTTTTGCGTTACCCCCTCAACGAGAGATCGAGTTTGGGATCGAGTTGCAGCCAAGAAGGTCTCCTATCTCAATGTATCCATATAGGATGATGCCTTCCATGTTGTGGGAGATGTGTATACATATTGATGGTCTGTTTCAGTGTGGTTTTGTTCATCTGAGTGCGTCACCATACAGTGAAACAATTTTTTTTATGAAGAAGGATGATGGAAGTTTATGGTTGTGGGTAAATTATCTTTGCTTAAACAAGGGGACAATGAAGAAACACTACCCTCTTTTGTGGATTAATGATTTATTTGATCAATTGAAGGGTGCAAGTTGGTTCTAAAATATTTATTTGTAGTCCGGGTATCATTAGATTTATGTGAAGGATGAGGATATCCCAAAGTATTTTTTCTATTATCGTCACAAGAATTTAGAGTTGTTGGTGATGTTGTTCAGTGTGATGAATGATCCAACTGTGTTCATGGGATTA
This sequence comes from Viscum album, assembly GCA_963277665.1. NCBI lineage: Eukaryota > Viridiplantae > Streptophyta > Magnoliopsida > Santalales > Viscaceae > Viscum > Viscum album. The sequence continues at coordinate 642,470,378 of OY728155.1, read as the reverse complement.
ATGAAAGCTGTGTTTCATGAGTTCCTAGATAAGTATGTGGTGATTTTCATTGATGAAATCCTTGTGTACTCTGCATCTGTAGAGGAGCAGGCAGAGCATCTGCGTGCCGTTTTAGGAGCCCTTCATTGACAAAAACTGTTTGGGATGTTGTCGAAGTATGAGTTTTGGAACGAGAAGCCTATTTCATCCAGCATGTTGTGTCTCAACATGGAGTAGATATGGATCTATCTAAGATAGAATTAGTTGTGTCTTGGGAATCCCCCAAGACATCGACATATGTGCAAAGTTTCCTTGGTATCGCAGGCTATTATAGGAGGTTCATGGCCGATTTATCTTGGGCTACGACTCATCTAATAGCATTGACCTGGAAAAATCAAACATTTGTGTGGACTGATCGGTGTTAGGAATATTTCGAGTTTATAAAGGAGAATTTAGTTAGTGCTTCGGTTCTTTTTCTACCAGCATAGGGAGTTCAGTTTGATGTTTTCTAAGATACTTGTCATCTGGGGTTGGGCTATGTTCTGATGTAACAAATATCTATCATTTCTTATGGGTCTTAGTAGGTGCATCCCCATGAATGTAACTATGACACCCGTGATCTTGAGTTGGTGGTAGTGGTGTTTTCTATGATGTTGTGGATACATTACCTCATTGTCTATGCTTTATGGTTTTCATCAATCATAAGATCCTGAGGTATGTTTTCTCCCAACAAGACTTGAATATGAAATAATATCAGTGGATGGAGTTATTATAGGATTACGAATTTAAAATATCATATACACCTGGTAAGGGGAATTTTGTAGCCTATGCACTGAGCATGATGTTGTGTAGTGATGTAGTGCATGAATCATGTGATTTCTGGAGAGTAATGGAACAAATTTCAGCATTACATATCAATATGGGAGAAGTTAGGGGAAGAGTTTGTCTTTTTCAGATGATTGTGTAGTCATATTTGGTAAAGCATGTGGAAGATTCCTAGTTTGGGGATCTTGAGGTAGAGGTATGGAGATAACGAGTTGTTTCTGGTGAGGCCCTTGATGGTTGGTATGAGGATGAACAATATCGAGTGTTGTTTCAGGGAAGGATTTTTGTTGCTTAGAAGATGCGGGAGATGGTTCTCAAGGAGTTCTATATTTCACCTTTATTGGTACATCCTGGTGTGATGAAGATGTACTGAGATTTGATGAGTCGGTTTTAGTGGCCTGGGTTGAAGCATGTAGTTGCAGATTTTGTGTCTTGATGTTTGGTCTGCCAGAAGGTGAAGGCTGAGCACATTGTTCCTAGTGATTTTCTCCAGCCATTAGATGTTACTCAATGGAAGTGGGAGGACATCTCGATGGAATTTATTACTAGTTTACCTCAATCTCAAGGAGGTTATGATGCTATATGGGTGGTAGTGGATCATTTGAAAAATCATCCAACTTTATAGAAATCAAGGAATCAAACTCAATGGAGGTTTTGGTGAGAAAATATCTGGAGGAGGTGGTGAGACTCCATGGAGTCCTAAGGACAATCATTTCTGATCAAGACCATCATTTTACCTCCAGGGCATGGATAGGTCTCTAGAAAGCATTCTGTTCTCAGCTTTTCCTTAGCAAAACTTTCCATCTGCAGAAAAATGGTCAGATAGAGTGGACCATCTATACTCTTGAAGACAGGTTGCACTCTTGTGTCATGGATTTTGGAGGTTCGTAGATGAGGAACATGCCCTAGGTAGAGTTTTCTTACAAAAATAGTTTCCACTCCACCATCGATATGGCTCCGTTTGAATCTTTGTACGACCAACCTTGTTGTTCTCCATTGTGTTAAAATGGGGTTGGAGAGTTAGTAATTCTCAGGCCAAAACTGGTATAGAATACTATAGATATGGTTCAGGTGATTCATGAGAGTATGAAGGTAGCACGTGATCATCAGAAGTCCTATGCTGATCATAGGAGGAGACCTCTGGAGTTTGATGTTGGGGATCACATGTTTCTAAAGGTGAATCCTCGTCATGGGCAGCGAAGGTTTGGTCGTGGGAGTAAGTTTTCTCCCCAGTTTGTTGGGAACTTTGAGCTAGTGGATCGTGTTTGAGGCATGTCTTATTAGGTAGAACTTCCCTTAAATATGATACTGATACGTGATTTTTTTCATGTGTCATAGCTCCATCATTATCTTAATGACGACTCTCACATCATCGATTGGGGTGAGATCTATGTTGATGATGATGATACCTTCAAGGAGCGGCCTATAGAGATCCAAAACTACAAGGAGAAGGTGTTATATGGGAATGAAATCCCCTTGGTTTGTGTCTTGTGGAATCACAGTGGTGTGGAGGATAGTACTAGGGAACATGAGTTGTAGATCCACACTCAGTACGCCAAGATATTTTATGTTTAGTTCTTTTCTTGTAATGATGTTCCTTTGTGGTTGTAGATCTTTCTTGTTAATTAAATGGATCTATTTTGTATATTTTTTTGCGGTTTTCTCTCTTTTGAGAGGTATCTCCCCTAGGAGAATGTTTAAGAGATGGTTGTGTTTGTTTTGTGGTTTCACGTATTTTGTTTTGAAGTGGTTGATCTCTTTTGGTGGTGAGAGTCTTGAGAGGTATCTCAAAGGGTAGTTTATTAGAACCTATTTTTTTTATTTGGGTTGGTTTTAAACTATATAGGAAGAGAATGTTTTTATAGGTATCCGATATAATGACCCTGACCTCTCTGGTCTATTCCTTTACTGAAATCACGTGTTTGAGGTGTTCTGAGAGGTCAAGGTGACTCATTCCCAACACTTTCCCAAATTTACCATTCTGTAAACAGTGTTTCCATAACCGGTGAGTCAGAACCGGTGAGTTAGAATCTATGAGTCAGAACCGGTGAGTCAAAACCGATGAGTCAGAACTGGCAAGACATATAACAGTTCAATGAACAATGTTTCCATAACTATATATCATTTTCCCTTTTCCAAATTTCCAGTTTTTCCCAGATTCCTACAATTTCTCCCCTTTGACATTTCCATTGATGTTAAATGAATTAAAAGCCTTGTTATTATGTATTTAAGGATGATTCAAAGATCATAACTCCTATATTTATATTTCTAAGGGACCATTTCCTTTACTCAATCAAAATGCATATTCTTGATAAGATCCTCCTTTAATGGAAAATCTAAAACTATTTCTAAATCGATGCTTAGTTTAGATTTTCAAAAGGCTGATATATTTTCTGCCCTTGTTATTCCTTCTTTTTTTTCCTTGGTATGAGATGACTAGACCATTATTTCCCATAGGATTCATGTACTCAATCTTCTATCATTTATTTGTCTCCCTTGAAGTTTATTCCAGCTATATGCATACCCCCTGTTTTGGTGCAACCAGGAAGTGTCGATCATATAAGGTATGTGCTACCACCATTCTTATGGGTTCCTAGATATGTTTCTTCCCATTTAATGGTATGTGATATCCATGTTTCTAATGGATATTTTTTGGGTGTTGGTTGATGTGGTCGTTCCCCAACGTCCTTGGGTGAATGCAGTCATTACAGGAGTGGTGATCGTGATCTGTTGTGTTGGCCAATTCTTATAAAAAGAACATTGGAAACCTTTTGAGGTAGGGGATCTATGGATTCTCTATTCTTTTTACATGTAGTAGTAGAGATAACATGACTTATCCCACTGAATCACAATATAATTTACATAATAAATACTTTAACTGGATTAGATAATTGGTATCAATTTCTTAGCAATGTTTTTGCCTCTTGATTTTCTAGATAGTGTGATATCTATGCTTTGCTTGTTTAGTATGTCGTTGTTGATGGAAATTGGTAAATAATGTAAATCTAGGATTAATTGTAAATTAATTTTCCAAAGCTAAATAATAATGTAAATGAATCCAGTTGTTATTATAATTTGATAATAATAAAATTGATGTAGTAAGCATGTTTAATTAATTTTTGATAGTTATGGTAGATTGCTGGTTAGGTTTCCCATAGTGGGAACCTACTAATAATGAATTGGTTAATTCAAGATGGATTAAATAACTAGTTTTTGACAAAGGATAATTCTTGGTAGGGTTATGAGTTACCATCTTTCTTGTAAAGGTCAAGATCCTTATGATTTGGAGCCGTGAGTGCTCGTTATGTGTGAAGGCTAAATTCCTCATTTAGGTCCAAGAGCCCAATTACTTTTTTGTTTCTTACTTCTCATTATGTTAGGTGATCTTGGAAAGTTTTTGTGGTATGTAGGGTAGGGAGACCTAGTGGTTATGGTATTAGTTTATGCCTAGAGAGATGAGATGCATCAGTTTATGCATGTGGATGTGAGGGAGGATACTAGAGATGATGAAACAGGTTGGATGTGATGGTTAGATTCTTGTTGAATCTTGTTTTTTGTTTATCTACTTTACTTTCCCCACTGCTTAAGGTAGCCGGTTGTGCTCAACTACCTTCCAAAAGAGGCGAAGACGCATGGGGTATGTCATGTGATTTTCGTGTTTATCTTCTCAAGGATGGATGGGTCTACACTCCTACAATAGGTGGTAAAGACTCAACATGTAGTCCATATACCCACCGTGTTGATCCCCTTATATTTGGTAGCATAGAATGATTTTCCTAGAATACCTGGAATTATGTAAAAATGTTAATTCTAGTAATAAATGATGTTTAACCAATGGGGTTGGAGCTTACAGAGATGTAGTGATGAGGTTATCTTTTTGATAATTTGTGGAGTTTTTTTGTTTATGCTTGGAGGGTATGGAGGTTTGTTGTGATGCTAATGGAATGTAATGTGGAAATTGTTAATGTTTGAAGAATTAATTAACGTAATGTGAAACTGATAAAAAGGGATAAGATGATTTAATAAATCTCTTTAAATGGTTGTGTTTTAATAGCTTATCTAGTCTTAGCAGTGACATTCAGGGGTCAGAGAGACATTAACTGCAGTTGAGTCAAAGACTAGGTTTTTCCCATAGCGTGGCTGTGAGATATATTACTCTATACTTTTTGTGTTTCTATGTGATACTCCACCCTATCAATTAGAGAAACCGACACCTTGGGGATTTTGAGCCTTGGGGGGGGGGGATTTTTTTTCCAACATCCCATTGGGAGGATGGATAGATGACTACCCCCTTTGGCCCCGCTCTCTTCTCTTGGTAGTTACTTGTGCTGGTAGGTACAATGGTTAGTTTTCCCCATATATGTGTGTCGAGGACTGTAATGACTTGTTATTATTCACACACATATATTATGGATATAGTTTTCTATGGACTACTATAGGTGTAATGTGTATAGGATGTGATGGATTGAGGATCCTTACTTGGTGTATGGTTTGTAATGGCTTGAGGTATAATACCTGATGTATGATACATGTTATACGAGCTGTGGTGGATCCCAAAAACTACCTGGTTACTTTTGGCTGTGAGGATGGTGTGGTGATTTTCCCAGGTGTTTGTGGGAAAGAATTTTTATTGAACGAGGTTTATGTTGTGGTGCTTTCCTTGGTGTCTTCAAGACATCATTTTAGGAGATAGATGGATTAGGATGTGCAATGTTGGGGAAAAGTAGTAAACTAGAAGGGAAGTGGTAGAAGGGAACCCTTGAGATTCTTTATTATATTATATACTCTTTTATGAAATACTTGGTGAGAGTATCTAGGGTGAGCCTAGGAACTTAGTATACTTTTTTATGTGACGAGTTAGTTCACTTGTTGTTCATTGTGCTTCAACATGTTCTATTTACATTTGGACAAGAGGCTCTGGGGAGGATCCTACTGAGTATACTGTTATACTCACCCTATGTTATATACACTATTTTTTAGGTCACTTGGAGAAGGTTAGAGATTAGGATGGTTACTACTAGTATGGGGTTTTGTAAGAGTAGTTCGGGATTCATGGTCAATGCCATTTTATTTATTTTGGTACTTAGAGTTTTCCATTATACTTTTATTAGTTCTTACATGAAATTACATATGTGTACTTGGGGTTTTTATACTGCAGTCTGAGTTAGAGTTGGTTGGTGTCTCTCTTATCTCTCTCTTTCGCATGTGTTCTCTTAGAGGGTAATACCTCCCATTTGGGTGTTTACTATACACTCAGTGCTATTCACCAGCCCAGGGGCTACTGGAGGTGAGACTCAGGGGTTATTATCTCTCTTCTCACATTTCTGGACTAGGAGGGGTGCACTTTGTGGGGAGGGGGTCATGTCATTATCGATTATAACCAATCATAACCAGTCATTAAAATATATAGTAGAGTAATTACTAAAATCATATTTCTTGATACACATCAGATCTATGATGTTATTAAAATGAGGGTAGATGATGATGTTAGGTTGTAAAGGTGATGACCGATTATTTAGAGCAGGGGTGAATAGACCTTACAGAAAATTAGTTAGATAAAGCAGTGGAAAGTAAAATGGTAAAGAGCATAGAGAATTGTTATAGTGGTTTAGGACAATTAACCTAGTCCACTCTTTACACCCCAACCGATGGAGTATTATACCCATTAATAAAAGAGAGAGATAATTTTACAATGTTATAAATTTAAACCCAAAATTTTACAATGGGATGAATCCCAACCCAAGAATTTGTGAGGAGTAGACCCAAATTTAACAAAAAATCCTTTTGCAAGAGAAGACATGACCTATGATTTTTTTAAGGACCACCCCAACCCAAGAGTATTACTTTGTATTCAGGTAAGAATAACCATAGGAATACCTTTATAGGTAGTATAACTTGTGTGAAAACACATTTAAATATATAACTATACCCATATTGACAAGATAGAATAATTATTACAAATGGATAGAATTAAAAAGATTACTAATGATGAAACAATTGATGCAGACACTTTTGAATGATGTATACAATGTACTCCGTTCATTCTAGCAAAGATAAAGGTCAAACCTATGAGGTGTTATGAAGTCAAAGAATTTTTTTGACTCCCCTGGGAGTTTGTCACAAATGATATAAATAGTTAAGCACAATATCACTTGATTATATTATGAGTGTAAATGATTTTTTTCTCTCCATGTCAAAGGTGTGTATGGTCATCATAAATGTATCATTCCATGTATCCTTTGAGTCCTTTATATAAATAAACTACTTATGATACACAATCAAATAAACCATTAGAACAATTCAAAATAATAAAAATAGAGTCAACCCAAAATATCATAGAGATAAACAATTTCTAGAAATATCAATGGAATTCAAACTAATTTAAATATTCATTTGAAAAAATTCAAACAAGTCAAAAACATTAAAAAAATAATTTAAATTAATTCCATAAAACTTGGTCGATTAAATCCTTTAGAATCTCATGTAAATTGATTGTAAATAAAAACATTGAAATACCTTATGTATTAAAGAATAAAATATAAAAATACATTTAACAAGAATTTAATATATTTAAAAAACTTTGAAAACATTTAAAAATATTAAAAAATAGTTTAGTAAAAAATAAGACAAATACTTTAAGTACCAATAAATAGTTTAAAAACATGGAAAAAATATGTTGTATATTTATACGGACATGAAGATTAAATTAAAATAATATTTAAAACATGATTAAATCATTTTAAAAATAATTTTCATAGACTAAAAATGATTTATATATAATTGTAAAATAAATAAAATAATAAAAAAATTTGTTATAGACATTCCAAAAATTAATTATTATAAACATGAAAAATAGTGCATATTTTTTTTTAAAAATATTTTAATTCAGATTTAGGAATGATATTAGAGAAAGAGAGAACTTGTTAATTGTGGTACCATCACACTCCATGGTCAATTTTTTTTAAATGATATCCCCATAAATTTATGACTGACGGTCACACACATTTATAAAAAACGGTCGAAAAAATTGAAAATTGGGAGTTGATGACTTCTTTTACCACTACTGTGACTATGTAACACTTTGAGTTGATGAGTTTCATCATTGAAGGAGGCCATCGTACTACCGTGTGGAGAGGGTGTGCTACCATCGAACAAAATAAGGGTGTTACCATTTAATGGAAGGATGTTACTATAAAAAAAGGATGTACTACCATTAAAGACTCCATTCATGCTATTGGTGAATAGGGGAGTGCTACCATGCATGGGAGACGAGCTTTTACTGCTTTCGGAGGAGGATGAGTTTCTACCGTTGAAAAATATAAAAGGGGATGAAGTGCCACCACTGAAGTTTTACTATTGAAACAGAGGTATAGGATTGCTACCATCAAACCATAAGAGCTAATACTATTGAAGTAAATGTTTCTTCCATAGAGGATGGCCAATATACTATGTGAAGAGAGAGTCCATGAGATCAAGATGGATTGGTGGTGTGAGTAAAGCATCTGAACTGGTTCATGTCAAGAATAAGATGAGAATATACACTATAAATTCATATCAATAGTGTTTCTATATGTATATATATGATAGATACTATATAAAAATATATATAAAACATATTTAAAGAAACAAACATGATATATATATATATATTTATGAAATAAAAAAAATAACGATGTTAATTTTTTTTAAATATTAACACATAATAATCACTATTTTTCAAAAAATGACATATGATAAATATATGTCATATAAAATACTATCACAAAGCATAATCATGTAAAATAAAATTAGAATAATTAAACATTAACACATATAACCACATTAAATAGAATGTACATAAATTAATACATGTGATGTGAGGAAAAACACATGAGGCATATATCAAAATAATTTATTGAACATTAGAAACATGAATCACATGAATTATATAGAAAAGATTTATATGAAATTAAAAATTTAAAGAACAAGATGATATTAAAGAATTTAAAGCATGAGAGGAGTGAAAATAAAAGTAATAAAAAACATAAACACAATAAAACACATGAACAATGATCTCCCCATTTTTATCTGATTACAAAAATAAACATCAAAAACCAAAACATCATCTCCCCCGTTTTGTAAGTAAACAAAATAAAAAAAATAAACTTTATTTAAATATATTAAAAAAGGATAACTAATTATACCCCTTTTCAATTTAAGTAGATAAAAATATTAAATAAAAAATAAAAACTTCCTCTAAAAACATGTTAAGATAAAACTTTAAGCATATGGTAAAACTGAATTAAAAAGGAAAAGATCCCCAAAAATAATAAAATATTATACATATGAATAGCTCCCCCTAAATTTGTTATTTTCTTAAAAAAATTATCTCCACCTTTATAAAATAGCAAAATCACATAAAACAAAAATTTTAATACTTAATTTATTGAATAGTTCTTTCTCTAAGAAACTAAATTTTATTTTATGAGCAACCACAACTTGATTAAACTTTGAAGTATATGTGGTACAGTCCTATAAAAAATTAAACACAAACACCTTTTAGTACACATATTATTTTGGGTCCAATTGGGTTAGTAACAAAAAAATTTGGTACCTAAGTAGATTTAAGATATTTATTGTAAGGTACATGAGAAGAGAAATTTTTTAGAGATAGAAACTATAGTGATACTGAGATATTGAGGGGACCTGAGAGAAAATTAATTATCACATTTTCCTTGAAACCATCATTTGAAACATGAAACTCCTTAAAACATACTTATAAAAATCTTACAAAAATAAGTCTTGTACATCTTAGGAATCTGATGATTATATATAAAACCAATATTATATCTATTTGGTTTCATTATAGATACCATACTATCATATTTATATTTTCCTTGAACAAAGGTATATGTTTTTCTTTCAAATTTAAAACTTCCATTTCAAAATTACTATTCTCCTTTTGAACAATATCAAGATCATCACAAATTTTATCTTTAGTGGATCAACCATAATTTCTCACACTATGATTTTTCTTTTCCAACTTAGAAATATTATTCTCCATAATATTCTTTTTCTTATTTTCTTTATAAATATTAAATATAAAAATTTTCAACTTTTCATTTTCTACAATAATATTTTTGTTCACTTTTATAACCTTCTTATGATCATTAGTAAAAATTTCAAACTTTTTAGGAAGATTTTCAATTTCCACTTGAAATTTATCACATAATTCACTTAATTAGTTAACTTCAGATTTATCAAAATAATAAATATAAGTCTAATGAAAAAATATTTTATAAATGAAATTACCTTTTCAAATGAAAAAATGTTGTATTAGGTAATGATGTTATAGAAAACAAATGCACTACTTTGTTATTTTGGACCATTATAAGTTGTATCTGGTTGGATTTAAAAGATCGTTAAGTATCACAACCTTTGATAATATTTCCACTATACAGTGACTATTAATATTAGTATATATTAATAGTTATGATAAATTCGAATTGACATAGATGAAAGAAGTGATGGTCTCAACTAGTAAGATTATACCCTATAAATCCCATTTATCGAAGATTCTAAGGGATATGACATCACTGGGCATTGCACTTGACCAAGACCAAGCCATAATTCAATGACTAAATCATGAGATAAACTTTTTATATTATAATTTCAATCATATTGATATCACAACCCAAACCATGTTCACCGAACCACCCTAATAAAGTGTAACGATCACACACCTTGCTCTTAGGAAATACACTAGAGTAATAAGGGGCTATGAATATAGACCATAATAGTATGAATTTTTATATTTTATTTTTAATAAAATAATGATTAAATTTATCTCTTTTATTTTTAATTTTTAATTTATTAAATAATGAGTTTCATAAAAATATATTTTAATATGGTGAAACCCAAATTGTATTTTTTGAAAAATATATAGTTTCAATCAAGAAACCCTTTTTTATGAATTAATTTTTTAAATAAATTTTATTTAAATAAATTATACTTATTAAATGATATTTATTTAGTTATAAATGATAATATAATTTTATGAAGTCAAATTTAAATTTTATAAGGGTTAGAAACTGTTATCGTTATAAAAACACATATTTTTCAATAAATAGGGATTTGTCATTTAAAAGTGTAAAGTTTCATATTTATAGAAGTAATATGATAAAATAAATATTATTTTTGAAATCATAACTTCAAAATTAGTGAATAGTGAATTTATTCTAATTTTCTGAGATAATTAAAATTTTGGGTAAAAATTGAGTACGATATAAATATATGGTATTTATTATGACATAATAATGTTACAAAAGTAATGTAATAAATACTATAAAGAGTATTAATGGACAAAATTTTGTTTAACATTTTAAATAATGTGTTTTTATGTTATTTTATTAATTTTATAAAATTTTAATGAATCCTGCAAAACCTATATTATATTTTAAGGTTTTAAAATTAATTCTTTATGAACATTACTCACTTACACATCAAAAAGGGTATTATTTTAATAATTTCGGTTATTATACTTATAAAATATTCAAAAACTATCCTATTTTGTATAAAACATTGTCAAAATCCATGTTAAGGTTTGTGGTTTTGATTATTTTATCACATAGAGTCCAAAACCTAAGTTTAGAAATTAATAAAGAAGTCCCATATCTTTTTCTATAAAACCCACCCGACCTCCCATTGATATTCACTAGAAACAATTTTAGTAATAATTTAATCTAACTTTACCTATATATATCCCTCCCAATGCATGTCCAAGATCGTAACAATCCCTTCCAATGATTTTAGAAGCGCCCTCTCAAGGTAAGGAACTCACTCTTCTCCCTTTTTATTTCAAGTACTATCCTTGTACCAAGACCCTTTTGATTTCCAATTTTACATTATGTAATGTGTTTTTACACATCCTTTTAATCTTATTATTATTTCCATTAAATTATATATCTCTTTTCACTTTAATTTACCCCTTCCAAAAAACCTTTATATACATTCGTTATGCTGCCGAAAGTATCCTGTGATTTTTCATGCCAAATATTTGTGTAGTGAATACCCATCCCCATTTCCACTCAAAGGAATAATATATTTATAAATATATTTCATTTATTGAGTAATTATATTTATTTAACCTAAAATCCTTAATAATGGGATTAAAAGTGATGAAATATATCCTTATGTTGTATAATCTATTCAGCACACTTATGCATGCACATGATATGATTATGACGGGTGGGACCAGAATTATATAGCCCTATAATGTATTGGGAATGTTTTTATCTCATGATATTCCATGTAAGGAACAAAATAGGTTATAATAATAATACTATGTTATGATGTCTTGGTGGTTAGCCTTGACTTATGCCTATGATGTCATGTTTTATTGTGTTGCCACATTCCTATGTTGCCTTTATGTTATCATCTTTTATCATGATTCAATATTCAAGTTTATGATTATCACCCAAATTATGTTACCTTTAAATTCCTATTAACTCAAATGTATTACTTTCATCATGTTATGATTTTATAATTATATTATAGGACTTTATATCTCACCCTTTTCTTATATATGTTACCAGGTTATCCTATGTAGTTTTAGAAGATCAAGCAAATTTAAGGGAATGTTATGGAGTTTTAGTTTATGTCCTTATTTTTTTTCAAGTTGTTATTATATATACCTAATTACCCAAATAAACTAGGCCTAATGATCTTTTGGTGTCATATTTAAGTGTATCTTTATGCAATAAATCATTAAATAAAGTGTATGAAAGATATGGGCTCTTATTGTTAGTATTAGAGAAAGGTCTACTTATTTTTTGGGATTAGGATTAGAAATACTTGGTGAAATCCTTAGGGGTCTAAACATAGGGAAACATACTTAAATCTTGGTAAAGTATATATTATATGGTTTTAAAGTAAATACATTCCTGTTTGGATACTATAAGTGGATAGGGATTTGAATAGTTGTACATAGGGGTAATAACTCCAAAAAGGGTGCATTAGGATAGAATCTATCATCATATGGTGCATGAAAAGGAGATCTTAATGCACACCTAGTTTGGAAATACTAAGGGATATTCTTTGGTAAATTCACAAGATCTTTATGAACCATTATTAAGGGAATAAGAATGCCTATAAAATTTTATGTTAGGAAATAGATCATGGATGACTTATATTGAAACCTAGAAATTCATAGGTTAAGGAATATATGGAATTTAGGAGTTATCCATTTAATGATAATAATTTACCTTTTATATGTTTAATATTTTAAAAAATATTGTATCTAAGTTTATTTTTGGATGTGGTAAAATATTAGAATCTTAATAAAATAACAAAAGGTAGGGTTATCATCCTTAGTTCTACACATTCTTTCATATCACACAAGTTTAGTAAAACTATTGAAACACCACCTCAAAAAATGGAAGTTGTGTTATCAATTAAGATGATAAATGGGTCAACTATTTCATCCCTAGAATATAAGTCATCCCCAATCAAAATTGTTTTGATGGATTTTCCAAAAACATTTGTGATAACCCATTTAGTGGAATTCGATTATATTCTAGGCATGGATTATATTTCCTTGTATAGATCCAACTTAAATTTATAAGATAAGGAAATCACCCTCCATATCACAAATTTAACTATGATTCTATACAAGTGAAAGGATTCGAATGAATCTAATTTGGTATCATCAACTCAATAATGGATATTATTACCTCACGAGCAAGCGTATCTAGATCAAATGATTGAGACTAAGGAAAAGATAATCCTTGATGACATTCCCATTATAATGGAATTCAATGATGTGTCTCTTGAAGAATTACCTAATATTCATCTTAGTTTAGAGGTTGAGTTCTCAATAGAACTTATACTTGTAATTTTCCAATATCTAAGAATCCCTATATAATGACCACCATTAAGAAACTAAAGGAGAATCTGGATAAAGGGTTTATACTCCCAAGTGCTTCACCATGGTGTGAACTAGTAATTTTCATTTAGAAGAAAAAACTTTCAATGTAACTCTACATTGATTATCGTGAGCTCAATAATATCATGATAAATAATAATTACCCCTTTACATGGATTGATTACTAGTTTAATTAGCTACATGGATCACAGTACTTATCTAAGGTGGATCTTCAGTTGGGATATTATCAAGTAAAGGTGAAGAAGGATGATATCCCCAAGACTTCTTTTCTTACATGGTATAGAAACTATATGTTCATAGTTATTCCATTTGGACTCAATAATTTTACATCTATCATTATGTACTTAATGAATAAAGTCATTAGGGAAAACCTCAACAAAATTGTGGTAGTATTTATAGGTGATATTCTTATTTACTCCAAAATTAATGAGTATCATGAGGATTAATTGAATATTGTACTAAAGGCCTCAGGGAAAGAAAATTTGTTTGTTAAGTATAGTAAATTGAAGTTTTGGATGGATAAAGTAACATTCACGGGGTACGATATCACCAACAAAGGATATCTATGGATCCCTAAAAAATAGAAGTAATTTAAGGATGCACCAAACCAAACTCTATGATAGAAATACATATTTTCCTTGTATTAGCTAGGTACTATCGTCTATTTATAAGAAAATTATCATGATTATAAATCCCACTGACCAATATAACTTATAAGTGGGTGACGTTTTTATGGAATAATGAATGTGAAGAAATATTTAAAGAGATGAAGAAGTGGATAATAAATGTACTTGTGATCATATTACCCACCATTGGGGATGGATTTGTGATATACAGTGATGCTTTAAGAACCTAGTTTTTGCTTCAAAAGACTTTGGAATATTTCTTGATGTTATTCCAGAGCATCGCCTTCAGACGGCGTGCGATTCCGAGCCCCGGAGTGGCCAGAATTAAATTTTCAGTGAGTTCACACTGGGCACACCAAATAAATGGGATAACTCCTAAACGGTGATCCGGATCAGAGATCTGAGTGTACGGATGGGTACGGAATGAGGTTTTTACCCTAGGAACGACATAAAACATGTCGACGCGGGACGTTTGGACCCCTCTCTCGCTTTCAGAACGTTAAACAGATAAATTATTTAATTAATTTATTCGTTTAACGGCTTAACTCAAGTATCTATTAAATGGTGGATCGGATTGGAAAACCGAGGGCACCTTTGAGTTTGGAGCGTTCCATTTACCCTAGGAGGGGTATAAGTTCTGTGAGCACGGGCCGTTAGTGGAAAATGGCCCTAGGGGCGTTTTCGTAATTTGGCAGCCTTGGGCATGGGCGTTGTAACTTTTGAAAGGGGATTCAGATTAAAATTCCGAGCCCGCCGTTGCACTCGAAGCATGGTTTTTATCCTAGGGGAGGCTTAACCTCGACCCCGCCGAAATTTTGGGTTCAGGGCTGTCGGGCGGGCATTTAAGTGATTTGTACTTAAACACCTCCACCCCTTCCTCTTCTTCTTCTTCTTCCTCAAAACCTCCTCTCTCCTCCAGCTTCGGAAAAGCAGCTCCAACTAGGCGATCTCCGGTGAGGCGCAGTGGTTCCGACAGTCCACACACGAAGCGTCGGGCTACGCCCTTCGACGTAGGGGTTTATCGTTTTCGTTTTCAATTTCCCAAAATCTTTGAACCCAATTTATACCATTGAATTGGTGTCTGATCATCGATCAAAGCCCATGGATGTGTAGAATATGTTCTAAGGTTTCCGACGCTCTTCTCAGATCGAAAATCCGAGTCTCGGGGTGCCCGGGGCAGCCCCGGGAAGTTCCGGCCGAATTCCTGGTTTTCCAGCGGTTCCAAGCGGCAGACAACGATTCTGGCACGACGGCCTGGTAGCGGGCGCGGCGGAAGGGTGGCCAGCCATCCGGCCGGTCGGGCGGCACCTCGCTGTTGCGGGGCGGCACAGGTAGACCGACCGAGGGTTCCATCGAGGGGGCAACCAGGGTCGCAGGTGCGCGACCCCGCGGGGAGACCAGGACCCGACGTTTGCGGGTCTCCGTGGAAAAGGGGGACCGATCGTGTCGGCCGGTCGGTGGAGGAGGCGCCTGCGCGGCGCGCGGGCGAGGGGGCCTTGCAGGAGGCGGCGAGTCATGGTGTGGCGGCCCGCGGGTTTAGCTAGGCCGGTCCCAGCAGCTGGGCCGCAGCTCAGCGGGCCGGCCGGAGCGGGCCGACCCGAGCGGGGCGGACTGGCCGGACCAGGCCGGTCCGGCCCAGGGGTAAACCCCCTTAAAAATTTGGACGCCCGTAACTTTTCCTACGGGTGTCC
The DNA here is from genome assembly GCA_963277665.1 of Viscum album. Lineage (NCBI taxonomy): Eukaryota > Viridiplantae > Streptophyta > Magnoliopsida > Santalales > Viscaceae > Viscum > Viscum album. The sequence goes on along the minus strand of OY728155.1, from coordinate 642,454,335 downwards.
GTTTTGCACGCCGTATACTGCGGCGTGGACCTGATGTCAAGGAAGACTCTTTGAGGTGGTTCCAAGAGTTTTAACTTCTGAGACAAGGGGCTCGGGGGCACGACACGTGCGTAAAGCAGCTAAGCGGGCTTCCTGGGAATTCTTGTTTTGGACGGCGCAGATGCGTCCGACATCCGTTTTAAGCGCCGTCAGTGGCGTTGGGACCCTGGCACCAAGGCGGAGCTTACCAGGGTTGTTTCATGCATTGAGTCCGAAGTTGAGGTGTGGTCCCCACGACCCGTCTTTTGAGCTGCGAGCAGCGTTTAGCAACTTTCTCTTCAGGCATCCGTTTGGGGCGTACGAGCAGTCGATTATGGAAGTTTATCTGAGGGGATTGCAATGGTTAAATCCGACCGCTCTAATTCGGCATGATGTTGCGGGCCCCATGAGGTCCGTTTGGGCCTTGACGGTGATTTTCCGTCTCTATCACCGGGTGACCGTTTTGGACAAGTGAGTAGTCCACCTTGTGTAATTTTTCGAGTGGATCGCAATGGTGCGATCCGTTCTTTGTGTTTCGGGACCAGGATGCGGGTCCCACGAAGCACTGCTCGTGTGCAGTGCGCCAAAATGCATCTTTTTCCCCGGATATTCGTTGCGCTCAAGTGATCGGTTTTTTTAACATGTTTTCCCAAGGGGATCACAATGGTGTGATGCGCCCGACTGTTTTCGGGGCCGAGGCTTGGGATCAGGAGACGCCGTTCGGGCGTGAGGCGATGTTGGTGACTTTTCCATCGGATATCCGTTTGAGGCGAGTAAGTAGTCTATTTCGAATGTCTTTCCACGAGGATTACAACGGTGTAATCTTTTCAGGCGAGCAGAGCCTCTTACGCGATCTTATTAAATGTGGAAATATGAAAGGTTCCCTAGTGGTGGTTCTTCTACCGTGTTTGTAGTGGACCCTTGGCATGTGATCACGTGCACTCCTGGGAGAGTGATTTTGGTGGTTAAAGAGGTGTGGTTGGCCGTGACTCAGCCGTTGAGGTGGCAAGTTGGATTTGTTACGTTTACGCCTTCACGTTGACGTTTGGGGCCGTGTGCATGTTAGCCTTTAGGATGGAGATGTGGTATACTCTGGGAGTATACGGGAGTGATGGGAGGTACATGTGGATGTTTTTACCTGAGAACGTTTGTGCACTTGGTTGGGGTTGACTTGGGGCCACACGTCGTGTGGGCCCCATGTGCGTGTCGTGTTCTGCTTTGCGTACTTTTGACCTCTCGCGATGTATAGGGTTCCTCGGTTCCCGATTGTTGACCAGCGAGGTTGAGTTTTTCCCCTGACTCTATGCTCGATGGTTTAGATCATCAGGGTTGAGTGGTTTCCCCTGGTTTTGTTCCGGAGTCGGGTGGTTGCATGATACCCACTCCGTGATCGGTTGGCCAGTGTTGTACCATCCAGTAGAGATGGACAGAGCAGTTCCGGGTTTACCCTCCAGTAGAGACTGGGTAGTGGGTTGCTCACTGACTTCTAGGGTTTACCCTCCAGCCGAGACTAGGCAGTGGGTCACCCGGCTCTTAGGGTCTACCCTCCAGCAGGGTTGGGAAATGGGTCACCCGTCGGATTCTTCCAGGTCTACCCTCCAGCAGGGCCGGGCAGTGGGTCGCCTGTCGGCTTATTCCAGGTCTACCCTCCAACAGGGTTGGGCAGTGCGTCACCTGTCGGCTTATTCCAGGTCTACCCTCCAGCAGGGCTGGGTAGTGGGTCGCCTGTCAGCTTATTCCAGGTCTACCCTCCAACTGGGCTGGGCAGTGGGTCACCTGATGATGTATTAGGGTTTACCCTCCAGTAGGGATGGGCAGTGGGTCACCCAATATCTTATTATGTTTTATCCTCCAGCAGGGCTGGGTAGTGGGTCACCCGATGGATTTTTAGACTCAGCCCTTCTTATGAGGCTAGTCGGTGACTTTTCTCTGTGACTACCAGAGCAGGACCCTTGTTTGTACGGGTCAGTGATGTGATGACTTTGACTTTGAAGAGACCTCTTGAATGCGGGGCAGTGACGAGTTGTGGTTTGATGTTCCCCCAGAACTCTCAAGTACGAGGATAATTTTTCCCCACCGAGACGCATCCTTGCGATGCGACCTAAAACCATGTGGGCGAGTCAGTGCCGCCCAAAGTGGATAGTGTCGAGGTGCGGTGATTTGAGGCTCTTGGCTTGCAGTTCAGGGGAGACGTGTGGGATGCTGGGCATCGATGGTGTTTACTTCTGGGACTGTTGGCGACTCACTTTTCTTAGGCTGAGCTACGGGATGGAGATCCCCTTACGGCCTTGTTCGGGCTTCTGGTTGAGAATATGTATATGTATATACCTTGTTCTAGTACCCACTTTCTGGGTTTGGTTACTCTCTTCCAGGAGAGGCGAAGACGTGCAGGGTATGCCACGTGATTTCCGTGTCCAGCTTCTCGTGGTTGGACGAGTCTACTCTCCTGCTATAGGTAGCGAAGACTCGACGATAAGTTCAAATTCTCACTGTTTCCAGCTCCTTGTGTCTAGACGAGTCTATCTTCTTTCTCTGGTTGGGTTGAGTTGGACTCTTTACTGTTACTTTACTGCACTCCTTTACTCTCCCCTGTTCGATCTACTACTCACCCTTCGGTACCTCCTTTGTTGCTCCCTCGAGCCTTCGAGGTATCCTACTGAGTATTTTTATACTCACCCCTGCTTGGGATTTTTCCGCACTTGGTGTGCCCTTGAAGAAGACAGATAGGTTGGTCATAACTTCAGAAGAGCTTAGGAGCTTGGGGTATTGGACCACATGTGGTGGTCGGAGTCGGGTTCCAGGTGGGGGACCCTTCCAGCTGTTTGTTTTGTTTACCTATTGCCGAGTTGTGACACTTTTCTGGCTGGGTGCATGTTTTTCCCTTTTTCCTTTTTAGTTTACCTTCAGCTTTCATTGTACTGATTCAAGGTCGATGCACTTTTGGTGGTTTATATAGAGCAGTTTCACTTTGCTCTGCTTATCTTTTCTTTTACTCTGCACTTTTGCATTGAGTGTGCTGCGTGTGTGTGTACAGGTACTTAGGCAAAGGCCTCCCCGAGTTGTTGTGCCTTCGGCGCCAGTCGCCAAGCCCTGGCCTATGGAGGTGGGCTTGGGGTGGTTGCGGCTCGAGCCCGGGTAGGGTCTGGTCGTGACAGATGCATCCAAAAAATTATTGGGTTTTGTACTCATGAAAGATAAAAAAGTGATAGCTTTTTCCTCTCACCAACTAAATATCCATGAGAAGAACTACGCAACACATGATCTATAATTGGTTATATTGATCTTCACGATGATGATTTGGTGAAATTATATCCACAGTGAGATGTGTGACATAAATATAGATCATAAAAAACTAAAGTTATATCCACAAAAAAGGATCTCAATATGCACTAAAAAAGGTTGTTAGAGCTAATAAAGTATTATGATTATTGAATTCATTATCATCTTGGGAAGGTGAACAAAGTGGAAGATTCTCTGAGTAGAAAGGATCCTAAAACCCTATCCATGATGAGAATTGAAAGGGATATAATCTTCTTGAAAATATAGAGGATGTAAATGGAAATAATAAAAGAATATTAATCCAACCATGCTAAAATTACAACCCAAACATCTATTCTTGAGATGATCTAGGAGGATCCTAAGGATGATGAGGTTCTATAGAAAAAGGTATAAAATATTCTGGAGTTCAATTTTACTAAAGATGGAGTTATAAGGTTTGGAACCTAGATAAGTGTCACGTTAAAACTAAAACTGAAGATGGAACTTTTGGATGTTTCACATAGCTCATCTTTCCCTATTCATCCATGAAGCACTAATGTAACACCATGATATTTTATGAGAAGTATATTTTTTTATGTCTTATGTTATACGAAACATCAAAGGAATCTTTCATTACACACAACACTAGCTTAGCTTTCTTTACACGCAATCGCGACCTTCCATGATAGCGTGTGCTGTACTTAATACCGAGTTTCACTAAACAACGATATGCTATTAAAATATTATATAAACTAGCCGTTATGAATAGTAATACCCACTTTTTGAAAATTTATAAATTTTATCTTTTAAAATGGACCTCGTTTTTGGATTCATAATATTGAAATTAGCCTATGGTGAAATTTTAGTATTTTTCTGAAAACTTTCAATTTTTGATGAATAGTGAAAACACTGGGTTACTATTTAAAAAACGACTTTTTATTTAAATAATTATTTATTTTATTAAATTTTATTTTAGGTCAAAATTGATACATAATACCTATATAAGTTCAATTTAATTCATTGGAGTCATTTTATAATAATTTTAGATATATAAAAATTTTATTGAACTTTTCACCGTCTTTTACCCACATCCTAGGAGAATTTGTAAATTTACATAAAAATTAATTTTGCCGCTTCTGTGAGTGGAATTTATAAAATCCAAGAGACATAGTTAATATGAAGGATTAAAATGTGGTTCAATAAGATAAAAATATTTTTTGGTGAATACTAACTTTTTACTTTTATTTACCACGGTTAAAAGTAAATAGGGTAATTAAGGGTAAAAATGATATTATTATTACCCTAAAACATGTCCTAATTCTATTGGATAAGTTTAATTCGACCAAAAAAAACCTTAGGAATAAAATATGACCATTTAGGTCCACTTGTATTATATTAGGACATTTATTATTTTTTTATTTAAAGAAGTGTTAAAATAGTTAAAATCAAAGTTTAATAACTAAAAACATTTTTAATGTAGGTTTATACATAAGATAATTTCGACTATAAATATTCATTATAAAGATAAAAATATTTCCTACATAATGGTATTTTATTTATAATTTTTAGACATTAAATAATTTAATATATTTATGACACAATGATGATGCAGTAATTACCTTATTAATGAAATATTAACATAATTGATGTTATAAATACCTAGATAAATGTAATTTGAGACTTTATATGAATTCAACTAATTTTATAGGTTAATATGACATGTTACTATTGATTTAATAAACTTTTTTTGAACTAATCATGCTGTTATAAGTTTCAAAAAAATCAATTACCAAATAGTTTCAAAATTGACATAAAATAGTTTTAAAAACAAACATTATATTATTAATTGTTATTATATTCTTAAAAATATAAGGTTCCGAGAAATGACTTAGATAAGGTTATATATATTAATTATGAACCACTTGGGGTTCGTTTTTCTTGTTATAGTAAGTTTATTAACTATATAGTATAAGAAAAGAAGAAGACATAGTAAAAGTTAAATTATTTAACTTAGAGTTAAATCTAAATTATAAGGTTAATATAGTAACCAAAACTTGTCTAAAACCTATTTGTTGAGAGGATTTTGACCCATAACCACTTAAGATTAGAAATAAATCAATTTTGAGCTATTATAAAATGAATATTACTTTATTATAAAATAATATTTTAAGTTTTTCCTAAGGTGCCTCTCTCCTCCCTTATAAAAGGGCACCTCCTCCCTCTCCTCCTCACACCATTTTGAGCCTTTAGGCTTGGCCAAACCCTGACCATTTCCATTCTAAACTTCCCTAGAAACATACTATAGGTCCTGGTATTCTTTAAAGACCAATTTTTAGTGCCCTAAGAGGAGTTTTCAAAGAGGCGTGTTGAATAAGAGGTAATATCCGTTACCGATTCTTTCAAATTTACTTCTTCTCCTACTTCCTCTTCTTTATTTGTTTCATTATGAAGTAATAACATCAGTATCACTCATATAATGATATTTTATTATGAATATGAAACAACCCTATTTCACCTACTATCCATCCTACAGAAAACGAAATCACCGCGCGTGCGTACGTACAGAATACCGTCTCCACGCCGTGGTGTAATCTGTTCTCCACCACCACTTTACTTGAATGGGTATAATGGTGTAAAGAATAACTATATATGATTATTTTAAAGTGATATTTATTCTGAAATAGTATACATACACTTCAATACAATTCCACGATCATGGGAATGATATCATCGCTCGTGCGTACGTACGACTTACCGTCTCCACGATGTGATGCGACTTGTTCTACATGATATTCATTGAATAATGATTATAAAAATGAATTGAATGAATAAATATGATATATATTACACTAATAACATTTTGTAAATGAGGTATCTATATCCTAAAAATAATAATAAGAATTTATTCGACAAAACACGCATAAGAACATAAAGCAGTAAACACCCGAATAACAAGTAGCAATGAAATATTATGAATAAGAAGCTAAGAATATGACCATGTATGATATCATAAAAATGAGCATGATTATGGAATAAGTCAATGACATTATTAAAATCATTATACAGGAGGTTCAGACACGTACAAAGCATATTGAACCTAAGGTAAGGGAAAATCTCGCAATCTCATTTTTATCCGAGATTGTTTATACTTCAGAATTTACTGGGGAATATTTATCATCCACATCCATGTTTCGTCAATATGTAATATTATTTAAATCCTCCTATAATTTTTTAAATCAAATTTTACCCATTGGTGAGTTTTTAGTAAAAGATACGAAATTAATCTTTTGTCGTTTTTAGTACGAAGTACTTTTGGACATTTCCTTCCAAAGTACGAGAAGAATGTTTTTTTTAACTTATACAGCATGAATAAATTTTTATGATTTCATAGAACATGATTTCCATGAAGCTTCCTTTACAAGTTTTCAAGTTTATTTTTAATCAAATTGTTTTAGTTTAAAATTGTATGACATGTTAAGAAAAGAAAAATGTTTTTGAATTAGAAGGGATATTTTCCTCAAGAATGGAGTTCAAGTGTTTTATCAAAATTATTTTCCATCTAAGATAATATAGGGTTATGTTTCTATCCCTATTTTTACATTGATTTGATTATGTTATGATGGAATTAATTTTATGATGTCCTTTTTATCTTATATGGATTATGTTATGATGACATGATGTTTAAGAATCCCATTTTTATTACATGGGTTATGCTATGATTTATGATTTTATGGCACACATAAGAATGGTTTCGTTATGAGATGGGTGGGAACTATATCTCCCTACAATTCATGGGGTGAAGATTTATATCTCATGAGATATACATGGCTGGAATGGAAAGTTAATCCGGTTTAGTGATACAGGACTGGAACGAGGAGTGAACTCGATTCAGTAATGGACTTTGTCTGCTATGATGGTCTTGGAAATGATCCTTGACTAATATGAAATGATTTTCTATGATTATGTGGGTATTCCAAAAATTTTCATGTTTTAAGTTATGATTATTGGAATTACATTTCACTTCTATGATTTTTCCCATGTTATGATATTATGATCTCTTTTGCAGGTTAAGATTTTCAAAATGTTATGTTCTTATGAATATGATATGATTGATATTTATTTTTTTTACCCTTACTGAGCATTTGAGATCACTCTTTTGTATGTTTTCTTTTCCCCAGGTCAGTAAGAAGGGTATTAAGTAAGATATGCCAAAAGGGACTCTAGATATGATGAAATAAATGGGAGACAATGTAGATGATTTATGAACCAGTTGTTTATGTTTCCCAGTTTCTAAAGACACTATACCTATACTGTCCTATCATGGTTTTGTTATATGTTGTAATAATTATGCTTCAATTCTGAAGTAATAACCATGTATGTAAAGTATGGGTTGTTATAGATCGTATTAGAGGAAAGGTATAGTTAACCTTTGGAAACTAGGATGTGAAAGCCTTAGTAAGAACTCTAAGGATATGTCTAAACACAGAACACAATATTAGTGTTTTAGAAATGGCCATGAACAACCTATCATAAGACCTTAAGTGTGAAATTTTATTCTTGATTATGTGGGTTTTCTGTTATGATTAGTGTTTCTCACACTATTCTTCTTGGTTTTAGTCAATGGATGGAACCCGAAGGAATCGTGTTGATGATGAATGCGACGGGAAATGAAATGATTGTCCCCCTGAGCAACCAAACGTTATGGGAGCTGGAATTCAAAATCTTATAGCCATGCTCACACAACTTTCTCAAGATATGAATCATGCTGGACTTCCAAACGAGAAAAGGAAGGAGCAACATTCTTTTGAATCATTCATGAGGCAGCGCCCACCTTCATTCAACGGGTCTTCTGATCCATTAGTGGCTGAACAATGGATCAGTACCACTGAAAAGATATTTTTAGTTCTACAATGTTATTAACATGATAAAGTCATCTTAGCAGTATATCGTTTGGAAGGTGAAGCTGATCAATGGTAGAATCTTAATAAGAATACGAGGCAAAGGGATGAAATTGAGTCCATAGAATGGGACAAGTTCAAGAACTTATTTTTCAATAAGTACTTTCCTCATATTCTTCGAACAAAGATGGAGAAGGAGTTTCTTGAACTGATGCAAAAGGATGATGAATCTATTGGTACCTATGAAGAAAATTTTACAAGACTTTCAAGGTACGCTTCCAGAATTATTATCCAACCTGAGAGTAAAATCGATCGATTATTTAGTGGCTTAAAACCAAGTCTTCGAAGGGAGTTATTTACAAGGGACTTCAATAGCTACGAGGAAATTGGTCGATGTGATCTCAAGGTTGAGATGGAGATTGGAGTAAACCATCAATCATATGGGTTTGATAAGAAGAGGAAAATGGAATTCAAAGGAAAATCTAAAGACCACACTGAAAAGAAGATGAGTTTTTCCTTATGCTCAAAGTGTGGAAAGAAACATGGAGGGAATTGTCTTAAAGGGACAATTAAATGTTTTAAGTGTGGAAAAGAAGGTCATCGGGAAGTTGAATGTCGAAATAATGGGAAGAAGATGTCTAATGATGCGAACAAAGAAAGGGATACACATAATGAACCTCCTACACTTCAATGTTTCAAGTGTAAGGAAATAGGGCATTATACCAATCAATTCCCTAATCCAAGGGTTTTTGATGATGATAGACGTCAACAAACTCTTAAGGCCAAAGACAAAGGAAAGTCACATGCAATTTCTATCGGCGATGTGGAGTATGATAACGAAGTGGTGAAAGTTACACTCACTATCCAATCTAAAGTAGAAAATGTTTTATTTGATTCTGGATCCACCCACTCTTTTATTTCTGAAGAATTTTCTAAGGGTATCGCCATATTACCTCATCAGTTAGAATTCGAGTTAGTTGTGACAACCCCTAATGGCACAACAGTCGCATCAAAAGTTTACAATTCTTCTCCGATTGCAGTTTGTGGGAAAGTTCTTCCTGAAAATCTTGTGATCCTTACTATAGTGGAATTTGATGTGATTCTTGGCATAGATTGGATTTCTTTATATGGAGCTCATATCAATTGCCAAATAAGGGAATTAACATTTAATATTCCCGATCAATCTACTATCATCTATCGATGCAAGGATGAATATAACCTTCCAGTGGAAATTTCTTCCATCTTATGGGTCTTGATTCTAATTAATGAAGGTTATTTATCTCAAATGGTTGGAGAGAAACTCATGATTATGAATATTCCCATTGTACGAGAGTTTGATGATGTCTTTCCGGAGGAATTTCCAGGTCTTCCACCAAATCGTGAAGCTGATTTTTCAATAGAACTCATACTGGGTGCTATGCCTATTTCAAAGACACCATATAGAATGGACCCAATTGAGTTGCAGGAATTGAAGAAGAAACTCCAAGAAAATCTTGATAAAGGATTCATACGCCCTAGTGCGTCACCTTGGGGAGCACATGTTTTGTTTGTTAATAAGAAAGATGGATCAATGAGACTCTGCATTTATTATCGAGAACTTAACAAGATCACTATCAAGAACAAATATCCTCTCCCGTGCATTGATGAATTATTTGACCAACTACGTGGAGTTCAATAATTTTCCAAGATTGATCTTCATTCAGGGTATCATCAATTAAGGGTCAAAAAGGAGGACATACCAAAGATGACTTTTCGTACAAGGTATGGACACTATGAATTTATAGTGATGCCATTTGGTCTTACTAATTCCCCTGATATCTTCATGGATCTGATGAATAGAGTCTTTAGAGACTATCTTGATTAGTTTGTGGTAGTCTTTATAGATGACATTCCTGTCTATTCAAAGAGCAAACAAGAACATGAAGATCACTTGAGAATTGTATTAAAGACCCTAATAAAGGAGAATATTTATGCCAAATTTACCAAGTGTGAATTTTGGATTCAAAAAGTTTCATTTTGGGGTCACATAATCTCAAAAGAGGGGATATCTGTGGATCCATCAAAAACAGAGGTTATTGAAAGATGGTCGATACCAACGACAGTAACTAAGATCCAATGTTTTCTTGGTCTGGATGGATATTATCGACGTTTTGTGAAAGATTTTTCAAGGTTATCTAATCAACTCATCAGGTTGACTCGAAAAGGAGTTAAGTTCATGTGGACGAAGGAGTGTGAAGATAATTTCAAAGAGTTAAAATGAAGGTTATCTAGTGCACCTGTGCTCACACTACCATGTAGTGGAGAAAGGTTTGTGATCTACAGTGATGCATCTAAGAAGGGACTGGGGTGTGTTGTCATGGAAAATGATATGGTGATACCTTATGCCTCACGACAGTTGAGAATCCATGAGCAAAATTACCCAACTCATGATTTGGAGTTAGCCACAGAAATCTTTTCATTAAAAATATGGAGGCATTATCTTTATGGTGAAAGGTGTGATATTTATACTAATCATAAAATTTTAAAGTATATTTTCACACAAAAAGATCTGAATATGCGCCCAATAAGATGGTTGGAATTGATTAAGGACTACGACTGATCAATTTATTATCACCCTGGGAAAGCAGACAAGGTGGTAGATGCATTAAGCCGACAAGACCATGCTAGCTTATCCATGATGAGGATCATAAAAGATCCAATATTTATGGATTTACAAAGGATGGATCTTGGAATTATAATGGAAGGGGAAAAATCTTATCTTTCTCAAATGAATATCCAACCATATATACATGTGAATATTAAATAGGTACAAAAAGAAGATGTAGAGTTTCAAAAGAAGGTGAGAAATGTTCCTAAATTCAACCTTGATTGTGATGAGATAATAAGGTTCAGGAATCGGGTTTGTGTTCCTCCCATCCCAGAATTAAAGAAGGAGCTACTGGATGAGGATCATAGTTCTTCATTATATATTCATACTAGAAGCATGAAGATGTATAGGAACCTGAAAGAGTACTTTTGGTGGGATGACATGAAAAGAGATGTTGCTGAATATGTATCTCGATTCTTGGTTTGTCAGAAAGTTAAAGTTGAGAGACAGAAGTCTAAAGGGATGTTACAACCATTACCCATACCTGAATGGAAATGGAAAAACATCACTATGGACTTTGTCACCGGACTTCCTAAAAGATCCAAAGACAATAATGTTATCTGGGTCATAGTTGATCGTCTTACGAAGTTGACACACTTCATTTCTATTAGAGAAGATTTTATCTAGATCAGCTTGCCAGGATATATGTAAAGGAAGTGGTAAGATTGCATGGAGTACCACTTTCCATTATATATGATCGGGATTTAGGGTTTACCTCAAATTTCTGGAGAATTTTTCAGCATACTTTAGATACAGAGTTGAGTTTCAGCACTACTTATCATCCTCAGACAGATGGTCAATATGAGAGAAAAATTCAAACTCTAGAAGACATGTTGAGAGCTTTCTATATGGATTTCAAAGGTCGTTGGGATCAACACCTACCTTTGGTGGAATTTTCTTATAATAATAGATTTCACTCTAGCATTCAGATGGCTCCTTATGAAGATCTCTATGGAAAGAAATGCAGGACTCCAACTTGCTGGGATGAAGTTGGGGAAACAAATCTATTAGGACCTGATATTGTTGATGAGATGGGAGAAAAGGTCAGATCTATTCAAAAACATATAAGAGAAGCTCAGAGTCAACAAAAAAGTTATGCCGACAGCTGGAGAAAAGACCTAGAGTTTTAAGTGGGTGATAAAGTGTTCTTACAAATATCTTTTTGGAAGAGAGTAATGAGATTTGGAAAGAAGGGAAAGTTGAGCCCTAGGTATATCGGTCCTTTCGAAATACTGGATCGTGTTGGGAAGGTATCTTACCGATTGGCGCTTCCACCGAATCTCTTTCAAGTTCACGATGTGTTCCATATATCTCTCCTGAGAATGTACATACCCGATCCTTCACATGTACTAAGCTCAGAAGTTGTACCGCTGGAGCAAGATCTTTCTTATGAAGAACAGTCGATAGAGATTCTGGATTGTAGTGAAAAAGTTATACGGAACAAGGCCACTCGCTTGGTGAAAGTTTTATGGAGGAACCACCAATTAGAAAAAGCTACATGGGATCTTGAGGATATTATGAGAGAGAGGTATCCTCATCTGTTTGTTACGAAGTGACGAATTTCGAGGGTGAAATTCATTTTAAGGGGGGTAGAATGTAACAACCTGATATTTTATGAGAAGTATATATTTTTTATGTCTTATGTTATATGAAACATCAAAGGAATTTTTCATTACACACAACACTATCTTGGCTTTATTTACACACAATCACGACCTTCCACGATAGCGTGTGCTGTACGCAATATCGAGTTTCACTAAACAACGATATGCTATTAAAATATTATATAAACTAGACGTTATGAATAGTAATACCCACTTTTTGAAATTTTATAAATTTTATCTTTCAAATTCACTTCATTTTTGGATTCAGAATATCGAAATTAGCCTAGGGTAAAATTTTGGTATTTTTCTGAAAACTTTCAATTTTTTATGAATAGTGAAAACACTGGGTTACTATTTAAAAACCAACTTTTTATTTAAATAATTATTTATTTTATTTAAATTTATTTTAGGTCAAAATTGATACATAATACCTATATAAGTTCAATATAATTCATTGGAGTCATTTTATAATAATTTAAGATATATAATAATTTTATTGAATTTTCACTGTCTTTTACCCACCTCCTAAGAGAATTTGCAAATTTACATAAAACTTAATTTTACCGCTTCTGTGAGTGGAATTTCGAAAATCCAAGAGACATGGTTAATATCAAGGAGTAAAATGTGGTTCAATAAGATAAAAATATTTTTTGGTGAATAGTAACTTTTTACTTTTATTACCACGGTTAAAAGTAAATAGGGTAATTAAGGGTAAAAATGATATTATTATTACCCTAAAACATGTCCTAATTCTATTGGATAAGTTTAATTCTACCGAAAACAACCTTAGGAATAAAATATGACCATTTAGGTCCACTTGGATTAGATTAGGACATTTATTATTATTTTATTTAAAGAAGTGTTAAAATAGTTAAAATCAAAGTTTAATAACTAAAAACATTTTTAATGTAGGGTTATACATAAGATAATTTCGACTATAAATATTAATTAGAAAGATAAAAATATTTTATACATAATTATATTTTATTTATAATTTTTATACATTAAATAATTTAATTTATTTATGACACAATGATGATGAAATAATTACCTTATTAATGAAATATTAACATAATTGATGTTATAAATAACCAGATAAATGTAATTTGAGACTTTATATGAATTTAAATAATTTTATAGTTTAATATGACATGTTAGTATTGATTTAATAAACTTTTTTCGAACTAATCATGATGTTATGATTTTCACAAAAATCAATTACCAAATAGTTTTAAAATTGACATTAAATAGTTTTTAAAACAAATATTATATTATTAATTGTTATTCTATTCTTAAAATATAAGGTTCGGAAAAATGACTTATACAAGGTTATATATATTAATAATTAACCACTTGGGGTTCGTTTGGATTTTTATAGTAAGTTTATTAACTATATAGTATAAGAAAACAAGAAGACACGATAAAAGTTAAATTATTTAACTTAGAGTTAAATCTAAATGATAAGGTTAAAATAGTAACCTAAACTTGTCTAAAACCTACTGGTTGAGAGGATGTTGACCCATACCCACTTTATCTTCTAAATAAATCAATTTGGAGCTATTATAAACCGAATATGATTTTATTATAAAATAATATTTTAAGTTTTTCCTAAGGTGCCCCTCTCCTCCCTTATAAAAGGGAACCTCCTCCCTCTCCTCCTCACACCATTTTGAGCCTTAAATATTAGACAAACCCTGCCCATTTCCCTTATAAACTTCCCTAGAAACATACTAGAGGTCCTGGTATTCTTCAAAGACCAATTTTTAGTGCCCTAAGAGGAGGTTTTAAAGAGTCGTGTCGAAGAAGAGGTAATATCCGTTACCGATTCTTTCAAATTTACTTATTATCCTACTTACTCTTATTTAGTTGTTTCATTATAAAGTAATATAATCAGTATAACTCATATACTGATATGTTATTATAAATATGAAACAACCCTATTTCACCTTCTATCCATCCTACGGAAAACGAAATCACTGCGCGTGCGTACGTACGGAATACCGTCTCCACGCCATGGTGTAATCTGTTTTCCACCACCACCTTACTTGGATGGGTATAATGGTTTAAATAATAACTATATACGATTATTTTAAAGTGATATTGATTCTGAAATAGTATACATACACTTAAATACAATTCCATGATCATGGGAACGATATCATCGCTCGTGCGTACGTACGACCTACCGTCTCCATGATGTGATGCGACTCATTCTACATGATCTTCATTGAATAATGATTATATAAATGAATTGAATGAATAAATATGATATATATTACACTAATACCATTCTGGAAATGAGGTATCTATAACATAAAAATAAGAATAAGAATTTATTCGACAAAACACACATAAGAACATAAAGCAATAAACACCCGAATAAAAAGTAGCAATGAAATATTACTAATAAGAAGCTAAGAATATGACCATATATGATATCATAACAATTATTATGATTCTGGAATAAGTCAATGACATTATTTAAATCATTATATAGGAGGTTCAGACACGTACAAAGCATATCAGACCTAAGGTAAGGGAAAATCTCACAATCTCATTTTTATCCGAGATTGTTTATACTTCAGAATTTACTGGGTAATATTTATCATCCACATCAATGTTTTGTCAATATGTAATATTATTTCTATCCTAATACAATTTTTTAAATCCAATTTTACCCATTGGTGAGTTTTTAGTAAAAGATATGAAAGGAAACTTTTGTCGTTTTTAGTATGAAGTACTTTTTGACTTTTCCGGCCAAAGTACGAGAAGAATGTTTTTTTAACTTATACGACATGAATGGATTTTTATGATTTCATAGAACATTATTTCCATGAAGCTTCCTTTACTAGTTTTCAAGTTTATTTTTAATCAACTTCTTTTAGTTTAAAATTGTATGGCATGTTAAGAAGGTAAAAATGTTTTTGAAGTAGAAAGGATATTTTCCTCAAGAATGGAGTTCAAGTGTTTTATCAAAATTATTTTCCATCTAAGATATATAGGGTTAAGTTTATATCCCTATTTTTACATTTATTTGATTATGTTATGATGAAATTAATTTTATGATGTCCTTTTTATCTTATATGGATTATGTTATGATGGCATGATGTTTAAGAACCCCATTTTTATTACATGGGTTATGCTATGATTTATGATTTTGTGGCACACATAAGAATGGTTTCATTATAAGATGGGTGGGACCTATATCTCCCTCCAATTCATTGGGTAAAGATTTATATCTCATGAGATAGACATGGCTAGAACGACAAGTTAACCCAGTTCAGTGATACAGGACTGGAACGAGGAGTGAACTCGGTTCAGTAATGGACTTTGTCCGCTATGATGGTCTTGGAAATGAGCCTTGATTAATATGAAATGATTTTATATGATTATGTGTGTATTAAAAAAAGTTTCATGTTTTAAGTTATGATTATTGGGATTACATTTCACTACTATGATTTATCCCATGTTATGATATTATGATCTCTTTTGCAGGTTTAGATTTTCAAAATGTTATGTTCTTATGAATATGATATGATTGATATTTCTTTTGTTTACCCTTACTTAGAATTTGAGCTCACCCTTTTGTATGTTTTCTTTTCCCCAGGTTAGAAATAAGGGTATTAAGTAGGACATTCCAAAAGGGAATCTAGATATGATGAAATAAATGGGAGAAAATGTAGATGATTTATGAACTAGTTGTTTATGTTTCCCAGTTTCTAAAGATACTATACCTATAAGGTCCTATCATGGTTTTGTTATATGTTGTAATAAGTATGCTTCAATTCTGAAGTAATAACCATGTATGTAAAGTATGGGTCGTTATAGCTAATATATATAGAGATATGAAGAGATACTTCTGGTGGGATAACATGAAGAGATATATTTCAGAATTTTTATCTCGATGCTTCATATACCAACAAGTCAAGGTGAAATTATATAATTATAAGGGTATAATGAAAATATTTCCCATAACAATATTGAAAAGAGAAAACATAACTCTGGATTTTATCATGGGACTCCCCAGGACATATAAATAAAATAATTTCATCTTGTGGTAATTTATTGCCCTAAAATGTTAGCACATTTCATTTCTATCAAGGAAGATTTATATTTTAACAAAATCACTATTATATACATAATTTAACTAGTAAGACTGTATGGAGTGACACTCTCCATTATATCCGATCGAGATTCGAGGTTTACCTTGAGGTTCTAGAAAATCATTTAGCAAGCAGAGATGAGTTTTAGTACTACTTATCACCCACATAAGGATGGTCAGTCTGGGAGAATCATTCAAACTCTAGAGGATATACCAAGATCTTGTTCAATGGATTTCCAAGTATATTGGGATTAACACCTTACCTAAGTGGATTTATCTTATAACAAAATTTTTTATTCTAGAATTCAAATAGAACCTTATGAGGCTCTGTATGGGAAGTAGTGTTAGACTAAAACATGTTGGGATGGAGGTGGAGAGTAGAAGATGATGGGACCTGACTATATCCAAAAGATGGCAGAGAAGGTTCATACCATTTAGTATCATATGAAATTTTCACAAAGTCAACAAAAAAGTTATGCAGAAAAACATTGATGAGGCCTGGAGTATGAGGTTGGAGATAATGTGTTCCTTCATATATTACCATAGAATATAGTCATGAGTTTTGGTAAGAAAGGAAATCCTAGTCTAAGATACATTATCACCTTAGAGATCCTTAATCACATTGGAGTGGTGGCCTATCAACTAGCACTCCCACCTAACCTGTCTCAAGTACATAATGTGTTCCATGTATCCCTCTTGAGGAAGTACATATCAGACACCTCATATGTACTGAATCTAAATGTGGTGTTATTAGATAATGATTCTTTATATTAGTAATATTTGATGAAGATATTATACCATAGAGAAAAAGTTCTAAGAAATAAGACAACTCATCTAGTCAAAGTACTATAGAAAAACCACAAGTTTGAGAAAGCAACATGGGAACTAGAAGACATGATGAAATAGAAGAACCCTCATATATTTTAGTGTCTAAAATGAAATTTAAGGGGAGAAATTTTTGATGAGGGGAATAATGTAACGACATAATGTTTTATAAATTAAATTTACTTTTCAAATGAATAAATACCTTATTAAGTAATGATGTTATAGAAAGAACATGCAAAAATTTGGTTATTTTGGACCATTATAAGTTATTTCTTATTAAAATTAAAAGATTTTTAAGAATTATAACCATTTATAATATATCATTTCTATTAAGATAAGTATATATTAAGGGTTATGATAAAGTCTAATTGACACAAAAAGAAGAAGCGATGACCATGACCAGTAAGATCATACACTATAAAGCCCATTTATTAAAGAGATTACATCATTGAGATTCTCTCTTGACCAAGAGTAATCCTATATTCAATAACTAAATCATGAGCGATACCATTAATGGAGGAATCTAAAGCTTATCAAGATAATAGTCCAAAACATGTTCGTCCAACCACCCCATGAAAGTGTCATCATCATACATGTTACCCTTAGTGTATATGCCGGTGTAATAAGGGGTTAGGTATCTAGACTCGAATAGTATGAAGTTTTATATTTTTAGTTTTAATAAAATAATGATTATATTTATCCCTTTTATTTTTACTTTATAACTAATTAAATAATGAATTTTATAAAAATTAAATTTTAATAAGGTGAAACTCAAATTGAATTTTTGGGAAATATATAGTTTCAATCAAGATTTAATTTTTGATGAATGTGATAATTTTTAAAATAAATTTTATTTTAATAAAATATTCATTTTAAATAAATTTTATTTAAATATAATTGATAATATAATTTTATTAATTAAAATGTAATTTATATAAGGGTAAAAAACTACTATCATCGTAAAAACCAAAACCTTTCTAAAAATAAGGATTTTTGATCTAAAAGTGTAAATTTTAATATTTATAGAATTATTTTTATAAAATAAATATTATTTTTGAAATCATCACGTCAAATTTAGCCATTAGTAAATTTTTTGTAATTTTATGAGACAATCAAATTTTTAGGTAAAAATTAAACATAATATAACTATATGCTATGTATTATGAAATGATAAGGCCCAAAATTGATGTAATAAATAATATAAATATTATAAAAATAAAAAAATTACATTTATTCTTTTAAATAATTTGTTTTTTAATGTTATTTTATTAATTTTATAAACCCTTAATGAATCCTATAATACATATGTTATATTTTAAGGTTTAAAAATTAATTCTTTACAAACATGACACACTTCCATATCACCAAGGGTATTATTTTAATGTGTTTTGTTATTATAATTATAAAATATTCAAAACTAGTCCTCTTTGGCATAATACATTGTCAAAAACCATGGGAAGTTTTTTATTTTTGATTATTTTATCATGCATAGTCCAAAACCTATGTTTAGAATTTAATAAAGATTTTCCCTCTTTTTCTATAAAAAACCACCCATCACTCCATTAATCATCACTAAAAACCATTTGAGAATGAATTTATTATAAATTTACCTCTTTATATCCTTTAAAAGGTTCCATCAAACTATTAAGAATCCATTCCCAAGCTTTTATAAGTGACCTCTCAAAGTAGGAGACTCTCTCATCTCCCTTTTTATTTCAAGTACTTTTCTTATACTAAGACACTTTTTTTACAATTTTACATATTTTAATGGGGTTTTAAACACCCATTTTACTGTATTTATTATGTACATGTAATTAGATAACTCCTTTCACTCTCATTTACCCCTTCCATAAACCTTTATATACACCCGTTATGCTGATGAAATTACCTGGTGATTTTTCATGCCAAACATTTGTGTAGTGAATACCCTTCCCCATTTACACTCAAGGTTATTCACCTAGTTGTACAAATATTTAATTTATTGATGTGTTACATGTATGGAACCCACAATCCTTAATTTCAAGATTAAAAGTGATGAAATACATCCTTATGTTGTATGATTTATGTGGCACACTTATGTATGTACCTGGTATGAATGTGACAGGTGGGCCCGAAATTATATAGCCCTCCAATGCATTAGGTAATGTTTTTATCTCATTATATTATATTTTTAGTTCATGTGATATTATCCTAATAACACAATGTTATGTTTTCTTGGTGGTTATAATTGAATTATGCTTATGATGTCATGTTTTATGTTGCTTCCACATTCATGTGTTGCCTTTATGTTATAATATTTTATCTTGATTCAATATTAAAGTTTATGATTCAAAAACTTGTTATGTTACATTTATATTACTATTGACTCACATGTATTAATTTCATAATTTTTTTATTTTATTATTCACTTACCAGGCATTATAACTCACCCCTTTCTTATGTACACCCTCAGGTTATCCCATACGGTTTTAGAAGATCAAGGAAATTTAAGGGCATGTTATGGAGATTTAGTTTATGTATTTTTATTTCCATTTTAATACGTTATGATATGTACCTAATTACCCAAATAAACTATGCCTCACTATATTTTTGGGTTGTATTAAGTTTATCATTATGAAATAAATCATGACATAAAGTGTATAAAAGATATGGGTTATCACAAGAAGAATATTCAAAATTAGAATCAAAATTAGAAGTATTACTAACCATAATTGAAACATATATAAAAAAGTAGTAGAATTTAAAAATAATTAAATGGATATATTAACTCAGGATATTTTCCTATCATATCAAGGTTAGTATCCTCCTTCCTACTTCTGGATTCTTCACTAGAGTCTGATTCTTTAATGCAACTCCAACCAGCATGATATACACATTTCATTTACTTCTTGTATTTCTTATCTATCAATTCTTATTTCTATATTGGACATTCATATTTTTTATGATTGGGTTTCCGACATTCATAAAAAATAATATTGTATTTACCTTTCTTACATGTTCTTTTGAAATACTTCTTATATATCTTGATTTTCCTTTCATCATTTTTGGTGGCATGTTTTTTCTTTATGAGTCCCTAAATGCATTTTTAAAATTTATTTAGATCATTATATTTCTCGAAGCTATATTAATACTAATAATCTCTAGAAGAGTTAGTAGAAACATATTTATATTTAAAATAAACTACCTTTATTTTTTAGATGAATCAATCTCATTATTCTTCAATTCAATCTTATATTTTAATAAATATTCAATCATCTCATCTAGAGAGTATTTTGAAAAATATTTTCTTTATTTAATAGACAATTTATTTGAATTACACTTATTTGGTAATTCTAAATGTATTATTTCAATCATTACTTTATTATGAATAGTTTCATAAAGGGTAACCATGTTGTTGACAATATTCACGAATTTATTGAACATATCATTTATACTTTCAAGATAAAAAATTGTAAACTATTGAAATCCAGCCCTATAAATTCCAATATTAGTTCTCTATAATTTGTTAGTTCCATGATGAGTTACTTTTAAAGTACTCAAAATGTAATAAGTAGTTTTATAAGAATATATATTAGTATAAACACTTTTACTAAGAGATAAATAAAGATAAACTATCACTTAATAATTCAATACATATTTTGAAGCATCATTTCCAATTAAAGTATCAAGTTAAACTAAAAATATTTTAAAAGGTATATACATGATAATCCAAAATTCAATACCTATATTATTCAAAAAATAACTCCATTATAAATCTCCAATATCTGTGATCACTTCTAGTGAAATGAGGTGGTCACACTAGATTTAAGAATTCAATCTCCTGATTTTTCATCACTAAAATAGATATTTCATTAGTATTGTTTTGGGATAGGATACATGTTAGATCAAAGAATAATAGAAATAAAAACAATGTTAAAAACTATCCTTTTAAGGATAAACTCTAGTATCAATTGACGGTATTATTAAAAATGAAACATAACTAAAATGATAATTCCTAAAAGGGTCACCCTTTGATACCAATTATTGGTATCAAGAAAAAGAATAACATATCTAATAAATCCTTAATAAGGTTCACCTTTGTACTGATTTTTAAGTTGTAAAGGTGATTTAATATGGTATAGAGGGGGTTGAATATACCTTATAATAAATTAGACAAATAAATAAGCATAAAGTAAAATTATAGAGAGCACAAAAAATTCCTATAGTGGTTTAGTCTAATTGAACTAGTCTAATCTTCACACCCTAATAGATAGAGTATGACACCCAATATAAAAGAGATAGAGAGATAATTTTTCAATGTGAGAAATATAGACCCAATTTTTTTCAATGGGATGAATCCCAACCTTGGAATTTGTGATGAGAAGCCCCAAACCTAACAGTATAGTCTTTTACAGGAGCAGAAATAACCCATGATTTTCTACAAGAAGTAACCCCAACCTAAGAGTACTATTTTTTGTTCAGGTATGCATAACCAGAGGAATACCTTTTAAAGGTTGTATAACCCATGTGATAAAATATTTAAGTTTATACCTATAACCAGACTAATAAGATAGAATAAGTATTACAAATAGATAGAATCAGAAGGATTACTAATGATAAAACAGGGAATGCATGCCCTTTTGAATGATATAGAAAGTGTACTATGGGAATTCAAACAAAGGTACATATCAAGTCTCCAAATTTTTATGATGATGAATAAAACTTTTTCCTCTATTTAGATTTCATCTCAAATGTTGTAAATAGTTGAGCACAAGATCACTTGATTGTCATATGAGTGTAAACTCTTTGTGTCACTCCATATCTAAGGTGTGTGTGATCATCATAAAAATATTGTTCCACACATCCTTTGAGTACTTTATATGATGGATGCACAATTTTATAACTGAAGGTTCAATAAATTTATAAATAACAGTTTCAAAAATTTAAAACTAGCGGTTGAAGGAATATTCTACCACTATCTTAACTACACAATGATGTTGGTTGAGGAGTGGTATCATCGAAGGGATTCACTTTGCTAAAATGTAAAGATAGTATGATACTATTAAATATAAGGATGATTCCATCAAATAGATGAAGGATGTGCTACCATTGAAGACTCCATGCATGCTACTAATGAACATAGGAGTGCTACCATGCATGGGAGATAAGAATTTACCATAATTAGAGGAGGTTGATCTACTACTGTTGAGTGGTATGAAGGGAGATAATGTGATACCACTGAAGCATTACCATTGAAGATAAGGGAAATTAATTCTACCATCAAAGCATATGATATACTACCATTTAAGTTGACTCACTTCAATGGATACTGGTTGAGCCACTATGTGAAGGGTGAGATCTTTCATGGGATCAAGATAGAGAGGCTATGTGATAGAAGCATCCAAACTAGTTCACGTCAAGAAGAAGATGAGAATATTCACTGTACATGCATGTTAAATATGTATATATATATGAGAGATACTATATAATGATATATATAAAACATATTCAAACAAATAAACATTATATATATATATATATATTAAATACTAAAAAAACAACCATGCAAAATAAAATTTAAATATCAACACATATAATAAACATTTTTTTTCAAAAAATAACACATGATAAATATATGTGATATAAAATATTAACACTAAAAATAATCATGAAATAGAAAATTAAAACAGTTAGACATTAACACATATGATCAAATTAAATCTAATGTATATAAATTAATACATGTGATGTAAGGAAAAACATGTGAGAAATATATCAGAATAATTTATCAAATACTAATAACATGAAGCACATGTGGAATATATAAAAAAGTTATATAATACTAAAAATTTTAATCACATGATAATATTAAACAAATTAAAGCATGTAAGTAGTTATAATCAAAGTAATCAAACAAAACATAAACACAACAAAGTAAATTCAAAAAAATATACCTCCTTTTGTTTGATTTAAAAACCAAACACATAAAACCAAAACATTCATCCCTTTTTTTAAGTAAACAAAGAGTAAAAAATTAAAATTTATTTAGAAAAATTATAACAAGATAAATAATTATCCCTCATTTTCAATTTAAGTAGATAAAAATAGTAAATAAAAAAAATACCCCAAGAAACACACCAAGATAAAACTATTAATAACATGATGAAAATGAATTAAAAATATAAATCTCTCCCTAAAAGGAATAAAATATTTTACATAAGAATAACACCTCACGAATTTATGATTATCTTAATAATATGTTCTCCACTTATATAAAATAGTAAGAATATATAATAAAAAAATGTAAATACATCTGTATTGAATATATATTTCTATAAGAAATGATATTTTATTTGATGAGAAACCACCACTTGATTAAACTTTGATATACATGTGGTATAGTCCTATAAAAAATCAAACACAAACACATTTTGGTACCTATGCTATTTTGGGTCCAATTGGGTTACTAACATAATTTTTTGGTACCGAAATAGATTAAAGGCCTATGTTTTAAGGTATATGAGAAGAGTAATTTTTAGATATACAAACTCTAATAAGACTGAGAGATTGAGGGAACTTGAGAAAACATTAATTAGAATAGTTTATTTACAATATAAATCTTAACAAAAGAATTCCAATACATCTTAGGAATCTAATTATTATAACCAAAACCAATTTTATCTCTATTTGGTTTCATCATAGTTACCATATTATCATATTTATCATTTCCTTGAATAAAGGTATATAGCATTTCATTCAAATTAACAACTTCCCTTTTCAAATTAACATTCTTCTTCTAAAATATCTCAAGATCTTCATGGACTTTATCTATAGTAGATGAAGAATAATTTCTCAAACATTGATTTTCCTTTTCAATATTAGAAATATTATTCTTTATAATCTTAATTTTCCCATTTTCTTTATCAAACTCAAAAATGGATTTTTTTTCAAATTTTAATTTTCCCAAATAATATTTTAATTTACATTAGTAACATTATTATAATCCTTAGTCAAATTTTCATAATTTTTAGCAAGATTTTCAATTTATCCTTGAAATTTATCAATAATTCACATAATTATTTAACTTTAGGTTTATAATAATTAGAACCAGAAAAAGGTTCAGATTTAGAATAAAAATTATAGGTATTACTAACCACACTCAAAACACCCATCAAACATAACCTAGTAGGATTTAACATATCATTAAAGGTATTTGTTACGTGAGGATATTTTCCCAATATATCAAGGTAATCAGTCTCTTTCTCACTTCTAGATTCTTCAATGGATTATGATTCTTCAATGAAAAAAAACCAACATGATAATCACATTTCATTTCCTTATTGTATTTATTATATCTCCCTTCTTGTTTCAACTTTGGGGACTTATATCTGGTATAACTGAATTTCCTAAATTCATAAAAAATAATAGTGAATGCACCTTTCTTGAATTTTATTTTGAAATGATTCTTGTATATATTGATTTTTTATTTATCCTTTTTGGTAGTATAATTTTTCTTTATGAGTAATTGAATGCATTTTAAAACTTTATTTAGATCACCATATTTATCCGAGCTAAAAGAATATGAGCAATCACAAAAAGAGTTTTCATCAAAATATTTAGATTTAAAAGTAACTCCCTTTATTTTGTTAGATGAATCAAGATAATTATTCTTCAATTCAGGCTCATATTGTAACATAGATCCAATCAGACCATCTAATACAATTATAAAAAAATATTTACTTTAATCAATTACTAATTTCTTTGAATACCACTTCTTTGTTGAGTATCAACTTATCCATTAAATTAGCAATCCATGTTTTATAGTCTCACTAATTTTTACCATACTGTTGTCAATTTTTTTAATTTTCTAAACATATCATTTAAACTTTCATGATAAAAAATGATAAATTATTGAAATTATTCAACATGAATTTCAATTTTAGTTATCTGAAAATTTTCATTTCCTTGATGAGTGGCTTTTAAATTCCTCCAAATTTTATAATTAGTTTTACAAGAAGATATATCACTATAACCACTTCTACTAAGAGATAAATAAAGATAATTTTTCACTTTGTTATTCCAGACATATTTTGCAACATCATTTCTTGTTATATTATCAAGTTAAACTTAAGGTATTTTATATGTTCTAGCCATGATAGTCCAAAATTTAATACCTACATTCTTAAAAAATACCTCTATTAAATATCTCTAATATCTATAATCACTTCCATTAAAATGAGGTGGTCTCACTAGATTCAAAAATTCAATATCCTATTTTTCAATCATTGAAATAAATCATTACTTAGTCTTGTTAAGGACTAGGATACAAGTTATCTCAAATAATCATAGAAATTAAAATAGAGTTAAAATAATTCTTTCAAGGAAAACATCTAATATCAATTGATGGTATCAGTAAAGAGTCAATAGAGCTAAACTGATAATTACCAAAAGGGTCACACTTTGATACTGATTATTAGTATTAGGAGAAAAAATAACAAAACTATGAAATAATTAATAATTTTTACCTTTGATACCAATTATTACATACTAAAGGTGATGAAATATATTTTAGAGGGGGGAGGGTTGAATAGACCTTAGAAAAAATAAGATCGATAAATCAGCAGAAAGTAAAATGATAGAGAGAAATAATAATTTTTATAGTGGTGCAGTATAATTGACCTAGTCTGCTCTTCACACCCAAACTGATGTAGTATAACACCCACTATGAAATAGAGATTTAATTTTACAAAGGGATAAATATAAACCCTAACTTTTATAATTGGATGAATCCCAACCTAGAACTTTGTGTGGAGAAACCCCAAACCTAACAACATAGACTTCTGTAGGATCAGACAGAACCCAAGATTTTATTCAAGGAGCACCCCCAACCCAAGTGTACTACTTTTTTTCCATGTAATCATTGCCATATGAATACCTTTTATAAGTAGTATAACTTGTGTGAGAAAATATTTATGTGAAAACCTCTAATTAGACAGACAAGATAGAATAAAGATTACAATTGGATAAAATTAGAAGGATTATTGATGACAAAATAGTTTATTTAGGCCATTTTGAATGATGTAGTCAGTGTACTCTGGGCATTCCCAAAAATTTACAAATCAACTCTCTAAGGTGTTATGAAGTCAAAGAAGATTTGTTACTCCATTGAGAGTTTATCACAAATGATGTAAGCAGCAGAGCACATGATTACTTGATTATCATATGAGTGTAAATGATTTTTATCAATCTATATCAAAGGTGTGTAAGATCATCATAAATGTATCATTCCATATATCCTCCAATTCCTTTATATAGATAAACTACATGGGCAACACACTTGAGTAAACCGTTAAAACAATTAAAAATAATAAAAATAGAGTCTACCAGAAATATCACGAAGATAAAATAGTTTATATAAATACTGAAGTTATTCAAACTAATTTAAATATATTGTTTTAAAAAATTCAAATGAGTCAAAAAAATTAAATAAAATGTTCAATATAATTCCATTAAACTTGTTTAACTAAATCCTTTAATTTTACATGCAAATTGACTGTAAATAAAAAATTAAAATACCTTCTGAATTAATACATAAAATATAAAAACACATTTAACATGTATTTAGTACATTAGAAACGCATTGAAAATATTTAATGATATTAACAAATAATTTAGGAACAATTAATACAAAGACTTTAAGAAAAATTAAATAGTTTTAAATTATGAAAAACATATGTTGTATATTTCTACAAACTGGAAGAATAAATTGAAATCATATTTAAAACATGTCTAAAACATTTTAAAATAATTTACATAGACAAAATATGATTTATATATAATTTTATAAGAAATAAAATACTAAAAATAATAGTTATAAACATGAAAAAAATAAAATATTATAAACATAAAAAAGTGCATAATTTTTAAATAGTTTAATTTAGATTTAGGTATGGTAATATAGAAAGAGGGAATATGGTAATTGTGATACTATCTCACTCCATAGTAGAATAATTTTTTTATCGATAGTTGCATAATTTTATAACTTATGATTGCACAAATTTATAATTAACAATTATATAAATTTAAAATTGGCGGTTGAATGCATCTTCTACCACTACCGTAACCATGACTGTGTAGTTCCATCGGTCAAGGAGTGCTACCATCGAAGGAGTTTTCTATACTACCATATAGAGTGGGTGTGATATTATGGAATGGAATAATGGTTCCATCATCGAACAGAAGGATTCTACCATCAAACAGAGGAATGATGTTCTATCTTTGAAGACTCCATGAATTCTATCGAGGAATATGGGAGTGCTACCGTGCATGGGAGATGAATTTCTATCATTATAATATGAGGCTAAGATGTTACTATTGACTAATATTAAGGGTGATTATGTGATACTACTAAATCACTACCTTTGAATAATGGGTATAGGAATGATACCGTTGAACCAGAGGAGATTATACCATTGAAGGTAGTACTACTTCCGTGGATACTGGTCGAGCCAATGCATGAAATGAGAGAGCATCCATGGGATTGATCAGAAGAGGCTATGTATGATAATCAACCAAACTATTTCATGTCAAGAAGGAGATGAGCATATACACTGTACATATATATTAATACTATATATATATATATGATAGATAATATATAACGATATATAAAAAAACTTATATTAAAAAATAAACATGATATATTTTTATATATATATGAAATACTAAAAAATAACTATTCTAAACAAAATTTAAATACCAACACATGTAATAAAACATATTTTCCTAAAATAAAACATGAGAAATACATGTGATATGAAATATTGACACTAAGTAAGATCATGAAAAATAAAATTAAGACAATTAAACATTAACATACATGATCGCATTAAATATAAAATATATAAATTAATACACGTGATTTGAGGAAAAACATATGAGTCATTTATCAAAATAATTTATCAAACACTAACAACATGAACCACATGTGATATATAAAAAAAGTTATATAAAATTATACATTTAAAGAACATGATAGTATTAAAAAATTTAAATAATGAGAGTAATTTTATTCAAATTAATCAAGTATAACACACTGATACTTTACAATACATTTCCTTAAAATAACTGTAACCTCTTCACTAACTTACGATACACGCAACCCTGAGTCTAAATGAACCGTAATATGGTATACCGTTATAACATAAAAATTAAATTAATGGGTATGAATAGTAATAAATAAACTATTAAAATTATATGGTCTAAATATATATAAAATAAATTCATTGGTTATCAATGGATTAAAAATAAAAATAAAATAAAAATCATTTGGAAGAAAAAGAATTTTTTTTTTATAAAAACAATATTTTTTCTAAAAAGAAAGTTTATACTATTTTGCGTACTTATTTTAAAATTAATTTTTTGAAAATATATTTGGAAAAAATGAGCATAATTTTTCAAACCAAAATTTTCTAAATTTTATTATAGTTAATTTTTGATAGTTTTCTTAAAAGATTAATTTTTTTATGAATAGTGAAAAATACTGATTTTTATTGAAAACATCCTTTTCATTTAAATCATTTATAAAATTATATTTTGTTTATAAATTGTTCTAAAATTAAAATGAGTTTTATTATATTATAATTAATATAATTTATGTTATTTTAATAAAATTTATATTAAGTTTTGAAATAAAAACGTTTTATACTTAAGAAATATTTTCTTGGAAAATTGTTTTTCTGATGCGTTTATGTGTTTATTGTTAAAATAAATTCTGACACTTATATGAATTAAATTTGGTAAAATATACTCTATATTTTAACCATCATAATTAATATTATTTAATAAGGTAAACTTAAGTTTTAGTCATAATGAATAGTGAAAAAAGTAAAAAATTAATTATTGTGGTTAATGTTAAAATGGGTTTATTGGGGGTTAAACCAAAATATATGGGTATATTCTCCAATTAAACATATTTCAATACTATTTTATGGACATATTTTTACCTTATACAATCTTAACATTAAATATAATGTAATTTGGAATAATTTTTCTTAGTAATGACCTATCATTTGGTATTCTCTTGGGATATTTCCTAGTGGTTTCCAAAAAGGTCCCCTCCATCTCAATTATAAAAGGATACCTCATAACCTCAATAATTCACACATATCAATCAATTTATATCTAAAAAACCCTGAAAAAATATCTCACAAATACCCTTATACATGTTATATAGCTTTTGGTCTTCCCAAAAGACCAACCTTAGAGTTCTTAATAAGAGATCTAAAGGAGGTTCTCTAAGAGAAGGTAATTGTCTCCACTAATATATTTATATTTACTTATTAAATAACCACCTTAATTCTTGTATTAAAAATTTAAATATAATAAAACCAATATCTAAAATATATTTAGATGTTATTATGTTAATTTTATAACCTATATCCATATCCTCTTCCATAAAATGGGAAACAAAACCATCAATCAAGTGTACGATAGACTAGCGCCTCACGAATCAATGTAAATCGTTTTCCATCACCACCTACCATAGATGGATTTAATATATATATATATTATTTATGAACTAATTATACTTATATAATTATAATATCAATTCTAACCTATGACCTTCCAATCTGTAGGAAAATGATAACATTGCTTGTGCGTACATGTAGACTACCGCCTCCACTAAGCGATGTGATTTGTTTTTCATTTTATTATGAAATAGTGGTAATTAGGGTGAATTTTATGAACATATATTCTTTATATGTTATAATAATTATTATTTAAATGTGAATTATTATTTAACTTTATTTTTATCTATTTGTTAAAAAATAAAAACAATGTTCATGTTTACATACTGCCTACTGTCTCCACGAACAATGTAAATAATTTTTCTATCTCTAACTTTTATAGAATTTTATAAATATTTATATAATGAAAATAAATTATATTTATATCCTAGTTCAAATTATGGAGATGATATAACCATGATCAAACTAAAAATACCGAAACTATCAATCCAAAACATACATGAAAAATGAAGTAGTTATCCCCAGGAATGTTGTTTTTATTAAATAATTATTAATAAAAGGGTGATAAAAAGTTGTAAATAGATCATATATGGTATAAAATATTTGATTATGTCACTTTAATATATTTATATCAAATATATATTTATTATAAATGAGGTCTGAACACGTACAAATGAAATCATACCTAAGGTAAGGGTTTCTCATATCACTTTTACTTCCACTAGACATATGTCATATTCACCACTTATATATTTTATGTGGTGTATATAATTCCAATTTGATATCTAATATAATTAATATCTTTATATTAATTACATTTAAAGTTTTATTTGAAGTTATTTCTTTCATGGTGGTTATGATTCAAAATTTACTAAAGTGGTAAGGGTTTATTTCACACCCTCATCATTATTTGGGATTGTTTATTTTTAAGTCTCTATTGGGGTAATCATTTTATATATATATATTAAACCTAATATATATTCTTATACTCAGATTATTTTTTAAATTTATTAGTTTTCCTTTCATATTAGGAATGCATTGGACTTTTTAAGTGATGGGAGATGCCCACTATATCCCTTCGTTGCATGAGTAGGTATCATGAGACAAACTAAATTGGGTATTTGGATTAGAGATTACCCATTTATATAATATGTCTTGATATGAGGGCTTGATGGTATTGTTATTATGTTTGGAATTATGTATTTCATCATTATGAGATTAGTTATTGATGTCCACTTGATTATTTGATTATTTATGATGTCCATGGATATGTTTCACACTCATGTAATTATTTATATTTCATTATTTGAATACCATTTATTCTTTCCATATTATTATTAGTGATCAAGTTATTGATTAAATTTAGTTCATTTTTAGTTATTCACCTTTCCGTATTGATTAAACCTTATTTATTCATAATAACTTCTATAGTACACATACCCTTACTAAGCATCTGTGCTCACCCATTTCTTATGGTTCCTTTTCTTAGGATGTAAATAAGTGTATTATGAATAATATTTATGGATATTATTATGGTAATAATGGTGTTATCAAATAAAATACTATGTTTTATTTTAATTCTTTAAAGGTAATGTGAAATTCAAATATGTATCTAGTTTTTTAAAACTACTAAACTATTCTATCCTTTGGGATGTGATCGCTTGTATCTTGAATAAATGTATTAAAGTTACCAGCAAATATGGTCTACTAGGGTTGGGATATTTATAGTTGGTATCATAGGAATTTTAGTTGAAATATTGGGAACTAGATTTAGGAAAACATATATTAGGAAATATAGCCCTATGATTAACTTTAAGAATACATCAATGTATAGGATAACATCCTAAAGTTTTGGTAAGATAGATATTATCAGGATTTACTAACAATAAATCCATTTTTACATACTATAAGTATATTTGGCTTTGGAAAAATTGTACCTAGGTGTAATAACTCCAGAAAGGGTTCATTGGGATTTGAATCGATCATCACCTAGTGCATGAAAATGGACCTTATTACAAACATGGTTTGACACTCTTGGGGGGGATATTCTTGGGTTAATTCACATTTTTTTTAAAAACCATTATGAAGGTTTTAAAAATATTTTTATTTGAGAATATTACCAAAGAAACTAATGTTATGATTATAAGATTAGTTTTGTATATTTTTTTGTTAAGTTTTTCACTAGTTTTGAGATTATAAATTATGTTTCATAATGTTATAATCTAATATAATGTATTCCATTATTTAGAAATTATTCCTAGAAGAATGAATGAGAACCATAATAATGAACATAATCCATGTAGGGATTTCCCTTCTGGAAAAGATAATTAAGATGGAGTTAGATCAATAGTTGGAACTGATCAAATTATAACTATATTGGGGTAGCTAACTTAGGTTACGAACAAAACCTTTTTCATATGGAGAAACATACTAATCCATAACATGGTGTGATAATGTTATACCTATTTATTTATTAGTAACCTCTATAATTTAATAGGAATACAAATCCATTTATAGCTAAGAAATAGAGAAGTTACTTAGAGAAGATATTTATTTCATTAGGAGGTAATGAAAGGGATAAGGTTTTCATGATAATTTATTATCTCTTAGGGGATGTAGATCCATAGTGGTAATTGATTCAAAAAACTAAGTATTAGTAATAAAAATAAAAAATGGAGTGAAATGATTCTAAGGTACTCTTCTTGGAAAAATATTTTTCTTGGAATCAATGAGCGGTATGGAGAGACAATTCCCAAGTCTTAGAAAAAAGGAAGATAAAAAGGTTTCTAAGTATAAATACAAATTTACAAGGTTATCAAGGCATGTTGTGGACCCGACGGCCATATTAAGGCGGGGTGTCTGTGATGTCACTGGGACCCGGTTGTGACAAATTGGTATCAGAGGAGTTCGGTTCTACCGCGAACTCTGATCTTTTCTCTATGAAGCAATAATGTTTAGCGTATTGAGTGTGGTTATCAGTCCAGGGAGTCCAGTGTTGGTGCGGCGGCCGACGTATCCGTACACTAGGACCCTGACTTCTGATTTCCGACTTAATGCACGAAAACATTGATTGCGTGTGTGTTTCAAAGTTTTCTTTGTGATTACTTATATCAGCTCACCAGGTATACTGTTTGACCATGGCGCACCTGTTTCCTATTCAGGATGGCCCCACGACGGCAGCCAGCTAGGGTTCCGAGAGTCGAGTGTGACGACAGCCCACCGAGCGACGAGGCTTCGGTGCAGGGCCCTTTGTCAGCAGTGGCACCGGCGGTAGCACTACCCGTTGAGCCCCCGATGCTTCCAGCAGCAGCCGCTGACGATGCACGTCGCCTCAGCGCACTGCATGAGTTTCAGCGCCAGCGACCGCCCAGGTTTCGCGGGGAGACGGATCCCCAGGCAGCAGAGGACTGGCTGGAGGCAGTAGTACGAGTGTTTAGGCTAGTGAGGACACCAGCAGACCTCATGGTGATCCTCGCTGCGAGCCTACTACACGCAGCAGCAGGACGATGGTGGAGCTTGATGCTCCAGGTGCACGATGAGGCATCTCTACTTTGGATGGACTTTGAGAGCCTTTTTCGCTCGGAGTTCGTCCCAGCCACCCTTCGTGCAGTGCGTATCCAGGATCTTCTTCAGCTGCGGCAGGGCAGCATGACGGCCGCTCAGTACTCGGCGAGATTTACCGATCTCTCGCGCTACTCGACAGACATGGTACGGGACTCCTTCTTCCGGGCCCGGACCTTCGAGCAGGGATTGAGACACGAGATCAGGGCATCACTGATCTCCCTCAGCATCCCGACCCAGGCAGGAGTGCTGGAGCGGGCCCTTCTGATCGAGAGCTTCCTTGCTGAGTCTACACCAGCACAGCGACCCACCGCAGGGCGGCACGTGGCAGAGTCATCTGCAGCAGGCAGTCGACGGATGACTCAGGGGTCCAAGCAGACCAGATCTTCAGGCAGACGACCTCAGGGCACTGGCTCAGCAGTGCAGGGCACACAGCGCGGAGCCAGTCTTTCGAGTGGAAGACAGTGCTATGCATGCGGCGGGCAAGGCCACATGGCTCGTGACTGCCCGACCCGCCATGCAGAGGAGCAGCAGACGGTTGAGGAACCACCTAGGCAGAGGCAGAGGTTCGACCGTGGCGGTCCGCAGGGAGGAGGCGGACGAGGCAGAGGAGCTGGCCGAGCAGTAGGTGGTGGGTGACGTTTTGAGGCTCTACCACCACCACCACCAGGAGGTCCACCCCGACCACAGGGAGTAGGTGAACATGCGAGAGCTCAACTTCAGGCAGCCGAGGCCTTCGATCATGGAGCTCTGGGAGCCTATGGACAGGAGCAGAACTAGTGGATACATCCTTTGTACTTCTGGTTCCTTGTTGCATTTGTGTAGCGTCTTGTATTATGAGCTGCAATAATAAAAGACGCATACCTTTGTGATATTTTCATTCCTGTCCTCTTTCGTGATGTTACTAAGAGGTTCCAGTTTTGGCTGTTGACTTGACCCTCACTTGTGAGACATCTACTGGAGGAGACCCAGTTACGACACACTAATGCCGACAGTGTGACTCAACCCTTGGAGGCGAGAGTAACGGTTGGATCTCTTAGTAGTAGCGTCGAGGCCTTACGACATCATCCTTGGTATGGATTAGTATCATCCATGTTAGGATTGACTGTATTAGGCGAAGAATGTGGTTCATCCAGGGGATGAGACCAGATTTCTCTTATCGGCAAAGAAAAAAATCTTGCAGCTCTTGTGGGACCTGAGATGGTCCAGGTCATCCAGGGGCGGATGAGTACAGCTCAGAGCCGGCAGAAGCCTTATGCTGACAGGAGGCGGAGGACACTGGAGTTCGAGGGTGGTGACCACGTCTTCTTGCGGGTCTCACCTCGACGTGGTATTCGGAGATTTGGCCAAGGCGGAAAGTTATCTCCGCGCTTCATCGGACCCTTCCAGGTCCTCAGCAGGATTGGCGAGGTGGCTTATCGCCTGGCTCTACCACCTCAGTTGCACCGGGTGCACGACGTCTTCCACGTATCCCAGCTGAGGAGATACGTGCACGACCCGACGCACATCATTGACCATGGGGAGCTTGACGTTGACGATGGGGCGACTTTTACGGAGGTCCCGGTGGAGATAGAGGATCGACAGGAGCGGGTCCTGCGTGGGCGATCGATTACTCTTGTGTGCATCAGATGGCAGCACGGGAATCTCCAGGAGAGCACATGGGAGCGGGAGGCTCAGATGCGTGCTCAGTACCCTCTTTTGTTTCCCTAGTTTTTGATATATCTTTACGGGGACGTAAAGCCCTGAGGTGGGAGTAATGTAAAGACCCGTAAAATTCAAGGGAAATTTTTTCTTAATTTTCTTTGGAATTTTACAAGAGCGCGGTTTCTGACGGCACCTAATTCCGAGGCCTGGAGTGCCCGGAATTAATTTCCGAAGTTTGGCTCGGGTAAGTTCAGTGAACGAACGAGCGGGATTTCCTAACTTTTGATCCGGTGCTCAGAATTGAAATCCGAGGACACCGATGAACTCGTAGCGCCGATATTCGCTTAAGGAGACCTTTCCCGAAGTTGCGTTTGCCTAGGAGGAGATGTTTAATTTTCTGGATGAAATGAAGAGTAAAATAAATTTGTTATACAATATTTATTTTATTTATCTTCTTAAGTGGTTATATCCTAAGTGTGGAAGTTGGGGTGGAATCACAAGTTCCTAACTAACCAAGTGAGGATTAAGGTGAGGTGGGGCCCACACGAGCCCCAACCCTTCACCTTCCCCTTAACTCTCTTCTACCCCCTTAAACTCCCTTGCACTTAATGTGCCAAAACCCCTCAAATTCCCTAACTCCCCTCTCTCCCTCTTAAATGCTTGACAACTTAACTTTTAATTAATTATACAACTCATGTATAATTAATAAGTGAGTTTAATTTTGAGTTTTTGAAATTCAAACTCTTGAATTCCAAAGGTTGGGTTGTGTTAATAAATTAAGTGTAAGCTTGATTTATTTTTGGGTTAGTTCCTTTGTTACTTGAGAGGATTGGGAGAATCGTTGAGAAACTTGAAGATCTTCTTCGTCTTCGACGAAGAACGTGAAGAACGGTTCTTCTCCGACAAAGAACATCGATCCCACGACCATCGAGACTCGGCGTCCCAGATTCTTACGTCTTCCTCCTCGACAAGGGAGAAGTCGCCGACTGTGGTAATCATCGCCAACGACAACGTACCTCTCTTCTTCGTCTTAAGCGACAAGTGAAGAGACGTCGTTCCCTCCTCGGACGCACCCTGACGTCCACATAATCTACGTCCGACGCCGCGCCGCCTTCCTCCGCGATAACCGACGTGTGACGTCAATTTTCAAGGTAGGGGGTTTGTCCTTTTTAAATTACGTGTTTTCATTCCCTCGAACATGAAAGAATAATCCGTTGGGCGTAGTTCCAAATTTTATTAAAAATTGTGAAACATTCATTGTTGTGTTTATACGATTGGCCAACTGATATCGTTATAACGGGAGGAGACCGGACCGCACGAACATGGCCGATTCTCCTCCCCTTTCTATTCTTTCGTGTTAATTTAGCGGAGACAGCGCGATGTCGTCGCAACCGCGCAGGAACAAAAGAATTAATGGCCGGAGCGAGCTGCGACGAAGAAACGCGGTGCCGACGCACCGCGTCGTTGTTTACGAAAGAGACCGCGGCCGGAGACGGGCCGCGGCGGAACAAGGAGGTGACCGGCGGCCAGCCGGGCCGCCGGCGCCGGAGATCATGAAGGGCCGCGGCCCTACGGCCGCGGCGGAGCTGCCAGGGGCGCCGGCCTCGCCGGCGCCGGAGAACAGGAAGGTCGCGGCGGAGCAGACAGAAGGCGGCCGGCCTCGCCGGCCGCCGGAGATCGAGGAAGAGCCGCGGCTACGGCCGCGGCGGAGAAGAAGAAGGCGGTCGGCCGTGCCGGCCGCCGGTTTGGTTAGGAGGCGGGACCCGCGGGTCCCGCGTGAGAAAGAAACGGTCGGCCTTAGGCCGGCCGAGATCCAATGTGGAATGATTCTACTACAAGGAGAAGGGAAACTATGAAAATTATTTTCTTAGGAATCAAGGGAATTCACCAAAAAAAAGACAAGGGAAAAATGCCAAGATTATGTGATCATAACAGCTGATATTAAAGTACCTAATGATGCGGTGGTAGGTACATTAATCCCATTTTCAAATTTATATAATTCTTTCTTTGATTATTTGTCTTATCACTCTTTTATATCATCCAATATCTTAAAGAAAATTATATTTTTCCATAGAACCTTAATAAGATAATTATTATTCATGAATCCTAGTGGGAGTCCCACCACAACAAAGATGTGTCAATTAGTTCCCATCAAAAAACACAAATGTGCCTTATTTTATGACTTTATTATTATATTAATGGTTGATTTTGATAAAATCCTTGGTATGAAATATATTTTAAAATATGATAAAAAAATTTATTACAAAGATAAAAAAATTATGATTCATATTGAAGACATATAATTCCTTATCTTTTGAGGGGAGACTTCATCATCCTAGTCATGTCTAGATCCACCCATAGTATCTCTTTTTAATGATATACTTAGGGAATAAGAGTTTACACTATCTAAGGATGGAAAATATAATCTAATAATTGAGGATGTACCTATTTTACAAGGATAAATTTATGTATTTCCTAATTAATTACCTAGAAATACACTAGAGTGTGATGTTGATTTTTCTATTTATTTAATCCCAGATGCAAGAACAGTATCAAATAATCCCTATAGAATAGACACTATAGAATTAGTGTATTTTTTTAAAAAAAACTGGAGTATTTATGTGATAAAGGATTCATTTTCCATAGTATTTCACCTTGGTGAGCCCTTATTATTTCTATTAAGTATAAATATGGATCTATAAGACTGTGCATTGATTTTTGGAAAACCAATGTTATTACAATAAAGAATAAGTACCCTCTACCTCACATTGATGAACTATTTGATCAAGTTCATGAATCTCAATATTTTTAAAATACTGAACTTCATTTTGGGTATCATAAATTGTGAGTAAAGATGAAATATATTCCAAAAACAACATTTTGAATAAGGAATAGACATTACGAGCTTATAGTAATGCAGTTTTGATTGACTAATAAACCCTTTGTTTTTATGGACCTAATAAATAGAGTATTCAAGTAATATCTTGATGATTTTTAGGGTATTTATTAATGATATATTTTTGTATTATAAGAGCTATGAAGACCATGAGAATCAATTATTAATCATTCTAGACACTCTTAGAAGAAAAGAGTTATATGGGAAATTTAGAAACTATAAATTTTAGATTCAAAAAGTTTTTTTCTTAGATATATTGTCTCCAAGGATGGAATCTCTATTGATACCATGAAGACAAGGTATTCCAATATTGTCCCACACTAACAAAAATAACCGACTTATGTAGTTTCATTAGATTGACAGGTTACTATCGACGATTTGTTCAAAGATTTTCCTAATTAGCTAAGCTATTAACTAAGATTACATGTAAAGGGTTCAAGTTTATATGGATAAAGTAATACAAATAATGTTTTGAAGAATTGAAGAGGATATTTGTGAATTCAGTAATTTTGATCTACCATCAGGAAATGATGGATTTTTTTTATATAGTGATGCATCAAAGAAGGGACTTGGTCGTGTCCTTATGAATAATGATAAAGTTGTTGAATATAAATTAAAGTAGTTAAATATTGACAAAAAAACTATCCAACCCATGATCTTGAGTTGGAGACTGTAATATTTGATTTGAAGATATAAAGACATTCTTTCTATGGTGAAT
Source organism: Viscum album (assembly GCA_963277665.1). Lineage (NCBI taxonomy): Eukaryota > Viridiplantae > Streptophyta > Magnoliopsida > Santalales > Viscaceae > Viscum > Viscum album. The sequence continues at coordinate 642,415,655 of OY728155.1, read as the reverse complement.
GATATAAGATATACACAGATCATAAGAGTTTTAAATACATATTTTCATAGAAACAACTCAACATGAGGCATAGGAAATGGCTTGAGATACTCAAGGATTATGATTAATCAATACAAAACAAACCAGGGAAGGAAAATAAGCTAGTGGATGCATTGAGTAGGAATGATCATGGAGTTCTTACAAAAATGAGAATTGATAAGGATCCTATGCTTATAGATCTAGTAAATATGGATTTAGGAATTATTAAGGAAGGTGATACATCACTCTCTTTTCAAATGATTTCCAAACCATCTTTGTTGGAAAAGATAAAAAATTTCAACATGATGATGAGAATTTTCAAAATCCAATTAAAGCCGTGAATGATGGGAAATTGGAATATTTGGTTTATGAAGATAGTGTTATGAAATTTGAAAAGAGAACCTGTGTTCCATCTATACCTAAACTCAATAGGTAACTTTTTGATAATGCTCATATATTGAATTTATCTATACACCCTGGTATCACCAAGATTTATAGATATTTGAAGAAACATTTTTGGTGGGATAGTATTATGTAGAAAATTTATGATTATGTATTAAGATGTTTGGGTTTTCAATAGGTGAAGGATGAGTGACAACATCCTAGAGGAGTATATAATCTCTACCAATTATTATATGCAAATGGGATATCATTACTATGGACTTTGTCATTGGATTACCATATACTCCTAGAAAGAATGATGAAATATGGATTATTGTTGATTTCCCCACCAAATCTTCACATTTCTTGGAAATAAGTGATTATTTACCTCTTGATAACATTACATGACTCTATATTAATGAAGTTTTAAGAATTCATGGTGCACCTCTTTCAATTGTGTCTGAGTATGACCCACAATTTACATTAAAAATGTAGAAAAGTCTTTAGAAGGATATTGATACCGACTTCATTTGAGCACCACTTATCACCCACAAATTGATAGATAATCTAAAAGGACTATTAAAACATTATAATACATGTTTAGGTCATGCTATATTGACTTTAAATGTATATGAGATCAATATTTACCTTTGGTATAGTTATCCTATAACAATAACTTACATTAAAATATTCAAATGGCATCATATGAAGCATTATATGGAAAGAGATGTTGTACTCCATCTTTTTGAGATGAAGACAATGAAGAAATTAAATACTATTTAAGAATATGAATGTGATTTGAGTTTTGGATGGGTTTTTAGAGAGATGGGAGACCATATATCTCTAAAATATTTGTGATCTTAGGGTTTTTTGGATCTCTCTATCTTGATCTCATTTCTCATGGACAATTCCTTTCTCACGCTTGTTAGGTTTGAATCACATCGATTTGTCTCAATTTGCACGAATAAATCAAAAAATGACCATGATATTTTCGCAGACAATCAAAGTTCTGGAATCCATGATGAGAAAATCAATATTCAAGTGACTGTGGGAAGATCTTGAGGGATTTAATTTATGGATTCTCTGAAAGGCACCACACTGGGCACTGATAACGTGATGAAAATGCCTCTCTTCAAAAATCTTGATGATGGAGTTTACCTGGTGGAAGTAGACCCGTTTTCACTACTACAATGCACAAAACTGTGTTAATATTCTATTATGGGCTGCGTCTCATACCTCAAAGGTGATCGTCCCTGGACTCTTACTGATTTACATTCACGTATTGCTCATTGTTGGAATTTATCAAATTGGAAGATGATTCCAATAGGCAAAGGATATTACCACATTTTGTTAAGCACACAACAAGATCTTGATAAAGTATGGAATAATGGTAATGTTAATCTGAATCCAAGATTTATCAGATTATCTGATTGGAAATTTTCTTTCAATCCACATAAATCTAGGAACACAGTTGATCAAGTGTGGATTAGACTTCACAGATTGAATTGGTTTTTTTGGTATCTTAAAATTTTAAATGACATTTTATCTTGTATAAGAACCCTTTTAAAAATAGACCATATAACTTTACACACTGACTTAGTCCTTTTTTCAAGATTCATGGTTGAAATAAATCTTGATTCAAATCTACCCAACCCTATCACTTTCAATGCTAACAATTATAAAACTGAACTTAGAATTGAATACGAGTGAAAGCCCCCATTTTGTGAGCTGTGTAAGATTATTGGTCACAATATTTCTAATTGCAAGGTGGTTATGAAGAAAGTTAACCTTCCAATAGAAAATTAATATATGGAAACAAGGAGAAATAAGAAGGATAAATCCCCCATGATAGATTTACCATAAAAAGAGAAAACTGAAGTTTTGGTCAAAAAATCTCATAACTTGACACTCTTAGGTGACTCATCGGGTGTCACCTGGGCTGATAATGCTAAAAGGTATGATATTTTAAATAAGGATCAAAATCTCCTAGTTTAAATAGAGACTCTGGTTCTTAATACCATAATACTCTCCAATCAAGGAATTGAGAAGGTTGATATTGATGCTTGTTCATTGGAACAAACATCAAGAGACAAACTCACTATTAATGATGTCAATAACTTGGGTAGAAGGGATATATTATCTTCACTTGTTCAAGATTTTTTTTTCTGGTATAGCTTGAACTTATCCTAATAATAGAATAGGTTTCCAGGGGTCATTTACTATTAATGAAGTGAACCAAAACTATGCAGAATTGGTTACTTGACTGAACTAGGACACCCCCTCTTTGAACACCCCTGATCCTCTAGAGAAATAAAATAAAAATAGTACATATTTTCAAGGTCATCCTCTTGGAAATTCTCAAACCCAAATTATCACTATTAAATTAATCAACACTGGGGATTTTCCCATGGACCAAACTAATGTGTATTTGGGAAAACAATCCAACTTTGATTGCATATTTCTTATGGATGATAATTACATCAATTCTATACAACCTTTTATTCCTATAGATGCAGCCTCTCTCTCAATGTAGGATAACTTGCAGGAATGTTGTGACCTTTTTATCACGGTTTTGATCATTTCACACTCCCTTGCTAAGAAGTCCCAGGTCTCGGACCCTATTGACATTGCTCTAAGGGAAGAGACATAGTCTGCTACTACCCAACAACAGGTCTAGGATTCCATAAAAGACTAGGTTATAACAACAGTAGATTTGGGTCTAGACTCCAATGTTTTAGGTTATCACATAAAGGTTTTCCATTGGTCAATTCTCATACAGATTATGCTATATAGTAGGATGAACACTCCAGATCTATTGACTTGACTGCAAAAATGCAGTCAACTACCCATGATGATAAACACGCGGGTACCCCTAATCCGATCACCCTACCAGATTACTATGGATCTGATGTTAATCATGTTACTATTAGTAATAATAGTTTAGATGATGTGAACAATAAGTCCATCAATATAGCTATTAAATCACCTATAAGTAATTGTGTGAAAGATTATACCATGAAATCTTTGGCTGCAGGTGATAATACCATCCCCTTGGTCTCTATTAAAGGTAATAAGGTTTCTAATTCAAGCCCTAATATGTCTAGAAATCATAGAAGACCATTTAGACACAAATTCTCAGATATTAAGAAAAAAATGAGTTCTAACTCCAAACGTAGATTTAAATGAAGATATTATTTTGGAACTGTCAAGGTATTGCAAACCTTGACACCTTCATTATCTTAAAATGGATGGTAAACATATATAAACCATTATTTTTTTCCATTTATGAACCCAAAATAAACTTCTCCATTGATTCAGTACACTTTTTTCATTTTGGATACACCTTCATAGGTTCATGTCAAAACAACACCATAATTGATTCTCTCTAGATTTTTTATTACTCATCCTTGTCGAATGTTAATGTTTTCTATAATGCGGAGTAGGGTTTCACCTCTGACTTTATGATTGACAACAATCAAATATTTTTCTCTTTTATCTATGCCAAGAATAAATATCAAGATATTAGGACTCTTTGGCATGAACTCTCCTACTTGAGCTCTAATAATCATTTTCTCTAGTTGGTTATTGGAAAATTTAATGCAATCCTTTCTTCAAGTGATAAAATAGGACCTCTCCTCTAAACACTATCTTCGAGGGAGTTCAAGGCTACTGTTGATAATGCCAATCTAATTGAAATTTCTCTCCTTGGATCCAAGTATACCTAGTACAAGAATCGTCATAATAGAGTGGTTGTGAGAAAACTAGATAGGGAATTTACTAATGATCTTGCCTTGGATAAATGGGATATCATTTCCAGCACCACCCTCCCAAAAATTCAATCTAACCATGATCCTATTTTGGTCACTATCACCCTCAAAACTACCAAACTAAATCTTACCTTTAAATTCAATAATTCTTGGTTCTTGGATCTTGACTATTGTAATCTTATTAAGCATTTTTGGACCTCTATGTCTCACTATGATAATGCCTTTTCTTGTCCCCTTAATTTAAAATATCTCAAAAAAGATCAAGAATTGGTGTGGCATTAAATCTAAACAAATTGATAATGGAATTTTACTCCTTGAGAATGATCTTCATCAAATCCAAAACAAATACACAGACTCAGATTTTGATTTGGATCAAAATCAAGAAATCATTATTACTAGGAACCTAAATTCGCTTCTCTCTTTTAAAGACAACCTTTTCAAACAAAATTTCAAAATAAAATGGTTAACTAATGGTGATAGAAATACCAAATTCTACAATTATTTATAGAGAGTTCAGAAAGATTGTAGACCTCTCACCTCTCTCAAATATGGGGACAACCTCTTAGATAAGGAAGAGGACATAACTAATCATGTTGTCTATTATATTGAATCTTTATTCAATGGCCCTACTTTGAACAAGTATATCATTCATGAAATCATTATAACAATTTTCACTAATATTGAAAACACTTTCCTCATTGATGTTCACCTTGATAATGAAATCAAAGACACTATTTCAGTTTAAATCCTGACAATGATCAAGGTCCTAATGGATTTAATAATGGTTTCTATAAAACATATTGGGATATCATCCAAAATTATGTTTTCAAACTCGTTAAAACTTTCTTCTATAGTGGAATCCTACCCCATGGGTTGAATGCCCAATTCCTTACTTTGATATATAAGATAGAAAATGCCTCTGAAATTCATCTCTTTCGACCAATTTCTCTTATCAAAACTATTTACAAAATTATCACCAAACTTATTGCGAATAGACTCTCCACTATCATAGATAAAATTCTTTCCTAGAATCAATTTGGTTTTGTCAAGGGAAGATCTATCTAAGACTGTATTTGTCTCACCTCTGAATGCACTAACATACTAAAAAATAAAATTAGAGGTGGTAACGTTTCCATTAAACTTGATATAAGGAATTCCTTTGACACCATAGATTGAAATTTCATCTTTAAAGTTTTAAAATTCTTTGTTTTCAACAATATCTTCATATCTAGAATTAAAACCCTTTTCAAATTTGCACATATTTCCATCTTGATCAATGGATCCCCCAAAGGCTAATTTAATTGTCTAAAGGTGTCAGACAAGGTGACCCCTTATCTACAATCCTTTTTTCTATTACAGAGGAGTATTTAAGTCGTCTGCTCACTAATCTAGTTGAACAAAACAAGCTCAAACCTATTATTTGTTACAGGAATGTCAATGCTCCTACTCACCTCCCATATGCTGATGACATCATTATTTTCTTAAGGGGGGGGGGGAGGAACATCAAAACTCTCAAAACTAATGTTTATCACTATGAGGAGGTCTCAGGTCAAGTTATTGGCTGGCATAAATCCTTCATCTACTTTGGAAAAAAATTTCCTTCTTGTAGAAAAATTTGTATCATCAATGGCCTTGGAATCAAATAAGGAACTATTCCCCACAAATACCTTGGGGTTCCAATATTTTAAGGAAGACCCAAAGAAAGCTACATTTATAACATTATTGATCAAATTCTTAATCATCTCTCTACTTGGAAGGGAAAATCTCTTTCCATGGTGGGGAGAGTTTGTCTTGTCAAATATGTCATTGTCTTCAAATTTTTCTACTCTATGATGGTCTAAAAATGGCTGACTGGTCTTATTAAAAAAATGAATGTTTACATCAGAAATTTTGTTTGGTATGGCATCAACCTGGACTAGAAACTTGTGACTATTCCTTGGACTACTTGTTGTAAACCTTTAGACAAGGGTGGTCATGGAATTAAAAACTTAAAGTTTTTTAATGAGTCCATACAAGCCAGATTAACATGTAACCTGATTCACAATGACTCCCCCTCGATTACACTCATCAAAAATAGGTTTCTTGATAGATTCAAAAGTGGTAAAAATAATTTCCTGAACTCTTCCATTTGGCCCTCTATCAAATACATGTATCAAAACATTATGAACAATTCCAGATGGATGGTTTCTAGAAACTCCTCTATGAGATTCTAGTTGGACAACTGGACTGGTACTCCTCTAATATCATTGATTCCTCTTGAATGTCCTTCTTCTAATATCAACAACACTATTATCTATGTTCTTGATTCTCATATTTACACTCTTTCTGTTAATGTTGTTCAAATAATTGATAATTACATGTTTTCTTTCTCAGAAGATTTTTTGATTTGGGAACCAGCTCACAATGGGTTACTGAATTCAAAAAAAATTCTATAACCACACCTTCTATAACTCTGAAAATGAATTCAAATGGATTAAATTATTTGATAAGTCCTGGATAAAGCCTTCAAGACTCACTCTTATTTGGTGTCTTTCCTATAATAGGGTTCCCACTGATGCTTGCTTTCAACCTTTTGGGATTCAGCTTTGCTCTGAATGTTGTCTTTGTAATCAGCATAAATAAGATGCAAATAATTTATTTTTATCTTATTATACTGCCACTACTATTTGGAACTATATTTTTAACATCTTTTACAACATATGGATGATCCTTGACTCTATAAATTACCAGCTAAAACATTGAGTCGATATGGATAACTCTAAAAAAATCAAGAACTTGTTTCTTGCTAGGGTTGCAGAGTTACTTCATGTGATCTAGTATGATAGAAATTAATTTTTTCACAATAATTCCTCACTTTACATTAATGTAGGTAAAATTAGAATTCTCATTGCAATTCGGGAAGTCGTGTTGATTCAGAAAGGGAGCTACAACAACTCTGTGGATGATTTTATTACCATGAGATGGCTTCAGGTTGATTCCATTTATTTCCAACCAAGATGAACGTTTGAGGTTTTTTGGACACCTCTGCTCCAAGGATGGACTAAAATCAACAAATATGGTGCCTCCAAAGAAAATATGGGGTCTGTAGGATGTGAAACTATCTTCAGAAACCACCTTGGTAAGATTGTTGGGTTCTTTTTTAGAGGTTGTGGTATTACAACCTATTTAGAATCCGAAATGCAGATTGTGATCCATTCCATCTCTTTCACCCTATATAAAGTTTGTAACAACTTATGGATTGAAAGTGATTCTACTACTGTAGTGCCAACCATTTGGAAGGGTTGATTCATATTGCTTGGCCAGTTAATAATTTCTATATTAATTTTCTCCGTTCTCTCTATGTCATCAACTACATCGCAACCCACACCTATCGTGAGGCAAATATGGTCTCAGATGGACTCGCCAATAAAGCGGTAGCGCAACACATAACCTAGATCAAGGAGCTACCCGAAAATTTACTTCCCCTTCATATTAAATATTTTAATATAATATAATCTTTTAGACTCATGTAATATTTCCTTTTTTAAATAAAATTTCTTTGGACATTTGACCAAAGTACCACCTTCTTTAAAAAAAATAAATACTATTCAAACCCCAATAAAAGAAGCTCAATGCTGAAAAAATAACTACGCAAATAACCAGAGGAATGATTTGAAATTTGAAATAGGTGATCATATATTATTAAAAGTTTCCACATGAAAGGGTGTTATAAGGTTTGATAATAAAGGGAAATAGAATCCCAAGTATATCAGACCATTTAAAATCATGGAAACTATTTAGAAATGCCACTATGTATATCTAAAGTACATGATGTGTTCCTCATATCATTAAGAAGGAAGTACATGCCGGACCCAATGCATATGATAACATCTAAATAAATAGAATTATAACCCAATTTATCTAAACGTGAAGAATCTATCTAGATTCTAGACACTAGATAAATAAATTTTGATGCATTGGACCACTCATTTAGTAAAAGTACTTTTGATAAATCATAAGATAGAAGAGGTGACTTGGGAACTCGAGGAAGTTAGGATGAAGAAAAACCAAAATGTTTTCATGAGGTGGTATTTTTGAAATTTAAAGTATTTTTTAATTATTTAATAATGTAAAATCCTAACACTTTATAATACATTTCTTTTAAATAAATTTAACCACTTCGATAACTTACGATACACACAACCCTAAGTCTAAACGAACCATAATATGGTATAATGTTATAACTTAACTAATGTAATGATAATAATAAATAAATTATGAAAATTATATGGTTTACACATGTATAAAATAAATTCATTGGTTATCAATCGATTAGAAATAAAAATAAAAATCATTTGAAAGAAGAAAACAAATTCTGAAAAACTATATTTTTCTAAAATGTGGTTTCATCACTATTTGCACACTTTTTTTAAAATTAATTTCTATAAAATTATTTAAAAAAATAACTTCAATTTTGAAACAAACATTTAAAAATTATCTTAGAGTATTTTTTTGATAATTTTCTAAAAATAATATTTTTTAGATGAATAGTGAAAAATACCGATTTTTATTGAAAACTAAATTTTCTTTTAAATCATTTTAAAAGTTAAATTTTGTTTTAAAAGTAAAATTAGTTCAATTATATTATAATTAATTCAATTCCGGTCATTGGATTCAATTTTTTGTTGAGTTTTAATATAAAAAACTTTTTATACTTAAGAAAAATGTTTCTTTGGAAACCGTTTTTTCGATGCGTTTGCAGGTTTAATTTTAAATTAAATTCTTCCACTTTTTTAATTGAATTTGTTAAAATGTATTAAATATTTTAAATCATCATAATTAATATTAGGTAATAATTTCAACTTATTTTTTGGTCAGAATGAATAGTGGAGATAATAAAACAATAACTACCCTAGTTAAGGTTAAAATGGGTTTACCGGGGTTTAAACCAAAAGATAAGGGTATGTTTTCCTATAATACTTGTATAAGTACTATTTTATGGAAATATGTAAACCTTATACTATCCATAATTATAATATAAGTTCATTTTTAAGTATTTTTATTAATAATGAATTTATCATTTTGTATTATTTTGGGAAATTTCCAAATGGTTTCCAAGAAGGTCCCCTTTACTTGAATTATAAAAGGGCACCTCATCCCCTCACTTATTCACACCTATTAATCCATTTAGATAGATAAAAATATTCTAGTATCTCTCCCCAAAACCCTTATCCACATTCTATAGCTTCTGGTATTCCCAAAAGTACAACCCTAAGGTCCTTAATAAGAGATCTAAATGAGGTTATCTACGTGAAGGTAATTGTCTTCACTAAGATCTTTCAATTTACTTCTTATCTTATAACCTTCATTAATGTATTAAATATTACAATATAGTAAAACCATTATCTTACATATAATGATATGTTATTATTTTTGTATAATAACCTATATCCATATAATCTTCTATCATATAGGAAACAAAATCGTAAATCGTGTGTACGATGAACTACCGCCTCATGAACCGATGTAATTTGTTTTTTATCACCACATCTCAAAGATGGATATAATTATGGATTTAATATATTTAAATGATATTTATGAAATAATTACACCTTTTTAATTGTAATATAACATTTATGTTATGGACTCCCATTACTTTTGAAAATGATAACGTCGCTCTTGCATATTTGTGGACTTCCACATCCACAAAGTGATATGATTTGTTTTTTGTTTTATTTTGAGATTGATGGTAATAAGGATAATCTTGATAAAAATATAATATTTATATGATATAATAATGATTTTTAAAGGTGAATTACTATTTACCTTTATTTGTTTTCTATACTTCAAAAATAAAAACAGCGTTCATGAATATGTACAACCTACCATCTCCATGAATGGTGTAACTCATTTTTTAATATCTAACTTTTATGGGATATTATAAATAGTTATATAGTGAAAATATATGATATTTATATCATGGTTAAAATTATGGAGATAATGGAACCATGATAAAAGTATAAGGTCCAAAACTACCTAAGAAAAACATACATGAAAAATAAATTAGTTATCACCCAAGATAGTGTTTTTTTATAAAAAATGTTAATAAATGGGTGATTAAAAGTTTTACGTAAATTTAACTCAAGGAAAGGATTTATCATCTCACTTTTACTTATATGATACATATATAATATTCACCACTTATTTCTTTTGTGTGGTTTATGTACTTCCCCTTTGATATATACTATCATGAATCTATTTATATCTAGGTTATTTAACGTTTTATTTGAAGTAAATTATTTCATAGGGGTTATGATTCAAAAGATACAAAAGTGGTAAGAGTTTATTTCACAATCTCATCATTATTTGAGATTTTTTATATTTAAATCTTTATTAGGGGAATTATTTGATCTTTCTATATTAAACCAAATATATTTTATTATCCACTACTTATTTTTGAAAATTTTAATTTTTCAGTTCATTTTCCACTTTAAAGTACTCAAAAGACCAAAAAGAATGTTTTTAATAAAAAATAATTTATTTCTTTTGCAGTCAAAAATGAATTTTCTTCTATATCCATGTTTTATAAAAATGTTTTAAAGAATGTTTTTAATATTCCTCTATGATTATTTAAATCCATTTTGACCATGATATACATTTTATAAAATATTTTTAAAGGAATCATCCTATCATTTTTTGAATAGGATACCTTTTGACTTTTTAAAAAAGTGTAGAATGAATATTTTATTTTAATTTACTCATCATTAATGGTATTTCCCACCATCATTACCACTCCGTGATTTTAAGATTCATTTAAAAGGTTCCATTATTATTTCTAAAGAAAATATATTTTCTAATATTATATAAATTCTTAGTTTTTAAAAGTGTATTTTAAAATGAAAAAGTTATTTTCCTCAAGAATGGTTTTAATGATATTTATATAGTATTTATATTCATCCAAAACAAGAATTTTTTTATTCTTTATATGTAATATGTTGTAATGATACCATCCTTATTCTTTTTATGGATAGTTTATGATAAGTTTTACTGTGGAATGTATTAACATTTGTATGCTAGTTTTCAAATATGAATGTTTATGTTGATTATGTTTATTTATTGAAGAAATTATTAAAATTTAATATTATATTTTTTCATTATGAAAGTTCAGATTGATTATTTTCTCCTCTTTCATATGAGGAATTCATTGGACATAGTAAGTGATGGGTGTGTCCAACTATATCCCCTCGATGCATCAGTTGGTCTCATGAGACAATCTAGATTGGGTATTTCGCTGAGGCCTTACCCATTTAGGTAATATGTCTTGGTATGAGGCCTTTATGGTATCATTATGATGTCCAACATTATGCATTCCCTCATTATGGGTTTATTATTGATGTCCATTTGATTATTTGATTAGTTATGATACCCATATATAATTTTCAAGCTCATATGATTATTTATATGGAATTATTTAATCATAATTTATTCCTACAATATTATTATTTTTTCTTAATTTAATGATTAAATGTAATGTTTTTTAGTTATTTAACTTACCATATTTATTATTCCTTATGTAATTATGATAGTTTTTGTTGTACACATACCCTTACTGAGTATCTATGATCACCCCTTTATTATGTTTACTTTCTCTATAATGACATGAAGTGTATTTTGAATGATATGTAGGGATATGGTTAAGGGAATAATGGTGTTATCAAAGAAAATACTATGTTGTATTTTAATTTTTCAAATGTAATGTTATATTCAAGTATGTATCTTATTTTACAATACTACTAAACTATTCGGTCCTTTGGGATGCAATCACTTATATCTATAACTAATTAATAAAGTAACCATTTAATATGGGCTAATAGGGTTTGGGTCCTTACATAAAACAAAATATAAACATAGAAAATCACATTCAAAATTGATGAGTCATATAAGTATTACAAGTATTCCATTTCCCTTTTGAGACATTATTTAAAAAATAACTATGCTAAACCTTAACCATATCTCAACTATAATGTAAAATAGATATTATGTGAGTTATAATATGAATGAAATACTTTGTTTCACAAAATAATTTGTTTATATGTAATGTTTTTATTAATGATAATTCAATAAACAATATTTCATCAAGAAAAATGCAATGTGTATCTTAATTAATTATTCTAAAGGTTTCTTATGGTATAAAATTAATACCTAAGATAAATAAGTTTTAATCAAGAGAAATACTATATTTCAATATGAGGTTAAATCTTTTTACTATAGATAATGAGATTAAGGTAGAATCAGATAAAGTAAAAGAGAAAGATGCACAAATATTTGGTATAGGAACAACTTACCCAAAATCTCATGGAAAAGGAATGTTTTAGAGACATATACTACATAGGAAAGATAAAACCAAAGTGATATGATTTTATAATCACAATGGTAGTTGATATATTGTTCATTATGAATAATAAATCCTTATAATGTAAGGAAGAAGTAAATGGAAATAATCTAAAATAGATAGTAGATATGAATTTAGAAAAATGGATCCCAAATATGAAAATCAAGACTGTATTTTGGTAATTTATCTAGTTGATGTAAATCAAATTAGATCAAAATGGGTATTCAAGTGAGATATTTACATGGATGGTAAAGAGATTACCTATAAAGATATTTTGGTTGTTAAAGGATTATTACTACTCAAAGATTTGAGTATGTTGAAACCTTTTTACCAACAAAGATGATGAAATCCATTTGAATTCAAATTTTCACAATAGCTGCCATGATTATTATATTAATGCTGCATTGATCCATTTTTGTATTAATTCAGTCATTAAATCATGTAATAATTATTTTTTCATGTGTCTATAATAGTTTAGTGAGAGATATATAATTTTCAATGTAAAATATATTGATAACACATGTAAATTTATTTAGAATTATAGTTTTTTAAGACTATATTGAAAGTAACACTCAAAATGTTGTATTAAAGTAGTGGCATAAGTTTTAGGTAATGAGATTTATTAGGGTATATATATGGGTTTCTTAGACTGTGTTAAAATATATATACTAACAGGGTATTGGAAGATACATTTTGGAACAATTCTCAAGAGAATTTTTGTTAATGTCACATGAAATAAATCTCTCAAGTAAGACATGTATAAGATATAAGAGGAGATTAAAATGGTTGGTAAAAATACATTTGTATGTGTCATGGATTAATAAAATTTTCCACGCTATGTACTGGATATGATATTATAAATACATACATTAAGGTTAGAAAATATAAAATAAACCCAATTGAATAATTTTTTTTATTCAAAACAATCCAGTAGTACTTGAGAAAGTATAAAGGAAACATACCTAAGACTTGGAGATTAAGGAACACTAGTTATCAAAGGGAGATAAAAATAGTATATATATATATATATATGATCTAACATATCAGTTGGGATATATAAATTAGAAAGATAATCTCATTGAATCTAGTGGTTATAAAACCCTAGAAATTTAATTAAAATAATAATAATCTTGATTTCTTTCTTAGCATGAAACCTAGAGCTTTAAGTGAATAATGCTATACTACACCACAATATTATTATTTAAATGTGGCCATTATAACCTAGTCATTAGGGTATGAATATGAGTAAACATATCATAAAATAAATTTATAATGGACCTAATCAATATAAAATTATTGAATTATGATTACGAAATAAAAACTCATTTTTAGTGAAGTCATTTTATGTTTCAAAAATGCATTTTCTTCAAAAGTGATTTTTATTTCATTTAAATATGGAAATTATAATTAATTTTACAAATTTTTATAAATTTTCTTTTATAAAATTAATATAATTTTTTAAATTATCATATCAAAATTAACTTGGGGTAAAAATTTGGTATTTTTATGAAATGATTGATTTTTTAGTGAATAGTGAAAAATAAATATTTTTCATATACTGTCATTTCTTTTCATTAAATAAATAAGTTTAAAAGTATCATTATATTTCTTAAACTGAAATATGATCCATTAGATTTATAATAATCTAATTAATTCCATTTTAATCATAAATACTCATGTTTTTAATATAAGTTAATTTTTATGCTTAAAAACACATTTATCTAAAAATGTTTTTTCATTACATTTTATAAAATTATATTAAAATTGATTTATGAAACTTATAGAGATTATTTATTATAAAATTTATATAATATTTTAAATTAGGAGGTTGAAATTTCCTAAATATTCTCCTTTTATTTCTAGTCATTGTGAATAATAATTGTGGTAAATATTTGTCACCTCAGTAAGGTTAAAATGGGTAAAAAATGGTTAAAATAATGAGATAAGTTCTAAAAGTCATCCCAACACTTGAATTTATGTCATTAGATGAAATAAATTCAACCACATACATACCAAATTATAATATATGGCATTTTAGTTCCATTTTACCTTGATAATTTAATTTATATTAATTTAAGTAATTTTTTTTTCAAAATACACTCCATTGAATTTAATATCAATAATTTTTTTACATAAGGATAAAAAGAGGATAAATTTTATTATAAATTGTTATTTGAAATATAATTTAATTTTTTATTGCTGTAATTTATTTTAAATTTTTAGTGATGAAATAATTACCTTAAATGCACACACAATGCCGAGACAATGCATGTCCAAGCAGTAGAAAAATCTGTAAATATTTTTTAAAAACTTTAAAAGTAATACTGTTCCGATGATTTATAATTCCCCAATAACTTTATTGAAGAAAATAACATATTAGGTATGTTTTAAAGGTTTATATTTGAATTAAATTACTATCTCTATGTCTTTAAAGTCAAGTTAAATGAATTGTGTCAAAAATAACATTAATAATATGTTATGTTAAATAATATTTTATTAAATTATTTAAAAATCACAATTTTTTATAGGATAATTAGTATTATAAATCGTCTTAAATTTCAACCCTTTTCCATTTATGAGATAATTGTTAACTTGTCACGAACCGAATCTGGTCTCAATCAAAAAACGACACTAAACATGGCCTATGAAAAGGCCTGAAGGGGGTTCCTGATCCCCATGGGCTGGAACAAGTGCCTAGGTATCATAAAACAAAAATTAGGAATGATTTACCTGAGTTTATAAACATACAACGACAAACAAGTCTAATAAAACCAATCTGGATTTTTCAAACAAAACTATCTTTTACAACATTTTAGAACTAAATTACATGGTTTTAAACAACTCTAAAAGACGATAACAAATGAATAAAACCAAAAAGGACATCCCAAGAACCTTCACATGGCGAGAGGAACCACCCTCAATCCATCACCCCAACACCACATCATGATGGACCGCTAAAAACCCAAATCGTTGGCACAAAAGCAGTACCCAAACCTGTGGCAAAAATAACCAAGTCTACTTACACCCAAAGGTGTATGTATGGTGTAAGAAAAAGCCTAGTAGGATACCAAAACTAAGAGATTCCATGAGATATACATTCAAAGGCAAAATTAATGAAAGTTTTCAAGACATGAAATACTAGTAACAATTTCTAAAAGAATCAACTTAAATAAAAGTAGTTTTCAAGTGGGCTATTTTAAAGAATCAACACTTTTAAAAATAATGTCAAAGATACTAAAATTTATAGCCAACCATACCATATAATGACGGTAATCACAAAGTAACTAATGATCACAAGCAATGGGAAAGTAACCCCTAGGCACTAGCTCGTTGTGGGTCTTAGGTACCTCGTATCTCGACGAGAGTAACCATCACAATATCCTTTCTCGTGCATACGAGCCACAAGTAGGGAGAATACACAAAACCTAGTTCCCCCATAATCATCATCAACATATTTTAGTTAGTTTTTTAAGCATCAAACTCTCTTTTTGAAACTGAGGCCAAACCCCACGGGATCACTAGCATACTAGTACACGTCCACCCACCTAGATACCCGGGTTTCCCTCTTGTGCTCAAACAAGTTCAAAAAGTTAATAAATATAATTTTCACATCCAAATAACACTTCCACAATACAAATTAACCAAACATCCCACATTTATAACACGCAAGTCACATAATCCAATTTTTCATTCAAATTCATTTTGAAATCATACTCACACCAAAATAGCCCACAAAACATTTCAATGAAATTTAACACTTCCAAAATCCTTAACAAAATTTATATAACCTTTCCAAGATAGTATAACTCACATAAATACCCAAAAACACATCACATAATACTTCTTTCATTAACAAAATTCATTTTTCACATCACACTCACACAAAATAGAACACAAACGTGTTTCTCCTCTCTCTTGGCATTTTATAAAACATTTCTAAAATTTATAAAACATTATGAAAATGTTTGACATCTTAAATCAACAATTTACCTTTAAAAAACCCATATTAGGTGAACACACTCACCAAAAAAGTACATATACACCCTTTTACCACTTTTTTTAAACAAATAAAACATTTACAATTTTTCACAAAACAATCCCAAAGTGTATAACTATGTCTTGCACACAAAACCGATTTCAAAACCCCCTTTCAAGGACAAAATCACACCAAGAACCTAAAAAAACAGAATTTTCATCCCTTGAAACATTTATTAAAACATTATAAACTTCTATAAAATCACCTCAAATTATACAGCAAAAGATACACATGAAAACACACATTTTCATAAAACACTTTCAAGGAGTGAAACAAGGTTCTACACATAAAACCTATTCAAAACCCATCTTTTAAACCCAAAATCACACCAATACCCTACCAAAGAACAATTTTAAGCCCAAAAAATATTTAAAAAACAACTTGTATATGTTATAACATAATCCCAAAGATTACCACAAGGTTTACACATGGAAAACACCAAATTTGAAACAAAGTGCAACTATAAAATTAACATCTTAACAAACTCCATCAAAAATGGTTTTTGAAAAATTAATATCATATGGGGAACTTTTAAAATAATTAAATCAATCATGCTAACTCATAAAAAAATTATTACACATGGAATCACCTACCTTTTGAATCAAAACCCCCAAATCTTGGTGTGAAACATCAACCACACCACCGCCGCACCTCAAGGAAGTGAAATCCAATCTAAAACCCAAATATTTGAAAAAAAAGAAACCAAATAAAATCTTAGGTTATAACCACAACTTTTGGAAATTTTAGAACTTTATGAAAGGGGGAGGAAACTTTAAGGAGAAGGAAGGAAATGAAGAGAGAAACACTAACTTGAATAAATCTTGAAGAAATCAGCCCAAATACACCAATAGTTGAATATTGAAGTAACCAAAACTGGTAGGGAGGATTGAAGGAGTCATAGTAGGCCACTTGAGAACTGAATTTGGGGAAAAAGAGTGAAAATTGAAGGAGTTATGAAAGAAACATTTTACCTCTTCAAATCTGTGCAATTTGAGAATGATTAAAAATATCACCCTAATCTGCTGGGGTGATGAGATCTATTTGGGTAAGTGGGATCAGGTGAGAGTTGGAATCACTAAAAAACCATAAAAACCTAATTAGATATTAAATAATTAAAAAAAATATTTTAAATAAGGAAATGGGATTTTGGGTTGGCCCAACACCTTAATAAAAAACCAAAATCCATCATTATTATGGATCCCTATGGGGTCAAAATTGATATGGTTGTTTTAATATACCCTGGGATGCCAATTGGGAAGTGGAATGGGTGTCAAATGTTGAAAATTGAAGGATTTATAAAAGAAACAATATTTATTTTTAAATCTAGAAATGGGCTCATGGTTTGTCCCAAATTTTGAAAACCCACCATTTCCACAAAAATGAATGGGAAACCCTTAAAACAAAGAATGAATGGAAATTAAATGAAATATACCATTAAAATAAGCCATGAATGTGACAGTTCTCCCCAAAATAAACCTTTCTACCCTTGGAAAGTCACAACAAGGCCAAAGGGAAAAACCAAAACCAACCAAAAGATTAAAATGGACTCCTTTGCCAAGTTTTGCCCGCCCCCAAAAGGCCAAAACACCTCCAATTGATCAATCAATGAAGGAATACTGTCACCTACCAAAACATACTCAACTTATTGAAATGATCATGTATATTCAGATTTTATCAGAAAAGAAAACACCTCAAACACTATCCAAACAAGATTCCAACAATTTACCCAAATGAACAACAACAACGAACAAGTTTACATTTACATTGATTTAACCAGACCATTTGGCATTCTCCACTCCCAATGTTTACCCACAGAATATGCAGGTAGTTAGGTAACTCTAAACAAGACTACCTAATTCCAAGCCAAGACCAAGGACCAATCTGAGTTACTGGTATGAGTAGACACAAATGGGCTCCCTACCATAAGAGACAACTCAAATTTTCCCAAGACGGGATCGGGACAATAACAGGGGGTGGCCTGAAAGGACTCCCCGATACAAGGGGTAGAAATCCATTCGAAATTTTAAAAAGAACATACATGATAATCATAGTGGGTATCCCCACTATAACAACCAACCATCTTAACCTACCAGCATGGGCTGACATAGGAAGAAACCAAATTTAAAGAGTTGGGATGGATGCATAGTTAATCAGCATAGTTTGAGAAACTGTGCGCTAACCATGTGGATCCTTATAATTGCCTAGTTTTCTGGGGAATGGTTACTACTAACCATGCACAAACCGTGCACTAAACCTGTCTAGCCAAATTCTCAACCATACTCAAAAAAATCAATGGAAACCAAATGGGAAAATAATGACATTGGGCGATAACATGGGCATGAGGCTCTCCACCTATTTCCACCGAATGAGAACAACAGAGGAAAGATGATGACACTAGAGGTTTAAACTATTCCCATCTTTCATACTGAGGATATGACTTTATAAAAGGGTTTGAACGACCCTGGGACTTCCCTAGACTACATGCCAGCTTCACTCTGGGGCCTATGGATAGAGCCCAAAAGATTGAATCATCTTCGGCCTCGCAATTAGTCTTTGGATACCCATGTATGTAAATTCTTCTTTCTATGCCACAAACAACTACACCACAATCCAAGACAAGTTTACCAAGACATAAAACACTCAAAAATCATATTTCCTTAACCATACATTTCACTAAAAAAGGGCTTAGAAGATACAGACACATCACCCCTTTTTCTTCGGATGAGAAACTGAAGGAGGAAAGCATATATGGAAACACCTTCCTATAAACAAAGGATGTCAAGATTTCCCAAAATGAGACACAATTCTAACAAAACAAAGACCCTCAAAATATTATACAACTTCACCTTTACAGTCAAACAAGCATGCGACATCACAATACATCACTGAACATGACCAATGTGACTGATAGAAACAATACATTGAGGGGGGGGGGGACCTTATGCAATGTCACAAAACATCAAAAAATTAAAGAAAATGGCCAAAACAACCTATCATGACCAGATTTCCCACACTAGTGGTTTAATGTAAACCCCTGCTTTGAAGAGACTACGAAGTACCCTAAGGCCCTCTTAGACACCATCCAAATACTCATCCCCATAAACAACCCCAGACTACTTCCACTTTCGACAAATTAGGTAACTTAAGAAACTAAGGTCTCTTTTAACCTTCCATGATAACTCTCCTGCTACAATAGGATCCTAAAAAAAGGAAAGGGTGTAGAATCATTCTACAAATATCAATAAAAGATTCCTTATATTGATCAACTGGAGGATTTTCCAACGGTGAAAAAATATGGGTTGCACTTTAGTAGTGCATTAACACTTAATGGGGGCATACCATATAAAATGAGAAAACCCAAGGACCTAACCAAGTTGTTCCATTTGTCAAGACTTGCCAAAAACTAGATCCAAACACATGAAGGGAATCATCATAATGGAATTTCAAAACATTTCTCAGAAGAGACCACTAACTATCCCTTTAACCCAACATACTGACCAAACACAAACCCAAAACACGGTTCAAACAAGAGGGGTTATTGGACTCCAAACATACCACAACATCAGAATTTTCAAATACACATAATACAAACCATCCCAAACCAGTCATCAAAACATAAATTGTTTCTTTAAAAACATTTTTTTGAAAGCAAACAGTTCAACAGTTAGCGTATCCACCAATGGTACCCCATGGGCCTCACACATTCATGTTTCTGTGCCACACTAGGCACCCTCCTCATATCCATACTAGAACTAATCTAGTATTTCCATTAACTATCCATCATCCCATATAACCCCATGAATGTGGTCTCCCACAGAAATACCAAAGGTTAAAACAAAAATTCCTTCAACTATTCAAAACCAAAACAATCAACCAATATTTCATTTTTCTCAAGACCACTAAACATAAAAGCCAAATCCCAATGATTCAAATTAATACTCACTTTAAATTCATATAAATCAATTTCAAAACATCTCATCCCATTAAAATAGCTTTCAATAGTTTAGAAAAATCTATTTGGAACACTTTTTCAAAACCAACTTTAACATAATTTCCTACTTTCAAAAGAGGTATAAACACAATATTTTCCATTTCAAAAAATTATGAAAATTTAGTTCCACCATTTCACAAATCAAACCATTCCCTCTATATTAGAAAATAATTTCAAAAAAACTTTACGCTTCTTAAATCCAAGTCATTTTTTCTTTAAATCCAAACTTCCAAGATTTCAAAACTAAAGAACACAAGACAATGTGAGAGGAAACTATTTTCATTAGGTGAATTTAACATAAGGTTGGAATCCATATTTTAATAACTTTACCATCATAGAGAGTTCTCTAGGGAAATATCCCCTATCTCCACATGGATTTCTAGGTCCTGCGAGCTCACTAAGACCATTAAACCAACTCTCTTTTCATTTCCCCTAATCATCATCAAACCATGAAAACCAAAGGACTCAGACAAATACCGACTTCCCCTGGCCAATTGAATCTCATCAGGGGGTGTGCTGGCCAGGAACACTACCCATAACTAGAATGTCAAGTCCCTATAGTCCTAACTCTAGACTATCCTGACTATTCCCCAAATAACATGACCCCAAAGAGTGAACCTCCTTTGATACCATTTTGTCATGAACCGAATCTGGTCGCCATCAAAACCAGCACCAAACCCGGCCCATGACAAGGTAAGAAGGGAATTACTGATCCCCATGGGCTATCACAAGTTACCGGGTATCATAAAACAAAAATTGGGACTGATTTACCTGAGTTTATAAACATACAACGACAAACAAGTCCAATAAAACTAATCTGGATTTTTCAACCAAAACCATCTTTTACAAAATTTCAGAACTGAATTACATGGTTTTAAAAAACTCTAAAATAATAAAACAAATGAATAAAACCAAAAAGTACATCCCAAGAACCTTCACATGGAGAGAGTCACCACCCTCAATCCATCTCTACAACACCGCATCACGATGGACCGCTAAATATCCGAACCATTGGCACAAAAGATATACCCAAACTTGTGGAAAAAATAACCAAGTCTACTTACACCCAAAGGTATAAGTAGGGTGTGAGAAAAAGTCCAGTAGGATACTGCCACTAATATATTCCATGTGATAAACATTAAAAGGCAAAAATCATGTATGTTTTCAATACATGAAATGATAATAACAATTTTTAAAAGATGCAACTTAAATAAAAGCAGTTTTCAAGTGGGATATTTTAAAGAATAAACACTTTTAAAAATAATGTCAACTATACTGAATTTTCTAGCCAACCATACCGTATAATGATGGTAAGCACAAAGAAAATAATGATCACAAGCAATGGGAAAGTAACCCTTAGGCACTAGCTTGTTATGGGTCCCAGGTACCTCATATATCAGTGAGAGTAACCATCACAATATCCCATATCGTGAACACAATCCACTAGTAGGGAGCATATCCACAACCTAGTGGTACCCCATCATCATCATCATCATCACCATAATCATAGTTTAGTTATTTTTGTAAGCATCAAATGTGCTACGTGAAACTATGGCCAAACCCCACGAGATCACTGGAATAATAGTACACATCCACCCTCCTAAATACCCGGGTTTCCCTATTGTTCTCAAACTAGTTCAACAAGTCAAGAAATATAATTTTCACATCCAAATACCAATTCCACATCACACATTCACCAAATATCCCACATGTATATCATGAAAGTCAAATAATCCACTTTTTCATTCAAATGCATTTTAAAATCATACTCACACCAAAATAGCCCACAACACTTTTCACATTTCTTTAACACTTACAAAAATAATTTAATTTTTTTATAAAACCTTTAAAAGATAGTCTAACCCACATAACATCCCACACACACATCAAATAATAATTCTTTCATAAAAAAAATCCATTTTTCACTTCACACTCACACAAAACAGCCCCCAAACATGCTTCACCCTTCTCTTTCCATTTGATAAAACATTTCATCCATTTATAAAACATTCTGAAAATGTTTGACATCTTAAATCACAACTTTACCTTTCAAAATCCCATATTTGGTGAACACACTCACCCAAATAGTTCATATACACCTTTTTCACACTTTATTTAACCAAATAAAGCATTTATAATTTTCAGAAAACAATCCCAAAGGGTATAACTATGTCTTGAACATAAAACCCATTTCAAAACCCCCTTTCAAGGCCAAAACACACCAAGAGCCTACAAAAACAGAATTTTCATCCCTTGAAACATTTATTAAACCATTATCAAGTACTATAAAATCACCTCAAATTATACCACAAAAGATACACATGAAAAACACATATTTTCATAAAACACATTCAAGGTGTGAAACAAGGTTTTACACATAAAACCTATTAAAAAACCCTATTTTAATCTCAAAATCATACCAATACCCTAAAAAAGTATAATTTTTAGCCTAAACAATATTTAACAAACCACTTTCATATGTTATAATATCAACCCAAAGATTACCATAAGGTTTACACATGTAAAACACCCTTTTTTAAAAAAAAAGTGAAACTATAAAATTAACCACTTAATAAACTCTATCAAAAATGGTTTTTGGCACAGTGCATAGTATACAAGGAAAATTAAAAATAATTAAATAAATCATGAAAACTCATCAAAAAGTTATTACACATGGAATCACCTACCTTTTGAATCAAAACCCCCCAAATCTTGGTGTAAAACATCAACCGCACCACCGCCGCACCTTAAGGAAGTGAAATCCAACCTAAAACCCAAATAATTGATCAAAAAGAAACCAAAAAAACCCTAGGTTCAAAAACTAACATCTTTACATTTTATAACTTCATGAAAGGGGGAGGCAACCCTAAGG
Organism: Viscum album; assembly: GCA_963277665.1. Classification (NCBI taxonomy): domain Eukaryota; kingdom Viridiplantae; phylum Streptophyta; class Magnoliopsida; order Santalales; family Viscaceae; genus Viscum; species Viscum album. The sequence continues at coordinate 642,392,219 of OY728155.1, read as the reverse complement.
AGAAGGAAGGAAATGAAGAGAGAAAAACATACTTGAATAAATCTTAAATAAGTCAGCCCAACTCTACAAATAGTTGAATATTTAAGTAACCAAAACTAGTAGGGAGGATCTAAGGAGTCATAATAGGTAAATTGGGGACTGAATTTGGGGAAATAGAGTGAAAATTGAAGGATTTATGAAAGAAACATTTTACCTCTTAAAATCTTGGAGATTTGAGAATAATAAAGAAAGATCGCCCTAATCCACGAGGGTGATGAGATCCAAAGAAGGGTACGAGAGCATGGGAGCATGCCTAGGGTAAGTGGTATCAGGTAAGATTTATAATCACTTAAAAAACATAAAAATTGAATTAGATATTAAATAATTAAAAAAATATTTTAAATTAGGAAATGGGTTTTCGGGCTGGATCGACACCTTAATAAAAAACCCAAATCCATCATTATTATGGATTCTTATGGGGTCCAAATTGATATGGTGGTTTTAATATACCAGGTGATACCAATTGGGAAGTGTAATGGGTGATTTTTTTTGAAAAATTAAAGAGTTATAAAAGAATAAAATTTTATTTTTAAATCTGGAAATGGGCTCACAGTTGGCCCAAATTTTGAAAACCCACCATTTCCACCAAAATGAATGGGAAACCCTAAAAAAAGGAAATAATGGAAATTAAATGAAAAATAAATTTAAAATAATACATGTATGTGACATAAATTATATGTAAAATTGTAACCCTTTAATATTGAAAAATGTTTCACCAAAGTTAAGGTTAAAATCGGTTAATAAAGAGGCTAAACCAAAATATAAGGTTTAAAAGGACACAAAAACCTATCTAAATTTAATTTTATAATTATATTTATAACTTATAATATTTTTATTTTAATATATATCAATTTTTAATCATTTTTATTGAGAACTATTTCATTATATTTTATTCTTTTCTTTGATTCCAAGTGTATCCTTTGCCTACCTTATAAAAGGACACCACATTTCTCTTCTTTACACAAAGTTGAAGAATGTATCTCAAGAAAAAACTAAAACATTATCTTATAAAATTATATTTACATGAATTATATCTTTTTATATTCTTAAATATCATTATAAGGTTTCTTAATAAAGGATCTAAAGGAGGTCTATCAAAGAATATGTAACTGTCTTACCCGGCCACTTTAAATTTATTTCTTATAATACCTTATCTAAATCCATGGTATTAATCATAAAATAATAAATTAAGTATCATAAATTTAATAAATTGTTTTTATTATTATGAAAATATATTATTATCCACCTTCTTTTATATCAAATGAGAAGTGAAAGTATCGCTCGTGTGTACATATGGACTACCATGTTTACATAGTGATAGAATTAATTTTCCATTAGCATCTTTCATGGATTGTTATTATGATGAGATTAAAGTTTATATATGATATTTATAACATAATTATTATTCTATAATTATAATATAAATTTACCTTCTTACATTCCAATTTTTTGGAAAATGATAACACTGTTTGTGGATACGTGTGGACAACCACCTATACGAAGAGATGTGATTTTTTTCATTTTTTATTTTATATTGATGGGAATAAGGATAGATTTAATGAATATATGATATATATATATACATGATATAATAATTATTATTTTAAGGAAAATTATTATTTAAATTTATTTCATTCCATCCATTGAAAGCTGAAAACATCTTTCGTGCCTATGTAAGAAATAGAGTCCCCATGAATAGTGTAATTCATTTTTCCATATCTAAAATTTATGGATGACTATAAATATATATAATGAATATAAATTATATTTATATAATTATTAAAATTCTATAAATGATATAAATATGATCAATGTACAAGGACTGGAACTACTGAACCGAAATTCTCATGAAAAATGAAACAGTTAACACCCAAAAATGATTTTTTTGGAAATATTAATAAATTGGAGTTGAAATATTATAAGTGGATCATATATTATATTATAATTATATAAATTTCTATTATATATAATTATAATAAATTTATATCTAATATATAGAATGTTAGAGCACCTTCGAAGTAAGTCAAACTTGAGGTAAAGAATTTATGTTTGAATCTCATTTTAATCAAGACTATTTAAGATTAAATTTAAATTGAAGAAAATTATATAATAATTTCCCAATAAATCAATTTTATTTTATTTTTATGTATTAATTTATTTAGAATACATATTTTTTTTCAATTTCCTCCCTTTAAGTACTCAAAATACCCAAAGAATGTTTTTTTAAAAGAATAAAATGACTTTATTTCTCTCTTTAATAGAAAATAATTTTTCTTATATGTTGATGTTTTCATAAAAATATATTCAATAATGTTTTTAATATTCTCTAATTACTTTTAAATTAATTTTTAACAATGTTTTAATTTTTATAAAATGGTTTAAAAATAATAGTCTTTTTATTTTTTGAATGAGGTACTTTTTTCATTTTATGGAAAATGTGAAAGGGATATATGTTTTAACTTATAATACACGAACATAATTTCATGCCATCATGACCACTCAAATATTTGAATCTTACTTTAAAAGTTTTCAAGGTTATTTATAAGGATTTTTTACCTAATATTTTGGTCTTTTTTAGATTTTAAATATGTTATTTCTAAATAAAAGGGCTATTTTCATTAAGAAATGTTCCTATGAAAATTCTAGAAAATAGTCCTTTAACAATGCTAAAAATGGCCTTTATCATTGATAGAGAATCACTGACTACTAGAGTGAGATTAAAAGTCGCGGTCTTTTATCAACGCTAAAAAAACACTAATAAAGGGGCATACTATAGTGTGCTGTAACAACACACTATAACACTAGTGTAGTGTGCTATAACGACACACCAAAACACAAAAAATACCACAAAATCAGAAAAATAATGTAAAAATACATAATTTAAATGAAATAAAATTTATAACACAAATAAAAAAGCACAATATTAAAGAATTTTCAAACATTGGTTTATATAATTACATAAGTAAAAATTATTACACACATTCAAAAGTAACAGTCTTTATTTGTATTTTGATCCCAAGCCATGCTCGAGAAAAAAACCTATATAAGAAAACAATTATTATGTTAGTAATAATATAAATAATTAAATTAAAATAAAGTGTCAATTTTAAACTAAACATTGAGTCATACAAGGAACTTTGTGTATCAGATTGAGTTACGATTGATTCCTGCACATTGCACCATTTATTATTCATCTTCAAGCATTATCTCTGTGAAAATTAACTAAGTAAATATAAGATAAAAATGATAAGGAAATTAATTAAGTAATAGTAGATAGAATGATGAGAAAACAATCTAGACTTATTTGCTCAGTTTTGGAGATGTGATGCACATTTAAACTAAAATGACACTTATATATTGAAAAGACACACTTAGAGTCATATCGGTCAAACCATGCATCAGGTTGAGGTGTGGATGATTCATAAACATCCCTAATGGATTATGGATAATTTTTATAAAGCATCAAAAAATTCTGAATGCGATTACTTGGGTTTGAGTACATCACTTGTCATTTTTACTAAAATGTCACTTTAAAATGAAAAAATGTACTTTGACTCATACCAATCACATTGTGTATTGATTTTATGCAAGAAAATTTTATAAACCTCAAAAATAACTTATGAATCAATGTCAAAAATTATTAGGAAAATCCGAGCATGTTTTCTTGGTTTTAAGTGGGTGAATTGTTTTGAACTAAACTGTTAATTTTAGACTCATAACGGATACATTGAGTAATAACGAGCACATAATGTATAATATTGAGGTGAGGATGATTTATATACATAAAAAATTACATATGGATCATTTTCCCAAAGCATCAAAGTAATACAAATGTGTTTTTTTTTTGAGAAGACCACTTTTCCTTTTTACTAAAATTGATGTCAATTTTAAATAAAAATATTCACTTGGAGTCATATCGGTCACAACATGTTTTGTACATGTCAAAAATGAATTATTAATAGATTTAATAAATTATTAATAAAATATGAGCATTCTTACTTGGATTTTAGTGAGTGACTTTTTTTGAACTAAACTCTCAATTTTAAACTGACAATGGACACATTGAGTCACAACGGGCACATCATGTATTAGATTGAGGTAAAAATGATTCCTACACATAAAAAATGACTTATGTATCATTTTAAAAAAGCATCTAAACAATACGAATGTGTTCTCTCCATTTTCAGTAGGCCATTTGTTATTTTTACTAAAATTGATGTCAATTTTAAATAAAAAGACACACATGGAGTCATACCAGTTACATTGCCTGTCAGATTGAGGTGAGACTAATTAATACATTTCAAAAATAACTTATTAATCATTTTCCTAAAGTATCAAAACAATCAAAATGCATTTTCTCAATTTTGAGTAGGTCTGTTGTCATTTTTACTAAAATTGATGTGAATTTAAAAAATACCCACTTGGAGTCATACCGGTCACACCATGTGTCAGATTGAGGTACATAAGATTCCTGCACATCAAACAGGACTTATGGGATATTCTACTAAAGTATAAAAAAAAGCAGAATATGTTTTCTTGGTTTTAAGTATGTCATTTTTTTTACTAAAATGTCATTTTAAACTAGAAACACACACTTTGACCCATACCAATCACATCATGTGTTAGTTTAAAATGAGACCAATTCCTATACATCAAAAACGAATTATGAATGAATGTTCTAAATTATAAATAAAATTTAATCATGTTTTATTTGTTTTCAATGAGTGACATTTTTTGAAATAAACAATCAATTTTAAACTGATAACAGAAACATTGAGTCATATGGTCACATCGTGCATCAAATTGATGTGAAACTAATTACTACATATCCTAAATTACTTATGGAGCTTTTCCCTAAAGTATAAAAAATAATTGAATTATTTTTTCTCAGTTTTGAGTATGTCAGTTGTCCTTTTTAATAAAAATAATTCCAATTTTAAATAAAAAGAATCACTTTGAGTCATACCGGTCACAATGTGTGTCAGATTGAGGTAAAGTTGATTCCTACATGTCCCAAAGTCTCAAAAAAATTAAACTATCAATGTAACCACGTTTCCATGGTATTTATATGTCAAACTTCCCACACTACATATTGAATCGATGTTCTTAGCTGAAAAACCTTTCTCATTGTTGAAATTCAGAAGAGTAGAGGAAGATCATGTGCTCATTATATCACTAGAAGTCACCTCAATGGGAATATGAGCTTCTTCCACTCTTCATGATTTCAATAATGAGAAATATTTTTTGGATAAAAACATAAAATCAATATACAATGTTGGCAGTTCGAAAAAGAAAGGAAATGAAAATGGAAAACATTGTTAAATTGACAGAAAAAATCATTTTATCTCTTTTGTGTCTTGATTCAGATAGTTGAAATCAAAATATGACATCCCAAAAGATATGTGAAAAAAATAAACAACTATTAGATAAAAATGATTAGAAAATTAACTAAAAAATAGTAGATAAAATGATGACAAAATTAATTAAATAAGTAGCTGGAATTCACATTTTTCCTGATGGTTGCATACATGTTTTATGGATTTCCTTTTTGTCATTATCCCAGTTGTAGGCTTGACGTCCAATCCCTCATGAGCATGAGAAGATTCAAAAAAACCACCCCAACTTGAAAAAAATAATTCCTTTGTACAAGAAAATAATTATTATATGAGTAATAATTGTTGTACCCCACACTCTTTGATTTTCATGATCACAATCACTTTCATTTTTATCTAACATTGTGTTTTAAGTGTTTGTGTTGATAGGCATTTGATTGCCAAGAAGTTGACCAAGGAAGAGGCAGAAATGGACTGAAATTCAGTCCACCGGCCGACCGGTGGCTTCACCACCGGCCAGCCGGTGGCACCCAGACTCAAGGGGTAGCTACTGCCTCCCCACCGGTCGACCGGTGGCTCTGCCACCGGTCGACCTGTGGCATCCAGCCCAAATAGTGCAATCTACTGTCTTTCCACCGGCCAGCCGGTGGCTCCTCACCGGTCGACCGGTAGAGCCTGGATCAAGACTCTTCCTCTCTACCAAGGCACCGGCCAGCCGGTGGAGATGTACCGGTCAGCCGGTGGCCCCTGGACAAGAATCCTATGCCTTTTTGCACACACCGGCCAGCCGGTGGGACTGTACCGGCCAGCCGGTGGATCCAGTCAAACTAGCCGTTGGGCTTTTGACCAGCCTGTCCACTTGGCTCCCAACGGCTCTCTAAGCCTCTCCAACGGCTCCGAAGCCTCCCCAAGGGTTCCATGCCTATAAATAAAGGCCAAGGAAGCCCCGGACATCTACCGGAACTATACGGAAGCCCACGGACATATTTTGGATCAATTGGCCAACCTCCGGCGACTTCCTCCAAGGGAACCCCAAGTGCTCCAACAACTTCCACATCCAAGGAGCTCCACCCAAGAAGCTTGGAAGCGGCCTTCAAACATCTCCAATCAATCAAAGGCGCCCAAGACTTCCTCAATTACGGTTTTTTATTGTATATTTATTTTGAGCTTTAATTTTGGGTTTGTGCTTACAAACCCCAACCTTTTCTTCATCCCCTCTTTCTTTGGGTTCTCACACCACCACTAAGGTGTGAAGAGGTTCACAAGCCTTACCTTGTAAAAGGCTTGAGATCGGTGAGCTAGCCTTCACCCGTAAAAAGGCTAGTGGGTTATTGCTTAACCACTAAAAGCATTGGGTTCTTGCTCAACCACTAAAAGCAAGCTGTAATAGGTCCTAGTGCTACCTCAAAGCCTAGTGGGTTTCTTGCTACAACCATTGAAAAGCAAGCGGTAGGAATCTCTCAACGGTTGAGTTGGGAGCGGAGACGTAGGCCGGGTTTTGGCCGAACTCCGTTATCAAGTTCTTGTGTGATTGCCTCTTTTATTTTCCGCTGCACTTTGATATTTGACTTTTAATTTGTTAATTATTTTTAAAAGGCAATTCACCCCCCTCTTGCCATCTTTTCCCTCCTCGGGTGTTTCTTCCGACCCAACATTTGGTATCAAAGGATGGTTGGTCTCGGGACCGGTGTGGGCTTGGGGGGGGGGGATGTTGTGTCCTGGGCCGTGAGAGCCCCCGCCAGGATTGTTGGCGCCTGTGCCCCGGTAACCAATCCCACATCGGTTGTGGAGGGAGATTGGTGGGTGCTTGAAATTCCCGTGCCTACCTTCCCCTCAGCAACGCGTTTTAAAGCCGTGAGGCCTGGGATAACAACTGGGCCAGAGCGGACAATATTGCTGGGCCGAGGGATCCGATCCATCATTTGGTATCAGAGGGCGTATTTGAATAATTCCTTAACCGGTTTCAAATTAAAGATCCTATTTTTTTTTGATGGCTTCTACCGCTTCTTCCTCTCACGCCCCCGAAGGCTTTTCTTTGGATCGAGCTCCATTTTTTGATGGAACCGATTATTCTTTTTGGAAAACCCGCATGACCACTTTTTTAAAAAGTATTGGCTATCCTATTTTTAAAATTGTCATGCATGGTTATTCATTTTCTTCCCCCGATGAATCCAAATGGACCCCCGCCGACATTGCAAATTTCGAGCTTGATGGCAAAGCCATGAATGCTCTTCATTGCGGGTTAGATAGAAATGTTTTTAATTGTATTTCTTCTTGCACTACTTCTTACGATCTTTGGATGCTTTTAGAACTAACCTATGAAGGTACTAGCAAGGCTCAAAAGCAAGAACCCGCTCAAAAGCAAGAACCCGCTCAAGAGCATCAACCCGACGAAAAGCTCACACCCGTTTTCCCACCTCTCAAGAAAAGGGCCAAGAAGAAGAAGAAGAAGGCTTTAAAGAAAACTTGGAGTGATAGCTCCACCTCTTCATTCTTCTCCTCCTCCTCAAGCGACCAAGGTACAAATTGCCTAATGGCAAAACATGAGGTATCTTCCTCCTCTTCCTCCTCCTCTAGTTCTTCTAATTCATTTAATCATTTATCATATGAGGAACTCTCACACGCTAGAGACCAATTAGAAAATGGTTTTCATGAATTATCTTCAAAATTTGTTTCTTTAAAAAAGTCTTTCAAAAAACTCTCCTCCGAAAAAGACCAACTTCTCAAAGAGAAGGAGGAACTCTCCCTCAAAATCCAAAATTTTCCCGATGTTGATTCTTTAGAATCAACCATTAAAGACCTAAGAGAATCATTAGCCAAGTTCACCAATGGGGAACAAAATTTGAACAATCTCCTAGGTTCCCAAAGGGTTTCTAGAACCACCAATGGACTTGGCTATACCAACCAAGCCTCCTCCTCCCATGCACCCACTGTTTTTGTAAGGGGGAGCTCTTGCTTTAAATTTTGTAATTATTGCAAGAAAACCGGGCACCTCATTTATGAGTGTAATTGCAAAAACGCCCGGTACGGCCAACCCAAATCGATTTTTTATTCAGATGAGTTTTATAGGAGAAGACCCGCCATGAGACAAGTATGGATTGAAAAATCCCTTCTTGCGAGTCTCTCCGGGCCTAAAATCATCTCTTTTCAAAATCCCCCTCCCCGGTGATTCATTGTTTTTATTTAGGGGGAGTTAGGATCTTTTAAGCCTTCTTGTGTATTCAATGTTTTTATTTCAAACTCAACACTTGGCTTCAAAACTCTCAAAATTTTCTATTAAATTTTCATTTTTAAATATCCAACAGTTAGTATCGATTTTTTGATTCAAAACTCTCAATTTCAAAAATTTCATTTGGTTTCAAATTTCGAATTTCAATTGGTGGCCCATGCTAAATTTTCAACGCTTGGTATCGAATTTCAAATCTCAAATATTTGTTTTTCAAACCTCTTTCCCTCAATCAAGTTTTATGCCCCACTCTATTTTGATAATCACAAAGGGGGAGAAATTTCTTGATTGATTGGGGGAGAATCTTTTTTATCACGCTTATTATTTATTTTCAATTTATCATTTAGGCATGCATTTCATTTAAGTTTTTACATTGCTTGATAAGTGATTGTGATCATCAAAATAGGGGGAGATTGTTGTACCCCACACTCTTTGATTTTCATGATCACAATCACTTTCATTTTTATCTAACATTGTGTTTTAAGTGTTTGTGTTGATAGGCATTTGATTGCCAAGAAGTTGACCAAGGAAGAGGCAGAAATGGACTGAAATTCAGTCCACCGGCCGACCGGTGGCTTCACCACCGGCCAGCCGGTGGCACCCAGACTCAAGGGGTAGCTACTGCCTCCCCACCGGTCGACCGGTGGCTCTGCCACCGGTCGACCTGTGGCATCCAGCCCAAATAGTGCAATCTACTGTCTTTCCACCGGCCAGCCGGTGGCTCCTCACCGGTCGACCGGTAGAGCCTGGATCAAGACTCTTCCTCTCTACCAAGGCACCGGCCAGCCGGTGGAGATGTACCGGTCAGCCGGTGGCCCCTGGACAAGAATCCTATGCCTTTTTGCACACACCGGCCAGCCGGTGGGACTGTACCGGCCAGCCGGTGGATCCAGTCAAACTAGCCGTTGGGCTTTTGACCAGCCTGTCCACTTGGCTCCCAACGGCTCTCTAAGCCTCTCCAACGGCTCCGAAGCCTCCCCAAGGGTTCCATGCCTATAAATAAAGGCCAAGGAAGCCCCGGACATCTACCGGAACTATACGGAAGCCCACGGACATATTTTGGATCAATTGGCCAACCTCCGGCGACTTCCTCCAAGGGAACCCCAAGTGCTCCAACAACTTCCACATCCAAGGAGCTCCACCCAAGAAGCTTGGAAGCGGCCTTCAAACATCTCCAATCAATCAAAGGCGCCCAAGACTTCCTCAATTACGGTTTTTTATTGTATATTTATTTTGAGCTTTAATTTTGGGTTTGTGCTTACAAACCCCAACCTTTTCTTCATCCCCTCTTTCTTTGGGTTCTCACACCACCACTAAGGTGTGAAGAGGTTCACAAGCCTTACCTTGTAAAAGGCTTGAGATCGGTGAGCTAGCCTTCACCCGTAAAAAGGCTAGTGGGTTATTGCTTAACCACTAAAAGCATTGGGTTCTTGCTCAACCACTAAAAGCAAGCTGTAATAGGTCCTAGTGCTACCTCAAAGCCTAGTGGGTTTCTTGCTACAACCATTGAAAAGCAAGCGGTAGGAATCTCTCAACGGTTGAGTTGGGAGCGGAGACGTAGGCCGGGTTTTGGCCGAACTCCGTTATCAAGTTCTTGTGTGATTGCCTCTTTTATTTTCCGCTGCACTTTGATATTTGACTTTTAATTTGTTAATTATTTTTAAAAGGCAATTCACCCCCCTCTTGCCATCTTTTCCCTCCTCGGGTGTTTCTTCCGACCCAACAATAATAATAAAAAAATTAAATATAAATATGAAACAATAAATGAATTCTGTGGATAATGATTTTATTGTGAAAACATTATTGACTATAGGGATATACCAATATTAAATAAATAATGATGATAAAAAAATGAAAATAGATCTCTCCAAAAAATTAATCAATGAGTGACGAGGATGAGGATAAAATTAGATACATTGTATTGAAGCTTTGAATCATCCAAGAGAAAGTAAAAATATCTTATTGGATTTATAAAATATTAATTTTGTACAACACATAAATAAATACACATAAGATATCCATTATCAAAGGTGAAAGTGATAGATAATTTTTATTAGGGAAACTCAACATTTGATTATTAAAAATAATTTCAGTATGCTTTGAAGAAATGGGTAATTGAATTTAAGAAAAGAATTACTCCATTATGATAGGTGTTATCTCTAAATTCATCCAAAGGTGAAAGTTATAGAGAATTTTCATCCTCATCAGCTCATATTATGAACAACTATCATTACATTTTATTGTCAGGCCCACATCCTCCATCTCTTGTAGACATGCCCCTATGTTTCTTAAAATAATCAAATCAGTGGTCATCCATATGAAGACTGCTTCTCCAAGCAATACAAGAAACATAAATGATATTGGGGATGAGTCCCAAGAAACAAATTAGAATAATAAATGTTTAGGAGATAAAACTGATGAGGATGACATTTGTACTATATTATGTTCTCTAAAAGGGCTAATTACTCCCATTTGTGAGGATTACATGGGTGGTAATTTGAGATTCCTAAGGGTGGAACCAAAAGGAAATGTTAAAAAATGATCTGTTTTTAGATGGATTAAGGTAAAACATACATAGTTCTTATTATATATGTGATAAAAGAAATAAATTTATTTTTAAGAAGTATTAATGAGTGGGTTATCATTTCGAAGATGGATATATTTTTATCAACTACAACAAAGGATGAAATCAATGAATAAAATGTAACTGGTGATTAGAAACTTTCTGTGAAAACTTGAATGAGTAAGACTCTACAAAAAACCTCATTTTTCCCAAGTAGAGCCTAAATCATTTGGATAAGATAACATGGATGATAATTGGATCAAATCTATTTGTGAGGAGCTTGATCCTAATTAGAACAATGTGACAAGGGAAATTGTTCCAAGGATGGAAGACAAAAATGTTATCAGAACCAAGTGGGTGTTTAGTAATAAACTCATTAAGTATGGAAAAGTGGATCAAAATAAAGAATAGATAGTGTGTAAGGGGAACTACTAGATCAAAGGAATTTATATTTATGATAAATTTTCCCACACAAATTGGTTGGAAACTATTTGATTTTTTTGGATATTTCAGTGAAAAAAGTATCCAAAATGGATGCCAAATCTATGTTCCCCAATGTATTTATTAAGGGGGGAGTATACATTGGGAAATAATATGGGTTTTATGGATGAAAATGAGAGAAAGGTGTGCTAGTTAAAGAATTATTTGTATAATATAAAGAAATCACTGAGGACCTGGTATTTAAGTCTGGACCAATACCCAAGAAATATTGGTTTTTAGTGAGGTAGAGTTGATCACACCCTCTACATCAAGAAAAAGAATTATCAAAGGATTTTGGTACTCATATATGTCGAATACATAATATTTGAGTATTGGAAAAAACATAACGCATTTTTTTGTGTGGATCAGATGAGGTACAATATCAAGATTTCTATGATTGTAGAATTTTTTTCCTTGGTTTATTGGTGAATCAAGGAAATCATTTCACATTAATTTATCAATAAAAATGTGAAAAAGAGGTTCCCAAGTGATTTGAAATGGAATATTCCAAACCAATGACAACACCGACAACTATATGGATGAAATTTTCAGAATTTGATGACTAAAAAGAGGTAGATGTCAAGGAATATAGGTATTGGGGGACTATTATACCTCACAATAACATGATCCCACATTGGGGTTGATATATTTCATATCACACAATACCAATGTTGTCCCAAGGAGACCCCCATGATATTAGGGAAGATTATACTTCAATATATATGAAAAGCAATGAATTTGGGGTTGTTTTATCATAGGATGGTGAAACTAGACTTGTTGAAATACACATATGTGGGATGAGATGATTTAGTAGATAACCGATGGAAATTAGAGATATAAGAAAACCTAGATTTCATTCTAGCCTTGTTTTCATTCCACCCTTGAATTGGCCGAGCCTTGGATTCGAGCCTTGGAATAGTTGGAGTCTTGATTCTAGCCTAGATTCGAGCATGTATTCGACAACGAGGAGCCCTGAAAGTAGGTCGCTTCCATGGAAATCTTTGGATATCATGAACTAGTTCGTGATGTTTATGGTCCGTAAAATAGATCGAGACACTTTTATCAGTGCTTCTAAAAAAGATCTGATAAAGATACCATTTATCACTGCAAAGTTAATAAGTGTTGATAAAATGAATCTTTATGAGTGATTTTTATAGCGTTGATAAATCTCTATATTTATCATCACTAAAAAAGAACCAATAAATAATTATAGTACATTAAAAAATAATACTTTAAAAAAATATAATTTTTATATATAATCATATTACTTATAATAATAGTTTTTTTAAAATAATAATTTTATAATTATTTTAATATATACTTAATTATTTATAATTATATAGATACATTTTAAAAAATATTTATATAATTATATATATATTAATATAGTAAATATATTTATTATTTAAATATATTTATTATAAATTTAAAATTATTTATTTATAATTATATAAATTTTTTTAAAAAATATTATTTATTTATTTATAATTATAAGTGTATAAAAATAGTAAATATACATTTATAAATATATTTATTTATAAATACTTTTTTAAAAATGTATTTTTAATAGTATTAATGAATATTTAATCTTAAGTGCATGCATGTTAAAAATGAGTAAAATTGATCAATTAAAAATGAGTAAAATATTGAAAATTTTGATAAGTTTGATTAATATAAATCATAAAAAATGGATATATATTGAAATATAGATAAATATTTATTGAAAATATTAAAACATAGTAAACAAATAAATATAAAATAAATAATAAAAATTGATTAAATTCACAAAAAAAAATATTTGTGTGTGTGCGTATGTATATAAAAATGGGTTAATTACGTATATGTGAAATAAATGTAATACATTTGATATATATTAAACTGAAAAATTAAACAATATTCAATTATGTCCAGTACTCAACACAATTAGTCAATATTTTTAATTCATATTAATTTTTAATTATAAACCGTTATTCACTAAATATATTACTATTTAATGTAAATCATAAATAATATTGTGTATTATATAAATCATATTTATATAAATTTATATATATCTATATATTTAATATATACTATTTATTAACATTATCAATACTTATTTAATTAATAAAATGTTTAATATTTTTATCAATTTACTTATTTTTAATTTTTATTTGTTTAATTTTTTATATTACATATACATATATATTTAATATATACTATTTATAATTTATATATAGCATAATAAATTTATTCCTTTTTATTAAAATTTTTTTGATGATAATTTTTTAAATATTTTTTTAATAAAATAATTTTTATTATTTATTTATTTAATTATTTCATTTTATTCTTACTTTTATCAGTGCTAAAAAAGTGTTGATAAAGGATTTTTTTATGGGCACTAAAAATAAAGCACAGATAAAGGGTTTCCTTTATAAATACTAAACAAAAATCATTCATAAAGGACACCCTTAATCAGTGCTAAAATATTTGATGATAAAGGTTGCCTTTTAATAGAGCTAAAAAAATGTGCTGATAAAGGGTTCCTTTTATCATAGTTATAAAAAAGCACTGATAAAAGGGACCCTTTATCAACACTTGTTTTATCACTGACCAAGAGAACCTTTATCACCACTTTTTTCTAGCGCTGATAAAGGCTAGCACTATTAAAGGCTTGTTTTGTAATAGTGTGGTATTTTAAATGAATTATTCATCTATGATAATATACATTGATGCTACTTAGTATTTACTAGGGATATCATACAACGATACCACATTTATTATTTTTATGGATGGTTTATGGTTATTATGATGAAATTTTGATGAAACCCATTTTATTTTCCATATGTTAAGTTATGATGGATGTTTTTATGATCTTGTGGAATACATATGAATGGATTTATTATTATATAACGAGTGTTCCTAGAATTATATAGACCTATAATTAATTTGGTAAAGATTAATTTTCTATGAGCTAAAAGGGTACACGAGTGGTTATCCTAAGCCAAAAGAAATAGCGTACATGGGAGGTTATCCCAAGCTCGAAAGAGGGTACACAAGAGGTTATCCCAAGCCCAAAAGAGGGTACATAGGAGGTTATCCCAAGTCTGAAGCAGGTATATGGGCGGTTATCTCAATCATAAAATTTTATGAATTTATTAGTGGGTATCAATGAAATAATATATCAATGATTATGATTATACCACACTTTATGCCACACTTTTATGAAATGATCTTATGTCAATTTTGTGTTCACATGGCTCATGTTATTTGAACCATTTATGATTCATGTCTTATGAACCACCACGATTTATGCCATGACTCATGTTTATGATCTAAGAATTTATAAGTATGATTTTAAATGGTTAATATGAGGTTCTTATACCCATTATTCCCATGTTATTTTTAAATTATCATTGATATCTCCCTTGTTTACTCTTACTGAGCATATGAGGTCACCCTATATTATGTTTTCTTTTCCCCAAGATATAAAGAAGTGTTGTAAGTATTTTATGTCTAAGAAGGGTTCTATCTATGAAAAACTATGTGAGATATGATATAGTTATTTTATGAACCAATTATTTATTTCTCTAAGGTTCCAAAGAAACTAAGACTTTATAGTTCTAACATGAATCATAATATGATGTGTTGAATATTTATTTAATAAGATGTGATATTTTTTTATGAAAAGATTGGGTATCTATAGTTGGTATAAGATAAAGGTTTAGTTACCTTTAGACACTAGGATTAGAAAACTTTAGTGATAACCCTAATGATTAGTATATGTATAGGATAATATCCTAACGTTTTGGTAAATTAGAGATTTTATGATTTTCTTAACAATACATCCCTATCTAGATACTATAAGTGGACAAGGTTTTGTAATAGATGAATCTAGGGGTAATAATCCCAAAAAGAGTTGGCTGAGTATATCTCAGGCATCATTCTAGTGTAGGGTTAGTGTTCTATTACCGTGCACCAGGTTTGACACTCTCGAGGGATATGCTTGGGTTAAATCACATTCTATTTATAAACCATTATGAAGGATTTGAATAGATGATTACCATGAATAAAATAGGTTAAATCTAAGGTTTCATAGATTGAAAATAATGTGTCATAATTTATACATCCTATACATTATTTTCATGATTATGTGGTTTCCCACTATTATTAGTGTTACTTATATTACGTTTTTTGGTTTAGTCAATGATTGGAACTAGAAGGAATCATGTTAATGATAAATGTGATGGGAAATGGAATGATTCTACCCATGGGAAACCAAATGTAATGTGATATAGAATGTGAAAACCTATGATTATTCAAAATCAGATATCACATTACATGATTAACAACCTCAACTTGGGAGAGAGTTTTGAAACACCTTATAATAGGAATATGGTTTTTCATGTTAGTTTAATTAATGAAGAACATGAAGGAAAGAAGATTTAGCTTCTCACATGTTATGAATTTGGTAATAAGAACCCATGGAAATTCCCCAAAGGAATGAAAATATGTTTTATGTGTGGGAAATAAAGGTATATATAAAGTAATTTCCAAGGTAAAATGAAGAACTCGATGGGGGGAAATAAAATTCATCATAAGGTTACATTTATAGTTAAATGTTTTTTTTGGAAATTAAGGGAATAGGAAAATAAATTTCAAAGGAATTTTATTTCTTATGTGTGGGGAACTTGATCAATATATGAGTCAGTTCCCTAATACATGTTTTAACTCCTAGACCAAGGAAGGACCTATGTTATTTCAATAATTAAAGTAGAAGGATTGAAGTGTTTATGTATTGGGATTCAAGAATTATATAATAGAAGTGTTTTATCAATGATATTTTGGTTATAATAATCGTGAAACATATAAGGGTTGTTTTGTACTAGTTTTTATTTAAGGTTTTTCAATAATATGTTGAATGGTATCGATATATAAGAAATGTGATTTAGTGGTAAGGTTATATTTTTGGATAAAACATGATTAAGGGAAAGATAACCCTTAATATGTGCCTGATGTTGAGTTAATAATGTTTAGTTTAGATAAAGATATGATTGAAATTGATGAATTAAATGAGATAGTATTGGTAACCTTAAAATTGGTTATTCATTTGATGATAAAGTGATTTAAGTAATCTTTGATGAAGTTTATTGTATTTTTGGATTTATGGAATATATTCAATTATCTATGATTTTATTTGAGGAATAAGGATTGTGTTAATTTTTAAAAGTATATATGCTTTAATTAAGTTTTTTATAGTGATTTAGATTATTAGTATATATGATCAAGGTATTCACATGTTTGGTATGTGGATTTATGAGATGATTTATATTATTTGGGGATAAATGTTAAAGTTGATCTTAATATATATATATATATATATGATTAAATATATAAAATTTTTGGGTTTTAATGTGGTTAGATATATTTGGGATGATTCTTAAGGTTAACTATTTATGGAATAAATTAAGTTGAACTTAGGGGGTTATTGTTTAGGTTTTAAAGATCAATGTATTATATTTATCCATATTGGATAACTTGTGCTAACCATTTTTTTGTTTAATATTTTAAATAAATAAGGAATGAATTTTCATTATTTTATATAAATTATTATTGGTAAATTTTAATTTTAGTTCTTTTGTCATGAAAAATCCATCCTAAATATTCATTTATTGGAGTAAGAGATGAAATGGAAATTCATTAAAGCAAAAAAATGATGAAATTGTGAATATGAAATAGAAATAAATCAAGTAAGTATATTTTAACATGTTCCCTAGATTTATTATAAAATAATACCTCAACTTTAGGAAAAAGATCTTGAAATTAAAATGTTACACTTTTACCTTCATTTCCGATGAATCAATTTTCTTTTCACCCATCACAGATTTATGGTTTTGTGGTAATTTAATTTCTCATGACCATGTTATATATAAATTTATATTAGTCCTTGAATTCTAGTTTTCTCCTCCATGTATAAATTTTAACTTATCACTAATGTTATTCTTATCTAGGAACACAATTATTTTATATTTTAGGTAATCTTGATGTTTCACTTTTTTCCATTCTAAAAGAAGTCTCATTATCCTTCTGTATGATGTGGGTTTTAAATAAAGGTATTTTAGAATATTAAATATTTGATGGAAAAGATAAAATTTTGAGGGAACAATTTATTTACGGGGGGGGGGGGGATAATTTAGCACCCCTAAAATTGAGTTAAAATAAAAATAAGTTTGATAAATTTATTAACACACAACCCCAAGCTTTAAAAAAATAGTGATATACTATAAAAAACTATTATTTAAATGTTAGAATTATAACCTATCCATTAAATTATAGGGTATTAATATGATTAAATTAATGGAGCTACTGAATATAAAATTATTGATTAATTCTTAGGAAATAAGAACTTGTTTTTTTAGTGAAGTCATTTTATGTTGCAAAAATGCATTTTCTTCCAAAGTGATTTTTATGGAATTTTGTGCATGGAAATTATAATTAATGAATAAAAATTTAATAAATTTCATTTTATAAAATTAGAATAATTTTTGAAATCATCTTATCAAAATTAAAATAGGGTGGAATTTTTTATTTTTCTAAAATTACCGATTTTTTAGTGATTAGTGAAAAATGTGGTTTTTTCAAATATTGTCATTTCTTTTCATTAAATAAAGTAATTTAAAAGTCCCATTATATTTTTTATTTGGTATTAAAGTGAAATAATATCAATTTTATTCATAATAATCTATGTAATTTTATTTTAATTATTAATATTCATGATTTTAATATTAGTTAATTTTTATGCTTAAAAAAACATTTTTCTAAAACGTTTTCATTGCATTTTATGTATTTATATTAAGATTGATTTATTACACTTCAGAGATTAAATATTAAGAAATGGGTAACATATTTTGAATCATTAGTTTCAAAATTTTCAAATAGTACTCTTTTATTTGTGTGTATTATGAATAGTAATCGAGGTAAATATTTTTTAACTTCGGTAAGGGTAAAATGGGTAAAACAGCTTTAAAACCTTGATACAAGGTCTTAAAATCAACCCAAAACTTGTATTTATTTAATTTTATCAAATAAATTATACTATAGTCATAAAATATTAAAATATATGTCATTTTGGTTCCATTGTTGCTTGATAATGAAATTAATATTATTTGAAGTAAATAAAATTCCAAAATGTCACTCTCTTGAAATTAATATTTATAAAGTTTTATATAAGTTTATAAAGATGATAAGTTTGGTTATAAATTTTTATTTGAAATATGAATTATTATTTTTATCATGGAAGTCCATTTTTAAATTTTAATGATGAAATAATTACCTTTAATTCATACACAATGCTGACACATCACTTGGGCAAGCAGTAGAAAAATCATGTAAATATTTTTTAAAATTCTAAAAATAATAGTGTTTGGGTGAGTTATAGTGTCCCATGATTTTTATAGATGAAAATAACATATTAGGGATGTTTTAAATATTTATATTTGAATTAAATTACTATATTTATGTCTTCAAATTCAATCTAAATAAATAGTATAAAAAATGACATTAGTGATATTTTATGTAAAATAATATTATCTTGTTTTTTTTTAAATTAAATAAAAATGGAATAGAAATACAAGGATGATAAATGGTTGAAAATGTAAACCCTTTTCCATTTATGAGATAATCATTAACTTATAATTAAAATTATAACCCTTTAAGATTGAAAATTCGTTACTATAGTTAAGCTTAAAATTAGTTGATGAAGAGGTTAAATGAAAATATAAGGATTAAAATTACACAAAAAACCATATAAATTTCATTATGTGATGATATTTTGACCTTAGACTCATTTTAATTTAATATATATCCATTTGGAATCATTTTTCTTGAGACTGAC
This sequence comes from Viscum album, assembly GCA_963277665.1. Taxonomy (NCBI): domain Eukaryota; kingdom Viridiplantae; phylum Streptophyta; class Magnoliopsida; order Santalales; family Viscaceae; genus Viscum; species Viscum album. Next base: position 642,372,705 of record OY728155.1, on the reverse strand, counting down.
ATAATTATACTTTAATCTTTTTCATAATTCCAAGTGTGACCTTTCCCTACCTTATAAAAGGACACCTAACAATTCTCTTCTTTACCCCACTTTGAGCAATATAACTCAACCAAAACATGACCAATTTTATTCTAAAATTCTTTATCCATGAATTAGAGGTTCTGTTCTTCTTAAAATACCAACCCAAGAGTCCATAATAAAAAATCTAAAAGAGGCCTACTAAAGAAGCGGTAATCATCTTACCTGGACTCTTTCAATTTATTTATTATTCTACCTCCTATAAATCTATGATATGAATCATAAAATAATAAGTGATATGAGCCCTCCAATCCAATATCTCCCTCCTTGATCATATAAAAAGTGCTCTGATGATCATGAAAATGTCATTAGTGCCTTAATCACTCTAAACTATCACCTAGAGACCAAAAAAATGATGTTTTAGTATGATTTTGAATCATGTGTGGGTGATATAGAGGGATTTGGATTTGAATCCCTCAAGAAATGATCTCCAGTACTGAGTGGAACACCCCCAATTCTTAAAATTGATGAGGTATATTTTTGATTTAATATTTTTTCATATTTATTTAACATGAGATCATTATATTAATAATTGGGTGCTACCATGCTAGATACAATGCTATGATAATAATTTGGTGTTAAAATTTTTAATTTTACTCCTTTACACACTTTCACACTGCATCCAGAACCAATACCCCCTAGGTCATATCCCAAACCATTGGGATTATTTTTTACACCTTCTTGATAATTGTATTTTAGATTATAAAATATAGTTAAGTTTATAATTTTTTCCACATTATTATAAATAATTTATTATAATAATAATTATGGTTATTATTATGGATAACCAAAACTCCACTGAATTTATCCTTTATTATATCCATTATTAATAAGAAGGTATTGGTTCAATCACCAAATACCATTACCATATAGTGGTTCATGTTTTCTCAGGTGACTTCAAATTTAATTTTTGATGTTTTTTATCTTATTTAAATGAATTTTAGTTTTATTTTTTTCTTTATAGGATCAGGATAAAAAAATATAAAGGTAATTTAGAGGGTGGTGGAAATTCTATAAAGCATCTGATACAAACATTAACTTGATAAGGGTGCAAAATGTACCTAATAACCAGAATAGAAGATGAGGAATGATTTATCCCAAAACCCTAGATATTGGTGTCTCACACGAGGTGTCTATAAGTTATCCACCTGGTACCTAATAGGTCTCTTCAACCCTATTTTTAACAGTATCATTTTAGTAATTTTACTATCAATGTTTAATTATTTCAACTAAAAATATGAGTTCTTGATGAACAAAAATCTAGCCAAGAACCTTCAAAATCTCTTAAGATTCTTCTCTCTTCTTTCGATGATAAATCCTAGATTCCTAATGAAATTTTAATATGTTTATTATGCTAGAACTGAGATGATGATAATATTTTAGGCACTATGATTATTTTCAAAGGTGAAGAAGTTTCATTTCCATTTTTTAAAATTTGAATTTATCTTTTGGTTTGGATGAAATAATTGATCTCCAATGTTTAAGGCGGATTTTTGTATCTGATTATTATGCATATTATTAATATATCATTAGGTAGGTGATATTAAACCACTTCTAGAATTTAATTTATATAAATAAATATATATATATATATTAATTTAATTATTTAATTTATCTATGGGGTGTCTAAATGAAATGTAAACAATAATTAATTAAATAAAGAATTAATTAGTTGAATTATTTTGTTTTGATTGAGTAAAATATATATGATTTTTTTGCTGTGAAATGTGTTTAAATGTGAAATAAATTCAAATTACTTTGATTGAAATGAGTTTAGTGATGGAATAATTTCTAAAATGAAAGAAAATATTAGTCTATGGATTTATGCATTGAAACTCTATTGTATGAGTTTAGTATAAATGTTTAAATACAATTTTTGATTGAACCTAAACCATATATGATTTTAAATGGTGAATAATGATTTTTAATAAATTATGTGAGATGTAAAAAAGAATTTACATATATAATTATACTTATTAGTGCTATAAATTCTACTTTGTATGCTAAAAATCATTAATAACGATTTATTAAATGGGTTTTGAGTGATGAAAAATAATTTATGAGTTTAAATGATTGATTATGAATTAAAATAAAATATAAATGAGTTTTTATATAAACATTATGTCATATGTTCTAGAAATTAGTGATGAAATGTAGAGATCTAAAAATTTAAATCTTGAGAGTGAAATTTTATGAATTTTCTACTAATAAGGGTAAGATGGTAATTTTTTTAATTCATGGAATGAAATTTTGAGTGTGTTGTTGTATCCAGGATGTGATTTTTACACTTGTGTGGTAATTTGATAATTGTTTGAGGTGGTAATTTTTTTTTGTTAATTCCAAGAGGTGGTGGAATTTAAATATTATTTACTTATTTAATTAATTCATTTTATATGAATTATTTTTTTTAAAATAAATATTATGATTAATCAAGGTATTTTTGTGTGTGTATAAGATGTATAATATTAAATTAACAAGGAAAAATATTTTATTCATTATATTCCGTGTATGTATATCTAATGTCGTGTTATGAGATATTTGAATTAGAAAATTTATGGGAAAAGAGAGAGGAATATGATGAGAATTATGGCATGAAAATAATTAAAGGGAAAAAATAAAGGAATTGACTCATAGGAATTTATTTTTTCTATGGAAGACATTTTCTGTGATGTTATATATTCTCATTATTATTTAAAGGGAGAAAAATATTATACTTTATGTGGAATGTTAGACCAAAGATAAAGAATAATGGAGAATGAATTATCAACAAAATATCAGTAGAAATATTTAAGAGATTTTGATTTGTGTTTTTCATGGAATTCAGGTAGGTGACTCAAAATTCTCATCTATTTTAGAAATACTTGTGAATTTACCATGTTTTTTATGTTTTACGGGTATATAATTCATAATAATTCTAGATTATTTTTTGAGGGAAAATTGAAAATAAAAAGATCGATGAATAGTGGATATAAATAAGCAACTTATGGAATAATTATTCTTAATGAATAATTGAAATGAGATGAATTATGAAATAACATATTATTATTAAAATTAGTAAATGATGGATTTTAAATATATAGATGGATGAGAAATATAACTCCATGATAGTATAATTTTCATTATTAAGAATTATAGTGGTTTAATTGTGAAATTATACCAAGATATATATTTGATAACATATTTGAATAAAGAAAAAAATACCATGATAGTGATTGTGATGAATTTGGTATTGATTAATATTTAGGAATTATCTATTCATTAAATGATATGTTTTTATAGTGTAAATTAATCTTCATCATTTTCTATAAATTTTTACAAAATATTAGTAAAGCTCTCATCTTATATTTCGATCCATGAATAATAAAAATTAGAGGAAAAAATGTGAGAGGGGTTAATTTATGAATTTTGTAATGGGTCATTCTAATTCATCATGATGGTTATTCCACACATGAGAAAAATGTTTCGAGGTGTCAGTGATGGTAAAGGATGAAGTGGAAGTGTGTTACACAATGGTCATGCCGCATAATCATTGGGTTATGGCACATTATGGAATTGAAGGGAATTTTTGGAAAAAAGTTATATGGGGTGGTTTGATATCTACACGGCTCATTCGACCTTGGTATGAGGTTGTTCTATGTGAAAACCCAAGTAATATTATTAATAATATATCAATTTCATTCCTTATTATTACTCATGAATTATATTTCATTCAACCATTTTCATTGTAACCCAGTCAAAAATAAAATTGCTTTATTCTTACAAATTTGAATTTCATGCATTATGTGATTTTATTAAAAAGTTTAATTTTATAATTTTATAATTTTAATTTTATAAAATTAACTTAATTTTTGAAATCCTGAAGTAAAAATTATCTTTTTTTTATTTTTTTTATAATTTTCTAAAAAAGATGATTCTTCGGTGAATCATAGAAAATATCGATTTTATATAATTTTTTTCATTTCATTTCATATATTTAAAAATTAACATTCTATTTTGGATTGTTTATAAAATTTAATTAATTTATTTTGACTAAAAATAATCTAATAAACTTCATTGGGATTAACATTACACTTTTTTTTTGTATAAATACAGTTTTATAATTAAAAGGGAAATTATCTAGAAAACCGTTTTCATCATGTTACGTGTTCTGATTTTTGAAGAAACCTTTAGAGATTTAATCTTGAAAAATGGATTTCATATTTGGAAATAGGATTTTAAAATTTGGTAAATAATTTAACCTCATTATTGATCATTCTAAATAGTAACTTCAGTAAACAAGTCAATTACCATGATAATAGTCAAAACGGGATAAGCGGGGTTAAACTAAAACATTAATGATTTAAATGACTTAAAAACATATCTAATTAATATTATATGGTAAATTTTTGACCCTATATTCCATATTATTTTAAAATAAGTCATTTTGGACCCATTTTTCTTAATTATTACATTAATATATTTTAATCTTTTAATAAATTCCAAGTGTGCCCTCTCCCTCACTTATAAAAGGACACCACTATCCTATTTAATACACTATTAAAGAGCCTATTATCTTAGAAAATACATACCCAAATCATTTAATATCATTCCTCAACACTTCTTAGAGGTACTGGTTTGATCAGAATACCATCTTATAAAGGCTTTTGGTATAAACCTAAGAAGGTTGTCCAAAAAAGATTTATAGTTCTTAATCGAGAGTTTTCTTTTTTATTTTTTATTTTAAATCCTTAAATCATATATTTACTATGATAATATAAACAAATAATTATCTACCATGTATTTTAATATTATTATGTTTATTTTATAACCCTTTTTCATTAATTTAAAGATATAATGAAAAATAAAAACATCGCTCATGTGTATGTGCGGGCTACCACTTTGTGCGATGATGCAATCCATTTTTCATCACAAACTCTTATGGTTGGTCAATATGATGGATATAAATGAAATTAAATGATAAATATTATATAAATTTAATTATATAATTGTAAATATATATTATTTTTATTTCTTCACCACCATCCAATGAAAAATAAAAACACCACTAATGTGTACATGCATACTACCGTCTCGCGAGATGATGTATTTAATTTTTCATAACCAACTCACATGGATGATATATATAAATTAATTTAGATAAATAATTATATATTTATGATATAATAATAATTATATAATTATAAGATGATACTTACCTTATTTCCCCCACTTTCATTAAAAAATGGAAACATTACTCATGCGTACATATAGACTAATGTCTCCATATTGAAACATAATTAATTTTTCATAACCACCTTTAATAGTTGGTTATAAGAGTATAATTAATGTATAAACTGATATTTATAACGAATAATTTTTTTTAAATGAAGTAATCATGATATTTTCTACCATATTTTACTAACTAAAGTTATTTTGGACTTATGAACCAAACATCCTCAAAATGATCGTAGTAAATTTAATCAATTAAGTGATTAAGTATGACATGGTACTTAATGACATAAAAGGAAAAATAAAAGATAAAAAAACTAAAAGATATTATTTATTCAAGTAAATAATTGAAATTACATTATTATTCAAGAAGATAAATAACATATTTGATAAGTTATACTCGAGGTAAGGGATATTCTATCTTAAAACCTTGTTTTAAATTTTTTTAAAGATTTATTGCAAAAAAAATTTCCTCCATGTACATATTTTTTGTTGGATGTGTAAATATTTAAATAAATTAATTAAAAATTTTATCTTACAAATCCTTTTACTTTCTTATAAAGGTATTCAGAAGAAATCTTTTTTTTTTGTATTTCATATAGAATTTTTGACATTCATTAAAAAGTAAAAAAGGAATGTTTTTTAATGTATATTATATCAATGGATTCTCATGACATTATAGACATTATTTTATATTTATATTCCTTTACAATATTCCATATTTTCTTCATATAAAACCCTTTTTTACTTTTTATCGGTATTTTAGTTGTGAAAATGGGGTTTTAAAGGAAAGAGATATAACAATATATAAAATGTTTTACTTATTGGTTAAAAAGTATATTTTTTGAGTATAATTATGGAAATGAAATATTTTATGTGTATAATGTATTTTATAGTCCTTGGAAATTGTTTATGATGATCGTTGAGCCTGATATCTCTCTCCAATGCATTGGTTAATTCTTAGGTTTTTTGGAAAATTATATTGAAATTAACTGAGTAGGTTATTCCATTTGTAAGGGTTCAATAATGATGATGTAACAAGACAATGAAATGACTTTTCTATGATTTATAATGAGTTTTAATGGTAATTTTTTATTTTATAAGGTATATTAATGATATTTTTAAGGGAATTATTATTCCCTTTAAGGGTAAAAAGATATGTATTAAGAAAATATTTTTCATCTGTTCTCATGTTTTTTAAGAAACCATCCGGATTATGATTTTACCTTTATGTTTTATTATAAAATGTGTTATAAAAAATTTGGGGATGTAAAGATAATTTCAAATCTAATTAAACAATTATTCGAGCATAAATTTTTATTATGTTAAAGGAAAACTCTTTTATAAGATCTCTTATTTTTAAAATTGACTAATTGGTTTCTTTTATTCTGTGTTTATGTCTCTTACTAAGATTTTCTGTACTCATCCCATGTTTTCAAAATTTTAAATAGTGTTTAAATATGAATATGAAAAATTATTAATTGAAGTTAAAAAACATGAATATTTTTCATGAAAATAAAACACGTTTCATTTTAAAAGTATTGTTTTGTGGAAAAACGAACATTAAGTGGAGGTGAACACTTTATAATTAGTGGGTTTGTTATGTTAGAGTTATGAAATAATTCTATAAAACACTTAACCTAAAAATATCTCTAGGAATACATGAAAATGAATTATTTTCTAAAAATTAAATTATGGATTGAATAAAAATCAAGTCCTTATAGTTGTCATCAGTGTAGGGTTCAAATTATTTTAGAGGTTAGGATAATGTAAAAAAGTAAAATTAAGATATTATAATTTATGTTTATCATGATATAGATTTTTAATATTACCATGTTTCCTCATCTAATATGTGACTATTTAGAATGGTTTTTAGAAATGGAAATAGGGAAGCTAAAGTAGGAAGGCACCAAGAGGAAAATATCCTTCCAAATCAGTAACCTGGAATGGTTGGAATTGGAATAGAGTAGTATTTTTCTATGATGGATAAGTTGATATAGGATATTAATGGTGGTGGAATCCATGTCAAGGATTAATCATATTCACCATAAAGCAACATCTCTAAAATATATCATTTCATTAAGAAAAAACCCTCCATAATTCAATAGATCTTATGACATAGTGGTTGTTGAGGGATAAATTCAATATTTGGAAAGGTATTTGAAGTCATGGGTTGTTTGAATCATAAAAATATAATTCAATCTATTTATCATTTTGAAGTTGAATCCAAAAATTGGTGGTCAATGCTAAGGAATATTGTGGGAATAAAAGATAATTATACCTTGTAATGTGATTAATTTAAGAATATTTTCCTTAAGAAATATTTTCCTAAAGATGTTAGACTGAGGATAGAAAATATTTCTTGGAATTGAGGTAGAAGGAGGAAGATTCAGTAGCCAAATATGAAGAAAACTTCACCCGATTGGAAATCTATGCATCAAATTATTTCTGGCATCCTGATAATAAAATCAATCATCTTTACTTAGGATTGAAGTGAATTTATTGGATGGAATTAGATTTTTATTAATTTTAAAGTTATGAGAAACAATTTCAATGTTCCAAGGAGGTAGAAATGGAGTTTTATGATGATCATTTATTCTATAATAATAAGAATAAAAAGGGATTTATGTGGTAGGAAATGAGGAAGAATCCATCTAGGAAATATGATGGTAATAAATTTTTTTTCATCCTATGATACATATGGTAAAAATTACCCTGATGAATGTCTTATAAAATATGGGAAGTGTTTATTATATAGTAAGTTTGGAAATGTGGCTAATAACTATAAAGAAAAGGACCATAATAATGATAAGATGAATAATAAAAATCTAAGGGAAAGTTGTTTTAAATATAAAAAATGGGTCATTATGTGAGTATTTTTATGAATATAAGAATTAAGGATTGAAGTCATAAATATCACAAATATAAACGAATGTCTAAATACTTTGTAACTAATTTGGTAGATATTGGACTATATAGTGATGTTTTTTCAGGTACATTACTTTTTTATTCAGATTATGCTAAATTATTGTTTGATTCGAGGTTTACAAATTCTTTCAATTTCAAGAAATTTGACAGTAAATTAGAAATTTCACCTTAATAAATGAAGCCAAAACTTTTGGTAAAAACAAATAGGAGTAGTTTTAACAAAAAAACAAATTATAAGAATCCTCCTGTTATTGTTTGTTTGAAGGATTTACCTAAAAAACTCATTGTATTTACCCTTTTAGAATTTGATGTTATTTTGGGTATGCATTTAATTTCTATTTATCATGATTAGATATATTATTGAGCTAAATATGTTGTTTTTTTGGAATGAATTTTGATTATAATGCAATAATTAATTCAAACTATTTATATCATATCAAGAAGCATAAAAATTGATTAAATATAGAAATGAAAGTTATCTTTCACATATTGTTGAGAAGAAGTAAACTAATTAAATTGGGGATGTTCTTATAGTAAATGAATATATGGATTTATTTATTGATGAATTTTCTAATGAATTTCCTATTATTATAACTATTTTAGTGTTAGAACTCAGATCTTCAATTCCGGCAGGGATCTTTATTTCAGGTTGTTTTTTAAGAAAAAAGAAGAAATGAAAATTTTCTAAGTACACATTGTGTACTTGGGTACCATGTATAGCCATGTACTGACCATGTAACAACCAAGTACATGACTGTGTAGTGACCTAGAAAATCACTTAAAGTGGGGGTCCAGTTAAGTCTACTACACAATGTGTATATTAAATGAACACACTATGTACTTTTCTTTTTTATTTGATAAATCAGAGCGAGGTTATGTCTAATGTCTAGAACATATTTCTTCTCCCCTCGGTTTGTACAGGAGAGAGACAAAACGACCACAAACTTTGAGCCCCTCTCAATTCTCCATCCGAGCTCTGATTGAGACACCTTCAGGTGCGTTGGAATCACACCAGTGAATTATCAAATCCCCTAAGGCCTTTATTCTCGATTCCTCTTATCTCATGAGTTATTCAAGGTTGATATTTTTCACCTTTTGTAGATCTACGTCATTATAGACTGATTCAAGGGTCGATGTTCAAGAGTATTGATCGTGAGACATTGAGGTAGGTGGTTTGTGCCTTTAATTGTTTTTATTTGGATTATATATGATAAATGTGTTGCATAACACATTTGGGATTTTTCTTGATTGGGAATTGAAACCTATTTTTTACCTTCTATGGTTTAATTGATTGAAAAGGGGTTGTTGCATATGCGCAAGCTTAGATGCCCTGTTTACGGGACACCCCATGGGTGTGTTTTTTTAATTTGACTGTTTATGGCCATTTAGCCTAGGTTTCCTGTGAGGCATACCTTGTTTCTTATCCTTGAATTGTTTAGGAAATTGATTGTTTGATTATATCAATTTAATGTTCTATGATTGTGGATGTTATCCATTTAGTAGTTATAGATTACATATCCTACCTTGTCATGATATGCACACTATTTTCCCAATGGATCGTGAGAGCCTTGGATAGGGAAAACTGTGGTGGTTTCCATATTGATTTACACAAGACTGTTAGAGACTTGGTGTAGACATTGACCCAGGGTATTGACCATGAGATCTACCTATAAGTTCTTTTATGATTTATTTATGCTACGTTGTCCCAGAGGGTATTGACAGTGAGAGCTACCTGAAGGTCATTCATAAATTATTGATGCTATGTAGCCCTAGGGATATTGACTGTGAGAGCTAACAAGGAGGTCATTATCATTACTCTATGATATGTTGAACCAAAGGGTTTAGATCTTAAGAGCTTTGCCATAGGGTTGTTTGAATGATTAAATCATTGTACGAGTCTGCCAAGGCAAATCACAAGCTTGGACTCAGTCTTACTTGGTTGTTTAGATGGTCTTTTGAGATGTATTTTTTGGAAATATTACATGGGGGATATATAGATTTGTATAGATCCCAAGATTACATTAGTCAAAGGATGAATAATAAATATAAATGAATGTAATTGAAAACTATAGGATTGTTTAATTTTGAGCACTTCGTCATTTATTGATTCATTGTTGCATATTGCCTGCTATATATATTCACTGACAGTTAGGCATAGATTATTTCTTGGTTTCCTACTAGGATTCATATCACACCCTTCTTGGGTCATGCTTTTGGACCCAAACAGATTATATGGTTGTAGGTATAGATAAGGGAAATAACCCTTCTTCACCAGGTACTTGATTTTTATTTGAGCTGGAGAGCATGAGACCAAGATGAGGCTTGCGATGCTATTAGAGTTTACTGACTTTCTATACATTGGTTTAAGTAGTGTATTTCCAAATTTGTGACTTTTTTGGATTATTTCTAAGACACATGTGACATGAATCATTTATATATGCTCCATTTGTTATATTACTAGTAGTCCTTTGCTATTTACTGTTGTTGTATGGCATTACTTATTCTACTATTGGTTACTATTTATTATTCAAATATGCATACTCTACCAATGAGAGCATATTTTATCCATTATTATACCTTGGACATCACCGCTAGTCAGTATCCTTTGGCATTTTAGAAATCCGCTTGAGGTCATTTGACTAACTGGGTACGAGGCACCTTTGGGCGGAACATAGAACCGAAATGTTACAAAGCGGTATCAGAGGAGGTTTATTTTATGATGTTCTTTACTATTTGGAGCCTATAGACTAGGATAGGATGGAACAGGTAGTTGGTAATAATATTTTCCTAGGAGTAGCTAACCCGTGTACAGGGAAAAGCCAAGTTACCTCGAATATTGCAATTTTCCTGGTTTTTCAATTATTACAGTTGATTTGATTTCACCATTAGGTGATTCACTTGTACTGCGCTATTATGATTTATATTATTGTGGTTCTATTTATGTTGCAACTTGATGAGATGAGGGTATCCATCTTATGCAGCATATAGGCACTTGTTAGAGATCACTTGTCATGCATTCTTATCATTCCATTTAGGAATCATTACTGATTGTATGTTATTGTGATAGATTTTTTTCCACATATGCATGTTGTTGTTATAGATTCCATGATAGAATACCTACTACTTTTGATAGGGTATTGGTATATGTAAAGTTTCATTTGGATAGATGCCAGGATTTGATCCCTGAGGTGTTATAGTCCCTCTTAGATTGAAATTTGGTGGATCATGTTTGAACATTAATTTAATTATATCAAGTTATGATATAAATAAGGATTCCAAACTTTGATTTGCGGAGATTATGGGCTCTCATGGGTCATAATTTTTCTTGCCTTGGAAAAAATTAAAGTTTTTAAGGGTTCCAGATAAGTTTCAAAGGCTTATTATCTGGAAACCCATATAACACGGCATGTGATGTTATAAATACATGCCATGTGTCCTTCTATTATGAAAGAACTGAATTTTATTAACTACACGCCTTATACTGTATGTATACACAATTTACTATATGTACACATTGTGTAGTTGTTTACCGTGTGACTGAATGTGTGAGAAGAGACACAGGGTTTGTAAAATTTTGGTAGAACACGCCGTGTCTATATTGTACACACCGTGTTGTGAAGGACCAGGTATCCGACCGTGTGGCTAATGACATGGGTGGATGAAACTTAGATTTTACAGTCCATGTCTATCTTGTACACACCATGTAGTTATCAACTGTGTATCCGACCATCTGACCAATGACATGGGTGGATGGGACTTAAGTGGTACACACCATGTGTAGAATGTGCATGCCGTGTAGTGCTACACTCGGAGAGAACCATGTAGTTATAGCCATGTAGAAGAACTTGGGTAGGAGGGAATATTCAAGTAAATTCCATGTTTTAGGAGGAACACATCATGTGTAGGGGTGTTACACAACAAAGTTTGGAAGAGGTATAGACCCATGTTAAAATCTTAATGTAACACATCATGTAATGTTTTTTTAAAAAACTTGAATGCTTTCCTTATCCTGCTCCGTTATTGCACTTCTAAGTCACAGTCCTTGATAATATTGTACTAAGGTGTGTGATTGGGCTTATAGAGTCATGACACTAAGACGTCCTTTGGTTGTACACTAGGTAAATGGTGACGATCAGACATTGGAAATGGTAGATCGGGGACTACCAGCAGATCCTCCCATCATGCCTGTCTTAGTACCAGCTGTTATACCAGACGCAGGTGCTGATGCACAGTTCCATGGAGACATTTTGTGGATGATGCATACTTTTCAAGGATCATCACACCCTACTTCGACTATTGAGGAGTTGGCGAGGGTGTTTTAGTAGATCAGCATCTGGGGCTGGTACTTCTTCGTTTGATAGCAAGAAGTGACGCAAGGGGACTTCATGTAATGATTCCAATAGCATGGATGTATCTTAAGGTATCTAGGTAAGGTGATACCAGTGTGAAAAGAGTGGTAACATGATACCTAAGTGACCAAGAGACCAAGTAGAGTGCCAATATTGTGGAAATATGGTACATATTTATCATTGTTTCTAGTTTTTATCACCAACTTCTAGTGAGAGAGGATCTTTTATGACTCCACATTTAGGAGCAGGACCGCCAATTTCTCCTCAGTCAGGAAACTAGATTTTGTCAGGACATTCCTGATGAGAAGGTGGTTGTGGTCATGGTAACTAAATGATATATTTTTAGCAACAACAAGGGGGATCAACTCAGGGTAGTTAGGTAGGGTTATAGGGCCGCAATATAGGTCAAACTTTTGCGATGGAGCAGACCCAATAGAAGCTAGATCCAAGACCCTCTACAGTTAGAGGTACAATTCTAGTTGCCTCATTTTTAGCTTCTGCTCTTTTTGATACAGGGGATTCCCATTGTTTCATATCTATTTCCGTTGTGGAGAGACTTGGGCTTTGTATCATTACTTAGGAGGATATTATGACACTAGACACTCTATTAGGGATTAGGAAATCTAGTGTATGTCAGTTCAATGAGTTCCTTATTGAGGTTGGTGGGTGTCACTTTTTATGAGACCTCTATGTCTTAGAGGTGAAAGGATTCAATGTCATTCTCTAAATAAACTGGTTCATATTCTTTCAGTCCTTTTTTAACTTCTATCGTCATAGGTTGAGTTTCATGTCACTAGAGGGAGGGTATTTTCTACACAAGGGTGAATGGGATTTCCAGGTGAATAGATCTAGACTTGAGCATCATGGGTTTGGAGGAATTACAACCCAGTTTTTTAGTTTATATCTGGATAATCAGGGGACTTCACAGATAGACTTTCCTCCAATGGTGGATCATTTCGGAGATGTCTTTATAGATGTATTTTCATTTTTACCTCCAGAGTGAGAGGTATATTTCTCGATTGTGATTTTTCTAGGAGAGGCACTAGTGTCCATTTATTCATATAGGATGGTTGAACCAGAGTTACAAGAGCTTGAGAAGTAGTTAGAGGAGTTGTGGGAGAAGGGTTTCATCTGATCCAGTAATTATCCTTGGGGTTGTCTTGTCATTTTTGCGAAGAAGGTAGACAATAACCTTAGAATTTGTGCGGATTACCAGAAGATAAACCAGTTGATGGTCAAGAACCAATATCCCTTATCAGGTATTGATGATATCTTTGATCAGTTTTGAGGATCCTAGGTGTTCTCGAAGATTGACTTGAGATCTGATTATTATCAGTTTCCTGTTAGACCATAAGATATACATCTCACAGCCTTTCAGAGTAGGTATGGCCTATACAAGTATTTGGTTATGCCATTGGGTCTCACAAATTCACCAACAATTTTCATAGAACTAATTAATGAAGTGTTCTATCCTTACTTGGATTATTTTGTGGTAGTCTTTGTGGATGATATCTTGGTGTACTCTCACACTCGACAAGACCATGCCATCCATATTGAGATCATATTGAGTACAAAAAGAGAGCACCAGTTATATGCTAATATCTCAAAATTCCACTTTTGGATGGATGAGATTCACTTATTGGGTAATGTTATCTTAGATACTAGAGTATTAGTAGACTCAGAAAAAGTGAGAGCAATAGTTTCCTAAAAGCAGTCAAAGAACGTCTTTGAGGTACAAAGTTTTCTGGGGCTGGCTGGTTACTACAGATGATTTATTCAAGAATTTTCACACTTAGTAGTGCCACTGACAGGCTTTGCTAAAAAGGGTGCAAATTACTTGTGAATAGATTCATACGATTCATTATTCCAGATGCTAAAAGGGAGATTGACTTCAGTAATGATACTAATTTTTCCAGAGTTGAGAAAGAGTTACACCATTTATTGTGATGCATAAAATATTAGGATGGGATTAGTTTTTATGTTGGAGGAAGGTGTCATTTTGTATGGGTCTCGGTATTTGAGTCCACATGAGAGGAATTATTTGATGTATGATCTCGATTTGGCTACAGTTGTACATGCTTTATGCTGTTAGAGACTTTATCTTCTGGGAGATAATTTTTTGGTATAAACTAACGACAAAATCCTCAAGTATATATTTAATCAACATGATATGAATTTGAGATAGAGAATGTGAGTTGAGTACCGTTAGTTTTTTTACTTTGATCTTGACCATACAACAAGGAAAGTAAACACACTGACTGATGTGTTGATGCAGATACAGGAAATTCAGGAGGCCAGTAGTGAGTGGTAGATTATGGATATGTTATCTAAGATGAATTTGGAGGTACATGATAGATTGGGTCATACATTTCTTTCTTCTATATATGTAACCTCTACTCTACTGGATTGAGGGAGAATGAGGCAACTATCAGATTTTGAAGGCCTCGTTCAGAGGGAGAGTGCGTTAGGCGAGGACCCTACTCCTAGATGGATCATAGGAAATGATGTGGTTTTCTGTTTTCATGGGAACGTATGGGTGTCAGCCGACATACATGAGGATATTTTTCAATATTTTTATGCCTCCACATGGGAATTTCACTCTGGTGTCACCAAGATGTATCGAGATCTACACGGGCAGTATTGGTGGCCAGGTATGAAGATGGATGTTGTTGGTTTTGTTATGAGATGTTCCACCTGTCAGCAGGTGAAGGAAGAGCATCAATAAACAATAGGTCTATTAAAGTATTTACCCATTCTTGAGTGGAAGTATAATGATGTCGAGATAGATTTGTGATGGGTTTACCAAGGTCACCATGAGGAAATGATGTTGTATAGGTTGTTGTAGACAGGCTTACGAAGGTTGCACATTTCCTGTCGATCAAGGAAACCTACAGTGTTGATGATATTGGAAAGTTTTACATCTAAGAGATTGTATATTTTCATGAAGTCCCTCACTATATCATTTCAGATAGGGATTCCCAATTTACTTATGATGTCTGGTAGGGACTATAGAGGGCTATGGGTACACAAGTACACCTGAGTACAACTTACCATCCCCAGACAAATGGCTAGTCTGAGCACATGATTCAAGTTTTGGAATACATGCTTCAAGAATGAGTCTTGGATTTTGGGGGCTCTTATGATAGGCACATACCCCTAGTAGAGTTTTCCTAAAATAACAATTTTCAGGAAATGATTCAGATGGAACCTTCTGAGGCTTTGTATGGTAGGCCATGCCAATCACCCCTATGTTGGCTGGAGGCAGGAGAGGAAGCTATGATGGGACCTCGTCTTGTCCAAGATACCATTGAGTAGGTGGATTTGATTAGGAAGAGAATGAATGCCACACAATATTACCAAAAATCTTATGCTGATCGATGGAGACAACCTCTGGAGTTCAAGATCAGAGACCAGGTTTTCTTATGTGTCACATCGAGGTTGGGATACAAGAGGATTAAGAGATAGGGGAAGCTTTCACCAAGATACGTCTGGACTTTTGAGGTTTTGGAGAGGGTCTGTCCCATTTCCTATCAGTTTCAGTTACCTCAAAGCTACTAGGCTATATACGAAGTCTTTCATGTTTCTCATCTATGGTGTTACTTTTCATATCCATATAATTTGTTTCAACCCGAGGAGGTTGAGTTGGAGGTGGATTCATCCTTTGTGGATCTCCCTATTTGGGTTGTGGATTGAAAAAAAAAGTATCTTCATGGAATGTTTGTTCCTCTAGTATGGGTTTCATGATAACACGAGTGAGTACAAGATGAGACATGGGAGAGGGAGGCCGACGTACGATCATAGTGGCCAGAGTTGTTTGAAGTTTCTTTTTTACCACACTTGGATGGGTAATTTGGGGATAAATTTCTTTAATGGGGAAAGTTTGTAAGAACCCAAATCTTTATTTTGGGTATGGATCTTTATTTCATGTTTTTTTGAAGAAAAAAAGGGATATTAGAATTTTCTAAGTACACATCATGTACTTGGTTACCGTGTACAACCACGTACTGGCCGTGTAATGACAGATTAGATGGCTGTGTGGTGACCTGGAAGACCGCATAAAGTTGGGGGCCATTTAAGGCTACTGCATGGTGTTTACATTAAATGAACATGCTTTGTAATTTTATTTTTATTTGATAAATCTAAGTGGTGTCAAATCTAATGTCCAGATCATATTTATTCTCCCCTGAGTTCGTATAGGAGAGTGACCGAAATGTCATGAACTTTGAGCCCCTCCGAGTTCTCCATCCGAGCTTCGATTGAGATGCCATCAGGTTCATTGGAATTCCACCGGTGTGTTCTCAATTCCACTAGGGAATTTCTTCTTGATTCTTCCTCTCTCATGAGTTATTCAAGGTTTAGAGTTTTAACCTTTTTATATATCTACGTCATTCTAGGTTGATTCAAGGGCCGACGTTCAAGAGTATCGATTGTGAGACATCGAGGTAGGTGTTTTGTTCCTTTTATTGTTTGTATTTGGATTATATATACTAAAAGTGTCACATACCCACATTTGGGGTATTTCTTGATTGGGAATTTTACCATATTATTTAACTACTATGGTTTAATTGATTTAAAAGGGATTTTTTCATATGTGTAAGGTTATATGACTTGTTTACGAGACACCCCATGGGTGTGTTTCCCTAGTTTGACTATTTATGGCTATTTGACCTAAGTTTCCTATGAGGCGTACCTTGTTTCCATGCCTTGAATTGTTTAGGATAGAGTTTTTTTTGATTATATGAATTTCATGTTTTATGATTTTGGATGTTATCCATGTATTAGTTATAGATTACATGTGATTCCTTGTTATGATATGAAAACTATTTTTCCAACGGACTATGAGAGCCTTGGACTGGGAAAACTGTGGGGGTGTCCATATTGATTTACATAAGAATTTGAGAGACTTGGTGTAGAATTTGACCCAGGGTATTGACCATAAGAGCTACCCATGAGTTCATTTATGATTTATTTCTACTATGTTGACCCAGGGGGTATTGACAGTGAGAGATACCTGAAGGTAGTTCATAAATTATTGATGCTATGTAGACCTAGGGGTATTGACCATGAGAGCTACCCAGTAGGTCATTATTATTACTCTATGATATGTTGAACTAAAGGTGTTAGACCAAGAGAGATTTCCTAGGGGGTTGTTTGAATGATTGAATCATTGTGACGAGTCTGCCAAGCCAAAGCACAAGTTTGGACTGAGTCTTACTTGGTTGTTTAGACGGTCTTCTGAGACGTCTATTTTCATACTATTACATAGGTGGATATAGAGATTAGGATAGATACTAGGATTACATGATTCAAAGGACAAATAATAAATATAAATTAATGTAATTGAGAGCTATAATATTTTTTACTTTTGAGTACTTTCTAGTTTATTTGTTCATTTCTGCATATTGCTTGATATATATATTCACTGACAGTTAGGCACATATCTTTTGGTGATTGCCTAATAGGATTTGTCTCACAACCTATTTGAGTCATGATTCTGGACCCAAATATATTATATGGTTGTATGTATAGATAAGGGAAAGCACCTTTCTTTATCTAGTACTTTATTTCTATTGAAGCTGGAGAGAATGGGACCAAGCTGAGGTTTGTGATGCTATTGGAGTTTACTGCCTTTCTGTACTTTGGTTTCAGTAGTTTATTTCGAACATTATGACTTGTTTGGATGATTTCCCAGACACATGTGACATGAATCATTTATATATGCTCTAGTTGTTATATTACTAGAATTGTTTTTCTATTTACTATTGTTTTATGGTATCAATTCTTTCAATATTGGTTACTATTTGTTATTCCACTATTCATACTCTACCAATGAGTCCATAGTTTCCCCATTATCAGACCTTGTCCATAACTGCTAGTTAGAAGCCTTTGGTGTTTGGGTAAATTCTCTTGAGGTAATGTGATCAACCGGGTACGGGGAACCTTTGGACGACACCCAAAACCAGGATGTTAAATTTAGAGATTGAATTTACTATTTAATTAGTACCTAATTCTATTCCAATATAAAAAAATCTTTAACAAATGTCTCAAGTTGAAATGTTGGAATTGAAAAATCAGTTAAAAGAGTTTGTTGATAAATTATTTTTTTCGTCCTATAACTTTACCATGAGGTGCTCTTTTTTTCGTTAAAAAGAAATATGGTTCCATAAGGCTTGAAATTTATCATAGAGCATTAAATAACATCACTGTTAAGAATAAGTATTTATTTCCTAATATAGATGAATTGTTTTATTATGTCTAGGGAGCTCAATATTTTTTGAAGGTTTATCTCAAGTTCAAGTATCATCAGATGAAGGTTAAAGAGGATGAAATTCCAAAGGCAAAATTTCAGACTAGGTATGAAAACTATGAGTCTATGGAAATTTCCTTTGGGTTGAAAAATTCTCTAACTTTATTTATAGATCTTATGGATAAAGTATTCCATGAATTTTTGGAATGATTTTTTGTTGTTTTTATTGATGATATATTGATATATTATAAAAGTTATTATGATCATGAGAAAAATTTTAGGGTTGTTCTACAAATATTAAATGAAAATAATTTATATGTAAAATTTAGTAAATAAAAATTTTGGTTTTGAAAATTTTATTTCCTTGTAAATATTGTAAATAAATATGTAATTAATATTGATATAGTTAAAACTAACGTGTTTGGAGAGTGTCCAAAACCTATAAATGAAACAAATGTTCATAGTTTTCATAGATTAGTAGGTTACTAATGATGTTTTATTGAGAAATTTTCTCTGTTATCTATCCCACTAATTAAGTTAACTAAAAAAGAGTTAAATTTATCTATATGAAAGAGAGTGATGAATATTTTAAATAATGGAAAATAATATTAGTGAATGATCCTATTTTGGATCTTCCATCCAGATTTGATGAGTTTTATCTATAATGATTCTTATTTGAAGGGACTTGGTTGTATTTTTATGGATAAGGATTAGATAATTACTTATGATTTATGAAAATTGAAACCTTGTTAGCTAAATTATTCTACACATGACACTAAACTGATGGTCTAATTGTTTTATATAAAAATATGGATCATAATTTATATGGAGTAAAATTTGAAGTATATACTAATCATAAAAGTTTTAAGTACATATCCACTCAAAAAGGATTAAACATGAGACAAGTAAGATGACTGAAACTAATTAAGGATTGTGATTGCATGGTTCATTACCATCTAAGAAAACAAAATAGTGCAGATTTTTTTTCTAAAAGACAATCCATTATTAACTATGCTAAAAATATAACATGACCCTTTAGTTAATGATTTAACAAATGTTAGTCTACAATTTTTTCATGAAGGAACTTTATCTATTTTTTTCACATGTTAGTGCGGTCATCTTTTTCAGATATAATTATACAATCTTGGAAGGAGGATCATGTTTTATAGGAAATGGTAAAATTAGGTAATAAAGGCTTGTTTCCAAAATTTAACCTTTTTAAATGTAACAACCTGGACCCAAATACCACTAAATGATTCCCCGATCCTAGTTGGTCACATGGCCTCAAGTGCATCAACCCAATTTATAGAGTCTATCGACTTGTAGTGAGGGCCTAGGGTGTGTCTATGGGGAGAATTTATCATACTATCAGAGTGTAACATAATAGAATAATAATAATTGTCAGATTTCAGAAGCAGTAAATCAATTATATAGAAGATAAACATCTAAGACAAGCATATATAAAACAATAAAAGGAGTAATCTCATATACAATGATGATCATGTCATGTGTCTACAAAGCATCCAAAATAGGTATACATGAACCAATAAAATACATGTATCAAAATACCAAAATACCAAAAAGAATAATCTCAAAAAATCATCATGAGCCTCCAATAGGTTTTGTGCTCTCATACTCCTAAGAATGGAATAAAGTCAAGCAATGAACTATGGGATCTTTCCCTAATCCATATCTAAATCCAAAATACTATGTCCAGGTACCCAATCATGGACTAAAAAGGGCGTGAGATACAATACCAGTAATTCACCACCCAGGGATTCTATAACAAATCCTGGCTGTGCAATACAAGATAAAGCAGAGTGCATAATATAATAGGTATGATAGTACTGAAAGTAATGTACCCAAGGAAAAAGTAACCAAAAAATTGATACTGTACATTAGTATAAGGATCCCTATAAACAAGTGTCAAGAACCCATAATAAAGTAGAAGAAAATAAAAATTAATTGATCACCACAACCATTCTATATAAACAATATCTTATATCATCCATGATCATGTTGTATAACCTATATTTTCATATCAACCATGGTTGAGTCATATAATCAAGCATGTCACATTTACCATGGTTGAGCCATACAATCAGAAGTTTCACATTTACCATGGAGAATACATTTAACCAGAAGTCTCAAATATACCACATCCAAGCCGTATAATCAAAAGTGTCACATTTACCCTAGCCGAGTCATATAATCAGAAGTGTCAGAACCCACAGGTCTGGATCCAAGGTATAGTGGACTAAGGCATCCTCATCTAGTCCTAGGATTATCTTGATGGAAACTCGTTCAGACTTGGTTTGGGGTCCAAAATGCATGTCAATAGACCATTTCCACTATGATCCTAAACAATATATATTCGAGGGGTATCAAGGACCAAGGCATCCCATAGAATTAAGACCCAAGGTCCAATCTCATCCAAATAGTGCTCTACAGATATCAAGATCTAAGGATTAAAATCCTAGGAATCAAATGGAATTGTTCATTTTTTTTCTATTTATCAATTCCTAATCATTCAATTCCATGATTTTACCCACTCATATAACAATTCACATTTAA
Organism: Viscum album; assembly: GCA_963277665.1. Classification (NCBI taxonomy): domain Eukaryota; kingdom Viridiplantae; phylum Streptophyta; class Magnoliopsida; order Santalales; family Viscaceae; genus Viscum; species Viscum album. The sequence continues at coordinate 642,351,321 of OY728155.1, read as the reverse complement.
ACAGTTAAGAAAATCAATATTTTATATCACATGGAAAAGGAGAAAGAACATATCCTAACCAATCAATTCAGTTCAATTCATTTATAAATAGGATTTCTCTAACTAGGAAAGCTCAAACACACACCCCATAGGTGGTATAACAAAGGGAAATCACAAAATCACACCACATGTGTGACCTTGGTTGGGGACATAACCTCGAAAAAGTCTCAAAGAACTATTTTCCATCCATAAAAGGTTTCCATAAATTCAATTTAAACATTCAATTCATTTTAGGGGAGACACTTGAAAGTATGGAGTGAAACACTATGCCAATTATCTCTATAATGTATTGAACCACTCGAAAAAATCATAAAACACCTACCGTATATCGAGAGTAGAGTGATTGTCTAGTATCAGCTTCTAATTTGGTCTAGGTTGAGAGAAAAATAAAGAACAAATGAAAACCTTGAAAATAGGGAATATTATCTCACACCAAAATAGCACAGCTAATACAAATACAAATGAATAATAGTACAAGAGGAATATATTTCTTACCAACATGGATCCAACATGATAGTCGGTGGAATAAATGGAGTCTGGATCATGAATCGAGACCAAAGACTAGGTTTAGGCTTTAGAGGGTCTTCCTATGTGTGAGAGAAGGGATAATTGAGAATTCTATGTAAAAAAGAGGCCCTACCTCTTTTATTTAAATAAATTACTTTGGTATTTATAGGACATGTAAATAATTTACACATCATTCAAAGCTTAGGGTCTTTCTCCTTTAAAAAAATCCTATACACAATGTGAATTTTTTTCCATAATATTACACATCATGTAAATGATACACATTGTGTATCATAATTACATGATGTGTAATTGGACTAAAGACAACCTGAAACCCTATAACTTCTTCTTTTCAAAAAACAACCCAACTGGCCCACAACCCAGCTAGCCCACATCCCAACTTTGGGTTTAAAGAAAAAAGAGAATGGAAACAAGGGTTTTACCATGAAGTAAAAGAATCCAAACCTCAAGAAAAACCCAATATCTTACAATCTTCCCCCATAAAGTAATTCGTCCCTGAATTTACCTCTCAAAGGAGGTCAATAATCTCAAGAGAATAACTTGGCCCACCTAGCAAGTACATTAGCCTCCTTCTCCCAGGTATCATCCTATAAATGGATGTGCATCTATAACACCTATAACGAAGGAATTGGATGACCTCAGAGAACCTCTGTGCTCTTATCAAAGATAAAAATTAGATTCTCCTCAAAGGATTCATCAAACTATAACTCCAAATCATACGAATGAAGAGTGTGAGATGGGTCTAAGTGATAATGGTACAATTGAGATACTTTGAAGATAGTGTGCATGGACCGATAACTCTGAGGTAGCTTCAACCGATAGGCTACTGACTTAACTCTCTCTAGAATCTCAAATAGCTTAACATATCATGGTGAAAGATTACCTTGTCTCCTGATCCATCTATGTCTCAGCCTCAGTGAGATATGTAAAAATACCCAATCTATGACCTTGAAACCTAGAGGTTGTCTATGGTGATTGACATAAAATTTCTATAAAGACTATGAAGTTCCCATCTACTTTATGATCAACTAGACATGATTAGTATTCTCATTCATGATACGTAGTCCCATTATATTTATATCACCTGCCTCTAACCAGAATAGGGGAGATCGATATGGAATACCATTTAAATCCTCATAACGTGACATCTATATAGTTTCTTTATAACTATTATTATAGGAGAACTCAACAAGGGGAATACACCTCTCTCAATAGCCCCCAAAAATATAGGAAACATGCTTGTAGAATTTCCTCAAGAACCTATATCATACAATATGACTGGCCATCTATACTAGGGTGATATTCTATGTTCAGAAGCGCATGTGTACCCAAGTCCCTCTATAAACTCTGTCACTAAAGAGACGTAAACCAAGATCCCCTATCTGAAATTATAGTTTAAGGGACCTAATGAACTCATACTATCCCATGGATATACAACCTCCCAAGATCATCCCCACTGAAGTTCTCCTTAATTGGTAGGAAATGAGAAATCTTCATCAGCTTGTCCACAAAAACCCACACATCACCACTACCTCAAGGAGATCTCAACAAACCGATCATGAAATCCATTTTGACATCATCCCATTTATACTTATAATAGGTAATTTCTGTAAAAGTATGGATGCTCACTGATGTTCTGCCTTCACCTACTACTAGGTGGAACACATAATAACAAAACCAACTATGTCATGTTTCATCCCTAGTCCCCAATACCATCGATGTAAATCATGACACATCTTGGTAATGATAGGGTGTAGTACCCAAACTGAGGCATGAAATTCCTACATCAAATCCATGCATATGTCCACTAGAACCCAAATGAGACTATGGATATGTAAGATCTTATCCTTGCCTACGATCCAACCATTAGGTATCTGCTCACATGCCACACCCTCCCATAGGACTAGGCCCTCATAATCCAATAGTCTCATCTTCCTCACTCTCTCCAATAGGGTAGAGGTCATAGATAAGGATGAAATAAAATTCTACCCCTATCCATCCTTTACCTCCAAGTATATGTCAAAAAAAAAAATACATAAGCTACCACTCTCTACTAGCTTGTTGAATTTCCTGTATCAAAGTCCTACTCAGTGCATTTCCAGTACATTACCTTTTCCAGGAATATAGGAAAGATTGAAGTTGAAATACTATTGGTAATCAAACCAACTTCACTACCTTATATTCAGATCATGCTATGTAAATATGTACTTGAGGCATTTATGGTCCGTGTATAACAAAAAACTCTCTCTAAGTAAGTAATGTCTCCAATAACACAAATAATGAACAAATGAAGATAACTTGAGATCATGTATTGGGTAATTCCTCTTATGTGGCCTCAACTAATGAGATACATATTCTATGACTTTATCTCCCTGCATCAAAACCACTCCTATCCCAATTATTGATGTGCCACAATACATATTGTTTCTCCTACCCATCTCTAGAAAAATAAAGATAAACTCTATATTTATCCTCCCCTTCAGCTCATGAATGGATATTTTTTAGGTATCTAACTATACAAAATTTACCCCTATATTAGTTAATCCCTTCAATGGTGATAATAAGCATGGTATGTCCTATATAAAACACCTATAATATCCATCCATACCTAATAAACTTTTAATATCAATGAAATTCTTGGGATGATCCTAGGAAACTACAACTCTCGCTTTCTCTGGGTCAACTGATACTACTGTCTTTGAGATTATATTATCTAGGAAGTAAATCTTATCAATCCACAAGTCTCACTTTGTAAGATTAACATATAAATAATTCTATTTTAGTGTCTACAAGATGATCTCAAGATGTCTGGCATGGTTGTGTTGATTTTGAGAATAAACCAAGATACCATCCATGAAAACCACCATAAAGAATCTAGATATAGATGGAAAACTCGGTTCAACAACTCCATGAATACATCTGGCATGTTCATGAGACCCAACAACATAACCATATACTTGTATAGACCATACATGCTACAAAAAGATGTATGAAGTATGTATGTAAGTCGAACATGTACCTGATGATGTATGAATATCAAATCAAATTTTGAGAACACCAAAATTCCACAGATCTAATAAAAAAAGTCATCTATATGCAACATGGGATACCAATTCTTAACCGTTAACTAGTTCAATTTCTGGTAATCTACACATATCTTGAGGGTACCATCCACATTTTTCAAAAGAAAGGACTGGAAAACCCCAAATAGAAATACTAGTTCATATAAAACCCTTTTCTACAAATCTTATAGTTGCCTATTGAGCTCTTGGAAATCCATAATAGTTATCCTGTAAGGAAAAATGAATACCGGTGCAACTCCTGAAACTCGATTAATGGATAACCCTACATCTCTCTATGGAGGTAAACCAAAAAAGTCATCCGTGAAAACATCCCCATAATAATCAATCATTGTATGGAAATCTACCTGATGCACTCCCTTATTATCTAGATATAAATTAGTAATCTGGGTTATCATCTATCCTAGCCCACGATGCTCAATTATAGCTTGTATCACTTGGGAATACTATTCATCATTGTGAGTGTAAAATGCACCTTTTGGTGATGTGAAATTCACCCTACAATAATAGAAATCAACATGGAATCAATGGTAGAGATTAGTAGTACGGGATTGTCACTTGAGTTGAGGGAATTAAGGTGCCATAAATTGGGCTCAGTTGATGGGATGAACCTCTACCGGTCTTCTGTTCGCCCATTGCAAGACTAGAGTAGACCTTCCTGGGCCATGAAAATGCTTGGTGCTGGGGTTGTTTCTAAAGAGGAGGTAAATGCTTGAGATTGGTTTCATAGAGTAGAATTACTTCCCACTCCTGGAATTTCTCAGATAATGATATTTGTCCCCATTGGGAGTTCATGATCTCAGCTCGCCGATCCCATTTGAATCAGCACTTTTTTAAAAAATGAACATGGAATAAATGAGACACTAGCCAGTATATTCCAAGTATGATGTCAAACCCACTCATCTCGAGGAAAAAAGATCCCATATGAAGTGATACCCACAAATCTCAAGGGGTCACTCCCTACATTGGTTTACACTCTCCATTCTGATCCCCAACGAAGTATCGAGTGTAATGACACTATCAAAAAATTAACAATGAAACCAAGGCTATCCACTATAGGTACAAATATGAAACTATGGGATGCACCTATTTTGAAAAGATAATATACTAACATAGAGTCTACTAAGATCATACCTCTCACCATAGATAGCCCAACACTATGCTCCTCAAGGGTTGGATGTATAGTATATATCTGGTCTGAACCACGACCCTATGACACAACCTCACTACTTGGAGTAGGCTTTCCCTACTATCTAGGTAATATTAGTTCATGGATGCCTCAACCACGACCACCACCACCTTGACCTAAATGACCAGTACTGCTTCATCTCCCTAACTGATGAAGAGCTGTGAAACCTGCTCCCAAACTTAGTGTCAGTGCTGACCCCCTACCACTAATTGCTGGAGGGATGGTCTTGTATAATTTTTGTACATGTCCAATATTACCATAATATTGACACTCAATTGGGTATTGATCAAATTTATTCCTCACTTGGCCCCATATTCCACACTAATGACAGAAAAATGAGCTACTGGTACTCATAGCCTTGATGTTACTCATCTCACGGAAGCCTGAAAACATCAATTCCTTCCACTGGAAGCTAAACCACCAGACTGAGAGACTACACCGCTCTACTCTATGCCCCCAACTTCCCTCAGGTTCCACTCTATAATTAATGATTGATTTACTATCTCAATAACCATTTTAACCTGAACACGTTTACCTAAGATTGAACATCATGTCATAGAACTTCCTCAAAGGGTTTCTCCCTCAATATCTCATCATCAAGGTATGTCAGTGCAAAATGATGTATCTATGTAAATCATGTTGAATACTCCATAACTATCATATCATACTACTATAGATGCATGATCTCACTAGACCAATCTGCTCTTAGAGTCTTGAGGTAAAGGTATTCATATCACTTTGTGTGGAAATAAACCCAATCCATATCTTGTAGCCCATCAGCTTAGTTCAAAACATCCCACTAGTATTTTGTTTCTCCTCAAAGAACTATGTCGCAAGGTTTACTCCCATATTAGGAGGTATATCCAGATGCTCAAAGATCACAACAATAGTCTCAATCCATAGATTAACAACCTATGAAACACCATCCCTTGAAAACATGAAGGTTTCTATAGCTAGAACAGATACGTCATCATGATCATAGACAAGGAAGGCTGTGGTTATCCCTGAAAATTCTACATAATGTATAAAAACCCCTCATGAAACTGTGCCTCAACATGGTGTATAGTAAAATAGTTGGTGCCAAAATAGGAACTATAGAAGTATCCATTGGTATCCATGGCCCACCACCTCCAAAGCATGGTCATCACCACCTTCCTAGCATAAGACTGGAGGTCTTCATCGTGGCATGTCTCTAAAATTCTAAACAAATGCCTTAGAAAATATAGATATCAATGTTTGTAGCTAAAATCATAGGACATGTCAAAACCTTCCTATGACTAGGTCATACCACATATACTACTCCTAAAGACAAGTCTGGGTGAAAAGAAACAACCTTGAAAGTCTCTAGAGACACTACTTACTGTCCACTCAAAAGTCAGGTCAAGGTCAAGTTCTCTATTTCACATTCCAAATTCCATTTTAATTCACATTAATTTTTAATGGTTATGAAAAATGGTTACCAGTTACAATCAATAAGGTCCCATACTCCTCATGAACTAAAATATGGAATCCACCTAATCCACACCATAACACATTCCAATCCATGCGACTCATGGTCCATGACTCAACATGGCATATTTGGCTGCTTAGGGTGTACGTTTTAGCATAATCAGTAAAAAACTGCTTAGGTTATGATAGTAACTCAAAGTATCAACCATGTTTTCCAATTCCCCACACAAAATATCTACAAAAACAATATGTATAACACACAATGCACATATCACAAAGTCATGCAGTCAAGCAATACACCCTATATGGCATGACATAATGCATGTAATTTGAATCCTAACTGGGGCATATAATGATTCATGAGATGGAATACCCTCATCTCATTCATTTGAAACAAAATATGACCCTAAGTCATATCAATAATCACATAAAAATTAAATTCATCACTTAATGGTGGAATCAAATCAACTGTAATAGTAAAAAAACAATTTCCATTTGGGGAAATTTGGATTTTCCCCATATGTGGGTTAGTTATTCCTAGGCACAAATCATTACAAATTTCCAATTCTTCCTATCCCCGTTTCTATTTTCATAAAATAGTATATTATGTAATGAAAATCCTTTGATAACACATTATAATATACCAGACCTAGATGCCACTAAATGGTGGCCTAATCCCGGTTCGTCAAATGGCCTCACACACATCTCCCCAAATGCCAAAGGCTGCTGACTAAAAGTGAGGTCCTAGGGTGTGTATGTGGGGAGACTATGCACTCTTTTCAGAGTGAAACATAGTATAATAAAAAACAACTATCAAATAGTGGTAGTATTGAATCAATTAGATAGAATATAAACATCCAAGATAGGAATATATCAAACAATGCTAGAAGTAATCTCATAGACAATGATGATCATGTCACGAGTATACAAAGTATAAAAAATATCTATACATGCATTAGTATAATACATGTTTCAAAATACCAAAAATATAAGAAAGAAATATCTTCAAAAAGCACCACGAGCCTCAACTCAGTCCTCTTCTCCCCTACCCCTAAGCATGGAACAATGTCAAGAATCAAACTTTGGGCACTTTCCCCAATACCTACCTTCATCCAAATTGTGTGTCTGGATACCCAACTATGACCTAAAATGGGTGTGATATACAATCCCAATAGGTCACCACCCACATTGTCAATAAAAAACTCTAGGTGTGCAATACAATCTAAAGTAGAGTGCATAATATAATAGGTATGGAAGTACTATAAGTAAAGTTCCCAAGGAAAAAGTAACCAAACAAGTGATATTGTACAATCTTACAAGGCTCCATGAAAACAAGTTTCGCGATCCTATAATAAGGCAACAACAAAGAAAAAGGATGTAAACACCATGATCATTCCATATACACAATATCTAATATCATCCACGACCATGTCCTACAAACTGTAATGACATATCATCCATGAACGAGCCATATAATCAAGAATGTCACATTTAGCATGACCGAGCTATATAATTAGAAGTTTCAAATTTACCATGGCTAAGCCGTATAATCATAAATCTCATTTACCAAGTATGATCTATATAATTAGAAGTTTCAGACCCCAAAGTGTCAAATCCAAGGTATAGTGGACCGAGGAATCCTCATCGAGTCCCAAGAGCATCTCAATGGAAACATGGTTAGACTTGGTTTGGGTTTTAAGGAGCATGTTAATATACCATGTCCACTATGATCCCAAAAAATCTGGATCCATGGAGTAGAAAGGCCCAAGGTATCCCATGTAATCAAGATCCAAGGAGTAATATCATCCAAGGAATCCACTACCTCTATCAATATAAAAGGAAAAATACAAGCATATAATGGAATCATTCATCATCCATTCCATTTATGAATTCAAAATCATTCAATTACACGAGTTTACCCACTTATATAACAATTAAAATTTAAATATTTAAGCACATTAGCATCATATATCACATGGGAAAGGATGGAAAAAGTATCCTAATCAATCAATTTTTTTGAATTCATTTATAAACAGGCTTCCTCTAATTAGGCAAGCTCAAACACACACCAAATGGGTGGTATATAAAATGGAAATCTCAAATGAACACCCCATGGGTAACCTTGGTTGAAAAAAAAACCTTAAAAAATTCTCAAGTAACTAGTGGTAATCCTTAACAAGTTCTAATACATTCAATTTAAACATTCAATTCATTTTACAGGAGATACTGGAACGTTTAGTGTGCCATACTATGAAAACTATAACTATAAATAATTGAACCACTCAAGAAAAGTATAGACAACCTACCATAGGTCCATATTAGAGTGATCATATAGTATCATCTTCTAGTACAATGTAGGTCAAGAGAAAAATGAAGAAAAGGTGAAAACCTTGAAAATAGGGAATATTAGCTTGCAGAAAAATAGCACAGTTGATACCCATACAAATGAAGAACGATAAAAAAGTACTATATATCTTACTAGCACAGATAAAATGTGACTAGAACTGGAATAAATGGATTCTAGATCATTAATTGGGACCAAATCCCAGTTTTAGGCCTCAAAAGGGTCTTGCTACATGTGAGATAACAGAGAGGTTAGGGTTATCTATGAACAATAGAGGCCCTGCCTCTATTTTAAAAAAACGTACCTAGGTATTTACACAGTGTGTAAATAAATTACACATTGTGTAAATAAATTACACATTGTGTAAATCTTGGGGTATTCCTCTTTAAAAAAACGTTGTACATGACATGAAATGTTCTGGACATACAATTATACATTGTGTAAATGATACATGCCATGTATCCCAATTACTTGGGGTGTAATTGGCCTGCAACTAACCTACAACCCACTACCTTATTCTTTTCCAAAAACAACACAACCATCCCATGACTTGGATTGGGATCTAATACAAAAAGGGAACATAAATAAGGGTTTAACCATGAAGTAAAAGAATCCATACCTCAATAAAAACCTAGGATCTTACAATAATGAAAGTGTTTTGAGATTTAGAAAAAGATAACATGTGCCATGTGATTCCTTGTTAAGGAAATAAAATTTTAGTGAATATAAAAGCTCCCTATTTTTGGTTCATCCTAGTAGCACTAAGATGTATAGTGAGCTTGAAGAACATTTCTGGTGGGATGGAATAAAAATGATATTTCTGGAATTACCATAAAATGTTTTACTTTTCAATAGGTTAAAGTTGAAAAAATTAACGAAGGGGACATTGTAGCCCTTTTCCATACTGGTATAGAAAATGGAAGAATATATCAATGGATTTCATGGTTTTATTACCAAATACATCTTATGGTAATAATGAAATATGTGTTATTATTTACTATTTGAATAAATATATGAATTTTATTCCAATTTAAGATAATTTGTATTTGAGTTACATTTATATATTTTATATTAAATATATAATCATATTTAATGGATTCAATATTTATTTTGTATCATATTGTGATCCCAAATTCACCTCTAATTTTTTAAAAAACCTTAAGAAACCATTTGGTATTGAATTATCTTTGAGTAATGATTTTTTTGACCTCAATAAGATGGATAGTAAGAGTGAATGATTTATAATTTGAAGGATATACTTCATTATTTTTATTTGGATTACTATTAATGTTGGGATCAACATTTTTCATTAGTTTAATTTTCTTATAATATCTGTTTTCATTCAAGTACATAGATAACACCTTTTTAGGTATTATATGTAAAATGGTGTTATACTCGAAATTGTTTTGATTAATTCAGTGAAAGATTGTTTTGGGAAAAAAATTAGTGGAAGAGATGATTGAGAAAGTGAAGGTGATTTAGTAAAATATGAGGGTAGCTCTAAGTAGGTAGAAGATCAATGAATATAGCAAGAGGATATATTTTCTGTTCAAGGTAGGTGAACTTGTTTTTCCAAAAAGCATCTCCGTGGAAAAGTGTTATGCATTTTTGTAAGAAGAGATAGTTAATTCCATGGATCATTATACTTTATAAAATTTTGGAGAAGATTAGATTGATTTCTTATTGAGTGGTCTTGCATTATATTTTATCTCAGGTACATGATGTGATTTATGTTTCATTGTTAAGGAAGTATGTGCTATATAAATCCCATGTTTTGATTCCAAAAGTTTTATAGTTGTAAGAGACCCAATCTTATAAAGAAAAACTATTCATATTCTTGATCATAGATAGTTTTTATTAAATAATCAGGTTATTAACTTTGTTAAGTTTTTTTTAAAAACCATATGATTAAACACGAAACATGAGAATCTAAAAATTCAATAAATGAAAAATATCCCCATTTGTTTAAGAAAATAATAAAAATTACTAGGATATAATTTTTAAAGGGAGGGAAAATGAGACAACCCAAGTAATATTAATAATAGGTTAATTTAATTCCTTATTAATATTAATGAAAAAAATTTAATTGATCTATATTTATTATTATAATAATAGGTCATTTTTCTTTCAAAAAGAAAATAGATTTATACTAACCAATTTGAGTGTGATGCATTGTACAATTTTATTCAAAAGTTTAATTTCCAAATTTTGGAATTTGAATTTGAAAAAAAGAACTTAATTTCTATAATTATCAAGTCAAAATTATCTTATAGTTAACTTTTTGTATTTTTCAAAGAAAGTTGATTCTTGGGTGAATTGTAGAAAACACCATTTTTTATGAAAATTGTCTTTTATTTTCTTGTATTTAAAAAGTAACAAAAATTTATATTTTGGAGTGGTTTTGAAATTTATTTAGCTATTTTTTATTAAATAAATTAAAATTAATGTCATTGGGATCAACATTGAACATGATTTAAAAAAAAATTTATACTTAAAAAATAATTTATCCAAAAAAATATTTTTTCATCGGGTAACACATTCTAATTTTAAAATTATTTTTTAAAAAAATTTAGAGATTTAATATTGAAAATTGGATTTAATATTTTTAATGATGAGGCTCAAATTTGGTAAATATTTCAACCTCATTTTTCTTCATTAAGAATAGTAACTTTGGTAAAAAAGTCAGTTATCATGATAAGAGTTAAAACGGGTTAAAATGATAAAACTAAAATGATATGGGTTAGAATAACTTAAAAATTTGTCTAAATAATATTATATGGTCATATTTAAACCCTATATTATCTATTATTCAAAATTATTCATTTTAGAGCCACTTAGATTGATTAAAATATTAATATATTTTAATCCTTTGAAAAATTCCAAGTGTGTCCTCTCAATCACTTATAAAAGGATACACCCTATCCTCTTATATCCACACTTAAAGAGACTAATAGATCATAAAATACCTTATAAAATTCTTCAATAACCCTCTTATTTTCTAGAGGTCATTTCTTTATCAGTATACCATCCTAAGAAGGATTTAGATATAAACTTAAGGAGGTTGTCCTAAGAAGAGGTATAGTTCTTAATTGAGTGTTTTCTTTTTTTATTTATTGTTTTAACTCCTTAAAAAAGGTATTAACCATTGTTATATAATAACATAAATATCTCCCATATATTTTAATTTTATTATTTTTATGGTATAACCCTTTTTCATTTACTCAATTATCTAATGAAAAATAAAAATGTCGCTCGTGTGTATGCGTAGAATACCGCCTCGGGAAATGGTGTATTTCATTTTTCAACACTGAATATTATGGATAGTAATAAAGATAAATAAAAATAAAATAATATCATATATATGATATAAATATTATTCTCAAATGGTAAATAAATATTCTAACTCTTTATTTACTGTTCAATGAAAAATAAAATTATCACTTGTGTGTACGTGCAAACTACCAATATGTGAACTAATGTATTTTACTTTTCATCACTATCTCAAAGGTAAGGTATATATAAGAGTATTTAAATAAATAATATTATATTTATGATATAATCATAAATCTATAATGATAAAATGATAGTTTCTTTCCCTATCATTTTTTGAAAAATAGAAACGTTACTCTTGAATGTATACAGACTACCCTCTCCATGTTGTAAAATAATTAATTTCTCATAACCACATTAGATAGTTGGATCTAAGAGTATAATTAAGGTATAAAAAATGATAATTATAATACTATTAAGATTATTTAAATAATATAATAATGATCTATTTGACCATAGTCAACCTACTAATGTCATTTTCAACTTATGAATCAGACATCCTCAAAACGACCAAAGTAAAATTAATCAATTATGTGATTAAGTATAAAATAGTAGTAATTAAAATAAATGGATTGGTAAAATATAATTTACATGAAAAATATTCTATATAAATTATATATTTAACATGAATTTATTATTCAGGAAGATAAATATCATACATAACAAGTTGGACTTTGGGTAAGGGAAATTCTATTTTAAAAACAAGTTTTATAATATTTTGAAGATTTATATCTAATATTTTTTCTCCATGTACATATTTTTTGATGGATGTGTAAATATTTAAATAAAATAATTAAAAATTTCCTTTTACCACTCATTTTACTTTATTACAAAGGTATTTTAATGGAATATTTTTTCATATTTTATATGTAAAGTTTGACTTTTTTTACAAAGTACAAAAGGAATGTTTGTTGAATATATATGATGTCAATGAATTTTCCCACCATAAAAACTACTATTTTATATTTTTATTCCTTTAAATTATTCAATGGTTTCATTAACAAAAGACCCATATTCCCTTTATTTTGGCTATTTTAGTTTTGAAAATGTGGTTTTAAAGCAAATGGATATATCTATATCCGAAAATGTTTTACTTATGGATTCAAAAGTTTATTTTTATGTGTTTGATGATGGAAATGCAAGGTTTTATTTGTTTTATTTATGTTAAGATCCTTGAAAATTATTTATGATGAAAGTTGATTCTGATATATATCTCTTATATATTGGATAATAATTATTTTCTCTAGAAAATTATGATAGAATTAATCAGGTAGGTTATTCTATTTGTATATGTTCTTAGAAAGGTTATTTTAAGGGTTTTATAAATATTATTTCCCAAGGAACCTAAATTAATTTTCTTTGCTTTATAATGAGTTTTATGTAAATATTTTCATTTTATAAATTATTATAATGATATTTTGTTTAAAGTAATGATTATAGCCTTTAAGGGTAAAAAGACATGTTTTTAAGAAAATGGTTTTCATGGGTTATCATGTTTACAAAGAAACCATCATGATTATAATTTTTTACTTTTAGTTTTCTTATAATTTTTTTATGAAAAACGTTTTTCTGCAAAGATGTTTTCATGTGAAAGTAAATGATTATTTCTGCTCAAAGTTTTTTATGTTAAAGTCAAACTCTCTTATATAATATCTTGGTTTTAAAATGGAATAAAAAGTTAATTTTCTTATTTTTTTTATTTCCATTACTAATATTGTTTTTTCTCATTCAACATTTTAAAATGTTTTTTATTTTTTATAAGGATGACTATGAACAATGATAAAGTCAAGTTGAAAATCAATAATATTTTTCATGAAAATAAAATGCATTTCATTTTAAAAGTATTATCTTGTGAAAAAATGGACATTGAGTGGAAGTGAACACTTTTCTAATTAATTGGTTTTTTATGAATTAGTTATGACATAATTATCTAAAAATATAAATCTAAAAATATTTTTGGGAATGCAAGAAAATTATTTTTTTGTTTAAAAATTAAATTATAGTTTGAATAAGGATCGAGTCCTTATATTTCATATATAGAATGGTTCATGAAACCCAATGTGTATGGGATGAGTTGATTCATGTATGATTATATTTTATTGGTGTAATTTCAGTCCAATAAAAACCCTTGATAAATATCCATAGTGTGAATATATGGAGGTGGGAAAACGGAAGGGTGTAGCATATTTTGTGGCTTAATTAAAAGGGATATTTGTTATATATTGGTTACATGATGAGGTTGTGGAACTTGTGGATTACCTGGATAAAATTATTTTTAGTGATGCAAATAATTACTTCATAGGATATTATTTATGATAAATTTAAATTTAAGCATGGTATATTTATATGATATGGTGAATGGATCCTTGTGATCTAAATTTTTGCATACTTGGGGGGGAGAATGGTGTATGTCCATGATGTTATTAAATTACCCAATAAAATTTTATGAATGTTGTGCTTGGTAGTAGAATAAAATAATGATTTATAATTTAATCCATTTATTATATTTTATAGCAACGTAGAATTAGTAATTAGTTATATGGTAGTGGTTTGTGATATGTGATGCTGATGAAAATTATGGAGAGTATTATTGTGTGAATTATATGGTTGTCCAAAGTGGTTGTGTGAGATGATGTGAGTTGTGGTGGGGGAGTCCCTGTGGATCGATTCCCAATAATAAATTTAGAGTCCCTAAGCATGGAAAACTATGAAACTAATGTGGGCTGTGGTGGGAAGGGTCCATAAGGGTGGACACCTAGAAAACCAACAAGAGTATTTTTTGTTAGAAAATGAACCAACCAATAGATATAGATGGGATAGTTAATACCCTATGGATTGATAAATATTTGGTGTTGGATATGTGATCATGAGTTTCCTATAGGTGGATATCTACTTGGTGATGGTGATATTACACCACGTTCCCTATAGGTGGATAACTACTTGGTGACAAAGGTATTATAGTGCTTCCCCTATGGGTGGATAACAACCTAGTGTTAGATATGTGATAGTAAATTATATTTATATAGATAACTAAATGGTGATAGAGATATTATAATGAGTTTACTATGGGTGGATAACTACTTGATTATTGACATATTATAGTGTGTTCCTAGGTGGATTTCTACTTAGTGGTGGTGACATTATTGTATAGTCCCTATGGATGAAGAAGTACATGAGGATATTATTTTGTGGTCCTTAAAAGGTTTATTAAGATAAAATAAAACTTATTCAAGTAAAAAAAGATTTAAAAAACCATAAACCATGATTTTCCATGATTTGAAACTAAAACTATAGGTAATATAAAATAAAGAACTTACCATACACTAAAGATTCCCAAACCTCCCATCCTAAATAACATGCACGATGAAGATCAAAATTAATAATTGTAAAGTAATATTCTCACAATGATAGTATTCCAGTACCTTAGGTGTAAAGGATGAAGGAAAAGAGATATTAAACTAAGGAGAATAAACATGAATTCTAAAACTATTATCATGGATATGACTATTTTATTGTTGGGGCCATAACTTTAAATTGTTGTGTTTTTATTAATATTGATATTTGGGAGTCATATTAAGTGTATTAAATCTTATATGTTTTTTGAATTTTTTTTAAGTTAGGTTTTTTAGGGTTTTTGAGTTTTTTTCGAAGGCATGGAAACACCTTGTGGTCATGATGTTTGTTTTTAAGAAAAAAAATATTCATAAGTTTGATGGAGGACTTTGTAAATCTAGTTCTCAGTATTTATATGGTTAAACCAAGAAATTTTAAGGTTTATAAGTGATCATTAAAGGTTATTATGATATCAAAAGGTTCATTATATGATTTACCTGGCTTTGTAATGTTTATTAAATGGCTGACCAACAGATTTTTTAAGGTTCATCATAAGTTTGATAAGTGGAATTCATAAGGTTTACCTATGAACATTATAAAGTTCATAAAGTATAATTCGTAAGTTTTATTAGTAAATACCATAAGGTTCACTACCTTTATGAAAATTGGAATTTAAAAGGAATCTTTAGAGGAAGTTAGTAAGAAATGTTTCCTTTTTTCTTTTTCAAATAAGGAAAATCCTGGGTAGTATAAGCGTGGTCTATAAATTACAAAATATTATGATAACATCATTGAACTATATGTATATAAATTCATTCCAATATTCATGGAATATTATGTAGTAGTATTTTTTGTAATTTAATTAGAGGATCTGTGTAGATTTTGTATATGTAAAACCTCCATTGGAATCAAATTGTCTGAATACATACATAAAGAGTTTTTAAATTGTTTCATGATGATAATATTTAATATTCAATGTTCTGGAAAAATTTAATAATTAAATGGGAGATCATGACTTATATTTTAAGGATGAATCAGTTGTGAGATTTGTAGAGTTACCATATTAGAATATGGGAAATATTTAATGGGATTTTTTTGAAGAATGTAGTATATAGAATTCCATTGGAAACATTGAAAATGAATGAAAAAGAGTGTGCTTCTTCATTATATATAAATAACTAGAATTAAAATAAGAATAAAAAATCATAGGTTAACAACAACCTTGTAGGTTTTAGTTTTCTTATTCCTTAAACTAGGGTATAAAAAACATGTATGTATTAATCTTTTGTATTTTCCTCGACTAAAATTAGTACCCAAGAAGTCAATAAGGGGAAGTGATTATGAGATTAACACTAAAAACTTCTTAGTCCTTTGAAAAACATATAGTGGAGAGTGTTTCATCCTAGTAAGTTAACACACTATCAAAACACTATTGACGTATGCTCCTTGGATTATCCATTTGGGGTGAACCAAATAAAATCTCTTCTTCGAATTTTTATTTATATTTTTTATATGTTGTGTTTACATGAAAAAGAAATAATAGATTTATTCTTATCTTGATAACATGATATAAAGATATAAATAGATAGAAAATAAATTCACACCCTAATTTACCTCACTCTTCTGTTGTGTCTGAGATTAGGTTGTAACAAGTGTTATCAAAGCTAGGTAATAAGAAAACAAACCTGAAATGAACCTAAGGATTGGGTGGACACACCTAAGAGGGGGGATAATTAGGTGATTTATAATTTTTTCCCAATTTAACTATTATTTAAACTTTAACCCCCTTTGGTTTTGAACATTTGCTCCTAATTATGATATTTGGATATATTTTAGTTCTACCATGTAATCAACACCACAAGAAATGATAATAAAGTAGATAAAGTTGTCACATAATCCTTTTAAAAGGTTTAACTCTAAGGACTAATATTTTCCATGATTGTATATTTTACCCAATCATGAATTTTCTAATATAATCAATCTCATACTAAAATGGGTTTAGTATATCTCACACCTAAAATTGCTCGAATCTCACTGGAATTATTTTTCCATATTTACACTATAATTATTTCAATAGCTTGCCACTATAGTCATTTAGTGCCACTATAATCTTTCCACATACCCAAAGACCCACTGGTTCTATAGATCCACACCATGTATATGAAAGTGTTTTATTTCAATAAATTTTTTATGTTGATCAAAAAATATACTGAGGATGATTTAACATTAATAAGTTTGATCTCCTTTAGCTCAAAAAAGAGTCTTAAAAATCTATATATAATTCAAGAATGATGCATGCAAATAACTTACCATTTCTATATTTTCTTCATAGTTATTTAAAAAAACCTACTTGGATTTATAAACTCAAACTCTAGATCCTATGATCATTATGAATATTGAAACTCCTTTTTTACTGATGGTATCAATACAACATATATGAATAACAATATCACAATTTATCTTTTCCCTCATCTCATTTTTTCACAAATTCTCTAATAATATATGTTATAATAAATCATCCATACTTTCTATTTGATACCAAATTTATCTTCACTTTAGAATAGGATCATCGTCATCATCATCATTATATTATTATTTTTATTTGATATTTCTTCAAGATATCACACACAAACTCATCTATCATTTTTTTAAACTATCAGATAACTTCTCTCTCTATTGTTTTTACCTTTATTCATAAGTAAAAAAATTACTTTTTAATATTATTCAAATATAAAAAATATTTAATAAAATTATATTCTATGATTTTACATTTATCTTTCTCTAACATTTTATCAATCTCTTGTACATGGGTTTCTCCCATGATCATGAATATTCCTTTTTTCTATAATAATTGCCTCATTATAAATAATATAAGTTCCCTTATCTCTTTCTCTAATACACATTTATCTCAGAAAAAAATATCTCCCAAATTCTTCAAGAAATCCTCAATAAAATTATATTATTTTTCAATAAAATTCCACTAAAATCTATATCATATATTTCATTAAAGGATGTATTAAAAACATACATGAATAACATTTTTGGCATAATGAATTATCTTTATGGTTTGAAAACCAGTAGAATATCATAACTAATATGTATATCCATCACATACTCCATCTTATCTTTAGAAATCATTCCTATCTTGAATAATATTCATTTAAGACATTTAAAACATTAAATTTCAACTCTAGAATCTTTACAATTTTTATTCATTTCCATATTTGATAATTTGAAAGCATCTCATTTTCAACCTCTTTTATTTATCAGAAACTCATATCAACATTTATATTCTCTTTCTTAGACAATCAATCTTGAATTAATTTTTTTTGATGTTTTAATGAATTAAATTTAGCATCAAAAACACCACAAAACATTTTCATTTGAATTATAAATTCTGAAAATTCCATTTTAACTATAATTTTTTCACTTACTTCCTCTAGATATTAACATTTTCGGAATAGCTTAAAAACAGCTTCTAATAATTTAATTTCTTGAATTACACACCCTTTTAGGTGTTTTTTATTTTTAAATCATTGATGTAAAAATCTTTCATCTTCTTAAACAATTTATTCTTTATAAATAAATTTTAGAAACTTCAATTTTCATTTAGTAGAAAAATTATAAGTATATAATAACTCATACGCCAACCAAGATTATTTATATGAATTCTGATATGAATCATACACATAATTAAATGAATCATACACAAATTGATTTCAATTTTACACCAAGCCACATTAATTAAATGTTGATCAGGATTACTCATACACAAACTCTAAATCACTTGTGCGTAACTCCTACCTTCACCACATTTTCACCATATAGATAAAAATGACTCATACATAGAGTCAGAATGATTCATAAACATATTCCAGGATGTTATAACTCATACATAGAGTCTAGATGACTCATAAATATATTCCAAAATTTAGCCAAATTTCCATTTAAACTCTAAAATCCATAATATCTTCAAATTAACTCAATACTACTTCATCTCAACTCCAATATTATCAAACACTTAAACTCAACTCATAATATTTTTTGTAATTTATCAAATATTCTGAAACCTTTTAAAAAATATTCCTACTATCTCTTATAGTAAATTTACCTTTCTTTGAGTTCTCCAATATAACTCACTATACCTTTAACTGAAGATTCAAACTAATTCACTTTCAAACTTTATCCACAGGACCATAAACATTATCCTTTATGCTAGATTATCATAGGATGGGTTTTGTAAAATACAAAACTTAAACCTCCACTTAATGTATCTTTAAAATATTTTTATAATGTATTCTTCAATGTGTTCACCCAACCAACTTATCAACTATTTATGACTATAATAGACAAAACATTTACACACTTCAATTCTTTTCTTTGACTTGGGGACTAGCTATTCAATCATTAGATGTATGCAACTACTACATTTAATCAATCCAACTATTTTCTTCAATAAGTATCCTTACTTTACTTAACCAAGCATAGGTAGCTTCACTTCATTCATTGGGTGGATAATTCAATCAATCACCCATCATCCACACTCATTTAATTTCTCATTTTCACCACATTTATTGACAAAAAATACAACACTTGATTAAAAAATCCACTTGGGCTCTCCAAAATCCATTATTATATTTGTTTTCAATACCAAATTTGTTCCAAGTTAAATGTTACTCTTCACCCATAATTGAAAATAAATGAAAAGAGGAAAAGTTTTTCTCCCCCTTATTTATATATTTTGTGAAAGGGAAGGATTATTCTCATCTTTGTTAAAAACTAATGTCTTATACCCTCTGATCTCCATGTTTCTTCATTCACACCTCTCTCGAGAGATCCAGTCAAATCCATGAGATAAAATAAGTACCACATTTTTCTCAATAATGAACCTTAATTAAATCAACTCTAAGTGTACATGGGTTATCCTAGTATAGAAAAATAGTAATTTTACTAATTCATAAAATCTATCTATATATATTATTCAATGTGATACCAACTATTAATTAACTTATTTAGAGATAACCAATATATTTTAAATATGTTTTTTAAACCTACACTCATCTAAACAAAAAACATAAATAACATTCTAATTTAATTAAATATATTCTCCATTTTTTTAGACAATAAACCCCCTTGATAAATTGAATAAATATATTAAAAATAGTGATTTATAGAGTGAAAATCATTCCACATCTTCAAATTTTTATAGGGCTATCCAAATTCCATATTTATGTATAAATAATAAATATTTAGAAGTATGGTCTTATTTAAGAGCTCCCACTTAAGTTATGATCTCTATACTTCTTAATTATGGAAATATTATTAGATATAAATACTCGAAGAAATATTTTTTTGAGTTGATGTCAGATACTAATTGAGATATATCAGGTAATGTATTGTAAGAATACATCAAGTTCCAATTGAAAACTTCTTTATTATGGCTATCTTTCCTAACTATATAATAATAAAAACCATCAACATATTGTTTTCATGATTTACCTTCAATTAATTTTTTTTTCAAGATAAAAACCTAACTATGTGTGGGAATAAGATAGGCCTTCTATCATCTCATTAGTTATTGCATTTGGGTTGAGTCTTATTTATTAAACTGAACAATTTCTTATCAATATCACTAAAATATTTAAAACCCTTCATTATTTATTTCTTCTTGATTTTATAAATCTATTAAACATGGGGAAACATGGTTTTATCTTCCTTTTAAAATTTATTTATGGATGAAATAAATGTCTTGACTTTATTAATCAAGTCATTGTCACTCCTTTCAACCCTATCCATCTTCTTTGGAAACTCAAAATAATCAAGCTATATGAAAAAACACTTTTGAAACATGATCAACATTCATCTTAAGTGTGTATTATTTTCCATTAGAAACATATTTAGAATTATAAGTAACTGTTTCTTTACCTTTAGCTTTAACCAACTCCAACTATCTAGGTGAAAAAATGTTACACATTTTTAGAGTATGTACACACATATTTCACCTTCCAAACAAAATTTCATCAATATTAAACTTAACATTTTTTTGGAATCCTCTCATCCTCTTCCTCAAGGATGTATTATACTCATCCAATCTTCTTATTTATCTCATTGATTGAATCTAATAATGATTCCATATTACTCCTTTTTCAACTTGATGTTGATGATCATTTTACATTGGTCTATGATATGGAATTTTCTAAAATAATAAAAGCATCTCTTCAATTTTGGTTTCAAATCCTGACCAACTTTCTTCTTGGGTGTGAATTTATCAACTTTATTCTTCTCTTTTTTCTCCAAGATAGTTTTTCGGCTTTACTATTCCATTTATTCAATTGTTGTGTCCATTTATTCTTATCAATATACGATTCATTTTGGGGTGGTATATTCTAAAGTTCCTCATTATAGTGACTGTTTACATTACAATATTCAAATTAGTTATCAAGTGAATCAAATCTATTTTTAAAAAATTGATTTTTTTTATTTTGTGAACTCTTCATCTATTTACTAGGTTTCCTCTTTATTCTGGCATTTTTACCATAGTTTTTTAAATTCTATGACTTGTATGTGTTGACATATTATACCAATATTCAGTGGGCCTATTCCCAAACCCATGTTAACATGAATAGTATCCAAAAAATATTCTTCTTTTATAGTTGATGTAATCAGTCCAATTTTAACACATTTATATCTTTGGATAGATTCACCATCTTTTCAGGATCCATTTAGAAAAATTCTATTTGTAAACTCAGTAACATCTACCCTTGATGTTTTTGTCTGGTTATCATTATTTTTCTCCTTCTACATGTAACTATATTTTGAATTTAATCATGAAACAATCATCAATATAGGTTTGATGAAAACAGATTCCTATGGACTTTGGGATAATTGTTTCCATAATCATGAGGTGTATGATTATATACATGTTCTCAAGATTAATTTACCATTAATATGTGTCCATTTTTAGGGAAAAACATTTTTGAGACCTATGTGGAAGTAATCATTTTTCAATATCCTAGAAAGTTCCAGTTCGTGGAACTTATATATTTTTCCAACTTTACCTATAAATATAAACACAAAAAATTGGAGGATATATTTCCAACTAAACTAATTTTAATATCTCTTCCCAATATCTCTTCAACTTCTAAATTTTTTATTCATGCATCTTGGTAATATAGTGTAGTAGAATTTTAATCTCTTCCACTCTTTTTTATTCAACATGTAATTGTACATATTTGACTATCACTATGACTTTATGTATCTTTTATAATAAGTGGAATATATTAATGATAGTAGATTTAGATATATAATTCTCACAAACTATTATTTTCAAGTATTGAAAATAATGAAAATATCTTTCTTTTCAAAGTGAGGGAGTTTCATCATTTTCTCTCACTAGTTTAGTAAGGGTGTTGGATATGACAACCCCTTTAGCCAATGATTCTTCCATGGAATAAACTTCTTTATCTACCTATAATTTATCATTAAATAGTCCTATGATAAACTCAAGTATATAAGATACTATTTTAAAAGGAACCTTATTAAAATAATACTTAATATTAGAGTATAAGTCATCAACTATTTTTATTATTTGATTCTATTTATACTCTATACAACTTATACTAGAATCAACAAAAAGATCTTTGTTATTAACTTATTTAGTTGAGTACATACTGATGTGGTATGATTAAAGTATTGGTTGATAATTTCCATCATTCAAAATTTTCCCCACCTTCTTAGACTACTTTTACATCCTATTTTTAGTGTCTTATAAGCGACTTCAAATTCTATATAAAATGTGATGAAACTAGCCCATATGATGACCTTTGAATTTAAATTTTTTACTTTATAAAAATATCATAAAAATACCAAGGTAATATAAATAATATATAAATAGATGTAACCTAGGCTTAGATACAACTTCAAATTCCAAAAGGATCAAGTGGACACATATGGGGGGTGGGGGTAAATTAGGGGATACCTAATTTTTACCAATATTTATATCTTCTTTTAACTTTAAACCCATTTTCCATGAACCTCTATTTCCAATTAGTACTATTGGATCTATTTTAGTTCAAAAAAGAGATAAATACCACATGAAATTATAATAAAGCAATTAAATATAGAACAATTTATTTTTACAAGGTTCAAATCTAAGGCCCACTCCTTTCCTTGATTGGTCTTTCACCTCAATCACAAATTATCCACTATAATCAATCTTATATTACAATGGGTTAAGTGTATATCAATGGTTTCCAACTATATTCACCGAGTCATACTATGATATCTCTACATACTCAGAGTCCCACTGGTTCTATGGATTTACTCTATGCATATGAAAGTGTTTTCTTTTGGTATATTTTTTAATTAGATCAAATGATATTCTCATGATAATTTAGTATAAATTTTTTTCTCTCATTCCTATCAATAAAAAAGACCTCAAATTATAGAAATTCATTAAGAACAATGTATGAAAGTAGATCCCTATTTATTTCTTAGCTTTATAGTTCTTTAATCAAACCTACTCACCCATCTTTCTCAAATAAAACTCAATTTTCTATAGTTATCATAAATCCAACAACTCCTAATTCAATGAAGGGATTAATATATTAGGTATGAACAACTATAATTAAATGGATATTTTCTCTCATTTTCTACTATACTTAAATAAAAATAGATGTCACATGATCTAGTTATTATTTTAGCTCCAATTCCCATATTATATTTACTTCAGAAGAGGGTCAATGTCATCTTATTCTTCTTATTCTTTGAGAGTTCTTTAGGATATCACATACAACTTAACTCTAACTTTTTCTAAACTCTTATATAATTTCTCACTCTCTTATTTTCTCTTTAATACATATATCACAAAAAAAATTCTATACTATTTAAGTATATAAAATCATCAATCAAATTCCATTCCATGATTTCACTTTTACTTTTATCTCACGTTTTCTCAATATTCTATATGTTACTGTCTTTCACAATTTTGAATATTCATTCTTCTCAAATGGATTCCTCTTGATAAATTATAGATGTGACCCAAAATATATCTCTTAATCATTTATCTTGAGAAGAAAATATTCCATATTGTTATATAAATCTTCATGAAACTTATATTCTTTTTTAATGCAATTCCACCAATATCTATAGTATATAATTCTTTCAAGGTTGTATTGAAAATATACAATAGAAACACTTGTGGCCTGACACTTTCTCTTTATGGTTTGATATCTTGCATAATATCATAAAAAAATTGTATATTCATCACAAAATCTACCTACAAACTAGAATATTATTCCCACCATGAATTAAATACATTTGTGATATTTAGGACATCTAAGTTTAGATCTAGCATCTTCACAAATTTTCTTCATTTTTAGATTTGATAATATAGAATCATCTCATTTTTAACCACTTTAATTTCTTATAATCTCATATTAATATTGATATTTTATTTATTAGACAACTAGGATTGAATCAAAACATTCATTTTATGTTTTAAACAATTATAATTAGCATAATAAGCATCAAAAATCATTTTCATCATAATTATAAATTCTAGAAACTCCATTTCATATTTAATTTATTTCATAAACTACTTCTAATTTTGATATTGTTCTCTATAGTTTTAATAGTTTCTTTTCATAATTTATTATATTTAATTGCATACCATTATAGGATTTTGTGATGTTTAGGTCACTGAAGAAAAACTATAACATCTTTGCAAAAAATTTATTCTTTAGAAATAAATCCTAGAAAATTAAATCTTTATTCTGCGGAAAACATGAAATTTTCTAAGTATAAAATGACTCATATGTAGACTGTTATTACTCATATACATTTTCAGATGACTTGTATGTCAAATGAAATGAATCATACATAGATTTATTTGACTTGTTCACTGATCCAGATAACTTATATGCAACTCAGATTGACTCGTATGCAAATTATGAATCACTCATACATTGTTCATTCATTTTCGAAATTTTCATAACAAATTCATAAATGGATCATACATAGGGTCATAATGGATCATACACATATTTAATGATGTCATAAATTATTCATATAGTTATAATGGCTCATACCCATATTCTGATACTTATCCTAATATCTTAAAATTAATTCAAAACAATTTCAACTCAAATTTAGAATTCTCAAACACTTCAGATAACCTTAGATTAATTTTGTGAATTTATGAAATATTCCAAAAAAATTTAAGAAATAATCCTAGATTCTCTTGGAATACATTTAATTTAATTTTAGTTCTTCAATGCAACTCACTACACCTCAAATTACAGCCTCAAACTCATCCACTTTCACCCTTTATCTAAGTGAGGTTTATCCCTATATATAGAATCCTTTATTCTAGATCATCATATAATGGGTTCTCAATAACTCAACACCTCAATATCCACTTAAGATATCTTTAATATTTTTTCATAATAGCTTCTTTAATCTATTCATGCATCTATCTTCTCCAATATTTTTGGCTTCAGTTGGAAATAATTTTTCACAATTTAGTACTTGTCTTGGAATTAAGGACCTATTATTCAACCATCAAAAGTACATGGTTTCTAAATTAAAGCTACCCAAACATGTTCTTCAAGTATGAAGCTTAATATATTTTCCTAAAGAAGTATGGGAAGCTTCACATCATTTATTGGGTGGATATTTTATTCCATCACCCATTACCAACACACAATAAATTTCATATTTAGATAAAATGTATTGAAAAAAATTACAATTCTAACATCACAAATACAATTGGCTACTTCAACATATATTATCAAAAGTTTTAATATATGGATAAAATGATAAATTAAAAAGTATTAACCTTATTTGATGGGTAAAACTCCTAGATTTGTAACAAAAAAAATGATATCATACATATGCTCTCTTAGACTCAAAGACTTATCTACTATGGTTCATGGAGTTAAAGTTAGTGATGCTTCGAAATTATCCCTGACCAAAGTAGATATTAAATTGCATGATTCTAATGATAAAGCTCAAAATGTGTTATTTGGTGCCTTATAAAATCATATATACATGAAGTTGAAGAGTTCCACTACAAAAAGTCTATATGGGATAAGTTTGGTAATATCTATGAAGGAGATAATAAGGTTAAATATGAAAGGAATAAAGTTTTACATAATAAGTTTGATGATATAAAGATGTATTCAGATGAGAACATTGATGGAGTTTTGAATCACATTATTTAAGTGGTTGGAGCTATCTGAGGACTTGGTTAAGAAAGAAAATATGTTAATATAGTGAAGAAGGTCTTGAAAAGGTATCCGTCTCTTTAAAACCTAAATATATCATCTATTTAAGAAATAAATCTATCTAAACTATCTATATATGATTTATAGAACAATTTCGTGGAATATGAGGTGAGAGTCAAACCATAATTAATTAAAAATCATTAAAATAAGGAAATTAAATTAAAATCCATAGAGAAAATTTATATCACTAAAGATAGAGATAAAGAGGAAGACGTGGATTCAAAATTTTTGAATTTTTTGGAAAGTATGTTCAAAAGAGATAAGGAAATGTTTGAAAATAAAGTAACCTTAGATTGTTTTTGGTGTGGTAAGGTTGGTAACATTGAAAAAAGGTTTACTAAATTATTTAATGTTGATAAAGAATAATTAAGAACCATTAAAAAAAACAATAAGTAAGTTTACATTAAAAAGACACTTTTAAGTATAGAAACTCTTCAAAAACGTTTCGGAGGAAAATACTTTTGATAAAGGAGGATGAAGTTGATAAATACTACTTATAAGAGGAACTAATTGTATTAAAATTTGATAAATATGATACCATGATGGATACTAAGGAAAAGGGTGATGAAAATTATGTGTGTATTTTTAACCTCAATATTGAATTAGAGGGATCTCTTAAAGAGATTGATAACCAAATAAATAAAATAGAAATATTAGTGGGATTATAAATGAATATTAAAAATATATGGATCAACTTATGGTTTAAATTAACCAATTATATATGTAGTTATATAATTAACTATCAAGTTAACAAATCACAAGTGATGTTGTGGAGTTAAAATTAAAATTTGAAGAGAAGAATAAGGTAATTGACGCCCTTAATAAAATTTTAGAGGAAAAATAAAAGGGGATTGAAGATCTTGAGGAAGGAAAAATTAATTTGGGAATTAATCTTGAATATGAAAAAAATTTAAATGAATAAAGTAAGAAGATACTTTTTTGAAATTCTCCAATGTAGAACTATTATAAAGGGACAAATGAGACATTGAAGGTGTTGAAATTTTTTGAATGATTAATGAAATAATAACATGATTAAGAGTGGAGTTGGATATGATGCTGAGACAATAAAAACTTGTATAAAAAAACTTAATGAAAAGGGAAGAATTTTTTTTAAGATCATACAAATAATTTTAGGAACAATAAATAACCAAGGATTTTATAAAAATATAGAAAAATGTGGAGAGGTGAAGGCAGAAATATATTTTCCCTAAATAAGTGTTTGTTTTTTGGTTTCCTTGGTCATACCATAACATAATATATAAGCATAGAAATATACTCAAGTGGAGAAGAATATTTGGATAATCATATAAGGATCATACAATATTTTTCTCTAAAAATACTAAACTCTTTTCATGTATATTATCTTCACTATTGTAAAATTTGGAAAAAAGAAATTGACTATAGGAAAAGAAAAAGTAGAAATTGATACCATGAAAATTAAATTAATATGGGTATAAGGAAATTTTACTTGATTTATCTAAAAAATAGTAATTTTCTATCATAATAAAAATGAAAATATGATGGTGCTACCTATTCTAAAGATAGAAATGAGATACCATCTTGTACCCTAACTTGATCGAGTATCTCTTGAAAAAAAAGAAGACGAGGGAGATGTAATAATTGTATTAAGATTCTTGAAGGTATACAAATAATAATAGAACCTAGATTCATAACAATTTATTGATGAGTGGTGTTTCATGATTCCCTCATCAAATGAATTTTTTAACCCAAATTTAATTTAGTAAAGTGAGACACTTATTTTATATGAATAAGAGAGTGTTTTGGGTCTGATCTTATTTTGTTTAATGGATTTAGTGTGTGAAAGTAATGGTTTTATTTGGATAGATTTAAATTTATCTTTTAAATAATGTATCCTAACCTTGGATATCCCCTCACCTGGCCTGATAAATCATTATTATATTCTTTTACTCTCCAGTTCTCTCTCAAATCAAGTGAAACCTCACTTGATCACCCTCTATTAGTTATTTTTGCTTAATCAAACAGATGTGATAATAATTAAAACCTATGATATTACCTATATTAGTGATATGATATTGATAATTACTCTCATATAAAAACCCAAATAATGATTTCAAGAAGAGGATATAACCTTAGTGGACCATGTGTGAAATATAGAGAAAGTGGGAAGATGAATTTGAAATGAAAATAAGTAGTGAAACATATTAACATATAAAAAATGAAAATAAATACATAAAGAATAACATATGAGGTGAAAAACTGAATTGATAAATGTATTAATGGGTTGGAGGTTAAGGCTAAACTCCTTGGCTCAAACACTAATGAATTATAATTCCATCACTAAAGTATTCAAAAAAAATCAATGAAGGAAAATAATAAAGTTGTAAAAAACCCCGACTTGATTGAGAAATCATGGAATCCACCCCTTCCTCAATGAATTTTTTTTTATTTAAATAGAGAAAATTAGTGTTATTGAATGTAGTATCTTCGAATTTTATATGAGACACATATAATCATACCCCTTATTGTATTCTGAATCTTCAAGAATTTCCTAGAATTTATTGCCCTAATTATCTCTTTATTGTTTTTCCATGTGTAAAGCTTGAGAGTTGATATTTCTTCACTTGAGAATCATTAGAATATTATACTTGAAGCATTCCCCTCCCATGATAAAGCTCTATAATTATTTTGGAATAATCTGAGTAGATGTGGTTTTCTAAATCACAGGTGTATTGGAAGAATGGTTCTATTGGGTGTGATCCTATGATGAGAAAGATGAAGCTTGTATTAGGTGGTGTGAGTTTTAGCGGTGGTAGTCCTAGTATTTGTGGACTTAAAGTCTAGTCTAGGTATCAGTTCACTTGGGTGTCAATATGTAGAGGGCTATGACATGGGATTTAATAGAGTGGGGATGGGTTTGTTGAATAGGAACAATCACTTATGGTAGGGATAGTCATGGTCAACCATGAAGAAGGAGGTGTGGTCAGTTGAAGATCCTTTTTTCGATAGATTGGATGGGGTATTGTGTTATTTTGAATGATCTTGAAGTATATTAAGAAGTGAAACTTGAGTTATACCTTTGCAATAAATCCTCATAGCTGATTTTTCAATTTTATCTTATGGTGGTTAAGATGGCGGAGGTGTAGTATCTTGAAAAAATTTCAATTTTTTCATACACGGTAGGTTAGGAATAGTGGATTGATCGACCATGGGGTCTTCATGTAATAGCTTATTACCATTAGACTTTCATTATGACCCTTTTTTAAATTTATCACACATGGTTAGTCAGCTAACCATGGGTTCTCTTCATGAAGTCACTTGAGTTGGTCATGTAGTATCTTGATAAATTTTCTAGATTTACATGCATAATCACCCAAGGCATGATAGGTGTATCAACCGTATAAAGGAGGTGCCACAGTTTCTTAAATTCACAATTTTTTTATCCTTAACTTGTAATAGAGAGAATCCAATTTAGTGTAGGCTTTATTTATATGATTCAAAATTATTTAAAACATTAAACATCAGAATATAAGTATTTTAGAATTAAATACAATAAAATTAATATATGGATTTATAAATGTCTAAAATAAAATTTAGGATTAAATCCATTCCATATTTCATAATTAATGTGTTTATTTTCAGTAATTGCAGAAATTATTAAAACATTAAAAATTAAAATTTAATCCATTTAAAAATTTAATTTCAGATCAAAATAATATGAAAAAATGGTCAATTTACCTAGGGTTTTCAAGATAATGGGGTTAAATTTATTGAAATATAATCAATTATTTTTAAATATTGGATCACATCATGTGTTTCCATCCCACATGAATGGAAATTAAAACACTTTAAAAAATTATGAAAGAGATATTCTATGGTACTATTAGGCTTAGAGATAATAGTGTATTAAAAATAAAGAAAAGTATTGAGTCATAATTGGTAGGATATGAAATAAAAAACCTAGAAGTACTTATGATGAATGTATTGAGGGAAAACATATTAAGCATAATTTATTTGTGTGACTATGTGTTCAGGGTTACTTTTAATTATAATGGTATCTTAATCAAAATCACTATTGGAAAGTCTCATATATAAAGTTAGTGATCTGAGGGTAATATCTACACAGTTGATAATAAAGAAAATTAACATTTTCTCTTGGTGTAAGAAGGAAATAGTTTATTGCATCAGTGGATGAGATATATTAACCCGTAAATCATTTATAATATTTCCTAAATGAAATCAAAATTGAACACTTAAGGTTTTAAGTGTGACTAAGAAAATATCTTCAATACAGCATGAAAAAAATAGTATGTAATCCCTATTGATAAAAGAAGAACAGAGAATCAAACTTTGACAACTTATTCCACACTAATATTTATGGGATGATAAATATTTATGTATGCATGTTGAAAAATAATTCATTCTATTTTTCAATGTTTATAGCCAAATGAAATTTTTGATAATTATGCTTAGATTGAGTGAGGTGATAGATTGCAATAAGAGATATGGAAAGAGAGTAGAGAATGAAACATGGTACACCATCATGAATCTATAAACATATAATGTAATGGAATAAAAATACATTAAATTTCAAAATTATTTTCAAAAACATGATATCAAGCACAAAGTTCCCTTAGTTAGGAATCCATAAAAAATGGGGTTGTTGAATGAAATAATTGAATGATGAATAATATAGAAAACATGATATTGAATGAGTGTTGTTACTCATAAATATTGGAAGGAGGTAGTGTATATTATTATATAGATATAAAACTGATCTTTTCTAATACCTAAAGAATAACATACCCATTATGAAAGGTTTTATGGGAGAAATCAATCACTAAATCACTTTTCATTTTTTGGGTGAAAATATTACATTTGAAATAAAGAAAGAAATAAAGGAAAATATGGTGATTTTATCAACAAAAGAGTTATCTTGTTCTATTAAATAAAAATAAAAGCCAATAAATTCTCAACAAATGTTGGAAAAATTATAGAAATAAATGATATAAAGGATATTGAGGAGAGAGAAGGTAAAAAAATTAGAAGCTTATTTTTGGGTGAGTTATGTGAATAAGATGGTGTAACTAATAAAAACATTGATATTGTATAAAGATAGTCAAAGTATGAAGACTCATAAGTTAAATATAAATGGGAACCATATGTTAAATAGATTTAGACTATACCTTAGAGAAAAAAAGAGGATAAAGGTTGATCCATCTAATTTTATTAGAAAAAGAAGTGTACCAACTTATAAATTAATGATGTGGTCAGTCAATCATTCTTCTCTATTGTCTACTACAAAACCTACGATTAAAATAATCCATGAAAGATAAATCATGGGTAAAAAAATAAATGATAAGATGGAGAATATTTATAAAATTTAGACATGGGAACTTACGGAGAGACCCAAAAATCTTAATGTGATAAGAAAAGAATTGATATTCCAAAATAAATTTGATTAAAATATAAAAATGGTTCAAAATAAACTCGGTTACTGTGAAAAGGCTATTAAAAAAGTGAAGGGATCGATATTGAAGAAACCTTTACACATATAGCCTAAGTTGAGTTAATAAAAATTCACATAGTATTGTAAATCCAAAGTGGCTATAAAATATTTCAAATGGATGTAAAAATAGATATCTTGATTATATTTTTTAAAGAGGATTTATATATTGATAAATAAATGAGTTTCTTTATTTAAAGTGATAAAGGAAAATTATATTGACTGAACACGGCCTTGTATGGTTTAAAATAATAAAATTGTGCATTGTTTTCCCGATTTGATTCATACCCAAAGAAACTAGAGTCTAAAAGGGGCTGTTTTGGACACTAATTCAATGTGAATACATAAAAATAAGAACAATTTATGGTTCTATTTTATGTGGATGATATTTTTTTGTAGGAAACATATAAAAACCTTAGAGGAATTAACCAAGTTGATGAGTTTATAAATAGAAATTTCAATGATTGGTGATCATACTTATTTTTTTAGAATGTAAGTAATTAAAAATAAGATATATAATGTATCTCATAGTTATATCCTAAAAATGGGTTTCTTAAGAAGTTTTAAATGAATAAATAAAATCCTATGTCAACTCCCATAATAGTTGGAACTAATCTCAAGAAACTTGAATATGGAAAGACAATTGATCTAAATTTATATAAAAAAATATATTAAGTCAACCATAGTAGACAAAAAATCATACATACATTTACTATATAACATTTTTTGTAACCTTATTTCAAATTATTACAAGGGATAAGAATGTATAAATAGTGAAAAAGAATAATGAGGTATTATCAAGGTAATAATTCCCATGATTTATTCTTTAGTGAAGAAAAGGTGTATGGGATATCAAACTCTTCTAATACTGATTGATATGGTGCTGCGATGGACTAAAAATACATAAGTTTAGGTGAATTTTACATTGGAACCAAGTGTGTGGGTTATATTAGTAAGAATCAAGAGATTATATCTATAACATCCCACCCCAGCCGATTATCTTGGGATGAGGCAGGGGTGTTACTAACCTTAGGTGACATCCTCAAGACACTGAAGGTTAGATATAAATGGAAATGGATTTACCAAACCTTATGGGGGGATGATTTTACCTCATGAAGAAATATTACAATAAAAACAATGGATGAAAAAAATATGATGTACGAAATAAAAACAAAATAACTAAAATAATAAAACTATATGAAAAAAATAGTGACAATAGAAATAACCATACATAAAAAAGTTTTAAAAACATTAAATCTTTTAGAATACGAGGAAAAACCATGGTGTCACAAATAATTTAGTTATTTTTGAATGTTATAAGTTATTTATTATTTGATTTAAAAGGCCATTAAGAATCATAACTATTTATATTAAAGTCATTATACAGTGATCATATGATTAGTACAAATATATATAGGGTTCTGATAAATCCATTTGACATAGACAATGAAAGTGATGACCTCGACCATTAGGATCATACCCTATGAATCCCATTTATAATAGATTATAATGGAGATAGAATCACTAGGTTATTCGCTTTACCAATCACAATCCAAGATTAAATAACCAAAGCATGAGTGAAACTGTTTATAGGAGAAGTTCAAGATCATTGAAATCATGACCAAAACCATGTTCACTGAACCACCCTAAGAAAATCTCACCATCTAAAACCTTACTATCAGGAACAAACTGTAAGAATAAGGGGATATGTATCTAGACCCTAACAGTATGTGTTTTTTTATATTTAATAAAATAATGATTATATTTATCTTTTATTTGTTTATAATGATTAAATAATAAGTTTTATAAAAATTAGATTTTGATATAACGAAGTACAAATTGTATTTTTAGGATACATAAGGTTTTAATCAAGAAACTATTTTTGATGAATTATATATTTTTAGAAATAAATGAAAATTTAAAAATATTATTAAATATTATTTATAAATTATAAATGATAATAATATTTTATGAAGTCAAATTTAATTTTTATAAGAGTTAAAAAAATTATTATTGTCAAAGAACCAGTGTTTTTCAATAAATGTGAATTTTTATTTAAAAGTATAAATTATCACATTTAGAGAAATATTTTTGAAAAAATAAATATTATTTTATAGATAAGAAGATTGAAATTATCTAATGGTGAATTTTTCATATATTTTTTAGACAATTGATTTTTTGTGTAAAAATTAAATACAATATAATTATATGATTTGTATTATGACATCATTAAAGACAAAAAGTGATGAAATAGATACAATAAGAAGTATCCATGACCAAAATTATTTTTACCCTTTAAAATATTATGCTTTTATGTTATTTAATTTATTATACAAATCCTTAATGAATCCTCCAAAACTTATATTATATTTTATGGTTTTAATATCAATTATTTATGAACATGATAAAATTTCACATATCCAATTGTATTATTTTAATTATTTAGGTCATTATATTTATAAAATAATGAAAAACACTCCTCTTTAGTAGAAACCAAGGTAAAAAATCATGGGAAGGTTTTTGGTTTTGATTACTTTATCATATAGAGTCTAAAACCTATGCTTGTAATTAATAAATAATTCACCTCTATTTTTCTAAAACAACACACCTAAAATCCCATTCCTCTTTACTAAAAACTCTTGGATAATGAATTAAATCTTCCCTAACCACTATATATCCGTCCCAAGGTTCTCCCAAGCTC
This sequence comes from Viscum album, assembly GCA_963277665.1. Classification (NCBI taxonomy): domain Eukaryota; kingdom Viridiplantae; phylum Streptophyta; class Magnoliopsida; order Santalales; family Viscaceae; genus Viscum; species Viscum album. The sequence continues at coordinate 642,316,558 of OY728155.1, read as the reverse complement.
TTAATAATCACCTTTCAATATTTAAGAAGAACATTCTCAAGGTAAGGGATCCTATCCTTATTCTCTTTATTTAAGAACCTTATTTATATTATACCTTTTAATTTCCAATTTTTATTGTTGGGATATATTATTAAACATACCTGATACCATTATTATGATTTTCAAGTTATTAGGGACCGGTTTCACTCTCATTAATTTCGTCTTTGAATCATTATGTACTGCCGTTATAAATATGAAATTATTTTGGGATTTTTATTTCAAAATGAGTATAAAATGAATACCCATCCAAATTTCCACACAAGAGTATTATATATGAAACTATAGTTCATTAATTTGTGACTTAAAATTATTAATTTCATACTTTCTAATTGTGGGATTAAAAGTTATTAAATACATCTTTATGTTTCATGATCAATATGATACACTTATGTTTGTATATGGTAATAATGTGATAGGTGGGACTGGAGTTATATATACCTATAATGAATTGATTTTTTTGTCTCATGAGACATTATATATGGGATTAGGGAGTGAACATAATCCATTATGAATCTTTTTACACCATGTGATGATGTCTAGGAAGTTATCCTTGACTTATGATTATGTTATGTTTTATGTTATTTCCACATTACTACGTAGCCTTGATGTATCATGTAATATCATGAATAATTAATCAAGATTATGATTATCATTACTTTTATGCCATTTGATGTGTATACTAACTCACATGTATTACTTTCATCATTTTATTCTTTTATTATTCCCTTTCTAGGATTTATAGCCCATCCTTTTATTATGTACGTCCCCAGGCTATATTGTACAATTTTAGAAGATCCATGGAATATATTCACTTTTTATGGAGTTTTAAATAATTTTATTGTATTTATTTTTAAATTTAGTATGTTACATACCTGATTACTCAATGAAACTATGCCTCATAATCTATTGGGGTTATACTAAGTGTATCTTTATGCAATAAATCATTAATTAGAGTGTATTAAAATATGGGTTGTCATAGTTGGTATCATAGAAAAGTATAATTATTTTTGGGAATTAGGATTAAAAAACATTAGTGAAAGCCTTAGGGATAAGAATAAACATATGAAAACACCTCTAAATTCTGTAAATTATAGAGTAAGTGGTTTCCAAGGAAATACACCCCTTTATGGATACTACAGGTGGATGTGGATCTCACACAACTATACCTTGGGGTAATAACCCTAAAAATGAAACATTGAGATGGAATATATCATTACCCAGTGTATAAAAATGTTTCTTGATACAAATATTGTTTGACACTCCTTGTGGATATGCTTTTGTATATTCACAAGCTCATTATGAACAATTATAAAGGGAAAAAATTGCCTATAATATATTATATTAGAAAATATATCAGGGATAAATTAGATTAAAACCTATAAATTCATATGTTAAAGAATATATTTTATTTAGGATTTATCAATTTAAATTCCATAGTTTATTTTTTATATGTTTAATAGTTTAAAAAAACTCATCCATAAAGTTTCCTTTTATTTCTAGTCACTGGATAAAATTAAGAAAAATAAAGTCAATAAAAAATGTGAGGGTAAATGAGATGACTACCCAAATGAGGTTACCAACCCAATGGGAGAAAGATTTGGTAACTTCATGCCAATAATTTTTCAATTAACTCAAGTTTTAAACAGAAACATGAATTAAGAGGAATGCCCGAATCCCCCTAAGAAAGAGAAAGTTTCAATTGAGACATTTAATCTAACAACCAAAAATTATAAAAGTAGAAAATTGTATTTGATAGTGTATGTGAAACATAACAACAATTTTAAATAACAAATGAAATATATTTCTTTAAATTTGATCCCTTTGTTAGCTTGCGACACATGCAACCTTGAGTGTAAAGGAACCATAAAATAAGAATATTGTTATAACCTAGATGCTAAATTGGTGGGTATAAATAATACTAACTAAATTATGAAAATTTTATTGTTTCCACATGTATAAAATAAATTAAATGGATATATTTTGATTATCATTTAAAATAATAATCATTTAAAAGAAAAAATGTTTTCTAAACAACTGTATTTGTTTTTCTAAAAGAGAGTTCAGTCGCTCTTTGCACACATAATTTAAAGGTAATTTTTCACCAATTTTATAAAATTTATTAGATAAAATGAAATTAATTTTTAAATAATTATATCAAAATTATCTTAGGGTTAATTTATTAAATTTTTATGAAATGCTTTATTGTTTGATGAATAATGAAAAATACTGATTTTTATTGAAAATATTCTTTTTGTTTCAATAATTTATAAAGTTAAATTATATTTAAAATTGTTTTAAAGTAAAATTTGTTCAATTATGTTACAATTTAACTAATTTAGGTCATTGGAATAAATTTCATATTGAATTTTGAAATTAAACCCTTATATACTTATGCTAATTTCACTTAGGAAACCCGCTTTTTAGTCACATATGTGGGTAAAATTTTAAATTGAATTGAATTTATAAAAATGGCTTCCATATCTTGAATATGAATACTTTATATTATCTAATAATTTAAACATATTTTTAACAAAATGAATAATAAAAACAGTAAAAATTAATTATCGGGGATAAAGTAAAAATGAGTTTATCGGGGGGTGGGGGGGGGGGGGGGGTTAAACTAAGAATATAAGGGTTAAAATTACCTAAAAAGTTATAAAAATTTTATTTTTTATATATATTTAAAAATTATAGTATCCATAGTTAAAACCCAAGGTTATTTGGAATCATTTTTCTTGTTAATTACTTTATAATTTTGCATTTTTTGGAAAATTTTCAAGTAATACTCATGAGGGTTCCCTTTTCCCACTTATAAAATGGAACTCACTATCTTCACTTATACACTCCTATAAATCAATTTAATTGAAAAAAAGATACCAAAATCCCTAAAAAATCCTTATAAATTTCTCAAAAGACCATTCCTAGGGTTCTTAAGAGGAGAACCAAAAGAGGTTTCTCTTAGAGAAGGTAATTGTTTTAGGAAATCTATTTCTTTTTATTTCTTCACTTTCAACAATAAATTTTGTATTAACACTTAAAATATAATAAAAAAGTATCTACCATATATTAAGATGTTATTTTTATTATTTCATAACATTTATCCACCTAATCCATTATCAAATGGGAAATGAAATCATCGATCATGTGTACGGAAGACAACCACCTAGCGAACCGATGTAATTAGTTTTCCATAACCACATTTCAAGGATGGATATAATGATGTATTTAAAAAATTTAAATTATATTTATGATATTATTATACTTATGTAATTATAATTTCACATATACCTTCTTACTTTCTATTTTTTTTAAATACGATAACATCGCTCGTTTGTAAGGAGAACTACCACTTCACGAAGTGATGCGATTCATTTTTCACTTACTCTTTACAAGTAAAGTATTAATGATACATTTATTGACTATATATTAAATATATGATATTATATTTATTATATAAGATTTATATATCACACACTTTCTTATGATTTCTCCCATTAAGAAAATGATAACATCACTCGTGCGTACGTATGACCTACTATCTCGACGAAGAGATGTGATCCATTTCCCATGTTAAAATTTCAATAATGATTATAAAAATTTATATAATAAAAAAATGATATTTATAACATTAATATCATTATGTAGATGGTGTAACTATATGATATGCATAAGAACTGAAAATTTCATGACAAAGCATGAATGATAAAACATTGAAATTAACACCTAAAACAATGAAACAAACAAATGATTATTAAAACAAAGTGGTAAAATATTATAAAAGGATCATATATGATATTAAAATTTTGAATATAGTTGTTATATAAATTAAAAATATTCTTCAAAAAAATTCTAAATTAAGTTAAATCATGTTTAATTAAAGGAAATCATGAGGTAATGGACTTCGTCTCAATTTCCCTTTATTGAGAAATATTTTCTTGTTGTGCACCTACTTTCTTTTATATGGTGTAAATACTTCCCCTTTTATATGTAATATCACGAATTCTTCATACATAATGGTATTTTAAGTTTCAATTTGAATTATTTCATTCAAGTCTATTTTACTTGAACGTTACTATGTGGTAAGGGACTTTGTGTCAATTTCCCTTCATTGAGGTATATTATAATATTACGCACCAAATTTCATTTATATGGTGTTTATAATTTACATTTTACATGTAATATAATTAATCATTCACAATTCATGGTATTTTACATTTCAATTTGAATTTTTTCATTCAAGGGTATTTGACTTGAAAAGTACCAAGTGGTAATGAATTTCTTAACTCAATTTCTTTTCCTTGGGTTATATTACTTCATTGTATTTGATATTATAAGATTATGTATGTAATTAATTTTGATTATCTTATGTTTTGTTTTCACTTGTTTAGTTATATAAAAATTTTACACACATAATTTATTAATTGATTAATTTTCACTTCAACGTTATGATCTTTGTAAGGGTTTATTTCAAAATCTCATTTTAATTGGGATTATTTATACATGAGTTTCCATTGAAGGGAATTATTTGATAATTTTACAATAAACCCATTTTATTTTATTATATTCTGGCTATTCATGATGTTTTCAAGTAATAGAATCATTTTCTCACTCTTTAGTTTTTAAAAATATTGAAAAAATGTTTTATTTAAAATTTTACTTTATTTATCACTTTAGTAAAAAATCCTATTTCTTCCAAAACCAATTTTTCTGAAAAAGTTCTCAAAAATATTTTTAACATTCTTAAAAATAATTTATTAAAGGAATTTTTACCCATGTTTAATTTTTTTACAAAATGATTTTAGAGGAATCTTCATGTAGCTTTCCGTACAATACCTATTTGTACTTTACCAAAAAAGTTAAAGGAATCATTGTTTTAATGCATATGAATTATATAAAATATCCCACCATCATGACCAATGAATGTTCTAAAGCTTACTTTATAAGTTTCAAAGGTTATTTTCAAGGAAAATTATTTTCAAAATATTTTTTGAACTTAGAGTTTTTAAAAGTGATTTTCAAAATGAAAAGAATATTTTCCTTAAGAATGTTTTTAAAGTTATTTTTATATGATTTATATTCATAAATGGAAGATACCCTTTATTTTACATATAATCCACCAAGGATATGTTGTATTCACACCATCCTTATTCTTACTCTAGATTTTTTATGATTATTTTTACTAAGGATAGTTTTGAAATTTACTTCCTTAATTCATTTTTGTAGTCATTAATATTACCTTTAATTATTCACTATCGTATGATCATTGGGTATTAAATTTCCCATAAAAATACATATTATATATCATGGATATGATTATTTCTTAGACCGTGTCTCATTTCAATATATAGTGGTTTACTTTGAAACTTATTTGATTGACTGGAGAAATATTGATAATCTATATTCTTAATTAAATACAAATATTTAATGGTAAGGAATATTGTTCAGGAATTAAATATATTATTTGATTTATGAGGAATTATTTGAACATGAAGAAATTGGTGGGGCCTGGTTATATGTATTCCCTCGATGCATAAGTAGTCTCAGGAGACAAATCAGTTGTCTAGACTTAATTAAATGGGATTCTTGTGTATACCTACCCATTAGTTTTAAACTGTCTTGAGGAAGGTATTGGGAGTAGATGTTTTCATGATGCCTGAGATCATAACATACAATAATTAAGAATTTTTATCATCGATAATTTTGTCATTATTATCCATGATATTTTCACAATGATATTATTTCTAGACACATTTCATTATCAGTTTATTGATTAAATGGCAGGTGTTTTAAGTTATTTACCTTTCCGTATTAATTATGATTTATCCAGTTATGATAGTCATGATATTTATTAAATGGAATGGGTTTTTAGTTATTTACCTCACCATATTGATTATGATCGTCAAATTAATTAAAGGTAATGTGTGTTTAGTTATTTACATTTCCATGTTGATTATACTTAGTGATTAATGATATCTTCCACTGTAATTAACTCTTACCGAGTATTTGAGATAACCCTTATTTCTTTCCTTTCCTAGGAATCCATGAAGTGTAATATGATTTATATGTAAGGATATTCTATAGGGAATAATTTTATTCTCTAAAATTATATTTTGTAATTTGTGTTTTTAAATGTAATATAGAAAACATATATGTATTTAGCTTACTGAGAATATTAAACTATTCGGCACTTTGGGATATGATTCCTTATATATTATTAAAATGCAATAAAGTAAGACACCATCTCTTGGTTTTTGGAGATGGGGTCAATACATTTAGTATTAGAGGAATCTTAATATAAATCTTGGGAACTAGATTTTAGAAAATATAGATTAGGTAACATAACCCTATGATAGAATTTAAGGTTAAGTATATAAGAACATCCTAATGTTTTGGTAATAACTACTAAAAATATAGTCTCTAATTGCGATTTTTTCCACTATCATCTAAAAAAAGAAGTAATTATTGGAGCATTATTAAAAGCCCTAGGATTTTATTAGTGCTATAAAAGATCTGATAAAGGCACATTTAATCATATCAGTTATTTTCTTTATCACTAATAAATGACACCCTTTATTAGAACTGTTGAAGGTATTTATAAAGGTTACCTTTATCAGTTCTAGAAAAATCATACATAGATTGGAATATTACTGCAATGTGATATTAAAATTACTGCACACTACAGAAGAAAAAACAACTACAAAAAACATCAATTACTGGTTGAAAACATTGAATTTAAATGAAATAAAATATACAAATCAAATACAAGGGGAAAACTCTATATTATAAACATTATCTTGTAAAATTGCATGAGTAAGTATAAATTATCCAAATAATGAAAAAAACATGAATGTTATATTCCTTCTTTATTTATCCCCTATCCCCGGTCATGATATTTCCAAAAAAATACCCCATATAGAGAAAAATAATGCAACTATATAAGAAAAAAATTATTATTCTAGTAATATAATGAATAAATAAATTAAACAAAAAGTTTAAATTTTAAACTAAAAATATATACTTTGAGTCATATTAGGAACACTATGCATCGTATTGAGTTGTGGCTGATTCCTGCATGTCACACCATTTCATATTCATCTTCCAGAATTATCTCTATGAAAATTAATTAAATAATTATAATATGAAAATTATAAGGAAATTAATTAAGTAATAGTATATAAAATTATGAGAAAATAACACGATCTCGTTTTCTTGGTTTTGGTGGTGTGATGGATGTTTTAAACTAAAATGACGCATATATATTAAAAAAAATGAAATTTGAGTCATAGCAACCACATCATGTGTTGTATTGACATGAGTTAAATTTATATATGTCATAAATTACTTAGGGATAATTTTACTAAATTATTAAAACATACTGAATGAATTTTCTCGATTTTGAGTATATTAGTTGTGTTTTTTACTATAATGTTATTTTAAAAAAGAAACATTAACTTTGAGTTATACTGGTCACAACATGTGTCAGTTTTATGTGATAATGATTCATAGATTTTAGAAAATTACTTATGAATCATTTTCCTAAATTATCAAGACAATATGAATGTGTTTTCTTGGTTTTCAATGAGTAAAAAACTTTTTGAACTAAAATGTCAATTTTAAACTGATAACAAACACTTTGAGTCCTCCCGAAAAAATGTATTAGATTGAGGTGTGGAAAATTCCTAAACATCACACATGAATTATGGATCCTCTTACTAAGGTATCCAAAATAATTTGAATGCATTTTCTCAGTTTTGAGTATGTCACTTTTCCTTTTTACTAAAATTAATTAAAATTTTAAATAAAGGGCACACATAGAGTCATACTGATTACATAGTGCGTTAGATTGAGGTAATAATGATTCAAACATATCAAAAATGACTTATGGATCTTTTTTTTGAATTATAAAAATAATATGAATGTGTTTTCCTGGTTTTGACTATATCATTTTTTTTACTAAAATTTATTTTTAAACTTGAAACACACACTTGGAGTCATACCAGCCACATCATATGTTGGTTTTATGTGAGAATAATTACAATATTTAAAAAATTACTTATGAATCATTTTAATAAATTATCAAGAAAATATGATCATGTTTTCTCTATTTTCAGTGAGTGACACACCTTTTGAACTAAATTGTCAATTTTAAAATGATAACGGACACTTTGAGTTATACTGGGAACACCATGTATTAGATTGTGGTGATTCTAATTCTTACACATCAAAAATGAATTATGAATAATTTTCCTAAATTATCAAAAACAATATGAATATTTTTATTAGTTTTGAGTATGTCACTTGTATTTTTTTTTCTGAAATTAATGTCAATTTTAAATAAAAAGACACACTTGGAGTCATACTAGTCACATCATACGTCATATTGAGGTTAGGATGATTAGTACATGTCAAAAAATTACTTATGGATAATTTTAATAAAGTATCAAAATAATCAGAATGCATTTCCTGAGTTTTAATAATGAAGCTTTTCTTTTTAACTAAAATTTCATTCTAAACCAGAAACATGCACTTTGAGTTATACCGTTCACATAATGTGTCATTTTGATGTGAGACTAATATATACACATAAAAATGACTTATGAATCATTGTAAGAAATTAAAAAGACAATTCGAGTGTTTTTCTTAGTTTTTAGTGAGTGACACACTTTTTTAACTAAAATGTCAACTTTAAACTGATAACAGACACTTTGAGTTATACTGGGAAAACCGTGTATCATGTTGAGGTTAGGATAATTCCTACACATAAAAAATGACTTATAGATCATTTTATTAAATCATAAAAACGATCTGAATGTGTTTTATTATTTTTGAGTATGTCACTAGTCATTTTTAATGAAATTAATGTCAAATTTAAATAAAAAGACACACTTTGAGTTATACTTGGAACAATGTGTATCAGATTGAGGTGATGCTAATTACTAAACATAAAAAACGAATTTTGGATTATTTTCATAAAGTATTAAAATAATATAAATGTGTTTTCTCAGTTTTGAGCTTCTCACTTATCCTTTTTACTAAAAGTAATGTCAATTTTAAATAAAATTACACACTTGGAGTCATACCTTTCCTACTGTGCATCGTATTGAGGTGAGGATGATTTTTAGAGATAAAAAGTTACTTATGGATTTTTTTACTAAAGTATAAAAACAATCTGAATTTATTTTATCAGTTTTCAGATTGTCACTTGTGTTTTTAGTAAAATTAATGTCAATTTTAAATAAAAAGACACACTTAGAATCATACTAGACACACCATGTGTCCGATTGAGGTGCAGATGGTCCCTACATATTGAAAATGACTTATGGATCATTGTACAAAATTATAAAAAACATGGTTTTGTTTTCTCAGTATTGAGTATGTGATATGTGTTTTGAACTGCAATATAAAATATAAACTAAAAACATACAATTTGACTCATACTAGGTACACTGTGTATCAGATTGGGGTGCATATGATTGAGTATGTGATGTGTGTTTTGATTTCAAATGTATTAAGAAATCCATATACAAGGGAAGATGTTCCATATGGATGGAATAGGAAACCCCATTCCGCCTGAAATTATGCACCCAAAAGAAACATGTTATCCCTTTTCTAGCATGCTGTATAGAGTTAAAAGAAAAATATGATTTCCCAAAATATCTATGAAAAAAATAAATAATTGTTAGATAAAAATGATAATGAAATTAATATAAAAAATTAGATAAAATTCTGACATAGTTAACTAAATAGGTAGTTGGAATTCACCTTTTCATGATGTCTGTACATATTCTTGACCCATTTACTTTTTTCCATTAACTCAGTTGCAACCTCAAAGTCCAATTTCTCATGAGCATGAGCAACTTCGAACAAAAAAATCCAAATCAAGATATAGAATCTACCTATATAATAATATAATTATTATATTAGTAATATTACAAATAAAAAAAATAAACATAAATATAGAACAATAAAATAATAAAATGCCAATTTTAAATTGAAACCACATAGTTTGAGTCATATCAGGTACACTATTTTTCAGATTAAGGCATTGTTGATCCGTACATATCAAAAATGACTAAGGGATAATTTTCCAAAAGTATCTATATAATCTGAATGCACTTTGTTTTTGAGTATGTCACTTTTATTTTTTTACTAAAATGTAAATTTTAAACTCAAACCACACAATTTGAGTAATACCATTCACCCCACATTCCAGATTGATTTTTAGTCATTTCACACATATGAAAAATTAATTAAGGATCAATTTACTAAATTTTGAAAACAATCCAAGCTCTTTTTATTGGTTTTAGATATTTTGTAACGCGTTTTAAAAATGGAACATTTCTATTGAAAACACAAAATTTAGGTTATATCTACGACATTGTGTCTCAGATTGATGTGTGGGAAGTTCCTACATATGAAAAATGAATTATGGATCATTTTAATAAAGTTTGAAAAAAAATACTAGATAATTTTCTCAATTTTGACAATTTGATGTATGTTTTAAAAAAATGACAATTTTGTATTTAAAAAAATATACTTAAGTCATACCGACCACATTAGGTGTTATATTGAATTAAAATCAATTAAAACATTTCCAAAATAAACTATGGACCATTTTCCTAATGTTTTAAAACAATACAATCTCATTTGATTGATTTTGACTATTTTTTGTATGTTTTAATGTAAAATGACACTTTTATATTTAAAACACACACTTCAAGTCATAACAAACACATCAGATGTCAGATTAAAGTGCAGTCAATTCCTATACATCAAAAAATGACTTATGGATATTTTACAGAATGTTTGAAAACAATATGACCTTATTTTCTCTATTTTGATCATGTGAAATGTGTTTTGAAATAATGTATTAATTTAACAAAAAAAGTTTCAGATAAAAAAGATAAAGAAAATTAACTTAAAAAAATAGATAAAATGATGATAAAATCAACTAAATAATTAGTATAAAGTCACTTCTTCATGATGTCTCTATAAATTCTGACACTGTGTATTACACCTATTCATTTCTAAACAAATTGATTTCCTCTTTTATACTTATCCTTGAGAAATAGATCAGAAATAACATATAGGTATTTTGATACTAACGCTTTACACCCCAAATATATTTATAAGTCCATAACCCATAATAGATCAAAAACATAGTAGGTAATAACCTAAATTTGATGTCCGAAAACATTTTGACACTATATATGATTCCCAGTTATCTCTAAAAAATTTACTTCTTCTTTTGAGTATAAAGGTCATCATAAATCCAGGAAGTATATAAAAAATATAGATAAAAAAATTGTTAAGAATTTTTTTTAATGAAATTGTAATTAACTTTAGAAATTACGTATTTGGGGATGCTGGTATTTCCCTAGTTTATGATATCTTTTATAAAATTTAAAACATAATATCCATAATCATTGTTTTTATATTACTTTATAAATTTCATATACATTGGCCAAAATAAGTATATTATTTTGAAATATGTTTTGATAATTAAGTATTTCTATATATACCTTAATATTTTTCCATTTGAAGTAATCCTTATACATCTAATATTCAGTTACTGACCTTATACTATAATTTAGCCTATATTTAAAAACTTACCCATCATAAAAAAATATTTATGATAAAACATAATAAAACATATAATTTTATTTTTATCTATAAAACGTTGATTATGTTGTATTAAAAATACACAACACACATCATTTGTGGTTGGTTTGATGGATATCCATGCATTGGATGCAAAAAAATAAATATTTAGGGTTTTCAGATTGATTGTGAGTAGTATCTAGTTCTTCCAAAAAAACAAATAAGTAATGAAAAAAATAAAAAATATTTTATATGATTATATTACAGAGTTTTAACCCTGCATTGTAGGCATTAAAAAGAGTTTGTTTTCTCTTATTTTCTAATCAAATGCCTCATTTAACTCATTTTTTTTTCATATCAATTTCTTTCATTTCCAATTTAGTTTCTTTCATAGAAATGATATAGAGTTTAATGAATCTAAATCATGATTCGAATGGTTTTACCTTTATTTGGTAGGAATATAAAATCTTATAGATAATTTAAATAGTTATTAACTTTAATGAACACATTACATCATTTTTTGGATAGATCTATTATGAAAATGTACCTTATGTATATATTCACAATTAATACTCTTAGCCTTTCAAACTTGAGAATATCATTTATACTCTCAAGAACAACTACGTCTATAACGAAGGTTCCAAATATTTCTTCTTCATATGTAAGGTAAGATATATTTCTATCTTTAATTGTGGTCTCTTATTGAAGGTTTAATGATAATAAATGTTTCAATTGAACTAGAGGGGAGATGGTACTCCAAGAAGGTCCTTTTGATTTCTTAGTCTATTCACTAGATTGTCTTGATCCAACCGTTCATTTCCTAATTGCTTTATCCATATGAAATATCATACCTCACTTCAAAACCTTTTCCATCAACTATTACAGTTTTTTCATTTGTACAAATTAGTTAAATACATACCTCATGTATCTTTATAAGATTATATTACCATGCTACGAAAGTTACAATAGCATAAAAGACCATTATAATATCCATATTGTCAACTAGAATAGGAAACTTAGTGGTCGACTCTTGATATAACTCAATACCCACTCTTATGTGATCTTTTGATAGTTCTTTATTATGTATCTTGTCTCTCAGAATATTATACACCATAACCAGCACAAAAATGAGGTGTGTGGGTGTTGAAAGATAGAAATCACATACAAATTTACCCTACGGAATTTAAAAATATAAAGTTATCAGAAGTTGTTTGATTCAAATTTAAGAGAAAGAGTAATGAAAAAATTTATTAACTTGGGTTAGGTGTGAAATTGATGGGAATGAATAACCTCAAAGATAATATGTTCATTTACCTATTCATGTCCATATATTTGTTCGACCATCGGTTCACTTTGATCCTTTATCATATATTGGTATACCAAACCAGACAATAATATCTTAAAAAGTATCTATTTGTTCTTGAAATACTTTCAACATCTTATATGTATTTTTTCATGGTTCTATCTTCTCGAAATATGTTCAGGGAGACACTCCAAAACCTACTCATATAACATGACCATGTTGTTCTTGACACTTCCAAGCTATTGAAATTAGATTTTATTCTATTACAATCATTCTTGATTCTTGTTTGTAAACCATATAAAAACATATAAACATAAATATATATTTTTATGTAATACTGTTATAAATAATAATGAATTACTATTATGTCATACTTATACATGTTTCCCATACCGTTTTTTTGTTTCCATCAACCAGTTTACCCTCCTTATTTAGGAGAGCCTCCTTCCATAGCACATGACATGGGATGAAAGTCGATTCATATTTTTATTCATCAATATGAATATAAAAAAGGAATACATGTTGTTTCATATCACGTAAAAATTGTATTGTTGATTTAACATATATACAAATTTCCCCTCTAGTAAAGCGTATCCCATCATTTCTTCAAAAAATGGGTGAATTGGTTTTGATGCATGTTATTTATTTCCATTACTCCTTTATTATTTCATAAATTAATAATTTTGAATCAAATTGGATAAAATAAATAATGTAAAAGAATATATTATTAAATACAATGAACCTAAAATAATTTCACATCACAATGACTGATGAAATAATTCCATATTTTCTATTTCATGATGTGTGCATAAGTAACTGGTGGGTAGGGCTTTACTTTCCCCTCATCATCCCTCAAATGAATTTTTTTAAGAGAAGTCTACAAGCCTCTATGGGATTTTCCAGTAGCTATTAAAACATATTTCTTACAGAAATAATCTTAAATAAATAAACTCTACAAGGAATAATGAAAATTAAATCAATATTTCATTATATAATTTTTTGTAAAAATAAAAAATGGTTATTGTTACATTACCTTTATATCTTCCCAAAGGGTTCCCTTCTTTATAGGTTGTACATGAAACAAAAACTCTATATCAATCAAAACATTTAACCTCATTGTAACCCCAAAATAACTAATTAATGTTGAATTATTGGGATTAATAGGTTGGTCGTGTTGACTCTAGCCAACCTAAAATTTTATACCCCTACTTCTAGCCTTGAAAATTTTAGTCAACACTATAATGATGCAATGTTCTTGTTTCTTTTTTCATTAACATGATGTTGATCCCCTAATGATTCTTGAGTTTCAGCATCAACCACCTATTCTTCCCCAGGATTGGTAACATTGTCATGTGAAGAATATTTTTTTTGCATGAGTAGTCAAACACTTAATTTATATTATTTTAATATAGTAGAGAACACATAATATTATGATGAAAAACATAGTATATTAAAAAACACTCTATCTTTTTCATTGAACTATCTTTATTTTTTAAATGATTAAGATATTTGGATCCTTTATAAAGAATCCAAATCCCCTATTTATTACCATTTACCATGTTCTGATACACATTACATCATAAATCATGGGATTTCAAATAATTATTTCATGTATAATTATAAAATATCTTATTAATAATGTTAATAAAATGGATTTCTTACTCAACTGAGTCACTTATAGAGATATATTAATCTAATCATCAGTAATAAATATATTGGATTTTTTTAAATGGTTTAATGATGAATAATTAAATTTTATAGAAGGCGGTTAAAATTATTTAATATTAAAAATAATCAATTTTATCAAAGACCAATTTTTCTTAAGTATTGGGAATTTTAAAATTAATAAATTAAATTGATCAGCGAACATCCCATGGGTCGAAGTTATATATTTTATGAATTGGTTTTCAATGTAAATGAAATTCAATGTGTTTTAAATAATAATGAATTTGAAGTTGGAAATCATTGGACATGTAATGGAGTAATTATCCTATGTTGGGAAAAGAATGTGGAAGAGTTGGATACTTGGTGAGAAAACTTTCATTCTATAACCATATTTCACAATAATGTCCATTGGAAATATATGTAAAACTCTAATAAAGACCCCATTTTCAAATGAAAAAAGTCCTATATAAAATATATTATAATCCAAATTGAAAAAAATACTATAAGCCTTTGATATAAACATATAATCTACCAACCTCAAGGGAGGGTCAGAGTTTTAGAACCTCCATATAAAAATAGAATCTACCAACATTTGGGTGGTACCTTTTCCCCCATTTATAAATAAAGAATCTATTGGATTAAAGTTAAGATTATTTCTCAAGACATCATTTTGATATCATTTTTCAAATCAGTCTTCAAAAACCAGAAACATTATGATAAATAATTTCATGAAAAATACATCTATTATTCATTTCATTCATAAAATAATTCAAAAACATTTTATCATATTAAATTTAAATAACTTTTTACAATAAATAAAAATATCATTCTTTTATAATGACATTGATTAATCAAAATAAAATAAACCCTGGAATGATTTTCACAGATAATGTTTTTTGAAATTCTGATAGACTTTTAACATTAAAAAAAATTAATTTTCAAGAAAAGAAATTATGATGTTTTTTTTTTCAAAAAATGATTTTCATCAATGAATATAAAATTTATCAAGAACAGAAGCATCATAGATTTTAAATAAATTTAGCATTTATATGAAATGTGAAGAAAAAACAATTAATAGATTGTCCAATATCGTAGGAAAATATCAATCTCACCTATGAGTTTTAAAAATTTAATGGATTCAATAAAATAATTTTTTTTTTCTATTTATATTTTTCATCAATCACTAACTTAATAATCATAATATTCATTTAACATATCCAATAAAATTGAACAAAATTGTAATTATAATATTTTTGGCATAGAAATGTTCTATTTTTTTGAAACTCCAACAAAACCTTAAGAGATTTTACATTCTACTAAGTAGAATGTTAGTCATTCTATATAGTAGGGAAGATATTCCATATATAAGGGAGCTCTCATGCCACAACTTAATGCACAAGGATAGAAAAAATAAGTGGGAGATATTATTCCAATCCTAAAAATCCAAAGTAACTGAAACTAATTGCATGGGCTTATTGAACTCAAAGAGTGAGGTTTTGATCATTTAGGATTGTGAAACCAATAGGAGCCAAATGAGAAGAAGTAGATTCCATAAACTTGGAACCCAATAGAGCACTAAGCCAAGAAAATTCCGCACAAATGCACACCATGGAACCTAAACATGCAAGCAATAAGAGAGGAGGATAAAAAAATAGCATACCTTAGATTCGAGGCTTGATTCATCTAAAGATAAAGTCGAGGGGGAGTGAAATCATTAGTGGAATTCTATGAGAGCTTGAGAAGTGTGACTGAAATTAGTTTGGTTAGGGTTCTTTTAAATAGTATGGAGAGGGTTTTACCATCACTTTGAAAAAAGTTCTGATAAAGATACCTTTTATCAGCGATAAAATACTTAACACTGATAAAATCCATCTTTATCAGTGCGTTTTTAGTGCTTATAAAAGGTATATTTATCATTGCTAAAACTTTAGCACTAATAAAAGATTTATAATTATAATTATAAATAAATATACCTGTAAATATAATTATAAATATTTTTATATGATTATAAATGTATTTATATCATTATACATATTTATATAGTTATATATATATTTAATAAATATATTAAATATATCCATTATTTAAATATATTTATTAAAATTTTATAATTAATTAAATATATAATTAATTACTTATAATTATATAAATACTTTTTAATAAAATTATATTTATTTATATATAATTAGAAATATATAAATTTATAAATATAGTAAATATAATTTTATAAATATATTTAAAAATAAATATATTTGTAAATTAATTAGAAATGGCGACTGTGGATTTTTATGAAGTTTAGAGGAAATTTTCCCTTGAATCTAATTCTGGAAGATGTTGAGCACAACCAAATGCATGTGTATTCCCTTGTATAAGGAATAGTGTATGATGTCATATCTTCTGTCTTTTTTCTATTGTTTATGGTTTTTCTAGAGAGTTACTCTACTTGATATAGAATTGACATATTGTACCTATTTAAGAGAGGGATTAGTAGTTTTTTCATTTACTGAAGGAACCCACTACTATATAAAGGCTGTTAGATTTATGATTTATATGATAAAGACTGGTCTTTTCAAGGAGAAACTACACAACCCTATTTCCTACCCTTTTTTCGGGCCATTTATAATGAAGCCACCTACACTCATATGATTAAGCGGGTGCATGATCAACCGTCATGTGACCAAAGTGTATTTCATGTTGTATTTTTTATGATTTTGATTTATTTTGGAAGTTAAGAGGCTTAACAGGTGATGTCACTAGGTTTAATGATAGTCTTGTTTATCATATTTTCAATTTGAAGCACCAATGTCTAGCAGTTTCACAGTTTTGAATCTATGAGAAGCTTCTTGCAGTGTTATCTTTATGCAGGAAGGAATTTTCTTCTGCAATTAGAAATTGGCGGATTAAGTGTAGATTTCATTGATGGACTTTGATGGGATTATTCATTTTCAATAGTGGTTTTTCTTTTCTAGCCAAGTGATTTGAGAGAAAAGAGATATCTCGGCTTTGATTGCATAGAAAGACCTCATATAGTGATCTTGACCAAGATTTCATATCAACATAGAAGATGTCCTCTTTCACTAACCTTTACATTAACCTGATTGATTTTCATTTTTTTCTCCCATTCTATAATATCTAGATCTCTAGTTAGTGAAATTACATTGATCATCATTTTATCTCTTTATTTCTACCTTTTATTTTAATAAATTTTAGGGGTATGAGTTGGGTAGCAAACTTATGCTCGAATCATTTTGATATATTTGTAAATATATTTATAATTAGTTATTTATAATTATAAATATATTTATATAATTATATATATTTATATTACTGTATATATATATATATAATAAATAAATATAAATACAAATATAGTAAATATCTTCATTATTTAAATATATTTATTAGATGTATCACATTATTATGATGATAGAGAGGGGTGGTAATCTAGGTGGAACTCTAGGAGAACATGACATATAGGGTTTTGTGGTTCGATGGCGTACTCTTATTAATTCAATTCGGATGATGTTTTCATTAGGTTATCAAAGTCAGCAGATTAGAAGAGGGATTCAACCTCACCTCAGTTTTTCGATCTACTAGATTTTTTATCCAAAGAGAAAGAGGCTGATGTTTTCATCGGGTTTTCAGAGTCTGCAGATCAGATAAGGGATCCGACCTTTGTTCCAGATATAGTGTATCTACCAGATTTGCGACCTTCCAAGGAGCCATCAACTATCATCGGGCCGACAAAGTCAGCAGATCGGATCTCATCTCCGGTTGTCTCAGTGGCTTTACTAGAGTCCTGATCATCAAAGGAGTAATCAAGTATTCACATTTACATCGCTGATAGGGTGAAGAAGAATCCTGATTTTAATGATTCAAGGAGCATAACTCTCCTAGGATCAGGAAAAATGGATCGTTAGAAATTGTTAAATCCAATCTGAAACTAGTTGTGGAAGGGATCAAAATTTGAAAGAACTTGATTCTTATAAGGAAGACTTCTCAAGGAAATTCTTGGAAGATTGAAGATATGAATAAGAAGATTCTTCAAATATGGGGCTTTGGTGAATGTAGGATCACCTCAATCGGTAAGGGGTTTTTTCATATCATTTTCCCTACTAACGATCTAAAATCTCGAGATTGGGGTTTATGCTTTGTTTCTCTTCAGCAAAAAATTTTAAGAATCCAAGATTGGGATCTCTTATTTAGTCCTTCTATGATGAATAACTCCATCACCCAGACATGGATACAAATTCACAGTCTACCGTGGTTTCTCTAGAATTCACAGTTGCTATGGGATATTGCCTCTATAGTAGAGGTTCCCATTAAATTTGATAGAGAAACAGAGATGACATATTTTTGGTAATTTTGCTAGGGTGCTTAGGGAAATCAACCTTTGTTCAACTCTTATAGATTCAGTTCTAATTCTTGCTACCGATTGATGGATAGAACTCCCAATAGAGTTTTAGAGAAAACCATTATTTTTGCAAGACATGTGAGAATATAGAGTATTTTGAATATGATTGCTGAAGAAATATTTTTTTTACAATTTTAAGAAGAATGGTCACTCTACGGTGAATTAAAAACTGAATACTATTATTTAATGATATGAATGATGAGGAATATAGGAGGAGAGTGAATCCCATGATGAATCATAATGTTAATAAAGTAGTGGGTAGTGGAGTTCAAATACTGCACATGGTTCCCAAAGATGGAATTCTTGTTGAACCTGACAATCAGATTAAGGATGGGCTTAATGAATTCATTTTCATACAGGGTGACACACATGGTGGTGTTGAGCTGGATGGTCCAGACCTCCAGAAGGCTTCACCTTTATAGAGGTATGGTAAAAATATTTTTTCAAACATTGTCACTGTGAATACTTTATCTCATGATGATGATGGGTAGAGTGCATTTGAGATCAGATTGGGGGAATCTCCCCTAGTAGATCAAGAAATCAATAACAAGAATATAGATGGTTCATCTAAATCAATTGATGATGATGATCAAAATGAAATGGTGGACATAAGGAAATTTTTTTTTGAAAGTATTCAAGTGGATATAGGTGATGAGAAATGCATGAGGAAGATTGTTCAAACTATAGATGATGAGCACATCATGAATGGGAAAATGGGATCTACTAAATTGGGGAGTGAGGAAATGGAAGGTGCATGAAAGCCGCCCATGTTTTGGAAATGGGGTCGTCACCCAAAATTTTCTGGTTGAGGACATGGTCGTGATGATTGGGATACAATGTGAGGGCATGACCGTTCTACAAGCCATCTTACTATGGAGTAGCAAAAGCTCAGGGAGAATTACTCTATGCTCTTCAACCAGGGGAATTCACAGTAAGAGTGGGAATCTGTTGATGATATCTCCGATCGTGATTATGGGGATGGTTCTGATCCTCTCCATTTTTGATGAGGGATTGTCTCCTTATTTTACCTCGTCTTTTCTCTGGTTCTTTTACTTTTTTAATAAATTTTTAGGACTGAGCATGCTTAAGCACAAAACTTTACTGGTAAATATATTTATTATAATTTTATACTTATAGATATATTTACATATTTATATATAATTATATATATATATAATAAATATAAATATAAATATAAATATGGTAGACATATTCATTATTTAAATATATTTATTATAATTTTATAATTATTTAAATCTATAATTATTTATTTATAAATATATAATTTTTTTAAAATAATATTTATATATTTATATCATTATAAATATTTATATAATTATATAAATATTTAATAAACATAAACATAAACATAAATATATATATAAATATAAACATAAATATAAATATAATTATAAATATAAATATAAATATAAATATAAATATAAATATAAATATAAATATAAATATAAATATAAATATAAATATAAATATAAATATAAATATAAATATAAATATAAATATAAATATAAATATAAATATAAATATAAATATAAATATAAATATAAATATAAATATAAATATAAATATAAATATAAATATAAATATAAATATAAATATAAATATAAATATAAATATAAATATAAATATAAATATAAATATAAATATAAATATAAATATAAATATAAATATAAATATCAACATAAATATAAATATATTAAATATATTCATTATTTAAAAATATTTATTATTGGTTTATATTTATTTAAACATACAATTATTTATTTATAATTATATAAATACTTTTTAAAAATAATATTTATTTATTTATAATTATAAATATTTAAATATATAAATATAGTAAATATACATCTATCAATATATTATTTATAAATATTTATTTACAAATATATTTCTAACATTACTAATGAATATATAATCTTAAATTTATGCATGTTAAAAATGAGTGAAATTGAATAACTAAAAATTAGTACAGTTTAAAAATATTGAAGTAAAGGAGAAATATTATTAATTAAATATAAATTATTAGAAAACATGGATATATATTGAAATAAATATGAATAAATATTTAAAATATTAAAATATAGTAAATAAATATATATTAATAAATTTTAGAAAATGATTAAATTCTAAAAAAATAAGAAATGAAAAAATTACAAATGAATAAATAACACCCAAATGTAATAATATTAAATATAAATAAATAAAATTTACAAATTAAAAAAATAATATATTAAATGCATCAGGTTACTAAATGAAATTATAAAATGATTTTTAAAATTTGAATAAATTACATAAATATTAAGTGTATGTGTTTCTATATAAGATTTCATTAATCACTTGAATATTTTTTCTTGTGCATTATATATAAAAATACATTAATTGCATATATGTATGTGTGAAAGAAATTTAACACACGTTTTATATATGTTAAATTGAAAAATAAAATGATATTCAATTAATATTCACTACTCGATTAAATTAGTCAATATATTTAATTAATATCAATTTTTAATTATAAAATATTCTTCACTAAATATATGAATTATTTAATATAAGCATAAATATTTTGTATTATATAAGTCATATTTTAGGAAATATTATATATATTTATATATATATATGAATATATTTCTATATTAAATGTATTAATGAATAATTATGTATAAAAACCATTAAAAGTGAATAAGACATTAGTCTATTTTTAATAATTACATTTTATTCATTTTCTATTTGTATATTTAATATATAAAATTATTACTAGTTTAAAAAATATATATATATATTAAATTTTTTAATTTTTATTAATAATTGTTTATTAATAATTTTTTAGTAATTTTATAATGTATTAATTTTTAATTTTTATATTTTTTACAATTTATTCATTTTATATATCTATATTTAATATATAGTATTTATTAATTTTTATAAATTATATATATCTATATTAAAGTGATTCATTTTTATTAATAATTATTTAAATAATAAGGTTTTTATATTTTTTAAATTTACTCATTTTTAATTTGTTTAATTATTTCAATTTATTCATTATGTATATATCTATATTTAATATATACTATTTATTAATATTTATAATATATATATATATATATATAATTTATTAATAATTATTTAATTAATAAATTTTTTAATATTTTTTAATTTATTCTTTTTAATTAATACATTTTTTAATTATTTCAATTATTTCAATTTCTAAATATTTTTAATATTTATTTTTTTATTGGTTAAAAAAGTGGGGGATAGAGGCGGGACAGGTCGTGTAGGACCCGATTATGTGTGGGAGGGTGGGAAAAACCTACAAAAAGCATTGAGTGGGTTACAGCCCAGGCAGCCCGTGGAGGGGCCCATATTCATGTGTGTGGAAAGTGTATATGGGAGCCCATCCCAAAAGCAAGCTTCTGAATTTTTGTTGCACTAGAATCATTTATAAAGAAGTGGCTAAATTTATGCTATTTCGATGTGGGACTCACACGCACGATTAGGAACTTTTTGATTGTTAAAAAATGTGCTGATAAAGGGTACCTTTTACCAGCACTAATAATAAAGGGATAATAAAGAAACTCTTTATCAGTGCTTTTTTGAATGTTGATAAAGGACACCTTTAGCAGTGCTGAGAAAGGATAATGCTTTATATAACTTGTTTTGTTGTAGTGAAGGAAGATATTTTGTGGTTGTTCCTAGAAATTCATCCCTATCTAGATACTAAAAGTAAATGTTGTTCCATAATACTTATACCTAGGAGTAATAACTTTGAAAATGGTGAATTGGGATTCACTTGATCAACACCTCATGCATGAAAATGGGGCTTAGTGTGCACCTAGTTTGACACCCCCAAGGGACATGCTTAGAATAATTCACATTTTCTTTATGAAACATTATGAAGGATTTGAATAGATGATGACAATGAGTGATCTAGGTTAAAACTAAGGTTTCTTAGATTAAAAAAGCTTCATAGTTTAGAAATCCAATAAATGATTATATAGTTTTCCCACTATAATTATTGGTATTCACACTATGTGTTTTGGTTTCAGTAAATAGCTAGAACCTGAATGAATCATGTTAACATTGAACATGAAGGAAAATATGGTGGCTATGAGAAACCAAATGGGATGATGATAGGAGTGAAAGATGACATGATTTTTTCCTGTTTTTATCCCAAAATATGGTTAACAACCTATACATTAACAAACTCTTAAACTCACCAAAGATTAGAAGGATTACGTTTTCTAAGATCTCAAGTAGTGGAGTCCATTAACGAAAGAAGAATCGATTTCCATCTTTTGAAAAATATGGGAAGAGACACCAAGGAATGTGTCTCAAAGGAATGAGAAAATGATTTATGTTTGGAAAAGAAGGGCATAAAGTAAATAATTTCCAATGAAGAATGAGGAGTAGGATAGAATCAAATAAATCTCATCCTATGTATCCATTTATATTTCGTCATATTAAATGTGGGGGACCTGATAATTATATGATTCAATGTATTCTTGTAAAGTTTAACCCCTAGAACAAGGAATGACCTATGTTGAAATAAAATGGATGAGGTATTGATGTATTTCGATTTAAGAATTAAATTATAGAAGTTTTTTACCAATGGTAATTTCACTACTACAAAATAGGCCTTTAATAGTGCTAAAAATGGACTTTATAAGTGTTAGAGAAGCATTGACTACCTAAGTAAGAGTAAAATCCCTAGTCTTTTATCATCAATAAAAAAGAGTTGATAAAGGGGTCCTTTATCAGTGCTAAAAAATCACTAATAAATGGGTCCTTTATCAGTACATTTAGAAGCACAAATAAAGGACCACATTTATCAACACTTTGATTTAGCACCAATAAAGGCCCCATTTATCAATGCTTATAGAAGTGTTAATGAAGGGTATATATTTTAGTGCTTCTATAACCACTGATTAAGGTCCATACTGTTGTATGCTGCAACTGCACACTACAGCACCAGTGAAATATGCCATAACAGGAGACCGAAACACCAGAAACACACTAGATATAAAAAAACAACCACCAATACAGAATTCAAATGAAATGAAATCTATAACAAAAATATAATAATAAAAAACACTATATTATAGACATTTCAAATATTGGTCTATACAATTACATAAATACAAGTTATTACACTCATTCAAAAACATCAATGTTCCTTTTCCTTTTAATCTCGACCCGACTCATGCTATTTATTAACAAAACACCCCTGATTGTGAAAAATAAATCACATGGACAAGAAAAAAATTCTTATTTCAGTAATAATATAAAGAAATAAATTAACAAAAAGTGTTAATTTAACTAAAATTGATATCAATTTTAAATAAAAAGAATCACTTGGAGTCATACTAGTCACACCATGTGTCAGATTGAGGTGTGACTAATTCCAAAACATCTCAAATGACTTGTGTATAGTGTTCCTAAACTATAAAAACAATTAGAATGTATTTTCTCAGATTTGAGTACGTTAGTTGTCTTTTTTACTATAATGTCATTTTAAACTGGAAACACCCACTTTGACTCATTCTGACCACATAATGTATAATTTTTATGTGAGACTAATTCCTATAAATCAAAAATGAATTATGAATTCTTTTCCTAAATTATCATGAAAATTTGAGCACTCTTGATTTGTTTTTAGTGAGTGACACTTTTTTAACTAAAACATTGATTTTAAACTGATAACAATTTATTTGAGTCATATCTAGGACATATTGTATTGGATTGAGGATTATATGATTCCTACACATCAAAAATTACTTATGGATCATTTCTATATAGTATCCAAACAATCTGAATGTATTTTCTCAGTTTTGAGTTGGTCAGTTGTCCATTTTATTAAAATTGATGTCAATTTTAAATAAAAATATGCATTTGGAGTCATATCGATCCAAATGTGCATCAGATTGAGATGAATATGATCTCTACACATCTCAAATGACTTATAGATCATTTTATTAAAGTATGAAAACAATTCAAATGTGTTTTCTTAGTTTTAATTACGACAATTTTCTTTTTTACTAAAATATCATTTTAAATTGGAAACATACACTTTGACTCATTTTGATAAGATCATGTATCAGTTTGAAAATATACCAATTACAACACATCAAAAAATGAGTAATGAATCATTTTCTTAAATTTTCAAGTAATACTGATCACATTTGATCAGTTTTTAGTGAGTGGCATTTTTAAGCTAAAATTTTGATTTTAAACTAATAACAAAGACTTTGAGTCATACCGGGCACATCGTGTATCATATTTTGGTGCCTCTAATTCCTACACATCACAAATGAATTATGGATAATTTAGATAATGTATCAAAACAATCCAAAAGTGTTCGATTAGTCTTGAGTAGGTAAGTTGTCCATTTTACTAAAATTGATGTCAATTTTAAATAAAAAGATGCACTTGGAGTCATACCGGTCACACCATGCATTGGACTGAGGTGTGTTTGATTTATGAACATCCCAAATGACTTATAGATCTTTTTACCAGAGTATTAAAATAATATTAATGTTTCATTTTTAGTTTTGAGTATGTCACTTTTCTTTTTTTACTAAAATGTCATTTTAAAATTGAAACATGCACTTTGACTCATACCAATCACTTCATGTATCAGTTTGATATGAAACCAATTCGTACAAAAAACAAATTACATATTAATCTATGTTATATCTTATCAAGAAAATCTGATAGACATATTGAGTCATACTGGGAACATCATGTATCATATTGAGTTGTAGATGATTACTACAAATCAAAAATGACTTATGAATGATTTTCCTAAAGTATCTAAACATATTGAATGTGTTTTATCAGTTTTGGTAGGTTAGTTGTCATTTTTAATAAAATTGAACATAATTTTAAATAAAAATATGTGCATGGAGTCATACCGGTCACATCGTGCTTCATAATGAGGGGAGGGTGATTCCTTCACATCTCAGCTGACTTATGGATCATTTTCCTAAAGTATAAAAATAATCTGAATGTGTTGATTCAGTTTTGACTAGGTCAGTTTTCCTTTTTACTAAAATTAATGTTAGTTTTAAATAAATACACAGTTAGAGTAATACTGGTCACACCATTAATCATATTGATATGAAGTCGATTACTATAAATCCCAAATAAATTATGGATTGATTTCCGAAAGTATCAAAACAATATGAATGTTTTTAATCATTTTCGAGTATGTCACTTGTCTCTTTTTTACTAAAATTTCATTTTAAAATTGAAACACACACTTTGAATCATAAGGATCACATCGTGTATCGGTTTTAGGTGAGAATTATTCATACACATCACAAGTGATTTATGAATCGATTCCCTAAATTATAAATAAAATATCGAGTGACACTTTTTAAATTAAAATGTCGATTTTAAACTGATAATAGACACATTGAGTTATACCAAGAACATCATGTATCATATTTAGGTACGGTTGATTCGTACACATCAAAAATAACCTATGGATCATTCTCTGAAAGTATTAAAACAATATGAATGCGTTTTCTTATTTTTGATTAGGATAATTGTTTTTTTTACTAAAATTGATGTCATTTTTAAATATATAGATGCACTTGGAGTCATACCAGTCATACCATGTGTCATATTGCGGTTTGGTTGATTTCTACACATCCCAATGTCTCAAAACAATCATAACTATCAATGTTACCATCATTTCCATTGACTTTATTTTTCAAACATTTAACACTTCATATTGACTATATTTTCTTTGTTGAAGAACCTTTCTCATTATTGAAATCCAAAAAGGTAGAGGAAGCTCTTGTTCCATTTGTATCATGAGAAGTCACCGCAATAGACACATGAGCTTATTGTAATCTTTTGTATTTTGATTGGAAATGTTTTTTGTCTAAGAACATAGACTCAATATGTAGTGTCAAAAGGTTGAAGAAGAAAATAAATGGAAAGCATGGTTGCATTGATAGAAAGGAACATTTTATATCTTTTTTAGCTTGTTGCAGATAGTTGAAATGGAAATATGACTTCCCAAAAGATCTGTGAAAAAAATTAAATAAGTATGAGATTAAAATGATAAGGAAATTAACTTAAAAATATTAGATAAAATGATGAAAAAATTAATCAAAAAAGTAGTAGGAATTCACCTTTTCATTATGGTTGTATGCATTTTTGAGGCATTTGCTTGTCATAATTATCTCATTTTTAAGCTCGAAGTTCAATCTCTCATGTGCATGATCAGATTCCAACAAACCAACTCAAGTCAAACAAAATAATCTATCTATTTAAGAAAACTATTATTATATGAGTAATACTAAAAAGAAATAAATTAAACATAAATATGAAATAATACATTAATTTTATGGATAATACATTATCAAATACATTTTTCTACATGCACGACTTCAATAAAATGTCTAACATAAAAATAATAATAATTCAAAGAAAATTGATATCTTCTTCCAACCTGATTTTGTAAAGTTTTTTGAAAATGGTTTATTGATTTTTTTTAATATCTTTTACTTTATTATATAGATGATCACCTATTAATGTATATAGTGTTGTACCTAGTTCAATATTCCCATCTAATGCTATCATCCAAGATTAGTATTTATGTTTCCAAGATAAAAATTTCTGATGTCCTAAAAAAATCTTCGGGGGAATATTTCAACTAAACTAAGTATGTGAATGTTTCATAAAGGGGACACCCCAACATTCATTTAATGATATAGGCTGATAAATTTCCATAAGTGGGGAAGTCATTTATCGTCCTTCACAACATAGACCACAATGTGAATTCTTCACTTCTATGAGAATCATACATTGTAAAACTTGTATCCCATATCCATTTTAGATCTGTGATCAATGGAGACAAATAGACATCAATATCATTATCAGATTGCTTTGATCCAGATATAAGTAGAGACAACATAATGTATTTACACTTCATGAATAACCATTGAAACAAGTTATATTTTACCAATATGATGGGCCATATACTATGAGTACTACTATGTACAACAAAAGGATTTATTTCATCTGTAGATAATGAAATAAAAATGTTTCTAATCTCATTTAAAAATTCAGAATACATGTAATCAATTATATTCTATTGAGGAGAATCTTCCGGATGATATATGTTTCCATATTTAATTCTGGTATCTACATGACATGCCAATTTTTTCATATTTTCTTGACATCCATATATTTTTCTAAACTATGGAATGATAAAAAGGTACCATAAATATTTCTAAAGACTTGGTTAATTTTTCTTATATCGATATGCACAAAACTTATATCATTTTATAAGGATTCATGGTCCTGGAAAAATAATAAACAATCTTTTTTACAAGCATGTATTTTTTTAAAGATCATGCCCATTGAATGTAAAATTTGTTTAGCATCATATTTTCAACATGGTAGTTCATTTTATTCTTGTAGCATATCATTCAGGAGACCAAGTAGTTCTGTAAATCCAGTGTCACTACATCAATTGCCAACTTTTAAATTATATAACTTCAATACAACTGAAAATGTTGTGTATTTAGTACAATTGGTATACAATGGTTTATTGACATTTCTATTTAACTCCTCAAACAAATTTTGATAATAAAAAAGGTTATATTCAATTTCCATTTCCATTTCTTTCATATGATCTTCATTATAATTTACACTGGTATTCATATCAAATGATCCATAAACCGTAGTATTATCCCAATAGGTATCCACATTTAGTTTTCACTATGTTTCGTCTAACATTTATAGCTATGATCTATTCCAGGAAAAATAAAATGTTATTCCAACTTTTCTAGACTAATTTTTATTGAATAAAAACATAAACACAGGTAGAGTATTTGAGAAAGGTCATATGCATGATCTCTTATAAACATGATGAAATCTTTAACTCCACCATCACAATCTTATAACAAATATTTAGCATGAATACATTTTCAATTCACATCCATCCTATTGGGTTCATAAAGTATTATTTTTTTACAATAAATAAATAAATACACATAAGATATTCACTATCAAAGTGAAAGTTGTAGACAATTCTAATAAGGGAAACTCAACATTTGATTGTTTGAGAGAATTTCAGCATGTTGATAAAAATGGGTAATTGAATTTAATAAAAGAATTACTTCAATATGGAAGGTGTTATCCTATGGATTTATTCAAAGGTTAAAGTTATAGACCACTATCATCCTTATTAACTCATCTTCTAGACATTTTTCATTGAATTTTGTTGTTTGAACCACATTCACTATATCTTTTGGACATGCACCTATGTTTATTGAAAAACTCTAAGTAGTATTCATCCATGAGATGACTGATAAAAAAGGAGTATAAGAAACATAAATGATATGGAGGATGTGTTTTAAGAAAAAACTTGAAATAATAACTATTATGAAGATGAAGTTTATAAGGATGACCGTTGTATATAAAAGAGATGGGAGATGAGTCTCAAGAAAAAATTGCAATAATAACTATTTTTTGACACACATCAAGTCTTTCTTAAATATCCTAAAAAATGAAAATATAATATAGGAAATTAATGAGTAATAAAAAACTCAAATATGATAAACAAGAATAATAAAATCCCATTCAATCAACTAGAAGTTATAAGAATGTATTGATAAAACATTTTAATAAATAAAGAGTTATTTTCTATACATGGATAGTAATCAGAGATTCCTTGGGGTGGTACTAATACATGTAGACCTAAAATGATGAATACCTAAAAATAATTTTTAATATATATAATTTGATAACTTCCATTATATTTTTTATAATAAGTCATGTAGAAACCTAAAGAATTATTACATTTAAAATTAATAGTATTTAAAATATTTGAAAACATCTCAAGACACTTGTGGTGTCATATCACCACACAGACCCATCCTAAGTATTATAGAGAGGTCATCACATCATATCTATCCATAAAAAGGATTCTAGGGAGGCCAGTTAATATACATTGACCAATCCTTGATATTATTTGGAGGTCCATAAAGAAGTTGGAATAAAGAAATAATACTCATCAATAAGCTATATCCAAAACAAGGGATAAAAACACATCGAACCTTGAAACATCTATCCCATACACACTTTCCTCTACTGAGATATAACGAATCATGTGAGATCACATTTTCAAATTGGAATACCCTTACTTCACCAAGAAATCTAAGTGGAATCATAAAATTAAGAGATCTATAAAACATCACTACCGATCAAAAGTATATACTACAAAAATATGAATATAACCTGTCAGTATAATATACCAGGAAGTAGTCTTATTGGCTACCAAACTACCATCATGGAAATTGATATAATCAAAATTATATAGATGATGAAAAATGGGATGGGAATTCTACCATATGGTTAGTTCCACTATTTATCCAAAAAATAAAGCATGATTCATCCACACTTTCACATAAATAAAAGTGTAGCTCACAAATCCCATACAATAATTCAAAGCTGTAATTAGGAAGGAAGGATATGGTCATATGCTCTCATAGAGAAGTTGAGAAGGCTCACAATATAGGTGTTTCACACTATAAAAATTACAAGCATCAAAATGGAAAATCATCGTGGACAGACATTTAAAATAGCCAACTCACCACACTCATAGTTACAAAACAGCCTCCACCATGACCAAAACCATTGGTGTTTTACACCACAAGTTCCCCAAGAGAAAGTAGAGAAATAATTACACTCTAGGGAAAGTAGAGAAAGACATATGTTCGAGGCTTGGATTCCTTCGACCCTTGAATCATTCATGACTTGAATTTGAGACTTGGATTTTTTTGAGCCTTGGTTAGAGCTTTAATTAACCGAGGATGAGTGCCAACAATGGGTAACTACCATGGAAAACTTCTGACATCACGATGGGTTTGAAACTGGCCAGGGTCTTTTAAATATATTGGGATACTTTTATCAATTCTAAAAAAGCACTGATAAATAATCGTTTTATCAGCACTTATTACTTAAGAACTGATAGAAGATTTATATTTATTATTATAAATAAAAATATTTGTATATATATATAATAAATAAATATAAATATAAATATTGAAAATAAATTTTGTATTTAAATAATTTTTTTTATAAATTTATAATTATTTAAGTATATAATTATTTATTAAATCTATTCATTATTTAAATAAATTTGTTTTAAATTTATTCATTATTTAAATATATATATATTTATAATTACATAAATAATTTTAAAAAATATTTATTTATTTATAATTATAAACATATAACTGTATAAATATACTAATTGTACATTTATAAATATATTTATTTATAAGTATTTTTTTACAAATATATTGTTAACATTATTAACGAATTTCTAATTTTAAGTGCAAGCATGTCAAAAATGAGTGAAATTGAATAAATTAAAAATAATTACACTTTAACAATATTGAAAAAAGGGACAGGTTTTGTGTGTGAGCGTTGTATATAAAAATGAATGAATTACATATATGTGAAAAAAATATAACACACGTTAGATCTATGTTAAATTGAAAAATTAAACGATATTCAATTATGTCTATTACACTATGCAATTAGTCATTATTTTTAATTCAGATTAATTTTTAATTATAAACCATTATTCACTAAATATATGACAATTTAATGAGAAGAGCATAAATATTTTATAATATGTAAATAATATTTATATACATTCATATATATATCTATATATTTAATATATATACAATTTATTAACATTATCAATAATTATCTAATTAATAAAATGATTAATATTTTTCTCAATTTACTTATTTATAATTTTTATTTGTTTAATTTTAATTTTGAATATATCTATATATATAATACATTCTATTTATAAGTATTTATAATATATATATAGTATAATCAATTTATTAATTTTTATCAATAATTATTTAATTAATAAAATTTTCAATATTTTTTTAATAAACATTTTTTTATTTAATTTTTTTATTTTATCTATTCGGTCCATTATCAGCATTAAAAAAACCTTTGATAAAGGATCCCTTTGTGAGTGATAAAAATATAGCACTGATAAAGTGCACCCTTTATCAGTGCTAAAAATAAAGCATTGATAGATAGAACCCTTTATCAGTGCTAAAAAGAGCTTATAAAGGGTACATTTTATCAGTGCTAAAAAAATGGTGCGGATAAAAGGTTCAATTCATCAACGTTTTTTTAGGGTTGATAAATATGTCATTTATCAGTTATTTTTGCTAGTACTGATAAATACTAGAACTGTTAAAGGCCTGTTTTGTAGTAGTGTGTGGCTATAAGAATTATGAATCATCAAAGGATTGTCGAAAATTTAAGAAGTATTTATATCTTCATTAACTTGAGAGTTATGGATACCATTATGGGTTTATGAGTTTAAGGTTAACCATAAGTTGAAAGTCTTAAAAAACTTTTGAAAATTTGTGTGATAAGGATATATCATGATTAAGAATATTTTTGGAAAACATTATTGGAATACAACCTATTAGTTTTGTATATAAAAGAGTTATTTGAGGAAGAATACCTTTACATATTTTTTTGGAATTAAGATTCAAGGTATTAGTAACCATTAAGATTTATCATATCTTTTATGTTGTAGTAATTATAGGCCATCACAATTTTGGAATGTTCTAGGAATTATATTATTATAGTTTTAGATAAAGGACAATCACATGCCTGGTGACAAGTCATTGTTTCAAATAAGGCCGTGAGGCTTGAACTCACAACTGAAGGTCGATAAGGGTTTATCACCTACCATAAACCTACATGATGTTTTAGTTAATATGTCCTTGTTTTTAGTTAAAATATTTGATAAATAAATATTAATGATGAACCAGTGGTGTTACTGATTAGGTTTATAAATTAAATTAATATATTGGATATCTTGTTCAAACCATATTAGAATTGTAAATTTTCTAGAGATAGACAAAAAGACTTTTCCCCATTTTGTGGATCTTACGAACTATTAAAAGTGAATTTTAGTGCTTTAGAAATAAAAAATTAATTTTGGGATATTCATTTCATGGAGTAAGTGATGAATTGGAATTTTATCTTATCATAACCAAAGGATAAAATTATTCTTATAGAATATAAATGTATCAAGTAAGTATATTTTCATATATTCTTATATATAAAAATAATTCCTCAAATTTAGGAAAAGGATCTTGAAACAAAAATGTTATCTTATTTCTTTCATATAAAATGAATCCAATGGTTTTTTAAACCATCACATATTTATGCTTCTTAGGTCCTTAAATTTACATTAATCATTGACATTCTTATGATCAATGACCTCTATCATTCTATATAACTATTTACACTTTTATTATTGGTCCATATCTTGACTTTCCACTAATGTTATCATATTTAGAAACCTAGTTACGTGTTATTAAATATTAAATTTATACTTACCTTTATCTCTTAATAATATTATGTTTTATTAAACCTTTTTATTATATGGGTTTTCAATAAAAGAATTTTCAAATATCAAACCCTTGATTTTTGAGCGAAAGATCAAATTGCTATGAAATAATTTATTTAATGTGGGGAGAGTATAACACCCCTAAATTATAAAAGAAGAACATTTTATCTGATAGTGTTTGTGAAAATCCCAACTAAGATTAAAAAATCCAGTAAATATATTTCTTTAAATTTTATCCCTTCAATAACTTTAGACACACGCAACCCCGAGTCTAAAGGAACTGTAAAATAAGAATACCGTTATAACATAGCCATTAAATAGGAGGGTATGAATAATAGTAACTAAATCATGAAAATTTTATGGTTTACACATTTATAAAATAAAATAATATATATATAATGATTATAATATAAAACAATAATCATTTATATGAAAATGAAATGTTTTCTGGAAAAATGTTTTTTTCTAAGAGATGATTTAGTCACACTTTGCATATATAATTTAAAATTAAAATTTTACCACTTTTAGAAAATTTATTTGAAAAAATTAAATTTAATTATTAAATAATCCTATCATAATTATCTTAGCATTATTTTTTGGATTTTTCTGAAATGTTTTATTTTTTGATGAATAGTGAAAATACCGATTTTTATTGAAAACAGTCTTTTTGGTTAAATAATTCACAAGGTTAAATTACATGTTTAATTGGTTTTAAATTATAATTAGTTAAATTATAATACCATTTACCTAATTTATGTAATTTTAATTAATTTCATAGTGAATTTGGATATTAAAACCTTTTATACTTATGATAATTTTCACTTTGGAAACTCGCTTTTTTGTCACATCCGTGGTTATAATTTGAAATTGAATTCTTCCACTTATGTTAATTGAAATTTGAAAAATTGATTCCATATTTTAAATTATAATAATTTATACTATGTTATATGTTAAACATAATTCTTGACCGAAATGAATAGTGAAAAAATTAATTACCATGGTTAAAGTAAAAATGGGTTTATTGGGGGGTTAAAATATGAAGATAAGGGTTAAAATGAACTATAAACTTGTAAAAATGTTAATTAATATCCATATTTACCCCTTATAATATAAAAATTATAAAATAGTATTATTTGGAATATTTTTAAAGTGAATAAATTTATCATTTTGGATTCTTTTTTGGAAATTTGCAAGTAATTTTCGTTAGGGTTCCCTTTCATGGTTTATAAAAGGGAGCTTACTCCGTTCAATTATATACACATATAAAGAACATAGAATAGAAAAAACATGAAAAAATAACTCCCCAACATCCTTTTATGGATTTTATATCTTATATACTTCCTAAAATACCAACCCTAGTGTCCTTAAGAGGAGATCCAAATGATGTTTCTCTTAGAGAGGGTAATTGTCTTAAAAAATATCATTTATTTTCTTTCTTCTTTTCCACATTAAATTATGTATTGACACTTAAAATAAAAAAAATATTCTATATACTTATATGTTATTATGTTTATGACATAATATCTATACATCTCATCCTCCATCAAAAGGAGAATGAAATCATTGGTCGTGTGTATGGTGGACTACCACCTCATGAATGAATGTAATTCATTTTCCATCACCACATTTCAAGGATGAATATAATGATGTATTTAACAAATTTATATGATATTTATGATATTATTATACTTATTTAATTATAAAATCACATAAAAAATCTTAATTTTCATTTCATTTGAAATATGATAGTGTCGCTCTGGTGTATGGAAGACTACCTCCTCATTAAGAGATGGGATTCGTTTTTTACTAAATATTTACATGAAAAGTAATAAGAATAAATTTAATGAATATATGTGGTATACATGATATGATATATGTTATTTATGATTAATATATCACCCAATTCCTTCTCCTTTGAACTATTAAGAAAATGATAAAGTCGCTCATGCGTACATATGACCGACCGTCTCCAATTAGAGATGTGATCCATTATCCATGTTAAAATTTGAATAATTATTCTAAAAATGCATCTATTGAAAAAAATTATATTTATAACATTAATATCATTCTGTTGATGATGTAAATATATTATATTTAGAAGAACTAGAACTTTCATGACAAAACATGAATGCGAAAATAAGACAATTGACACCTAAAACAATGAAAACAATGAAATATTATTAGCTAACGAGTGGTAAAATGTTATAATCGTATCATATATGATATTTTAAATATTAATACAGTTTTTTATAACTTAATAAAATTCTTAAAAAATTATACAGAATTTTAAATCAAGTTCAAGTAATGGAAAGCATGAGGTAAGGGACTTCGTTTCAGTTTCCCTTCATTGGGTAATATTTTATTATTGTGAACCTAATTTATTTTAGATGGTGTAAATAATTATTAATTTTAATGTAATATAGTTAATTCTTCATAATTAATGATATTTTAAGTTTCAATTTTAATTATTTTATCCAAGGGTAATTTACTTTAATGTTACTTAGTGGTAAAGGACTTCTTCACAATTTTCCTTTATTGAGAAATATTGTAATGTTTTACACCTAATTTATTTTATATAGTGTATGTACTTTAAATTTTACTTTTAATATAATAAATAATTCATAATTAATTTTATTTTAATTTTTAATTTGATTTTTTTTCTTCCAAGGGAATCTGACTTGTAAATTACCAAGTAGTAATGAATTTCTTAACTCAATTTTTTTTCATCGGGTTATATAACTTATTTGTTTTCTTTAATATTATAAGATTATGTGTGTAACTTAATTTTATTATATTATTTTTTATTTACACTTTTTTATGTTGATATACACTTGAAACACATAATTTATTCATTGATTAATTTTCAATTCAAAATTATGAACTTTTTAAGGGTTTATTTCACAATCTCATTTTAATAGGGATTATTTATTCATGACTTTACATTAAAGGAAATTATTTAATAATTATCTAATAAACCCATTTAATATTTTTATACTCTATTTATTCATGAGTTTTTCATGTAATGACACCATTTTTTACTCTTTGGTACTTAAAAAGATTGATAAAATTCTTTCAGTGAAATGATACTTGATTTCTATCTTTGGTAAAAAATATTATTTCTTCAAAAACCATGTTTTATAAAAATGTTTAAAAAAATATTTTTAAAATTAAATAAAATTATTTATTAAGGAAAATTTTCCCATGATCTATTTTTTTTAAAAATCTTTTTAATGTAATATTCATGCTTTTTTCTAAACAATGACTGTTTAGTTTTTACTAAAAAAGTGAAAGGAATCTTTATTTTAACATGTATGAAAAGTATAATATTTTTTGTTTTATGGAAAATAAATGTTTTAAAGATTCCAGTATAAGTTTAAAAAGTTATTTTGAAATAAAAATATTTTTAAAATATTTTTTAAGCTTTTATTTTTTAAAGGTGATTTTCAAAATGAAAATGATATGTTCCTCAAGAAAGTTTGTAAAGATCTATTTATGGTATTTATATTCATCAATGGAAAAACCCTTTATTTAAAATATAATACACTGGGTATGTGTTGTATTAATACCATACTTATTTTTCTTATGGATGGTTTATGGTTATTTTGACCAAGTATAGTATTGAAATTCACTTCCTTGATTATGTTTTGTAGTCATTAACTTTCCATTTAATTATTCACTTTTATGTGATCATAGAACATTAAATTTACCCTAAAATCCATATTATTTATTATGGATATTATTATTAGTTAAACCATATCTCATTTATACATACAATTCTTTAATTTGAAATTTATTTGATGTAATGGGGAAATATTGATAATCTCTATTCTTTATTCAATACGAATATTTAATGGTAAGTAATATTATTCATGAATTAAATTGATTATTTTATATATGAGGAATGTCTTGGTCATGAATATATGGGTGGGTCCTAGTTATTGATAACACCTTGATGCCTCAGTAGTCTCATGAGATGAATCAATTGCGTAGCCTTAGTTAAATGGGTTTCTATTGTACATATTCAACAGTTTTAAACTATCTTGAGGAAGGTATTGACAATAGAGGTTTTCATGATTATTAAGATCATGACATTAAATAACTAATAATTTCCTTTATTGAGAATAAAATTATTATTATCATTGATATTTTTACAATGATATTATCTCTATATGCATTTCATTATTTGTTTATTGATTAAATGAAATATTTTTCTAGTTATTTACCATTCCATATTTATTATTCCTTATCCATTATTATAGTAATGATATTGATTAATTTAAATATGTTTTAAATTATTTAACTCTACATATTTATTATGATATTCATGTTATTTAAATGGAACATGTGTTCATTTATTTACCTTTCTATATTGATTATTCTTCTTGATTCATGATAGATTCTACTACACTTAGCCATTACTGAGAATTTTATCACACCCTTAATCTATTTACTTTAATAGGAATCCATGAAGTGTACTATGATTTATATTAAAGGATATTCTAGAGGGATTAACATTATTCATGAAAAAAATTATGTTGTAATTTGTGTTTTCAAATGTAATATAGGAATCATTTTTTATCTAGTTTACCAAGAATAATAAACTATTCATTCCTTCTTGATGTGATTCTTTATATCTTATAACAATGTAATAAATTAATACACAAAATACGGGTTTCTGGAGTTGGGTTCATTAAATTTATATGAAAACAGCCTCTAAATTTCAATTGGTATAATTATCCCTTAATCAATGAACAATATATTAAATCCATTGAAAATGTATTCCCCACCCTTGAATGATCTAAGAAAGAGAAGGTTATGATGAATGCTTGTTATATGGAAGGAGAAGATGATACTGGTGAATGTTTGTCAAAAAAAATAAAACATGAGGAGGGGATCAAAGCAATGTAGTGTAAATAATTCAGAAACTGTTTTTCGAAAAATATTTTATTCAAATTATCTTAATTAAAATGGAGAGGTATTTACTTATCCTAAAGAAAAAAGTTGAAAAATCCATTAGGTAATATGAAGATAACTTCAAAATACTTTCATGATACACCTATGACTTTTCATCTCACATGAAATTATAGTCGAACACTTCTTTGGCGGGATAAATCCAAGTCTATGAAAATATTTAGTAATTCAAAAATTTGATAGCTACAAGGAAATTTTCCAATGTTCCCTCAATTTTGAAAAAAAAGATTATCAAATCTCAAAGATCCCACAGGTCTAGAGATAATAATAGAAGAATGGATTTTAATTCTAGTGGTGTAATGAAGAAGTATCATGGGGGAAAGAAAGTCCAATATCCCATTTGTAAAAAGTGTGGAAAGAAGAATCTATAAAATTTCTTGAATGGGACAAGGAAATGATTGAGGTGTGGGAAGGAAGGGAACCTAGCTAGTGATTGTTGATAAGAGAAACCCACTGATGTGATAGAATAAAGGAATGATCCATTCAACCCTAGACCTATTTCCCAATGTTTCAAATCCAATTAATAAGGTCACTATGAGAATTAATGAACTAAGCCTAGGGTTTTTGAAAATAATTGATGACAACCACCTCCATGTCCTGTAGATAAAGGGTGATCATATGTCATCACAACTACTGGGGTGGATCCCTACAATGAAGTGCTGATATGTATGCAATTTATTCATTCAAGGATAGTAGACATACTATTTTTTTATAGTTATTCATATTATTTTATATCACATAAGTTTAGTAAAACTATTCAAAAACCACCACAAAAAATGGAAGTATAACTACTAATGAAAATGAGAAATAGGGATATTATGTCATCCCAAGTATATAACTCCTCCCCTATACAAATTTTTGGGTTGAGTCTCCTAGAAAAACTCATGATACCCCCTTTAGTATAACTGAATTCTATTCTATGTATGTATTGAATTTTATTATATAGATCCAACATAAATTTTAAAGAGAAGGAACTGAAACTCTGTATCACTAATTTTCTTTATATTGTTTACATGTGAAAATAGGTGGATGAATATTCTTTGGTATCATCATCTCAAAAATGAATATTATTTCTTTTTGAGAAATAATATCCATCTCAAATGATTGAGACTAAGGAAAAGATCTTCCTTGATGAAATGCCCATGGTATGGGAATTAATGATGTGTTTCATGAAGAATTGACTTGTATTACTCCTAACCAATTGGTTAAGTTCTCAATCAAACTTACACATAAAGATTTAACAATATCCAAGAATCCATATAGAATGACCATTTTTCAACATTAGGAGAGAAAGAAACAATCACTTGAGAATCTGGATAAAGTGTTTAAATCCAAAGTGATTCACTATGGGGTGCTCCGATCCTCATTGTCAAGAAGAAGGATGGGTAAATGATATTTTTCATCAATTATCATGATCTCAATAAGATCATGATTAAGAAAAAGTATCCTCTACCATAGACTGATTACTTTTTATACTAGCTATGTGGAGACCAATAATTCTCTAAGGTCAATCTTTGGTTGGTATATTATCAAGTAAAGGTGAAGAAGGATGATATACTAAAGACTGATTTTTTAAGGTATGAGTACTATGAATTCATAGTGATTGCATTTGGACACACTAATTCTCCATAAATCATTATGAACATAATTAATAGAGTATTTATATATTACCTTAACAAATTTTTTATAGTCTTTATAGACAATATTCTAATCTACTCTAAAAGA
This sequence comes from Viscum album, assembly GCA_963277665.1. Taxonomy (NCBI): domain Eukaryota; kingdom Viridiplantae; phylum Streptophyta; class Magnoliopsida; order Santalales; family Viscaceae; genus Viscum; species Viscum album. The sequence continues at coordinate 642,276,391 of OY728155.1, read as the reverse complement.
AAGGAGGAAGATGACGATTATTTGAGTGTTGTACTAAAGAAATTTTGTAAAGAAAATATGTTTGAAAAGAACAGTGAATTAATGTTTTCGATGGATCTAATGACATTATTGGGTCACGAAAAAATAGATATCTATAGTTCTTTCAAATGAATAGGTAATTTAATGATAGCCCAGACCAACCTCTATGATGTAAATCCATAGTTTCCTTGGATTATCTAGGTACTATTTCTAATTTGTGAGAAACTTATAATGAGTCTCAATCCCACTAATCAAGCTAACTCAGAATGGGTTAAATTTTTATGGATTGATAAATGTGAGGAAATCTTTAAAGAGCTAATGAAGAGTATATTCACTACACCTATACTAAAATTACCCACCAGTGGGGAAGGATTTGTGATCTATAATGATGCATCCAAAACATTCTTGGTTTTTGTACTCATGTAAGATGAAAAATTGATATTTTATTCCTCCTTATAGTTAAATATTATTGAGTAAAACTACCAGTCACATGATCCATAATTGGATGCAGTGATCTTCTTACTGAAGATTTAGTGACAGTATCTCTATGGGGAGAAGTGTGATATATATACATATCATAAAAGACTCATGTATATATTCATATAAAAGTATCACCATATTCACCAATAAATGTGGTTAGAGAGGATCCATGACTATGATTTTTCAATCCATTACCATTATGGGAAGGTGAAAAAGGTTAAAAATACTCTAAGTGGAAAGGATTATGGGGGATCCAATATTCTTCAACATGTAAAGGATGGGAATGGGAATAATAAATGGATATTTATCCAACATTACTAAAACAACTACTCAACCATCCATTCTTGAGAGGATGAAGGCATCTTAGAAAGATGATGAGGTTCTACAAGAAAAGGCAGTGAATATTTCAGAGTTCAACTTTTCTAAATATGGAGTTATAAGGTTTGGAACCTGGATATGTATACCATAAAATGAAAAACTAAAGATTAAAATTAAAGACGATACACATAAATAACCCTTATCTATTTATCTGGAATCACTAAGATTTATAGAGTTGTGAAACAAAACTTTTGATGGGATAACATTAAGAGGGAAATTGTAAAATTTGTATCTCGATGCTTGGTATACCAAAAACTCAAGGATGAATGATATAAGTGAAAGGGTATGATGAAACCATTAACCTTAAAAATATGTAAATGGGAAAACATGACCATGTATTTCATCATAGGACTCCCCAATACACCTAAAAGAAATAACACCATATGGGTAGTAGTCAATCGCCTTAGCAAGTTAATATTATTTGTTTCTATTGAAGGAGATTTATCCCTTAAAAAATCACTAAGGTATACATAAGGGAAGTTGTGAGAATGTTTGGAGTTTCAAATTCTATTATTTCATATCAAGATATAAGGTTTATCTCTAGGTTATATATAATCCTTCAGTAAGCATGGGATATAAAACTAAGCTTTAGTACTAGTTATCATACTCAGATAGATGGTCAGTCTGAAAGAACCATTAAAACTCTAAGGATATGCTTAGATAATGTTTAATGTATTTCTACGGATTCTGGGATAAATATCTTCCCCTAGTGGAGTTATCATACATAATAAGTTTCTATTATAGAATTCAAGTGGAAGCTTATGAGGATCCATATGGGAAGAGGTGTCAGACACCATAATGATGGTTTAAACTTGGAGAGAGGAAGATTATGGGATGTTATCTTTTCCAAGATATTATAGAGAAGGTTTAAACCATTAAGAATAATATGAAAACCACTCAAATTTATCATAAAATATACATATATAATCATCAACGAGATCTGGAGTTTAAGGTTAGAGATAAGGAATTCCTTCATATATTTTCTTGGATGAAATTCCTGAGTTTTGGGAGGAGGGGAAAAGCTTAGTACAAGATAGATATACCCCTTTGAGATCCTTGATTTCATTAGATATGTATCCTATCAACTAGAACTCTCACATAACCTATATCAAGTACATGATTTGTTACATGTATTCCTCTCATAGAATTACATACTCCACCCCTCACATGTACTGAATCCAGAAGTGGTACTATTGGAGTATTTCCTTTCATATGAGGTGCATCCAGTGAATATATTAGATCATAGTTACAATGTTCTATGAAATAAGACAACTCATCTGGTCAAAGTGTTATGGTGGATCCAAAAGTTTGGTGAAGCGACTTGGGAACCAGAAGAAGTGATGAAAAAAAAGTATCTTTATTTGTTTTAGTGTATGAATAAAATTTCTATGGTGAAATTTGTGAAGGTGGGATATTGAAATGAAACAAACATTTATAAATGAAATTGATTTTTTAAATAATTAAATTCCTTATTAATAAATGAAATTATGGAAAGACCATGAACTGTTTTAGTTATTTTAGACTGTTATAATTTATTTCCTACCATATTTAAAAGACCATTAATCATCATAACCATTGATATTATATACGTTATTCATTTATTTTATGATTATTAGATATATTTATAGGGTTATTATAAATCCATTTGACATAGAAAAAGGAAGAGATAACCTAGACTAGCAGGATCGTACTTTATGAAGCCCATTTATTGAAGCTTACAAGGGAGATAAAATTACTAAGATTTACCCTTTAAAAGAGAAATCTTAGATTCAATTACTAAAGAATGAGAAAAACCATTTATGATATAAGTTATAGCTCAATGATATCATGAACTATACCATGTTCACCGAAACTACCCAAGAAAATATCACCATCATGCACCTTACTCTTAGAGAATTCATTGGTGTAATAATGGGCTATGTATCTAGATCCTAGCAGTACAAATTTGTATTTTTTTAATAAAATTATGATTATATTTATCCTTTATTAATTTATAATTATTAAATAATATGTTTGATAAAAATTATATTTTGATATGATGAAACAAAAATTCCATTTTTAGGATTTGTATAATTTCAATCAAGATAAATTTGTATGAATTGAATAATGTTCGAAATAAATTTTATTTTAATAATATTATTAAATAATATTTATTTAATATAAATGATAATATAATTTTACAAAGTCAAATGTAATTTCTATAAGAGTCAGAAAAACTATTATTGTAAAAAAAACCTGTATTTTTTAATAAATAACGATTTTGATTTTAAAGTGTAAATTATCATATTTATATAATTATTTTGAAAAAATAAGTATTATTTTTGAAATAAACTCATGAAAATGATCCAATGGTGATTTTTTCAAAATATTTCGAGAGAGTTGAAATTTTTAATGTCAAAACTGAATACGGTATAATTATATGTTTTGTATTACAACATCATAAAAGCCTACAAGTGATGTTATAAATACTATAAAGAGTATACATGACCAAAATTATGCTTCCTTTTAAAAAAAATGTTTTTTATGTTATTTTATTAGTTTTAAAAACCATTAACGAATCCTACAAAACCTATTTTTTATTTTAAGGTTTTAAAATAAATTCTTTATGAATATGACTCACTTTCACATCACTAAGGTTATTATTTTATTAATTTCAAAAATTAACTTTATAAAATAATGAAAACTGATCCTATTTGGTATAAACCATTGGAAAAAACCATGATATAGTTTGCATTTTCTATTACATTATCATAGAGAGTCCAAAACCTATGTTTGAAAATTAATAAAGAATTTATCTCTCTTTTTCTATAAAAACCCACACAAACTCCCATTCCTCCTCACTAACAACTCTTAGAGTATTAATTTAATATTCCCTTCCCTTTATATATCCATCAAAAGGTGTCTCCAAGCTCTTAAAAATCTTCTACTGAGCTTTAAGAATCACCCTCTCAAGGTAAGAGACCATATACTTATCATTTTTATTCAAGCATCTTCTCTATATTATGCCTTTTAATTTTAGATTGTTCATTTTTGTATATGTTATTACACATCCATAATACCATTATTATTATATTAAAGTGATTAGGGACCCCTTTCACTCCCATTAATCCCTTCTATGAATCATTATGTATCACCATTATGCTGCCTAAATTACTCTCGGATTTTTATTACCAAATGATAGTGTAATGAATATACATACCCATTTTCACACAAAGTTATTCAAATATATGCACATGTACTTAATTTATCTATTCATTCCATGTATTTATATTACACTACTTAATTTTGGTAATAAAATTGTTTAAAGACATATTTATATTGTATGATCTGTGTGACACACTTATAAATTACATGATATGAATGTCACAGATGGGCTCAAAATTATATAGCTCTCTAATTCATTGGTTAATATTTTTATCTCATGAGATATTATGTATGGGATTAGGGAGTAAATGTAATCTATTATAGTGCTTTTTCTACCATGTGATGTTGTCTTGTCAGTTATCCTTGATTTTTTCTTATGTCATGTTTTATATTGTTGCCACATTCTTATGTTTCCCTGATATATCATGTTATATCATGCCTCATTATTGAATATTATGATTATCAAAACTTTTATTTATTATTGATATTATTATTTAATCACATGTATTACATTCATAATGTTATGCTTTGATTATTCCCTAATGAGATTTATATCTCACCCATTTCTTATGTATTTCCCCAGGTTACCCCATACAGTTTTAGAAGATCCAATGAATATATTCATGTGTTATTTAGTTTTTAAATAATTTTGTTGTATTTATTTTTCAAATTTTTATGTTATTTACCTAATTAACCAATGTTACTAGGCCTCACAACCTTATAAGGTTTATTTAAGTGTATCATTATGAAATAAATCATGAAATAAAGTGTATTATGAAATGGGTTGTCATACTCAATGAAAGTATGAACACACAAAAACCAAGTAAGAAAAGTCCACAAATCAACATTTTCATTAAAACAGAAAACCCCATTTTGAAGTTTTTTTTAAAATAACTTATAGTCATAACCCATGATTCACAATTTAGAAACCAATTACCAAAAGGGTTTTTACAATAAGAAAGAATCTTGTATTTTTGAGTAAAACACAAGAAAATAATTTATAAATCTAAGCATACGGATATACAAAAAATTGGAGGGATAGGATGGAAAACAACCTATAATTAATGAAACATGATTTACTTTCTGATCCTTTATGAATCCTTTGATTAACAAGGTTCGATTCTTGATGATTTTATGAGATAGGTCTTTGAGTTTAATACAACCTCCAAATTCACTTAAATGGGGCCTTGGGTTCAAGAGGAATGAGAGAGAGACTAATTTGGATAAAATCAAACAAAAATTTATTAAAAAGTTTGGGTATAAACCCATTCATGGAATGAATTAAAAATTAAAATTATGAATCTTAGACTTTCCACATATACTAAAATCAAGTCACCTTAACTTAAAATTATAGAAACTAGTTCACATAATGAATAAAATTTTACTCCATTAATTTACCTATCTATAAAACCATTCACACCATGAATTAAATTCATGGAATATGCCTATAAATCATTAAGGTCATAAATAACCATTCATAGATTGAATCATCTCTTATAGACTGTTTTTAGATTTCGAGATACTTCCTCCTTTTCACCATTCATAAATTTCTCCCAAACTCTATAGATATACAAAAACAACATAAAACAGGGGTGTAGCTCAAAATAGGGGTACTAAATTATCCAACCATTAATATTTATATCAATGAAAATCATAAATCCATTAGTGATTTGGAAATGTTATAGCCACTGCCCTCATATAAGGTTCTCCTATTTCCAATAATCTTTATTCAATAAACAATGTTTCCAAAAAATATTCACCAAGTATATCTATCTAACACACAATAAGTTGTATTTACTATCAAAATTATGAATCAAGTTGTGTACAATGGTTTCATTGGGTTCATGATTTACATGATCCCAATTGAGAATATGATTTGGACTTGGTTGATACTTCTTTAATTTTGAAACAATAAATACATTATGAAACAAAATAAATATTGATGGTAGGGAATGCTAATAAGAAATATCTCCAATTTATTCCAAGATTTCAAAATGTTTTATATACCAAGGATTCAAATTCCTTTTCTTACCCAACTAATGATGCCCGAGTCTAGGAGAGACTTTAAAAAATAAACGGTCTCCAACTACAAAAAATATATTGGACAATGATGATGATCAATATATAATTTATGGAAGCTATAAGTTATCACCATTTTCTTTTGGATCATCTAAACATTCTTAGTCATCTAATGAACAATGTTAGGTCTGATTAGGGAAGATTTTCCAATTTCTACCCAGTAAAGTATAGATCAACATGAAATACTATAAAATTACTTTAATGGGTCCATATTATCATCTAATGATAATATTGTTATACAAGAATCCCACTAAAGGTAAATTATCCTCCCATGTGCCACTAAAGTCCATGACATAAGGTTATGTCATGTATTCCAAAGTTTGTATATCACATTCACACCACTCATCCATTTTAGGATAATACACTATGCATATGGTCAATTGATTTCTAAGGGATTGTTTCCAAGAGTTCCAAAACTACGAGGGTAAACTAGGATCCTTATATATGATAATAGAAACTAGTACTCCATTCAATTTTACCACTTATTAGATATATCACTTTTCCAAATCCTTTATCATATTATATTCTCGTATCATAATTAAGTAGCCTAACATTGTGGGTCATCCCACCATCACACTATGACATAATTCTTCCAAATCCTTCTTAAAAAACCAGTGGAAAGTCCATGATAATATTTTCCCATTTATAGATAGGTATAGGTAATTTTTTTAAAAATTATATCATTCATTGATGATTTTCTTTCACTTATTGACAAATGAGGAATTTCATAACATAATTAGTAACTCTTCATTTCATACCTAACAACTAAACATGGGTCCTCAGTGCAATTTACATTTTTTAAATGATTTAATTAATTTCCCATTTATAATGGTGATAATATGAAATAAGAAGTTAAAGAAATGTTAGAATAACCATTAACAGATTTTGGAAACAAAACATTTTATTCCCATATTTTCTCCATTTATGGATAGACTTCCCAACACTAAGTTTTGAACTTGTAATATGTTAATCTGGACTATATTTTTATATATCCTTTAATTTTTAAACAAGATTAAAAGTAGGATTCACTTAGGAAAATACTATTGAATTATTCTATTCAGTATAATCTAGGTGCATATCAGAAAATACACACATCAATTTTCACAAATCATGAGTTCTTTAGATAATTGGTTATATTATTTCTAGATTAAATAATCAACCTTATAATTTCCTTTTCTAGGCGTATAGACAAATTCAAATTAAAACATCTAATGGTACTACATCCATTTTTGTTGTATGAGTTTCAAATCTATTTCTAAAAATATGTGTTTCAAACTTTTTTTTGCAGCGAACACCATGAATTTCTCAATAAAAATGAAATTATGCCATGTTTTTTTGGGAATGAAACCAAAAATATAAGTATAGATCAAGTATTTGGTGATTATTTTCATGTACTCAAAATTTCTATGATCCATTGGCCACAACATAACCCCCTTTATTGAGAACACAACCAAAACTAGATCCAGGTGCATCATAGAAAACATTATATCCCTTACCTAGTTCCAAAAATATCAGGATATGTGCCAAAGTGAAATGATCCTTAAGTAAAAAAAATTATGTTTTATAATCATCATTTTATTTAAATAGATTTCATTTCCCCATCAATGTTTCCATTGGAGAAATGAGGCATGAAAAGTCACGAACGAAGTGAAGATAGTGACCTACTAAGCCCAAAAATCTACGTATAGAAAAAATATTCTTTGGTGACTTCTAAGAGAATGAAAATTCTATCTTTATAGGGTCGATGGATAATCCCTTCTCAGATATGGAATGAAAAAGGTAGTAAACATCTTATATCATGAAGTTACACTTAGAGAGTTTCACACAGAGTTAGTGTTCCCACAAGGTGTATAAAGCAATCTCCAAGAATTCTTTATGGCCACATTTAGTGTATAAATACATCAGAATGTCATAAAAAATACCGCAAAAAAAGGAGTCGATGGAAATATATGATTCATCAATTACATGAGTAGTTCTAGTGCATTAGTAATACCAAAGGTCATAGAACAATATTCATAATGACTATAGTGATTTCTAAAATATGTTTTCAAAATTTTCTCCCTCTAAACATGAAGATTATGGTACCCTGATCATAGATCAAATTTTGAGAAAAATTTGGATCCCTTAATTAGATCTATAAAACTATCAATTCGAGGAAGAGGGTATCTATTTTTGATCAAAACCTAATTTAGTTTATAATAATTAACTCAAATCAAAAGTGAACCATCTTCCATATTTACAAAGAGTACACATGCATCTTGAGGTAATTTACTTGGTCTTATGAATCCCTTAGTTTTCAAATTCTCTAGATGAACCATCATTTCATAAAATTCTATTAGTTCCATTATATATAATGAAGTGAAATAGGATACATCCATGGAAGTAGATCAATTAAAAATTACACATCACTTTCAGGTAGAAATTCTGATAAATTTTATAGAAAAACATCGTAATACTGATCTAAAATGGCAAGAAATTCTAGAGTAGTAATTACATAAATAGTCCTCATGGTTATTATCGACCATTAAAAAGATAAAATTCAAACTATAAATTCTAATTGTCCCACTCTACCAATGTTCACATACCATTCCAATTTAAATAGGTGCACCGATCCATCAAGAGTTATAAACCACACTTTTTGACCATAATAATATATATGATCTTTGAAGGATATGAACTAATCTATTACAAAAAATTAAATTAAAGATGTCAATGTACAAAACAGAAAAGTCCCAAAAAATTGGTTTCTATCAATTTATATAGAAAAGCATGCACACTTAAATCCTTAACACTCTCATCGTCCAAGAAGTGTTTATAATCCTCTCACATGTAGCATCATTTCCATGGTCAATCCCATTTTATTTACCACAAAAGAAGAAATAATAGAATGGGATGCATTGATATCAAACAATAATTTCATAAGAGTACAGTTTAGTATAATGGTACCTCACACTATTTAGGGCCATGTTTTCTCCTTGAAAATCTACTTAGCAACATACAACTGTTTATAGATCCTATCGTGTAATCCTTGATTTCCTATTAAGTTGAATCATCCATGATGTATAGATATTTATGGAATCACACTAACATGGTTGATACAAGGGTCAAGAACTATTCTTATGCGATCAACCTATTTTTGTCTTGAGATACTTTCATCACATTATAATAATTCCCACTATCTAGAATCAGAGAATTAACACAATAATGATGAATGTGTCCCATATGACCACATCAATAACATTATTTCTTTACTTCTGACCAATATTTCTTTACATGGTCTAATAAAACACAATGTAAATATCTTTTCATATTCCTATTACGGGGAGGAAAAGAAACTAATAACATTAAATTATTCTCTAGTATCACACTTCCCGTCGAGGGATGAAATGCCATGATCAAGTGTAATTTTGTCCCAATCACCTCATATAATCCCTTCCACAACTGGGATGTGAAACGAGAATCATGATCCGAAACTATCATTTATGGGACTCCATAGAGTCAAACTATCTGTTGCACATAGAGGCATCCCAATCTCTCTTCTGAACCCTGCGCTCAAATAACTAAGAAGTGGGCCAACTTGGTGAGTTAGTCAATGATCACTGAGATGGAATCATGTCCCCTAGACATACATAGTAAACCTGTCACAAAGTCTATCAATATCACATCCCACTTCCATTCTAGAACCCCAAGGGGTTGAGGCAAACCTGTTGGAACCTGGTGCTCAGACATCACCTGTTGGCACACAACGCATTGAGAAAAAAACTATGCACCTACCTTCTTTATCCCTATTCACCAAAACTGACGTCAGAGGTCTTGGTACATCTTATCCACACCAGGGTGTACCGCCAAAGGGGACATGTGAAACTACTTCAAAACAATCTCCAGAAACACCACCAGTAATACCGTGCGTACTTTGAAAATAATGACATTGTCCCCACCTTTTGAATATCCCTCAGGCGCATGACCTATAGACATCTGATCATGTAGGGTCTCACAACCAATATCCCCAAGCTGTTCCTACCGGATTTTCTATAAGAGTGGAGGGGTGACAACCATCAACTAGAGGTAAGTTTCTCCGTATCTATCCATGAAGGATAACTGTAATGGGTCCAACTATTCCAACACCTCATTCATAAAATATGAACTAGATCTCCTACTGAGATCATATGACACCACGTTCCCCTTCCAAGAAGTATAGACAATCTCAAAGTTATAGTCCTAGAGGAACTCTAGCCATCACCTCTATCTCAAGTTTAGATACATCTAAGAGAATATATACTTGAGACTATTATTATTATAGTAGATGATAAACCACTCGCCCATCAGGTAGTGTCACCACATCTTTAACACGAAGACTACCACTGCCAACCCAAGAGCATGGGTTGCGTATGTTTCCAACGCTTTTGCCGGGGAGCACATCCATCTATTTTGGAGGACACACAACTGTTTTCCCATATTCCTACTTTCCAAAGGTGGGAGACATCTATCACTTGTCCCGAGACGTTTTCTCCTTGATAAAAATGGGATGATGGGATGTAAGTTCCTCTTTCCATGGATTCCTCCTGAGATCTCGTTACCTAGTCAGGGTCTCCCTCATAGACTTAAGACGTTGTTCATGAAACTCTTATCAGTTCCATGTCTTCGTGGATGTAGGTTAATTACAATTCTTCTATTAGGACATTCCAAGGGGTTCAGTTAGGGAAGCAACCTTCGGTCGGGGGAGTATTCACGTTAGACATCGTTGGTGTGTCTGGACACTGGAACACTGGCTCATCTGGGTTTCATCCCCTTATGATAGGGATTCTCAAGGGTGCCGAAGCCTAAGGAATCCCGCATCGAATGCATGAAATTTTATGCCATAGACATGTATTTAAGGTTTTCCTCAGCTTCCCATGTTTAAAACATGGTATGCTATGATTTTAACATCTAGTGGAGACAGATCAGATTAATCAGAACACTCACGAGAGTGGATCAGATAGGTGCAACCCCTGGAGGGAGCACTGATGCTAGGGATAACGTGTGGTTAGTAGCCCAATTGATTCTAGAAGAATCAATAAAGTGGATGAAATGATCACACCAGGGTGTGGAAGCCCGGGTGATAATCATGGTGGATATGGATTATTGAGAGTAGATAGAAAATGAGGTGGAGCCGTCATGAAGGTGACTATAATATCAGGCTTGAACCTCCGAGGGGATTTCTACGTAACCCTATGGCAGGGAATCAATGTCCACATAGTTCAGTGAGGAAATGGGACACCTGAGGAGGCGACCTATGATAATGGATTCATGGATGTGACCAGAAGGAAATAGAACCTTTGGGTTGGGGCATGATCTCCTCGGGACACATAGGCTCGATGGAAAGTCCAGGAGGAGTCATGGGTGATGGTTTTGATCCTAAGGGAGGCTTCCTACGTATCCCCGATGTAGGTAATCAAGGTACATGTAGTTCAGGGTGGGGCATGGAATCTGGGTGTGTACAGAGGATGATGACCTGCCGATATACTGGGGCTTATGCATGGATAACATCCCAGGTTGGTTTGATGGCACATGGGTAGACCAAAGATGTGGGTACCAACAAAGGGGAATACAATTTATTACCATCAATTACGAACTACAATGGATTAACGCTAGTTGGGTTTAATGTATTACTACTGAATGGGGTTCCAACGGCTTACTTCTTGTTGGGGATCACAACGACTTACCATCGATTAAGGAACACAACTGATTACCGTAGATTGGGGTTCCAATGTATTACTGTTGATTGAGGCACACTGGCTTACCATCAATTGGGGAACACAAAGGATTACCATAGATTGGGGTTCCAATGGCTTACCACTGGATGGGGTTGAAAACGACTTACCACTTATTGGGGTACAACGACTTACCATCGATTGGGATTGAAATGGATTACTGATGGATGGAGCACAACGGCTTACCACCAATTGGTATTTCAATGGTTTCCTGCTGGATGGGGTTGAAAATCATGGAGGCTTCCTATGTACCTCACCTATAAGACAAGTATCAAAGCTGAAGTAGTTCAAATGGGTGCAGTTTAAAGTCATACAGGACAAAAAGGGGTGTGCAATTTAACTTCATGGAGGATGAGGGCATACTGACTTGAAGGGGTCGGGACCAGGAGGTGTTGATCTTGAACCTCTTGGATTCTTCCTATGTACCATGCATTGGAAATGATCAAAGTTCACGTAGTTTGAATGTGTTAAGTGAACCGACATAAAGTGGTCGGGACAATCAGGTGTTGAGCTTGAACCTCAGGGAGGCTTTCTACATACCTTGCCTTGGAAAGGATCAAAGTCCACATAGTTAGGATGTGTTTAGTGAATCGACATGAAGGGTTCAGGACTAGCAGGTATTGGTCTTAGACCTCAGGGAGGCTTCCTACGTTCCATTCCTTGACAAAGATCAAAGTCCACGTAGTTAGGAATGGTGGATACAGTTTAATGTCTTGCAGGATGAAGGTGAACTGACGTGAAGGGGTCGGGTCAAATAGGTGTTGGGTTGAACCTTAGGGATGCTTCCTACATACCTTTCCTTGGAAAGGATCAAAGTCCACATAGTTCGGGATGTGTTTGGGGGATTTCACACTAAGTAATCCCAGAGAGGATGTCATGGTTGGTGCTTACTCCGAGCCAACGTGAGTCATGCTCAGTGTGATAAATAAGAGGCAACAAAGACCTGACGATCACATCAAGAAATTTGTGTCTGTGGGAAGTGGAGTGGGGCTTATGCTTGGTTAGCAGTCCAAATAGTAAACAGGGGATTACGCATTGAGCAGCCCATGGAAATAGAGATTGAAAGTTACTCCAGGATGGTGGCTCGGTGTTGAAAGATCCCAGAGAGAGAGGTACGGGTTATCGAGGATCCCTATTCCCATATCATCTCTTAGTCTTTGGCACTGAAGAAGAAAGGAGGTTCATGGGTGCTTCCTCTTGTAAGAAAGGCTAGGGGCTTACACCAAGATGGTTTCCATTCTCTACAGATAGGCACCGCTCCAAAAAAGAGGATCTCATTCAATTTGAAAAAGATCTCACTCCTGTGGAGATGAGTGGGCATGGAGAATGTCCGAGTTGGGGTACCCCGTGTAGAAGGCAAGGGGTGAGGCCACCGTTTAACGTCATGTGTGGAGGAAGATGGTACTTTTTAGTTTAACATCCTACATCTCGGATGAGGTGGGTTAACACCACATAACTAGGACTTACATAACTGATACCCACCCACCCTTTGGGAAGGGAAGGCATCAACAATTCTATAGTGAGGGGTTGTCATGGAGTGGCCCACAAAGGGGCCCACATTAGCATGGTGATGTGAAGAAGCAATAGCCATTAGTGTGCCTATGTGAAGAAGCATAAGGCTAAACAACACAATGAAAAGCATCATACAAGAGACCTTGAAATCACTTTGTACAAACCTGGAGGGTCGTATGAGAAAAGGGGTTGTGGAGAAAAGGGGTTCATAGGTGGAGGTCTCATGAAGCTCTGGTGCTCCGTGTAGTGGAGGGGATTCGTGAAGGGGTATGCTTCGCGAAGTGGGGTGGCTGTGCCTATGCATAGGGTATAGGTTCACATGGAGAGTGCTTCAAAAAGCAGAAAGTCTCTTGTGAAGTGGGTCTTCGTGAAGCAAGGGTGCCTTGAAAAGCATAGAATTGCGAAGAAGTGTGCCTCATGAAGCACAGTGACCCTGCCTTTGCATGTGGTTCACATGTGCATGGAAGTTACTTCGTGAAACATGAGTTCTTTATGAGGACCTGAGTCCCCTTAGGGATCTCCTTCCTTTGCGAAGGCCCTTGGGCTTCGTGAAGGGAATCCCTACTTGAATAGGGGTTGTGTTTATGCGAAAGGAAAGGAACTTCATGATGATAAAGTACCTTGAAGAGGTTATTTTTATAAGAGAAAAAATTACTTCATGATTTGAGAGATGAGAAGGTGAAAGGTTGGAGTATCCATCCTTTGGGCTTGGGGGAACCCTGACATTTATAGGTAAGAGGCGGCGTGAAGTAGGGAGCATGTGATGCAAATCCATTTTCTTCTTTTTCATAACTATGGAGTCTCCCACCTCTTTTCTCTATGGTGGTTTCACAAACGTCTTTTGGATTGGAGAGCCTCCGACCTCTTTCCTTCAAGGTGGCTTCATAAGCATCTTTTGAATCACAAAACCTCCCAACTCTTTTCTTCGTGGCAGCTTGAAAAACGCCTTTCGGATCACAGAGCCTCTCGTATCATTTCTTCGAGCCGACTATGCAAATGTGTTTCGGATCGTGGAGCCTCCTGCCGTTTTACTTTGAGGCTACCACAAAGTGGGCGACTTCATGCTAACTGCAATGCTGTGGGACTCTATGAACAGGATTCATGAGGCATTCTTAATGGAGTTGGTGTCTTTTTTGCATTTTCTTTTCCTATTCATGTATTTTGGCACCAAAAAATGCCTCCCTCATACTTGGAGCTGAGGAGAAAATGAGGGTTGATGTCCGAGGGACAATATCCAAATTGTTTCAGCTAATCGAAAAGTAGTCTTGTGAAGAAGGGCCGCAATGCAGAGAGAGGATACACAGGTTGAGAGTATTTCATAGCTCACCACGGCTGGGTACACCACAAAGAAAAGGGGGTCATCATCTATAAATAAGAGAGGCTAAAATATCTTTTGTCCTTTCTCATCTTTGCATTTAGGCAATTCTTCTCTCAATTCATGAAGCTCCTCACTCTCTATGATTTCTCTTCATGAATCGGGCCTTTCTGCTTCGTAGCGCTCAATGAGTCTTTCGACTCTGCGAGTGTGCACTCTGCGGATTACATCTGTGAAGTCTGTGACAAGGCTCTGCGAACCGGCTCTGTGATTGAGCTTCGTGATTTGGGCTTCGTAATCGAGCTACATGATCCAAGAGAAAATTTAAAAAAAACTCAAAGACTGAATGTCTCATCAGGAATATTCTTGGGGGTCCTTACTAATGCTTCCCATAGAGAATAAATAGCTAATAACTTTGGAATCATAGAACAAATAACAAGCCATTTGGGCCATGAGTCGCTGGTGGAGCTGCTATCAGAGGGTCAGAAGAACTACCCCTGTTAAAAATATTTCCTTTGTATGGATTTGGCATGAGGGATGACGTCTTCATTCCTCAAGTGAGTTGGGAATATCAAGATTAATGGTTCATGAATACGTCGTTCTAGCACCAGTGGTTCAAGGTGGCTAACGACCATGCTTGGGAAGATTCCACACTCGTTGATTCTGATTTTCTTTACAACCATGTGAATAACGTTGATGGGAAGGAATTCCAGCCAGAGACATCCCCTCCACTATACCAAACCATTCTAAAGGAGGCCCTAGGGAACCTGGTGAATGGGTGGACTGATGAGTGGGATTTGAGCTGGGGTGGAAACTTTATGGACAATTGGGCATGGGCCTACTAGGTAGGCACCTCATGTGAGGAGTTCGGGGTGAAGTTGAGGCGAGTGGGTCTATACGAGGTGGCCTGGGAATCCCAATTTCACATCAATCAGCTGAAACAGCTGATGCTAGAGCTACTGAGCAGATGGTCATCGAGGACCAACATTTTTCATTTGCACCATGGAGAGGTCGGCATCAGCCTATGAGATCTGCACCAGATCTAAGGGGTCTCGATAATCTCCCTGTCGTGAATGCATGGAAGGACCCAGAGCAGATGCAGCCACTAGCAAAGTCTTTGATGGACCTAGTTCTAGGGGAGAAAAAATAGTTGGTGAGGGATGTCCATTTTAAGCGGTGGTTCAAGTAGTTCCTGAACTTCCCTGAAGATGGATAGTTTCCCATGAGGCATCTGACCAACTCGAAGGGGGTTAAAATAGGAAAGGAGCACTCATACCGGTGGCTCTTGTAGGACAACCAGTGTAAAACCTAGGGATTCAATGTCTGTACTGAGCAACAACTAGTGGTTAGGTAATCTGCATTCATCGTGGCGCTTATCTGCAGTTGGATCATGCCGATGAGGGATAAGAAAAAAGGTGTGCGACTGAGCACGTTCATCATGGAGTCCCTCTTGGAGATAGGGGGATGGATCAACCTCGGTATCCTTATGATTTCCAAGCTGTATAAGGTATTGTGTTACATCAATGAGGGTAAGAAGCCACCAAGGATATGCTGGACATTCCATATCTTGTATGGGTGGATAAATGCACATATTAGGGGAATCTAAAAATATATGAACCCCATTTCCCCTTCGGGGTTAGATTTCTACCCATCCATTTTAAATGCGGTGGGGAGATTTCCGACTAAGCTGACTCCGCAATTGGTGTTGAATCAGGTCTGGAAGGCGGACGATTTCAACTTCCACCTGTTCCCACTACCAACAAGTGTGTTCACTGTTGATGGCTAGGGAGTGGAAGAGAATCGCTCCTACCTCTTGGCCTTTTGGGGGTGGAGTCTTGGTGGCATGGGTTGACCACGAGTCTCTCTATGAGTCGTATACCCCACAACGCATTATGAGGAAGTTTCAGTGTATGTAGTGGATGACCCCGAAAGTCTACTTGGGGGTGCTCCATGAAGATCACCCATGTGTGATGAGGAAATTGTGAATCATGTTCATGAAGAAGGATAATAAGATGTGGAACGAGTTGCCTCCACCCATTTCCATCTTAGGGCTGGTGAAGGAGTACATCAAGAGATAGGAAGCGACCTACCTGGGGGAGATGTTGAAGTAGAAAACCGTTCGGGCAAATGATGGGGTGCCTCCCCAACTACGAGGCGAGGTCTGGAAGGAGGCAAGGACATCTCATAGCGGCAGGTGTGCAGTGGTGGAGAGGGCCTCCCCAGTCTAAAGGGAGGAATCAGTAGAAGATCCAGCGGTCTAAGAGAGACAGAGTCATCCAAAGGGGAGGCCACCAAGGGGATTTCACAAGATATCCACCCGGGCTCTTGGGAAGCGGCTACACCACATAGATATGACCAAGAATTCCATATTCCCAGAGGCTTGGGATATCTAGGAAATCAATAGGCAATTTCTCAACCCCTCCAATATGTGTAAATACCTAAACCATCTCGGGATGAATTTACCAGGGATCGGCCCTCTTAGGGCTGACTTTGCAGCATCCTAGGCAGAGGGGGAGCAATACCTGGAAGAGATAGAGGACTTTGTGCCCTCTCGAGGTGCTCTATGTCTAATGAAATATCGGGTAAAGTTGTTTTTGGATCAAACAACCCCTACATAGTTGTCTTCCACTGAATTAAGAGAGTGCTTCTCTCTGCTGGAAGAATCAGATGAGTCCTCCTAGGTAGGAGGCTGATAGAGGGATCCCTATAGATGTGGTTGAGGTAGGTGATTCAGACCCGAACCATGAAGAGTTTGTAAAGTTTCGTGAGGTAAAACCCTAGAAAACATCTCTGGAGTCTTCATCTAGGTCATTTAGGACTCCTTACTAACATTTGAACTGTGCAGGAGGTCCTTATATTCAAAACCTGCTCCTACCCATTAGTAAATGCAACTACGGGAACTTCAGGATATGCACCCGCGACTACAGTGGTTACTACACTTAGTAGGGAAGGGACACCCAAGGTGGTACTTCTGGAGTTTTTGGACTTCACAAAAATATATGGAGGGCCATGCCTCAGGGTTCCGATGGAAAAAACTTAGGAGCGAGACCGACTATTCCACCTATGTGAGTCGCCTTTACGAAACTTGTAATTGTCACCCATTGACCAGATCAACTGATTCCTATGCACTCTTATTTTCAAAATGCTTCAAATAGTGTGGGCTAACTTGGTGATGTTGGATGGAGCTCCTAGAAGACCCTTTATGGGAGGAATTTTGGTGGTCGTGGAAGTGGACGTTCGAACCGACCAATCTGCAATGCTTCCGATCACTGGTGGGACTTTTAGGAGGAGAGAGCCTGCGATAATTGAGTTGGGATCTGATGATGAGGACTGATCGAACAACACAATTCCTGACATACCTGATCAAACACCAGATTCAGACCCTCCTGATGAGTTCCTGAGGGTGTTCCCTGCATATGAACCCAACGACCCCATGGACTGGGATGAGATGACCTCTGATGAAGAGGATAAAAAAATAGTTTGTTGTCAGTCATGGAAGCTGATAAAGCGCCTCATCATAGAGACCCCTCAAGCACAATGGATATACCAGATGGGGATACTTTGTTCCCGGTTGCACGAGCTATGTGATGGGGGAGTGGATGTGAAGCGTACTCATATGCTCATTCGAGACCTCATGGAAGAGAATATTCGAGAGCATGATCGTGGCCTGAGTGTAAGCTGGAAACCTAGGAAATTAGTGAACATCAAGAGGCTCAAGGAGGATAAAAGTAAGATTTAGAGGTTGTGGGCATGAGCGAACGATAATTATGCTTTCCTCAACGCACTATTGGATATCATGTCGTGCCTAAAGGCCTAGCTGGAAGAGGCTAAAGAATGGATGGAGTGAGCCTCTGAGGAGATGACCATCATCCGAACCGATGAGGAGTGAGCCCAGATCAAGGTTGATGAATTATGCCCAATTTCTACTGAGGTGGAGTGGGATGTAAATAGGGGGAAATAGATCCTGGAAGCCACAATCTAGAGAGTGGTGAATCTGTAACGCTATATTAAAGAGTTCAACCCATCCAAGGGAGGGTTCGATCCTCAGGTGTTATAACCACAAAAAATTTTAAATGTACTTTCATGCTTTGGTTGTTTATGATGGATGAATGCATGGGTTACATTATTTTCTTGGTCTAAAACAGATCTGTTACATTTGTGAAACATCTAGTGATCAATCCTTAAGCTCACGTGGGTCAGGACCAATGTGAGAAACAAGGGATAGACACCTCGTTGTTCCATCCGAATATGAGTGCCGACCAAGTTTCGAGCATTTAGAGGTTGAACAACCAATCCGAATCATTGGGAAGAAAGGGGGAGGCCCAAATAGAGGAATAAGTTCTAAAAAAATTTGAAGTTCCATTTTCCCAATGTGCTCTAGTACACGAGTTGGGTAATGCCAGGGGCGTTAGAATCAACCCAAATAGAGCATATGTGGAAGGTGTGAATCACAACACCCAAAAATTCAGAACACTTTGGGGGTGGTGTGACAATAAAGGATAACTATTTACCATGTTCTAAACACAGTATCTTTATTGTTTTCGCCTAAGATGGGGATAATAAATGAGGGTTGACTCCTGACAATGTTTGAAACATGGGGCCTGACTCAAAAATGTTATCCATTATTCTTCCTGAACGTTGGCCCAGGATAGTAGGCGAGCCATAGGCCGAGCATACATACTACTAGGGGTTTATTTTAGATGCGAAATTGGATGAGGGTGTGAATAAAGGACATGTAAAGTGTGGAGTATGGAGTGATGGGTTGTTCTAATAGAGTCCAACACTTTTGAAATTATTCCATCATGGTGGAAACACATTAGGTGGGTGCATCGGTCTAATCAGGGATTATACCTTTCTTCCAAATAGGACCACTCTTTTGAGGACTGAGAATTCCTTATGGTTTTATGTCATACCAAGGAGGATAGTAGACATGTAGTTTAACATTGTACAATTTGGATGCTGCACATAGTTTCTAGGTCATACCGCCTAGACCATGATCGGGGTCGCGGGGCAAGAAGGGTTAACGAATATGATGCTGGGCCAAAATCAAAATGCATGGGCATCACTATGTATCTCATAAGGGTGAGAATAAATCCAAATGTAGTTCTTAAACATGGAATGGTCAGAGACCAATGGTGGTAGAGGAAACCCTCTCTAACGAGGAAACCGGCACATCCCATAGTTAACATAGGGTATCCTGAACTAGTTTAGGGTAGAGTCTCATTTTAGTGTAATGCATTGAGGACACATAGAATCATGCATTTTAACATCATACGATAGGGTGGAGAGTGAAAGGGGAGATCCCAAGAAGGTAGTACACGATGCAGTAGCTATAAAACTGATATGAATATGGACATAAGGAGTCTGCAACACACCACATATCCCTGGAAGAAGTTTTTTAGGTCAAGGGACCAAAAGTGAAAGTTATGCTGGGACTAGGGAAAAGTACCCGTATGTTTCTTCATACCCCATTAGGATAGGAATCATGCCACACGTAGTTCTAGAATCACAGTTTAACATCATGTGGGATGAAAGGCCCGTGTGGCATAGCTGCAATAGTGCACGCCCCACCAAAACTACTAAGCCCACATGAGTTGTGATCGATGTGAGAAATAAGGAGTATTGGTGAGATTTTCTTGGTACAGGAAGACATGAATTAGGGGAAATTAAATTATAGGTTATTGACATCCCAAAATTATTGACCCACCTGATTAACACACATAGATGCGCAGAGGTGTTAAATCGTGCGCTGGAATTCCACTTGAACATAAGGTAGTGAAAAGATGTGAATCATGGAGCATGAGATCTGAATAGTAATGAGGGTGGAATAAAGATAGTGGATGACTAATAAACATGTCGAAACATAGTATCCACTTTTCATTTTCCTGGAATGAGGACAGAAAAATTAGTGTTGACCACTGACCATGTTCAAAACACAGGACCTGTCACAAATGTTGTCTGAGGTCTTTAGGGGAGTTAGCCTAAGACGGCAGGGGAGCCAATGTGGCATGAGACCAGGACATAAAGGGGGTCCCTTCTGACATGGAAGAGTATGGGGATACAAAAATATCTTATAAATCTTGGTCATGGAATGAGGGAATGTCCATGTGAAAATTCCAAACTTTGGTCTCTTTGTCACGGTGCATCTGAGTACGACCATAAGACGCATCAGATAGGGGGAGTTGAGTCCCTTCCTAAGGAAAAGGATCCTGGGGTATCATGATCCTCACATAGGGTCATAGGTTGGACCATTGATAGGGGAACTTATTTAATGAAGTTCCCATAAGGTGGTGAAGTAGTTGAACCCGATGCATAGTTCCCATAGGGAGATCTTAGTTTTGGTTCGTAGAACTCAAACCAAGCTAGGAAGAGATAGGGGAGGCACATGGTGTAGTTGTTTCAAAAATTTGATTCAAATTAGAGTCCAAGAGGTACTACCAACACCACATACTTCCAAAGGAGTTTGGGACAAGGGGCCGAAAATGGGGCAGGATTTAATATTCCTAGGGATGGACCTACAGACGACATGTCCGGTCATCCCTACATGTCCTATGAGGATAGGAATCATGCTGTATGTAGTTATGGATAGTGTCGTGAAATTTGAAGCCTTGAGATAAGGAGAACCATATCCTAGTTTAAAGGTATTAGATCTTGGACTAGAGATATAAATGAGGGATGGAAACACGTGATGTGACATTGCAAAACCCATCATGAATGAGGACGTGGTCCCACACCACACCATGTGTTCCCTGAGGAGGTTTTAGGTTGAGGGATAGAAAATGAAAGATGGGATGGGCCCAAGGAAAAGTTCCCAGGAATTCTTATGTACCCCATTATAATCTGGATCAAGCCATACATAGTTCTAGAAGTGGCGTGGTAGGGTATCAGTGTCAGGGACAACGCTGTCATGCTGGTCTAGACCACACAACAAAAGAAGCGGAATTTGATAGATCTTGTTTGTTGTTTAGGTTGGATGTGTTTTTTTGTGAAGTGTTAAACCTAGGATGGATAATCCATGCGCCTCTATAGGAATCAAGCCACATGTAGGCATTAAAAAATGGTATGGTGGATGATCAATACCCAACATGATGTCCCCTCGAGCAAGGATATCATAATGCATTATTGTTTTTTATCGTGCGGCCAGGATGATAATGTCATAGTTTAGGGTTGTATGATAGGACCTACCAATGCACTTCAGCATCGTTCAATAAAGAGGAAATAGTTTAAAGTAATGTGGTACCAGGAAGAAAAGTTTAAGGTCATATGGATTGGACACATATAGAAGAAAAAATGTTTTAGGGGTGAATGCACATGACATGATAAACATACCTGTCGTGAGTGAGGATGTGGTCCACACCACACCACACACGATTCTAGGAAAGAAACCTTGATCCAAGGGGATAGAAAATGTATGATAATATGGATCTGGACCCAAAGACGAAACATTATGGTATTCCTACGTATCCCATGAGGATGAGAATCAAGCTATATGTAGTTATGAGACAATGAGATGAAGGAGATACTAGATCCTAGAAAGGGAGTATGTGGTGTGGATATTGAAAAACCAACATGAATGAGAACATAATCCCATGAAACACCACACAATCCTATGAAAGTCAAGGCCAAAAGATAGATTGGGAAAGGTAAATAGGGGTAACCTAAGATGGACCCATTGAAAAGATGCCTGAGCATTTCTACATATCCCATGAGGATGTGAATCAAGCTGTACATAGTTCTGGGAATGACATGGAGTTTTACATCTTGTGGAAAGGAAATTGAGATCTTAGTTTAAGGTCTTAGATCTCGGACCATAGGTAAGATATAATCTTCCAAATGAGTGAAAACCTTGACCATATCCCTAAGCCCACGTGAGCTACAATCGATGTGGGAAATAAGGGAGGTCAAGGCCTTTTGGAACACATGTAATACATGTAAAGGGGAGATCGGTGCGGAGTCCTAGACAATGGCTCATCGTGACTTTTCCTTCCTAATGTGCCAATGTGCACTAAGGGACCTTACCAAGAGTGTCAGAATTCCACTTGGACAAGAGGTAGTGGAAAATGATCTGAATCATGCAACCAATATTCGAGGATTGATGAGGGTGATAATAGAGGATAACCATTGACCATTTTAGAAACACAACATCCACATAATGTGACCTAAAATGGAAAAAAATGAGTGTCGACCGCTGACCATATTCACAACGCGGGACTTGTATCAATTTTTTGATTGAGATCCTCGAGGATGTTGGCCTGAAATGACAGGAGCACCCTTAAGCTAAGTATCTGTATCGTTAAGGGGCCCTTTTGGATGTGATAAGTGATGGAAACCCAAAAGGTGAGCATGAAGCCTAAAGATGAGTGATAACATGTCCATGTAGGATTCCACACTCTAAGTGCTGAACCAAACACTCCATGGCACATTGGTGAACTACCAAGGAGGGTCGAGGGGACCAACTTAAGAGAAACCGACTTGAAAAGATGAGTGTGGGACAAGGGGAAGAAGAGATCTTGAGGGAGAGGAAGGTACATGGCATGGTTGTTACAGAGTCATCATAAATGAGGACATAATCCCATACCATTCCGCATTCCCCTCTCCTAGGAGAACTCAGGAAAGGGGCTAGGAAGATAAGAGGGTTTCTAAAGAATAGGGTTGGACCTGAAGACTAAATGTTCGGGTAGACCTAATTACCCCATAAAGATGGGAATCAATCCACACATAGTTCTAGAGGATGCTGTGATTTTTTACATCATGCGGCAAGGACACATATGGGGGAAAGGCATCTCAATGAGGGATGTATACGACACGCTGGACAACCTGACATGAATAAGAACATAAGACCATGCCACACCATAGGATCCCAACTGAGGACTTGGGCCAAGGGGGCGAAATTTTATAGGGATATAAGATCATAAGTCCCTTCTAGTTCATAGTTTAACATCTTGCGGTGAGGATGATGGTGATATGAGTTTAAGGTCATAGAGCTCGGACCATAGACGCCTAGTTTAATGTCATGTGCATGTGACAAAGGGGTTAAAAGGGAGAATCACTGTGCCTATTATGTGGGAGACCATAAGATGATAATGATGATAAAGTATAACTGGTGACCATGTTCTCAACACAATATCTGTATTGAGTAACCAGGTATGGGGTAAAACAATTGATCATCAACCATTGACCATATTTGCAACACAGAACTTGTGTCAATTTTTCATTCAAATTTCCTGGGGATGTTGACCCAAAATAGTAGGAGAGACCTAGGGCCTAGCATCGATGCCATTTGGGGGTCCTTTTGGATGTGAATGATGATGGAAACCCAAATGATGGGACACACAAAGTATGTCAGGACCTGTGCTTGTGGAAAGGGTGATAGATGAAGGAAGGATGTCTCAAGGGGATATGTGTGGCATGGAAAAAATAGACCAACATGAATGAGGATGTAGGTCCATACCACACAACACAGTCTTAAGTGAGAACTTGGGCCAAAGGACCAAAAGGGTCCAGGGACTTAAGACAGAAAGTCCTAGACAGTTTGCAGTTTAATGTCTTGCAATGAGGACAATGATGATATTAGTTTAAGGTAATAGAGCTCAGACCATGGACACATTCCCTACATGCGATTATTACATTCCCAAAGCTCCTAATCCCTCATGATCAATTCTTGGTGTGGGAAATAAGGAATAGGACTAGCCTCTCCCCAACATATTAGGGTACGACAGCTGGACTCGCACTCCTTCCCAAGGAAGACTGACATTTGAAGGGATAGAGGGAAAAAATGAACCACTACACCCAATATATGGTACATATGGGGGTGGTGACAATTATGAAGTATAGCAATTGACCATGTTTGAAACACAACATCAATATCATGTGACCCAATATAGAAACAAAAAACGAGTGTTGACTTCTGACCATATTCACAACGCGGGACTTGTATCAGTTTGTCATTTGAGGTCCTCAAGGACATTATCCTAGAATTATATGAGAGCCCTTGGGCTAAGTATTCATACTGTTTGGGGTCCATTTTGGATGTGAAAGATGATGGAGTCCCAAATAAAGGGAGTGTGTGAAGCATGAATGTGCCCATGCAATTTGACATCAAGTAGGATGGCGGAAGAGGTAGAGATATCCACAGAGAGAGATATGTGGTACAGTCTTGATGAACTCACCGTGAATGAGGGAGAAATCCTGCACCACCATGTGTTTTGACCCAAGGGGAGATTTTGAAGTTGGGGATGGGCCTATGGACGAAATTGCTGGGCGTTCCTACCTATCCCATAAGGATGGGAATCAAGCCAAACATAGTTTTGAAAAGGGACATGCAGTTTAGCATCATGAGGTGAGGACATGGGAGGACAGAAGAACGAGGAATGGGAAATGGTGTGATCATCCTAATCCTGACATGAGTGGGGGCCAAAAAATTCTACACTACACCATGCGAGACCCTCTAAGAGAACTACACCTAGGGGTAGTCAAAGAGAATAGTTTTGGTACTAGACTCAAGATAAGGCTTCTGAGTGTTCCTACATTTCCCATAAGGATGGTAATCAATCCATACATAGTTCTTAAGATGCAATTTAATGTATTTCAAGACAATGGTGGTGGAGAGATCTTAGTTTAAGGTCTTAGAGCTCGGAACATTTTGTAGTTTATCATCATGTGGGACGATAATGTAGTTTAATGTCATGGAGGACGTGATAGTTTAAAGTCATGTAGGACCTCATATAGTTTAAAATCTTATGGGATTATATACAATTTACTGCAACACAAGACAAAATAGATTAAGGTCATGTAAGACCCTATTTGCTCAGGCAAAGTATTTATGGAGGAACTTGGCATTAGTGGGATGAGTTATATGCTCACCATCCATGGTAACCAGGGAGTACGCACCATTGGGGTAAAACTTATGAATGATGTAAGGTCCTTCCCATTTGAGATCTGACATGGGAGGTTCCCTACCAGTTATCATTGGTGTTCTTAGAGCCAAAACCAAGTCACCTTGTAAGAAAGAGAGGAGGTGAACTTTCTTGTTTAAATATATAACTATCTTTTTCTGATTCCTTTCAAGATTATGTAGGGCACAAATCCTATTCTCATCGAGCACTTCCAATTCATCCAAACGAATTTTAGCTGCCTTATCTGGTACTTTCTGATCATAAAAACTATGCATAATGAAGGAAATTGAATCTCTAGGGGAATGGCGTCCTCCTTTCCATACACCAGGGAATATGGAGTCCCATGTGTGGAATTTTGAGTCATTGTCCGATAGGCCCAAAGGGTGTTGGGGATTTTTTCCGGTCAACTCTTCTTGTTATAACCAACCATTTTCTGCAATATGGTAGAGAGGGTTTTGTTGAATGCCTCTATCTTCACATTTTATTGTGTGTGAAAGTGGGAGGTGTGGTTAAAATGGATGTTGTACTTGGCATACAATTTCTTCAACTCGGCTTCCCGGAAGATGGTTCCATTGTCGTTGAGAATGGAGTGAGGGAGTCCGAATTGGTAGATGATGTTGGAGCTCAAATATTAAATGATAGACATGCCTTGACCTCCTTGAGAATAATTTCCTCTTCTAACTTGGAAACGAAATCCATAGAGGTCCAGATGAATCTGTATTGGTGAGCTGTCGCTGGTGGATATGGACCCATGACATCAAGTCCCCAGACCACAAAGGGCCAAGAGTACCTGGTAGTGTGGAGAGGCTCTGGTGGATGATGCACAAAGTTGGAATGGATCTAAAACGCATTAAAACTCTTAGAATAATTGATATAGTCACAAATCATGGAGGGCAAAAAATACCCCAGCCTCCAAATCTGGTGAGATAATTTCAGCCCGGTCTAATGAGCTCCACAAAAAACAGCATGAACCTCCTGCACAACCTGATAAATATCAACTCCTTGAATGAAATAGAGGAGAACCCCATTAAACCCGTGCTTGTAGAGGATCTGTTTAAGACCAGGACTGCTCTGGAGGGTAAACTGCAATGCGCAGCGTCAGATTCTCTCACACTCAGCTTGATCTGTCAGGAGATTGTCATGATGGAGATAATCGATAAAGGGGGTCCTCCAATCGGTATTTACTTCTATCACTGCATCATGGGGACCTAGAGGTCCTGACCTGAATGTGCTGGCGATAAGGTGGCCTACCTGCGGGTTGTCCTCATCGTCTGGAGTGGCAGGGGTGATGACTCTCTGGTGCACCACGTGGATAATCAAATCATCCTAATCAGGCTCCGCAAGAGATGCAACATGGCTGGCCAAAGTGTTAACTCGACCATTCTGGGATCGAGGGATATGTGTATCCTCTGAACGAGATAGGAACTGGACCAACAGCTGGAGGGTGTGTTCCAACAGTGGTATGAGTTCTGGATTTTTGGAGACATAGACACCATTGATCTACTTGATGAATAGTTCATAATCCCCTTTAACATTAAAGTGAGTAATTTCAATCTTGAGGTCCATCTCGATGCCTGTGATGAGATCCTGGTACTCCACCTCATTGTTTGTGCATCCTTCTAACAACATGAATGAATATGGAAGAATGGACTATGTTGGGGTAATGAAGATGATATCTAGGACTACTCTATTGAGCTTGGGGTCATTGATCCTTCTGCCGATAAGGCTCCAAGAAGCTCCATCAAAAGGCATTTTCCAGCATGGAATGGCTTGGTCCACTGAGAGGATTGATTCATCAGGAAAATCATGGTCCAGAGATAGGTCTGTAGGAGATATATGGGTGGTGAGGAAGTCTGCCAAAGATTTCCCATTAATATCCTTTTGAGGGAAAAAAATGATGTCGAACTTCTAGAGGATCACTTCCCACCGATCTAGATAGCCTATCAACATAGGGCGATTCAGGATGTACTTCCGCGGATCCACTCAGGAAACTAGGTGTACTTCATGATGATTCAATTAATGTTGCAATTTATGTACTGATAATACCAGTGCAAGGAAAATCTTCTCGATAGGGGAGTATATAGTCTTCATATCGAGGAGAATGTGACTAAGATAATAGAGACTATTCTTCATTCCCTCATTGTTCTCTTGGGTGAGAAGGGTGCCAAGAGATCGTTCTAGGGTAGTAACATAAAGGACCAGCAGATTTCCGGAAATGGGTGGCATATTGACCATAGGCTGGAGCAGGTACTACTTGATTTCCTCAAAAGAAGTCTAACATTCCTTATACCATTTATAGACTGTGCCTTTCCTCATGAGCTGAGAAAAGGGCTTATAATTGCTGGCCAAATTAGCGATGAATTGGAGTTTGTTGGAAAAGTGGCCTTAAAATCTTTTGAGACCCCAAATGTTTCTCGGGGGAGACATCTCGCTGATGTCCTTGATCTTATCCAGGTTAATCTCGATGCCCCTGTATTTGAAAACGAAGTAGATAAACTTTCTGGAGGTTACCCCAAAGGCACACTTCAATGGGTTCATCTTTAGGTGGCGAGAACGAAGGAAGCCTAACACTTTATCAAGATCAATGATATGGTCCTAACACTAGAGATATTTGACCACCAGATAATCCACATAACATACCACCAATCTCCCAAGGATTGACTTAAATATGTGATGCATGGCATGATGATAGGTGGCACCTATATTCTTTAGACCCAAGGGAATTACTTAGTATCATAAATTACCATGAGGTGACTGGATGGATGTAGACTCCTCATCCATGGGGGCCATTTGGATCTGGTTATACCCAGAAACCCATCCATGAAGGAGAGGGACTGTAACCTATCGGTGCAATAAATAAACAACTCCATCATGGGAAGGGGAAAATCATCCTTCAGATAGTGACAATTGAGATCCCGGAAGATGATGTAGACTCTAATTTGCTTGTTTTTCTTCCTAATAGGAACAATATTGTCTATCCATCTAGGGAAATAGACCTCTTTTATGAAGTTGGCTCTGATGATCATATCATGTTTGGCCTCAACCATGGCACCATGAGAAGGGTGCATCTTTTTGGGAGGTTGCTTGAACCCGAGGTGATTTTCCAGAAGGCCGAGGCGGTGTACAGAGACATGAGGGTCTAGTACTAGAATTTAAACATAACTCCAGGTTAATACACCATGGTTCTACTTTTGAAAGTCAACATACTACTATTTCTCTTTTTTAGGCATAGCAGCACTGATTAATGTGGGTTTCGGATCTGTCTCGCTACTGAGGTTCACCTATACCAATTCATCGACTGTGGTGGATACACCTTCTTCGAATGTTGGAGGTGCATCCTGAAAATACCCTTCTTCACTTACATATGATGGATCCCCAGTGGGTGTAGGTTCCTCTAAGTCAATGGATCCTGATGGGAAGCTAGTTCCAGCATGAGTAGTGGTGGAAACTACATCGGGGGACTCTTGCACTTCCAAAACCATAACAATGAAAGTTTTAGATCCGATCCCATCCGGTATTTGGCCTATGTGGCCACACTTGATGATATCGAAGTAATAGTGGTGCATTGGTTTGAGCCGGTTTATCCCAGCCCAGCAAAACAAGAAGGTATAACATACTGTAGTTTCCATGGGGCAGACATCCTGATATCTTATAGGAGTTGGAGGATCTGGGACCACCTGAGTCTAGTTCCTATAGGAATATGATGTGATCTTTAGATGTTTCTTAGACATGGGAATGTGATTTCCCCTCATTCCTGAAACAATGAAGCATTTCCCCATATCTAGGGTCGTAGCCTCCAATTGGTGGATTGGAAAGATGTAGGCATCATCCAGATCTGTCCATGGGTCAGTCATGGCCATAGCATGTTTAACCTCATTGGACTGGATTTGTTTGTCCATGCTCTTATAATAGTCATCATCTAGGTAGTGGGCTTCATAAGAGGTAAAGGGAGACACATCACCTTGGAGTATGCCCACTTAACCATTAAGGGAGTACTTAAGGAACTGGTGATATGATGAAGGGACCACCACATTCTAGTGGAGCCATGGACTGCCCATCAACGCATTGTAGGTGGTGTCCTGGGATACAACCATGAACTCAGTGCTGGAAACTAGGCCCTCGAACTAGATCCTCAAGAGGATCTTGCTGACCGACATCTAATCCGTCCTATCACAACCTTGGATTTTAGGTTAGAGGGAATCAAATCATCCTTGTATATCCCCATTTTTTGAAGTTTCCGGATTGAGATTAGGTTGATCCCAAATCCTGTGTCAACAAGACAACAAAAAACCTCCACACCATTGAAGTGGACAGTAATATACAGTGGGTGAATGTGACCTTGTATGGGGGAGCCTTCATCTTCTCCAGAGAAAGAGATAATGTCCTGACATTCATCATGCCCAACTGCCTCAACATTGAAGGCTTTTGCATCTGCTACCTCCTTCTAAAACTAGAGGGGGCTTCTTAAATCCTTGGTAAGTGCTTCAATCATATCCACTGATAGGTGAAGAGACTCCAAGATTAAGAGCCTTGCTGGAATGCTGGAAAGATGGTTGAATATATCATACTTTCATGCCAAGTGTGAACTTCTACTTACATGAGGTCATTCTGTAGCAGGGGGAATGACTGGCCCTTCCGGCTGAACTGGAAGTTGACTGGTGCTGGTAACATCCCACTGCTCACTAGTAGAAGCCTGTGGAGTGACTACCGAATGTGGCTTAGATGGCTGAATCCGATTCATAATAGAGTGTGGCTGATCATGACGTTTTCGAGGTGGCTCTGCCTGATCAAGTAACACAAACGGTGGTGAAGGCAGACCTGATGGAACTAGATGAGAAGGCTGCGAGTGATGAGATCTATGTTGGGACTACTATCTAGTTACAGGGGCATGGACAACCTGGCTATAAGTACTGATCGATGAGCTCCAATGACCCATATATACAAGACTTCCTCATCTTTGGTGACAGTTGGGAACATTGGGAGGATCCTTCTAGTGCTCCTCACCATCAGAAATCTTGTAGGGGTTTACCATCTATGCGGTGTTAACTGAGTTGTACCTGTGATCATCACCCCAAGAATCCTCTTCTACTAGATGATTTCTTGGAGTAATTTCCTTCCCCAGGGGCATAAATTTTCCAAGAGTACGGGATGAATACTTCATCGGTGGGGGACTTTGTTTTCCCATGTTCCTTTGATGCCTACTCTTCTGGGAAGAGGAAGGCTGAGGAATTGTCGTAGAGGTACTGGATGTGGATGACGTGACATCTTAGGAAAGCTCAGTTCGATTCAGACATGCACGGATAATACCATGGGAACAAGTGACTACCTTACGAGCCATCCAATCATCAAACTTCTAAGACCCACAGTTAGAAACCCGATGCCACTCACCTTCACTGCCACTACCATTGTCTGGATTCATGAAGACACACTCCACCTGTGCCGGAGTTGGGACTAACTTGATTATGTTATGACCAACATGGACTTGAAGCCAGTCTTTAAACACATAGCACTATTTGAGGGTGTTCCTTAGGATCCATTGATATGGGCAGTAATTGGGGTGATCAGTGAGATCCGCCTCTTCTGGTCTCCTGTATTCGGGCAACCGTACAATTCCCTATTCCAAGGCACTTAAGAAATAACCAAGGACCTAATATTTTATGAATGAGTAGGTTCATTTTATCCAATCAAGGAAGGGGGATCTATGAAAATGGACCTAATGGGGGACAAGAGGAGCCTTTCAAAGAGGTGGGACCTAGTTATCTCACCTAGGTGGTGGCAGTGTATTACACGGGGGTGCCTGCCGATTCTGTGGTGGGAGTTGCTAGTCCAGAGGCTATGCCTATGGTGGAGGTCCTCTGTGAGGCTGTGGAGGTGGCTCCAATAGTAATAACTCATGTTCCCTAGGGTCCTCTATTTGCACCACCATGGAAGGCTCATCCTTAGTGGCCCTTCTCGCGGGAATTGTAGGAGCCAATGGCCATGCCTGCTTGGCCTACAACAAGGCTTCCTCTAGGCACTGTGCCTTATCAGAGAAGTCTTAGAATCTCCTAGGGTAATTCTGGGTAATGAGAGAGGGGACCAGTTTGGACTTGACATTCCCCACACAAATTTTCAGGAGTTGTTCCTGAGTTAGCGACATATCCAAGGAATAGGTAAGGCCCTTCCACTGGGCGATGAAGTATACGACGTGTTTTTCATGCCTCTATTTGTACTTGATGAGGTTTTCAATACTCATTTTCTAGGTGTTAGAGTTTAATTGGTAGAGAAACTGCCTGTGGAGGTCTTCTGAGTTGGCGAGTGACCCAATGGGTAGCTGTATGTACCAGAAAAATATAGGAAGTTCAAATATCTATACGAAACACTAGAGTTTGGTGGCCTCAAGCTGCACCGAAGTTCCTAGTATGGGTACACACGTTGAAATGAAGTGGTCCAGATGCTGTAGTGGATCGACTGTCCCCTTAAAGGGGGAGAATATGGGATTTAAGAAACTTGGGGGTGCTGGCATATCATCGACCCATTTCATATATGGATTGCCATCATGCAGTATTTACACATGTCGAGTTTCCAACACATCGAGATGAGAAATGAGTACTGCCATCGGATCATCTGGATGGGGATTTCTATCTTGACGAGGATGCCTGACCACTAGTGTGTTGGAAGGTTCTTCCACAAGATAAGCAGGGCCAACGTCTTGTGGATCGGCTGGTGGGATGACCTGTAGTGTAGCTGGGGGAACCTGAGATGAGTCCTGGGGAGTGTCATGCTGCTCAGGTGGATATGGCGACACATATCGCTCCCTCTTTCAATAAGTTCCAGCCTATATCTTGTCTACATAGGCCAGATGGTCAGGGTCAGCTGAAGGAAATTTTTTGGGGGGAAGTTATTCCTGCCACAGCTAGACCAACTGAGGATCACTGTAGTCTGGTCACCGTCCCGTGGTGCATTTAGCAAGGTGGTCATCGACCATCTTCTTATGATCTGAGAGTAGTTGACGCAATGTAATTTTTTCGAGATCATTCTCCATCTTCTACACTGATCCAGATGGTTTGGATGGTTTGACAGCTCCAAGGTGCTCTTTGCCTTTGTTGGGATTCCGGCTTAGGACCAATGCCTCTGTGGGCACGAAAATACCTAGTAGATTTCTCTACTGGTGAGTAACCTTTCCCAACAGATCGAATAGTTGTGGTACTCCCTCGGGGGGTAAGTTTTCTCCAAGGATCTATGTCTCCATCTCTTCCTCTGATAGATCAACAATGTTAAATGTGACTCTACCTGGAATCATATCCTCGATATCGCCTGGAAAGTCGGGCTGGCGCCAGATAGAACTGAAATGGAGGGCCGTGTACTGCCCCCAACCACATATCTGCATGTGGAGGGAAGCCTCAATGATTATCTTGCAGATCACTTTAAAGAATTGGACACATTGTTGTTGGAGGGTTTGATGGCTTCCTGGTGAATCAAGATGTTGGTCCATGGGGAGTGTGGCCAAATCAACCAGACAACATTATTGATCAATGTATTCGAAGTGTGCCTAACTCTTGTGGTAAGACACTCACCAATGACGAAGATGAAAGTGCATCACCCCGAGGGTCTGGCGAAAGCATCCGACTTCCTCCTGGGTGAGTGATTCTGGTGCACTAAAATTCAGTGATGTGACTTGCCAAAACACCTTCTGGAAATGATTTTCTACAAGAATGTACCACAAGATCCTCGTCACAGACTCAGGGTATGGACCTTGGTTTCTCGACTCATCGACTGGATCCGACTGGGGAACCAATAGCAATACTGAAGCAAACAGTTGAAGCGATAGGCTGGCTGGTGGAGAATACAATGAGCATGCTGACAAGCCGCCACATCTCGGGCAATCCCTTGCAGAGTGCAGTGACTTAGAGACCACATCGCGATAAGATAGGCTGGAGACCACAGTTTCTAGAGTAGGGACTACGACTACTGGTGGTGGACCATGTTGTTTCTCTTCCACCATTGGTCCCCAGAATAACACTTCATTTTCTCTGGTCGAGGTAGAGAGTGCTTCTGGTGATGATGGTGGTTATTGCGCAGCCAGACCCTGGGGAGACACCAAATTTTTGTCCTCCTGGATGTATTTCAGAAGGAATTTAGAGATCCGGTGGACCTCACATTCTAGAAGTATGAGGCTAATACACCTCATCTCTACCCCATCCCCCAACACAGAGGATCGAGGGGAGGGTTTCATTAATTCATCATACTTCACCATAGAATATGAGAGGTATACATGTTTAATCTTGGGATGAATCTTCCTGGCATTATTTTTATGGTGGCGGTGACCCGACCTCCTTCCCCGGGATGGTT
The DNA here is from genome assembly GCA_963277665.1 of Viscum album. Classification (NCBI taxonomy): domain Eukaryota; kingdom Viridiplantae; phylum Streptophyta; class Magnoliopsida; order Santalales; family Viscaceae; genus Viscum; species Viscum album. Next base: position 642,242,489 of record OY728155.1, on the reverse strand, counting down.
CTTCGGGATTGGGAAGATTTTTTGATCGAGGAGGGCCTTCAGCCAAAATGGTGCTGGGGCAGAGATGACTTATACCTGAGTGAACCGAGGTGTGAGGAGTACCTGAAAAAATGTAAAAGGGAACATGTTGAGGATCTCCATGTCCACTGGATGAAACACCGAGGGGATCTCTGCGGGAAGTGGTGGAGCGTGTAAGACATCCACTAGAGGTGGTGGGAGCATGGGTAGGGCCTCCATATTTATTTCCTCTAGAAACATCAGTGCAAGGAGGGTCCTCATACTGTTCAAGCAGAGAATGGGTAGGACCTCCGTTCTGGGGGTTTATAAAGCAAGGAAAACCTCTGCTTCTCTAGTTACTTGGATGAGGATGACCCTCATCGGCTACTGTGAGGACATGGGGAATATCCCCACATTGATGGTTGACCGGATGTGTAGCATCTTCACACTGGCGACCTATGACAGAAGGAACGACTCTATACCTATGGTCATGGATGCGAAAGAGGCTTTCGTAACAAGCGTCACTACAGTGGGGATGAACCTCATTCAGATTGAAGCTAGTATGGGGAGGACCATCAATCCAGGATAGGGAGTGGTATAGGCTTGTGCTCTTATTGGGGATGGTATGGGGAGGACCTCCATACTGGGTGTCATTTCCATAGGTCTACTCGCAGAGGGCGCTACCTATGTCGGCGACCAGGAGAGTCGACCCAGCCTGCACGTGGGGTGATTGGGGACTCAATTGGGGATGGGTGTATGAGTGCCCCTGCTCAACATAAATAGGGTACTGATGGTATACATCAGCAGTGGAATGATCCATCATAGTTATTGATGTTGACGCCCCTTAGTGGGCGTCCTCCTCACCCTACGCCCGATGCTGGCATCGGGTTAACCGAGCAAGGGATGGTGGCGCAGGTGAAAAGATTACCTCCTCTTTATCTCATGGGGCTAGGTGGCAGTGTTTATGTGGTCTAGAGGGAGGTCTCCTTGGGATACCCTAGAATGAGATTCCATCCGAGCTGACCCAGACACCCCTCACCTCATCGGCATAGGGGAGGGATTCATTGAAGCGTTCTAAGGAGAGGAACCTGAAACGGTTTTGCATCGGAGTGGGGAGTAGTGTCTCCTTGAACGACCCTTGGGGGCGATGGTGGCGGTGAAGTACAGAAGCCGCTAAGTCTTGTCGAGCCCTATCCCGGGTTGGGATAATCCCATCTTCCTCATATTGTCGAACAATGTCATTTATCACCATTTTTGGAATGATTTTAGAAGGGATATGGGGCGTGGGAACACCACAACTATGTACATAGAGGCTGTCGTGGGAGGGATGAAGCCATACAGGATTTCTATGTTGACATTGCCCCTGCCCCTATTTCGGTGGGTGGGAAGTTTTCTATTTCCTATCATGATATCTTGGATCCTACAAAGTAGGAAGATTTAACCATTAGAACTGAAAGAAGGAAAGATAGATCCAGTTCCCCAGCATCATTCCGTATTCCATGGTTGGTAAGAATGATCCACACTGAAAACATTGTAGACCAGAATGTCCAACATTTAATGACCTCAATTTTGGTCGAGTTTCAAGCAAAACCCACTATTTTCTTGGCAGGACCTGGAGTCAGATTCATGGATCCAGTGACATGCGGATCCCCTAATATCTCGGGTGCTACTAATCTCCACATTGAGGATAAGAAATTCACATCAGTTTCACCATTTCTATTTCCGAAACTTTCTTCAGGGCACACATCTGTCTGTTTCGGAGGACGTGCAGCAATTTCCCCACATTCCTGATTTCCAAAGGTGGGCGACATCTATCACTTGTTCAGGGAAATTTTATCCTTGATCAAAACAAGATGATGAGATTTCAGTTCCTCCATCCATGGATTCCCCCTCGGAGCTCGTTAACTAGTCCAGGTCTCCCTCATAAACTTAAGATGTTGTTCATGAAACTCTTCCTAGTTCTATGTCTTCATGGACATCATTTAATTACAATACTTCATTCAGTTAATTCCAAGGGGTCCGGTCTCAGTAGAAAAATTCGTTCGGTGGAGTATTCATGTTGGACATCGCTAACGTGTCGGGACACTAGAACACTGGCGCGTCTGGGTTTCTTCCCTTTATGATAGGGCTTCTTGAGGGCGCGGAAGACTGATTCATCCAACATTGAATGCGGGGAATTTTATGCCATAATCATGTATCTGAGGTTTTCCTTAGCTTACCATGTTTAACATAGGGTATTCCGTGAGTTTAACGTCTAGCAGAGATAGATTAGACTAATCGAAACACTGACAGGAGTGGATCAGAGGGGTGAAACCCCTAGAGGGAGCACCGATGTTGTGGCTAACGCGTTGTTAGTATCCCGATTTATACTAGGAGCAGTGATAAAGTGGATAATATGATCTCACCGGGGTGTTTCTACCTTGGTGAGAATCAGGGTGGATATGGATTATTGAGAGTGGATGGAGAATGAGGTGGAGCCATCATGAAGGTGATGATATTTCCAGGCTTGAACCTCCGAGGGGATTCCTACATATTCCTGTGTTAGGGAATAAAAGTCCACATAGTTCAGTGAGGTGATGGGACACCTGAGGAGGTGACCCATGAGAATGGACGCATGGATTGGACCTAAAGGAAATAGAACCTTTGGGTTGGGGCATGATCTTCTCGGGACACATAGGATCAAGGGAAAGACCATGATGATACATGGGTGATGGGATTGAACCTCGAGGAGGCTTCCTGCATATCCCCAAGGTAAGGAATTGAAGTCCTCATAGTTCAGGGGGGGGGGCATGGAATCAGGGTGTGCGTAGAGGATGATGACCCGACGATATACTGAGGATTACACGTGGTTAACATCCTGGGTTGGTTTGATGCCACGGGGGCGGACTAGAGATGTGGGTCTCAACAAAGGGGACTACAACGACTTATCATCGATTGTGGACTATAATGTCTTACCGCTGGTTGGGTTTAACAAATTACCTCTGAATGGGGTTCCAATGACTTACTACTGGTTGGGGATCACAATGGATTACTATCAATTGGGGAACACAATGGCTTACCATCGATTGGGGTTACAACAGCTTACCGCTGATCGGGGAACACCGAATTACCATCGATTGGAGAACACAACATCTTACCGTGGATTGAGGTTCCAATATATTACTATTATATGGGGTTGAAAATGACTTACCACTGATTAGGGAACAAAAAATTACCATCAATTGGGATTGTAATAGATTACCACTAGATGGGGTAAAATGGATTACCATTGATTGGGATTGCAATGTCTTACCGGTGGATGGGGTTGAACCTCATGGAGGCTTCCTACATACCTCACCTAGGAGACTAGGATCAAATCCCATGTATTTTGAATAGGTATAGTTTAACGTCATGCGAGAAAAAAAGGGGTGTGCAGTTAAACATCTTGTAGGATGAGGGAGGACCATCATGAAGGGGTAGAGACCAATAGGTATTGAGCTTGAAACTCTTGGAGGCTTCCAAAATACCTTACCTTGTCAAGGATCAAATTCCACGTAGTTCAGATGTGTTTGGTGAACCAACGTGAAGGGTTTAAGACCAGAAGGTGCTCAGCTTCAACCTATGGGAGGATTTCTATATACATTTCCTTGGAAAGGATCAAAGTCTAGGTAGTTCAGATGTGTTTGGTTAACCGATGTGAAGGGTTAAAGACCAGTAGGTGTTGGGATTGAATCTTAGGGAGGCTTCCTACATACCTTGCCTTGGAAAGGATCAAATTCCATGTAGTTTGGAATGATGGATACATTTTAACGTCATGTAAGAAAAAGGTGAACCGACGTGAAGGGGTCAGGTCAAATAGGTGTTGGGCTTGAACCGACGTGAGTCATGATCAGTGTGAGAAACAAGAGGCAACAAAGACTAGATGATCACATCATGAAAGGTGCATCTATCGTAATTGTAATGGGGATTATGTGTGGTTAGTGGCCCAATGAGGTAATAGGGGCTTACGCGTTGAAAGGACTAGGGAGATGGATATTGGGAGTTTCTCTAGGATGGAGGCCTGGTGGTGAAAAATCCTAGAGGGAGAGGTAAGGGGTATCAAGGATCCCTATCCCCTCCCACCTCTTAGTCTTTGGCACTAAAAAAGAAATGAGGAGTATGGGTGCTGCCTCCTGCAAGAAAGGATATGGTCTTACACATAGATGATTTACCTTCTTTACTGACATGCGCTGATCCAACAAAGAGGATCTCATTCCATGTGTAGAAGATCTAACTTCTGTGGAGACGAACCGACGTGGAGAATATATGAGGTGGGGAACCCCACATAGAAGGAATGGGGTGAGTCCATAGTTTAACGTCATGTTCTGAGATAGATGGTGCTTGGTAGTTTAACATTCTGCAGCTTGGATGAGGCAGGATCACTCTGCACCACTATGAATTACATAACTGATACCCACCCACCCTTGGGTAAGGGAAGGCATAAACAATGACATAGTGAGGGGGTTTCATAGAGTGATCCATTGAGGGGTCCATGTTAGCGTGGATTTGAGGAGATGTAATAGCCATTAGCATGCCTATGAGAAGAAGCATATGGCTAAGAAACTAAATGAAAATCACCGCCCAAGGGACCTTGAAATCACTTTGTATAAACTTGGATGGTCGTATGGGAAAAGGGGTTACGGAGAAAAGGGGTTCATAGGAGGAGGCCTCGAAAAGCTCTGGTGCTCCATGTAGTGGAGGGGCTTCGCAAAGGGGTATGCTTCGCAAAGTAGGGTGGTTGAGCCTAGGCATAAGAAATATGTGAACATGGAGGGTGCTTCGCAAAGGAGACAATCTCCTGCAGAGTGGGGCTTCGTGGAGCAAGGGTGCCTTGCAAAGCATAGCACTACGAAGTAGTGTGCCTCACAAATCACAATGACCCTGCCTTAGCATGTGGTTCACATGTTCATGGAAGGTACTTCATGAAACATGAGTGCTTTGCGAGGACCCGAGTCCCCTTAGGGATCTACTTCTATTACAAAGGCCTGTGGGCTTCGCAAAAGTCATCCCTTCTTTAAGAAAGGTTGTGTTTACGCTAAAGTAAAAGCACTTCATGAGGCTAAAGTACCTCAAGGAGCTCATTTTTCACATAGCAGAAAGTGCTTATCGATTTGAGAGCCGGGAAGGAGAGAGGTTAGAGTATCCTTCCTTTGGGATCAGGGGAAGACTGGTATTTATAGGCAAGAGGTAGTGTGAAGTAGGGAGCGCATGAAGCAAAGCCACATAGAACTTTGTCGTAACCACAGAGCCTCCCCCCCCTTTTCTCCACGATAGCTTCACAAACTTTTTTTCAGATCAAGGAGCCTCCTGCCTGTTTTCTTTGTGGTAGCTTCTCAAACTTCTTTCAGATCGTGGAGAATCCTTCCTCTTTTCTTTCCAGCGCCTTCACAAACATCTTTTGGATTGCAGATCCTCCCACCTATTTTCTTCACAGCGACTTTGCAAACGTCTTTCGGATCATGGAGCCTCCCACCACTTTGCTTTGCGGCATCTTCGCAAACATCTTTCGGATTGTAGAGCATCCCGCCTCTTTGCATCATGGTGGATTCAAAAACATCTTTTAGATCATGGATCCTTCCACCTATTTTATTTGTGGTGACTGCAAAGGGGGAGGCTTCGTACCGGCCGCGGTGCTGCAGGACTCCATTAACAGGCTTCGCGAGGTAGCCTTAATTGAGTTGGTGTATTCTTTGCATTTTCTTTTCCACTTCTCATATTTTGGCACCAAAAACACAGTTCTTCTCAATATCCTTAACTAGCATAAACCATAGGCAATCACCACTTGAGTCTACATTAGGAAAAAACTTGGTGTGGTCCCTAATGCATCACAGATTACTACGTACTCGACACCCTCATTCGACAATCTCAATATCGGGGCACTCGTCAAACTCTTCCTCAACTACTAAAAATACCACTAAAAAATATCCATCCATAGGAAAGGATACACCTTTAAAGTCAAAGCTACATTAGGTTCTAATATCTTGGAGAAATGAGGTATGAATCTTCAGTAATAGCCTTAAAACCAAAGAAATCTCTACACCCCTATCATGATCCTAGGTGGATTCCATGCTAGCACTGCCTCAACCTTAGTCGGATCCACATCCACTCCATATACTGACATGAAATGTCTTAGAAAGTGTACCTCCTAAAACCAGAATTGTCACTTCGAGAGATTTCCATAAAGCTGGTGCTCTCATAGTACGTCCAGAACCATCAGTAGGTGTCTTGCATGCTCCTCCTTAGATGCTTAGAACATAAGTATATCATCGATGGAGACAAAAAACCAATCAAAGTAAGGTTGAAAAATCTAGTTCTTGTGTCCCATAACAGCTTTTGGGGTGTTCATCATGCCAAAGGGAGTCACTAAGTACACATAATGACCGTAGAAACATCTGAAAGCCTTATCCGGTATATCCTCATCCCGTACGCGTAGCTAGTGATAGCCTGATCGAAGGTCAACCTTTGAGAACCATCATGCCCCTTTCAAATGATCTAAGAGGTCATAGATCCTTGATAGTGGATACTTATTCTTCATGATCACCTGGTTAAAGAACCAAGTAATCCCCAAACAACCTCAAGATCCTATTTTCCTTCTTGGAAAAGAAAACTGGGGCTGCCCAGGGTGAAACTCTGGGTCTCACAAAGCCCTTCCTCTACAAGTTCTCCAGATGCACCCTCATCTTGTGAATCTCTAAGGGAGCCATCCAATATGCTGGTGATGATATCAGTGCTATCCCATGGTGTAAATCGATGAAGAAGTCAATCTCTCGATGCAGAGATAATCCTGAAACATATTCTAGAAAGACCTACTCATACTCTACTACTACTGCTGGGAACTGAAATCTCATAAAATATGCTACTTCGAGGGTAAGGCTAGCCAACTCATAAGTTATCAACTGAACCCTCACATGCATGATCCCATACTGTACTGCTTGGGTTTCCCTTTCTCCAAAAAAGGAAAACCTCATCCCATCACTACGGACACACCACATCTTTTGACTAAAATAGTCTATCTAGGCATAGACCGAAGATAGCCAATCCATACCGAGAAAGACCTCGTAAGGCCGCGATGCTTCCACCAATAGGTTAAAACTAAAACTATTGCCTCCAAGGGTTAGCTCACACTATTGGAAAAGGTGTGTGATCATTGATTCTCCTCTAGTAGATGTCTCCAAGCATAAGTGTTAAGTCAACAGTTCTATTGGAATCCGAAGGTGTCGTACAAGGTATGCTGTAAGGAAGGAATTTCTGAAACCTGTGTCTATTAGTATGATAAAAAAGGTATAAAAGACACAGATTGTACCTCAATTCAACCTTGAAGTCCCTTGGTAATATGCCTCGACATTATTCAGCTGCCCCTCCCCTATCCCCTATCTCGCTAATCTTGGTGTGGACCTAATGGGGGTAGTGGTGGTGGTAATATGTCAAAACGCTTGAAACCTCCTAAAGATGTCCTTGCTCCTATGTCACATATTCCGCTCGGTGGATCTAAATTATCCTTATATTTCTTAATCCTTGATTGTACATCCACCACATCCCTATTAGCATCTCGACAGGTTGGAAAATTTCTAGTGAGATATCCTCTTCCGTCACTAGTGTAGAATCAACTTTACCTAGGCTAAATAGATCAAGATTGAGATCCTTGAACCATATATACCCCATCTTGGGACCTCATGTAATCTGTCCCACGTTCAGATCCCTATTTCTGATGTCGGATCCCCAATGCTGAGGTCTCTGGACCCATCTGCCTACTGTTGACAGTCACTAGCTACTTCTTCTCATCCAAGAAGCTCTCAAATACCAAAGCTCACTTGAGAACTCCATCATAAGTTGGAATGCATGTAGGTATAACACCATATCATATGTCTTGACACAAATCTCACTCAATGTTCTAATCCTAAAAGTACTGATCTTTGACCATATCCATCGAGCACCTGGAGATGTTGGTGAACCTCAATGAATAGTCATCCACCGTCAAGATACCTTTCTAGATATGAAGAAGATTTGGTATACACACTTCTCTCAGTGTAACCAAAGATAACTCCACTCTAAATAGATTCTCTAACTCCATCCATAAAAGAGTTTCCTCTTCGTGAATCGGCATAGTCAAACTCCACCATCACCCTACCAAACACTGAAAAAGGCTCACTTCCAGGATCACCATTTCTTCTGATGGTGTCCTCACTAGAGGGAAAACTATGGTCAACACCTCAAGCTAGTCCTCATCCACCTAAGGGTCGAGATCAATTTTGAATCTGAGGGGTATCTGTCTCTGAAACTCATGAAGCGCGCTTAGCCTACACTCCTCATCTTCCAGTACTACATGTACCATGTGCTGCTCCACTGGTGGTAGTATATATGGTGCACCATTTTGAGGTAACATCTTGAAAACCGGTCCCTGTACTGAAGCCTCATCACTAAGGGGATCATACTCATTATCAATATGCTAAATCTTATATGGTATGCATTGTAGAGGCATCCTGTGAGGAAATAAGATATACCACATTCAATGAGTATATCTGGATAGATAACTCAAGAACATGGATACCGAAACCCATTCTGATATGATGTATCTATCATTATTTTACATGAAACCAGTGTTCTCATGTACCGATTCAGCAAAACAAGGTTATCAGAGTCCTGGTGTATGGATACGTCGGCTACTACATGAATAATGGAGTCCCGAGACTGAAATCTGAACTCAAACCACATAACACTATATCCCCAAACTAATCTTACAGACTCTCAATCCTATGGTAGAACCAAAGGCCTTTGAAACCACTCTGTCACGACCCATCCTAGTGGGGCCCATTTCATGACTCCTCAAGTCTTCCTCAAATAGGCCATGGGCCGGTGACTAGTACCGAGTAGGCATATCACTAACATGGGAGGCATTACCTTGGTACCTACACACACACACACACACATCCAAGCCAAAGATGTTGAAATCTAAAAAAAATTACAAAGGAACCAAATTCATGAATGCCACTCAACCCAAAAAATAGTGTACGATGGGAAAGTAATGTACAATAAAGTAAATTGGTCTAGAATACAAGCCCACCAAGAGAAAGAGTATGAAAACTACAAAGTTCAACCAGTAAACAAAATAGGCACTCATACTAATTCTCAAAACCATAAGAATACCTCAGAATTTCTAAACTCACAAATCTCTATCATGTCCTAGTCCACCCTGGACTCTATCAAAAGTTTTATCATCTACACAATACATAAACCATGTGGGAAAAGCACGTGCAGGGGTGAGTATACAAATACTCAGCAGGACACCATGAAAATCACAAAGCAATACAAAAAGTAAAGGTACATTCATCTCTACACAGTATATGTCTATAGTACATATAACAAGAAAATATAGAGATATAATCAAAACCAGACACATAGTTATAGGTAAGTCACAACGACCCCATACCAACATTAGAAATTTAATCCAAAGATTCCACAAAGTACTCATTTGGGAGAACACAATCTTGAGTCTGATAGAATTATGACATCAACCTATGAAGTACTATTTGTCTGGAATAGTCATGAGAGAGAGATATACACTGATAGATCTAAAGAGAGAATATGATACACTCGTTCCAGGAGAACTCAATCCATGAGTAGGGAAGATCATAATACATAGATGGGGATCACTATATGGGTCATGGGATGATACCATAACTCATCCAAATTCACCTCCTATGTAGAGGACCGACGTCTGGTAGGATTTTTCATGATAATAACAGGACACTATATAGGGCACCAAAATGGATAGAGGATTCTGATCTGGTCCTCTCAGAGGGGATTTCAGACTTTATCTAGAAACATTTTTGAAGGGCTCATACTCCTGTGAATAGGAAATGATACCAACTGAACTTCATGGGAATGAGTATGGGAACCAAAACTAACAAAACATCTCCAAGATACATTGGAAATGGAGATCAATCCATGTATAAATGAGTATACATCTTGTAGAAGGGTCCCACGTCGTGTCCCTTGACCCTGGGTAATCTCCCTATACTACAACCCATGTCAGAAGAACTTGTCATGTAGAAAAAGGTATACATGACTTGTAGAAGGTTTCAAACATCATGTTATATTATTCGGGGTCCACTGCATATATGCTTGTTATGTTCTAGTACACAGATTCAACCCATGTATGACTGTTCATGTACTAGTACACAAGGAAATCCGCGTAACAAGTTCAGCCAAGCCATGTGGGAGAGTACACACCATGTACTATACCCTGGGTCTATGTATTTTTTGAGATACACACAGAGTCTTTGATAAGGGCCCATATGTCGTGTGAAAGGGGACGGACACCGTGTGACACTACACTACTTCCCAAAACCGTATCCACTACTTAGGGTGCCCCACAAGACATGTATTTCCAAATATACGCCACGTTTTTTTGGAAATTTCTAGAAACCCTGGTTCGTGCACCGATCATACCCTCCATTATTCTTGCCACAATTTCCCTCCATGAATGGCTAGGAAACTTGATATCCGAGGTGCTCTAGCTGCACCCTCTACGAATCGGTAAGATTCGAGTCTTTTATCATCCTGAATAAAAAGATCGTCGTTGTTATTCATTTCTGAAGAAGAACGAGAAATCAACACCCAAAACCATTTGATCTGCTTCCAGAACCACCGTCACACCTCCATCGAGTGATAAAAATGTTCTATCTTCAATCTCATATTGTTTTTTCTTGAAATGAAGGCATAACAATAATTTTTTCATAAACCACGAAGAACGTAAAGAACAAAAAGATATTCAGAGGAGAAAAACACAATGAAAAACCGAAGAATAAACCCTAACTATTGTTCATTATGTCCTCAATCCATTATTTAAGAATGATTATGATAACAAAATAGTACAATAATTATCCCCAAATTCGTAAAATCCAAACCTTCCAGTAGGAATGATCGAATGGTGGGTCAACCTGTTCATGGGTTGATCTATGTTCATCGTTAATTATAAGAATAGGGAAAGAAGGAGTTGAAAATACAATGCCAAATATTGGGGTCAGATCATTCTCTAAATATTATTGATATCCACATCACTACCATTGGTGAGATCCATAAAAATAGCGTCCGTTAATCACAAATCCAAGATCTGTCATCATTTCTTGGAGAGAGAATTCTCAAGGCTCTCTCCAGATCCTCCAGGAAGTACTAAGGTTATGAGCCTAACCCTAGACCCCTTCTTCTAGGGTTATTTAAAAATAAATGACGTTTCATCACTATGTCTATGAAACATTGAAATAAAATAAATTCTCCCCTTTTTTTACTTATTAAAACACCAAAAACTACTTTCCACACCTGACCCGTGCCGACCGATGATAGGTTACGCCTAGGATAAAACCATTGCTCTGAACGCAATGGTGCCCTCAAATTTCTGATCTAGGGAGCCATTTATAAGTTATTCCACTTTTTTAGGAAAAAATGTTACACATTATATTTAATATATTTCAAACATTTAATCTAGGCACACCAGGCCTCGAAATCGCACACCGTCTTAGCTCCTGGTCTCGAATTAATCCTATATAATATTTAAAAATAATCCATAAAAAATCCAGGACATTACATCCCACCAAAAATATACACACATTTATGTACTCACTATAAGACAATTCTGGTGTTAACAAAACTATGTTTGTAAACATGGACTCATACTACACACAAACAAGTTTTATTTCTTCTCATTAAAGAAATCTTTCATTTTTTCAACCTTGAAGTTATGAGGATAAAATTTTTTATTAAACAATTATTCAAATACTTTATAAGTAAGGTCTTGGTTTTCTTCAGTTTGAATGACTAAACCCCACCATTACTATGTGATATCCTTCAACAAGTATACTTCTAGATTCACTTTGGTATCTACTAGTTTTATAAGGAAATCAATTTTTTCATATGATTAATCCATGATTCAACTTGTTTTGGTCTTGAATCCATATAAAAATTTCATGGATTATATCTCTAAAATTATGTATAATGATCCTCATAGTGAAATTACTCATTTAAAATTCCTCTATAAATATCATGAAATTCTTGTGTAATGATTTGTACAAGTTACTGGTTAACCTATGTCTCAAGTTGAATCACATTTTTAGCAGCCTCATCTAAATGATTCTGGATTATTCTAAATGGTTCCATTTCTATCTAAACCATAGAAAGATTACTAATTAGTATCCACATAACATTTTATTAAATGTTTAGGATATTCTAAATCATAATATGTAAAAATATCATAACAAATTCCAAACAAGAATAAAAATAAATGTGAATAATTTCATCAAAGTGGGATGCCTCATAGATAATGCATGACACTATACCATCATCAGATAAACCCATAATGATGAGTTGACGAAATTTTATAGGTGTTTAAGAGAACCTCTTATACCTGAACCACCTTAGTAACTTGAAGTTTAGTATAAAAAGGCCATCTATGTATTTTTATGCTAGGCATTTCATGTCTTGACACATCTTGTATCTTTTCTACCATCTCGACTAACACACTAGACCAAAACTGGTACCACTTTTAAAATCCCACCCACCCCATTATATTGGGAAGATACAGGGGGGTGTTACTAACCATAGTGATGTCCCCAAGATACAAAATACTAACAATAAATTCCAAGGTATTTATTAAACCATGAGGGGGTGGGATGATTTTTCTTTTAGAAGACAACCTAAAATAAACACTATGACATGACACAGTATGATTCATTACATAAAACCAAAAGAACTCACATAATAAAAACTTGACAATAAAAAATGCGATAATAGAAATAAACTTATATAAACAAGTTATGAAAACTGAAAATATGTAATTCTCTAAGGAACCAACGTGGTATCATGATGAATCCATGATAAAGAGACCTCCAAGCTTTAACTACTATCCAACATTCCTATAACAATATTATTATCCAATAGAAAAGTAATAAACCTATCGATTTCCTATATCATGAAAAAGCATCTGTATATGCACCAATGTGAATATATTGGGAGTGAGTATGAAAACTCAGTAATAAAACCATGAGACTTCCTAATACTAAAACGAAGACAAGAATAAGTTAGCTAAAAGTTCTATATAAAATAGGAGGAGTAGAAATAAGAAGTTCAACAATTCACATTTTTACATAATTAGAAAAGAAATTAAATTACACGTGGAATATCATTTCTACAATTAATACACCTAATACATGCATAAAAACTTTTAATAGTCCAATATTACAAATATAAAATCTTATTCTTCCTATAACAATTTTTCACTTGGAAATTTACTAATATTCCCTGCTGAAATTGGCCCCAAGTCTATACCAAAAAAAGATGCCAACAATTCAAGTATGAACGCACACCAACTAAATATGCCAAGTCCCAAATCATCATTTCTATTTAAAACCAAAACCCCAATTTTTAAAACATTTTCACAATAACAACATGGGAATCACCCATAATTCAAAATTTATAAACCAATAACTAAATAGGGGTTTCTAATAAGAAAAAATCCTAGATTTTTGAATAAAACATGATAAAATCATTTAGAAATCCAATCCTTCTAGTTCCATGGAAAAGTGTAGGGATAAGAAATACACCTAACTATAATGGTTGAAGCACACATTACTTTACAATCATTTATTAATCCTATAATTTCCATGGTATAATGCTTGAAAATCTGATGAGATTGGACTTTAGGTTAAATATAACATATAAAATCAACTAAAGAGGGCCATGAGTTTGAGAGTAATGAGAGAGAAGCTAATAAGGATCAAAGGTATTAGAAATTTATTAAAATCATTGTGTAATACCCCGTTAATTATGGGAATTATTATTTATGTTTTAAATCTTAGAATTTCCATATACATTTAAAATCAAGCGGCCTCAACTAAATTTTTTGAAAACTAATTCACATTGTGAATAAAATTTCACAAAGATGATGATTATTCCTAGAAAAACATTCAAACCATGAATTATATTCATGGAATCCTCCAAAAAACCATTAATCTCAAGAATAACCATTCATGACATAAATCATATCTTGTAGAAATATTCCCGCATCCAAGCTACTTCCTCCCCAAAAAACTTCTAGAAATTTAACCCAAAAAATAGACATAAAATAAATATTGTAAAACAAGGGTATGAATCAAACCAGGGGTACTATAATATCCATTAACATGGTTCAAACAGAATGAATTAAAGTAACCAAATCGTACACCTAAATCTAGTTGATTAAACAAAATATGTCTGATCTACAGACATAGGTGAAACAACAAATGGTTATCTTTTGTGATAATAAGATTTCAATTGAACTAAAAAATAATATGTTTAAGCACTCTGGACCCAAAAATATTGATATTTATAATCATTTCCTTAAATATAAAGTGGATAAGGTAGTTTTCAAGATGGAGTATATTTTTATTAACCAACATGTAGTAGATATAATGATAAAACAATTGGTTATACTAGAATTTGAGTGATATTTGTTGAACCTAGGTGTTCAACTACATCCTTCAAATTAAATAGGTTTATCCAAATTCACTCTACTCATTTAATATCATAAAAATATTTTTTTTTATAATTGGATACATGTGATCATATTCTATTGATATTGATAATAAGGGGGGGGGGATAATATCTAGGGGGAATGTTGGGAGGAAATAAGATAATTAATTTTGAGTTTTATAAACAACATAGATACCCTTTATATATTCTCATTTTTACTAATAAAATTACAGGCTCATATAAAATTAGAAGGGTTATTGATGATAATTTTAGTAGGGATTGGGATTGTATGGAAAGGACTCAACAATATTTTTGTTTGAACATGGATCCGCCTATTCATTTTTTTAGTGATGGAGAAGAGAAGCTTAACAGTTATGGTAGCATGATAGAGAAAAAATAACACAATTACAGTATGTAGTAATGGTAGTAGTGGGGTGATTTTATATAAGGGGATCTTATTTACCAATAACTTGGATAAAGAATTGACAATAAAATCTAAAGGGAGATAATGTTTGAACAATAGATTTCATTTGTTGGATTTGTTTTCAGTCATGTTATTTTGGAGTCATATTAAGTGGATTTATATATTAACAGAGTTTTGTAAAAAAAATTAAAGATGATTTTTTAGGTATTTTTTTGAAAAATACATAGAAATTCCCTATAACCATAATTTTTTTTTCTTTTAGCAAAGGAAAAATTTAAAAGTTTTATGGTAGACTCTATAAATTTGGTTCCCAATCTTCATAAGGTTTAAACATGACAATCAGTAACACATGAGCCTCAATTATAGTAAGTAAAAATTATATTTCAATAAAACTATAATATAATTCCAATTTTTATATTTCATAGAACAATTATTCTAATTTTATAGGATGAATATCAATCTTGAGCTTACTTGGCCAAAATAAGCATAGAATGAATTTTTTAATTTTTCCCCTAAAAATAAGATTTTATGCATAATTGAAAATATAGTATTTAACTATTTCCACTTTTAAATATAATAATTTATTATTATATGTGTAATTATATATATTTATTGACTGCTAATTTTATATAAATTAATATATGATCATTTAAAGGTAAAAGGAATATTTTTCAGAAAAATGTTTAAAAAAAGGGATAATGTCATTCCACTTTATTAATTAAAATAATCTTTAATGATGAATAATTTAAAGGAAATTTATAGATTAAATATAAAAATATATTAATTTAAATGCATATAATTATGATTACTAGTCATATAGTTAATATAATATCATCTTATGCATGAAGTGCATTTTTATTTTAAAAACGGGTTTTTGACACGTTTTGCAGGTTTATTTTTAAATTAAAATTTTCCAATTATATAAATGGAATTTAATAAAATTGATTCCATATTCTGAATAAAAATAATTAACATTAGGTAATATGGTATGCATAATTTTTCATTATAAATTATTGTAAAAATATTTAAAATTAATTGCCACAGTTATGGTAAAACATGTTTACTGGTGGGGGTTAATCTAAAACTACAAGGATCAAAATGACATAAAAGAATTATAAAACCCCATTTATTGTTTTTATTTATAACTTATACCTTCTACATTCTAGTATGAGCTACTTTGGATCCATATTTATAATAAGGTGACATGACATTACTGACAATCATTTAAAAATTACAAGTGTTCCACTCAGCTCAACTATAAAATAGAACCTCATCCCCTCACTTATTCACACTTTTCAAGCCATTTTTATTTAATAAAACCTAAAAAAATATACCAAAAAAATAATTATCCAATTTTAATATGTTTTTATCTTCTAAAAATACCAACCCTAGAGTATTTAATAAGAAATCAAAAGGAGGTTCTTCTAAGTGAAGGTAATCTTCTTCACCAAGCACTTTCTTTTTTACTTATTGTTTTATCAAATTGAATTATGAATTAACACTTACAAAATAATAAAACTATTATCTCCCATATATTTAAATTTTATTATGTTTTATAATATTATTTATCCATCTCCTTCTCCATTAAATGGGAAGCAAAACCATTGCTCGTGTGTAGGACAAATTACCTCCTCGTGAACTGATGTAATTTGTTTTCCATAACCGACCCACATGGATAGTCATAATGAAAGAAACAATGAATATATGTTATAATTATGAAATAATATTTATTATATAAATTTCATATTTCATCCACTTACTTATCCTTTCACCCATTAAAGAAATGATATCATTGCTCGGTCGTACATATGACCTATCATCTCCAGGAAGCAAGCTGATTCATTTTCTATTTATAATGTTAAATAATGATTAAAAAATTTATTTAATGAGTAAATAAAATATTTATAACATTAATATAATTATTTATAATATATAACAGTATCCTATGCACAAGAACCATAACTCCCATGACAAAAAATGCCTGATAAAACGAAGCAGTTAACACCTAAAACAGTGGTAATAATGAAATATTATTAATGAATAGGTGATAAAATGTTATAAGAGGATAATATATGATATTGTAAATATAAATATGGTTATAGTATAAATTAATAACATGTTTTAAACCATTATACACGATGTTAAATTACATTAAACTAAAGGGAATCATGAGGTAAGAGAATTCCATCTCAATTTTCCTTCTATTGAGATATATTTGATACTATACACATATTTAATTTTATGTGGTGTATATATTATCACTTTTATGTATTTTACAAGAGTAAAATGTTTCAATTAATGTTTATTCCCTCAAGAGGTTAAAATTTAAACTTTTCCAAATTGGAAAGAATTTATTTTACAATCTCACTTTCTTTTGGGATTGATTATATTTTCATTAAAATAATCTTATCATTTATCTCTCATAAGGTCCAATAATATTCTTACCCTATATATATTTAATGAGTTTAAATATTTTCTTCTAAATTTTCCTCTCCCTGGCACTTAAATCAATAAATGAAATGTTCATAATAAAAACCGATTTTATTTCTTATTTAATCCAATATATTTTTCTTCCATCTCCATAATTTTTAAAATTGTTTTATAAAAGTAATTTTTATTTCTCTAACTATTTATTGAGAAAATTTTAATATTCCCTTTATTTTTTTAAAGTTATGAAATTAATCATTCTTATGTTTTCTAAAATTATACTTTTCAAATTTCTTCACAAACAGTAAAAGGAATGTTTTTTTAATGTATATAGTGTTAACGAACATTCCCACCACCATAACCATTTTATGATAGTTATATTCTTTAATACATTTTCAATGGTTTTATAAAAAATTATTAAGTTAAATGCATTTTTAAGGTTTCAATTCCATTTTAGTTATTTATCCAACGGAAATGAATTTATTTGAAAACTTATATTTCTTATGAACATATGTTCAAATCTTAACCCTTTTTAATTTTGTTATTTTTATATTTATCTTAAAAATTTAACTATATTTTGATCATTTAAAGTTAAATTTACCTTAAATATTAATATTATTTATCATGGATATGATTATTTCATAAACTGTATATCATTTCTACATATGGTGTTTTACATTGAATGTTATTTGATTGATTGAGGAACTATTTATATTCCATATTATTTATTCAATATAGATATTTATTAATAATTAATATTGATTATGAATTGAATTTATCATTCAATATATTAGGAATGCATTGGAAATAAAGTGATAGGAGGGGCCCATTTATAGATATCCCTTTGATACATCAACTGGTCTCATAAGACAAATCAAATTTTAAATTAAATGGGTTTTTGGTGTATAATTACATATAGATTAAACTATCTTGGTGAAAGGGCATAATGGTATAGATATCATTTAGTTTGAGATAATGAAATTAAATATTAGTAATTTTCTATATTTTTAATTCAATTATAATTATCAATGTGATTATTTCATTGATATTATCCTTAAATGTATTTTATTATCATGTTATTGATTAAATGGAATGTGTTTTTAGTTATTTACGTTTTCATATTAATTATGACTTATTTAATATTGATATATTTTGTTGTATTTAACCCTTTCTAATCATTTGATATTGCCATTAATTTTTTCCTTTCCCCAGGATATGAAGATGAATTCTTTGAATGAGCTTCAAGGATATTGATAATTTTATTTTATTATGTTTTATATTTTATTCCCAATCTTAAATGTGTATCATGTATGTATCTGGATCTCCAAGATTACTAAACTAATTGGCCCATCAGTATTAGGACCCTTGTATTTATACCAATGTAATAAAGTTACCTCCATCTAAGGGTTACTATATTTGATGTTGTTACAATTGGTATTAGAAGAAGTTGAGTTAAATCCTTTAGAACTAGATTTTGGAAAACATGGATTGGGTCAAATAATCCTATAAAAGACTTTGAGGATATGTCAAATTGTGGAATAAATATGATTTTTTTGTAAGGTAGAGATTATGTGGTTTTTCCTAGAAATAAATCCATATACAGATACTACAAGTGGACATGGTTTTGGTATAGATGAATCTAGGAATAATAACCCCAAAAAGAGTTGGTTTGAGTATATCTTGACCATCATTATGTTTCACAGTGAGTGTGAATATACTGTAAAACTAGTTTGACACTCCCATGGGATATGATTTTGTTAATTAACATCTTCCTTACAAACTATAATAAATTACTTCAAAATATTTTTATTATTTAAAGTTATTCCGAAATAAACCAAATTTATGATAATGAGATTAACAATGCATAAATTTTCAATTTATTTTATATATTACACTGGATTTATAATTATACATTATAAGTCTAAATTCATAATTACATGAAATAATTTAATATATTACATTGTTTATAAATGTTCCTTGGAATAAATAATTGTATCAATACTGGTGGTCATTATGAAAATTTCCCTTCTGAGCAAGCCAATACAACTGGTGTTGGAGATAAGAGGAGCATGGCTATATTAGGGAAGCCGACCCATGTTATGGTTAATAACCTTACACATATGGAAAAAATCATGTTCCATGACATGATAATCATATATTAAATCACTTCATGTGACAGAATGCACCATCATTTTTTGGAACTTCTATTCCAGTGGTAGGTAATTAATGGATTATATCCCTTAAGAAGACATTTCTAGACTTGGGATTCAATGAAAGGGAAAAGGTTATACTACGAGTATATTTTATCAAGTTATATGATAAAAAATAGAGTTAATTGATCCAAAATACTAAGAAGGAATATAAAATAGAAAACATGCAATATAGATCTTTTAAAGTAACATTATTTGACAAATATTTCCCATGTGAAAAATGAAATAAAAACAATATAAAGTTTCTCATATTAAAGAAAAAGGAATAATACAGTGTTGTAGAGTATGAGGGTACTTTTAAAATACTATACAAGTATTATATAGATTACATTCACAATAAATAATGCAACATTGATAATTTATTTGAAGGGATTAAGCCAAGAATCCAAAAGGAAATGGTTTCTTAAATTTTTTCATCATATGATAAAAAAGTTTTATGTACCACCAAAGTAGAGAAATAATTTTATAGATTCTATATATTCAAGGGAAATCAATAGAATAAAATTTCATTTAAATAATAAGAAAAATTAAACACATCAAAGAAGAAAAAGTAAAATAATAAATTTCAATCCTGGAAAAAATGTGGAATGAAACATCCTGTAAAATGTATGATGGGAATGAGAGTATGTCACAAGTTTAGTTAAAAGGGTTACTTGAATCATTAATTTAAGGGAAACAAAGAGACCAGTACTATCCAGTGAATCAACTGTAATGAAATGGATCATTACTAAAACAAATGTCCAAATTATCAATTTTATCTACCATAAAAGAGGCCTTGTAGAGAAGGTAAATCTTATGTGATCAATATATATGTGGTTGAAGTTCCTAAAGATATGGTGGTGGGTAATTTAATAATAACATAAAATTTACTTAAATCATTATTTGATTCTATATCCTCACACTATTTTATATCTTACATGTTTTACAAGAAAATTTTATATTTAATTGACACATTAATAAGGGAGTTATCTATAAAAAAATCTACGCAAAAATATCACTATGATAAGGATGAGTTATAAAATTCCCATTATGACACAAAAACATGCCCTATTTTTAGAAATTATTATGATACATATGGTTGAATTTGATATACTTATTAGTATAGATTAAATTTCAAAATATATTATAAAAATTTATTTTAAAGTGAAGAAAATTGGTATTTTTTATGAAGATATGGAATTAATTATTTTTAGGGTGGAGACTTCATAATTTTGAGTCTTCTCTAGATCCACGCCCAATTTCACTTCTAAATGATATTCTTAGGGAAGAAGAGAAAACACAATCTATGAAAGGAAAAGGTAATCATTACATTGGGTATGAACGTATTGTATATGAATCCATTGATGTATTTCATGAAGAATCACCTGGACTATATCATGAAGTTGAGTATTCCATTGACTTAATCAATAATGAAAGACATATATCAAAGACTCCTTATAGAATGGAAACTACAGAATTAGTGTAGTCGAATACAAAAATACAGTATTTATGTAATAATGGATTCATACACCCTAGTGTTTCACATTGGGGATATCCTATTATTTTCTTTCAGAAAAATTATGTATCCATGAGGTTGTGCATTGATTATAGCTAAATTAATACTATCATGATAAAGAAAAAATATATTCTTCCTTGTATTGATGACTTATTTTATAAACATCATAGATCTCAATATTTTCAAATATTAAACTTTTCTCGGGGTACCATCATTTGTAATTAAATAAGGAATATATTGCAAAGAAAATATTTTGACTGAGGCATAGACATTATGAGTTTACAATAACACTATTTTAATTAACTAATTAACTATATTTTATGGATATAATGAATAGATTATTCATGGAATATCTTGATAATTTCTGTGTGGTATTTATTGATGATATCTTGGTGTATTATAAAATATATGAGAACCATGATAATCACTTTCAAATAATTATTGAGAATCTTAGAGGAAAAGAGTTATATTGTAAATTTATAATGTGTGAATTTTGGATTTAGGAGTTTTCTTTTCTTGGCCATATTTTCTACAAAGATGGAATCTTTATTGATCCCATGAAGACAAAGGTCCTTAAACAATAACCATCACTAATGAACATAACTATGGTTCATAGATTCATTGGTTTGGAAGGTTTATATAAATGATTAATTCAATTTTTTCCCCAATTGGATAACCCATAGACCAAGTTTACACATAAAGGGGTTAAGATCACATGGAAAAAGGAATGTGAATAATGTTTTAAATATTTGAAGAAAAGAGATTGTTAAATACTCTTATTTTGACTCTACCATCATGAAATGCTAGATTTGTGATATATAGTGATGCATCAATGAAGGTATTTTTTTGTGTTCTTTTGCATAATGATAAATTTATTACATTTGAATTAAGGTATTTAAATAACCATGAACAAAACTATCCAACTCATGATCTTGAGTTAGCATATGTAATCATTGATTTGAATATATGGATACATTATCACTATGGTATAATATTTTAGATATAAAAAGACCCGAAAGGAATAAAATATTTATTTTCATAGAAAGTGATAAATATGAGGCAAAGGTGAAATCCCTAATTACTCAAGGATTATTATTTCTTAATACAATTCCACCTAAGGAAGGTAAATAAGGTAGTGTATGCATTGAGCAGGAAGGAACATGTAATTATGACCAAAAATGGGGATTGATAAGGCTACAATAATCATGGAACATGTAAAGATAGATATGGTAATTATTAAGTAATGTTAGAAATTACTCATTTTTCAAATGACATCCAAACCTTCATTATTTTAAATGATAATGTGTCCAATCTGATGATGAGAATTTTCCGAAGAAAATTAAAGTCATGAATAATGGGAAATTGATAGACTTTGTTTGTAAATATGAAATTATGAAATTTGGAAAGAGGATATGCGTTCCATCTATACCTGAGGTAAAAATATAATTATTAGATTATTTTCATCAGTCAAATTTCTCTATAAACTCCGGCATCTCCAATATGTGTAGGGATTTAAGAAAATATATTTTGTGAGATAACATGAAGTGGGAAATTGCTGATTATGTATCCGGATACTTGATTTATCAATAGGTGAAGATTGAGAGACATTATCATTGAGGATATATGAATCTTATACTTATTACCATGTAAAAATAAGATAAAATTACTATGGACTTTGTCACAGGACTATCAAATACTCTTTGAAATAATTATTCAATATGGGTTATTGTTGATCACCTAACCAAATCTGTACATTTCCATGATATAATGGAATATTTACCTCCTTTTATCATTTAATAACTCTATATTAATGTATTTTTAAGTATTTATGTAACATCCCTTTAAATGTTTTCAGTTCATGATCCCCAATTTACATAAAAATTATATAAGAGTCTTCATATAGACCTTGATACCGGGCTTCATTTGAGCACCACCTACCATCCTAAAATTTATGTATACTCTAAAAGAGATATTAAAAAATTATAAGATATGTTGAGATAATGTAAACATGACTTTAAAGGTACATGGTATCAGTATTTAATTTTTTTATAATTTACCTATAACAATAGATTCCATTCAAGTATTCAAATGGTTATGTATGAAGCATTATTTGGAAAGAGATGTCATAATCTTACTTTTTTGGGATAATTTTGGTAAAAGAAAAATTACAGGCCCATAAATTGTTGAGGAAACAACAACAATTAAAAAGAGTATTCATATTCATATTAATGTATCTCAAAGAAGGAAAAAGGCTTATTCTAAAAAGGAGAGGAAAAATGGAATTTTAAGTGGGATATCATGTTTTCTTGAAAGTGTCTCCATGGAAGGGTGTTACAAGTTTCAGTAATAAATGAAAACTAAGCCTTAGGTATATCATAACTTTTGAATTTACGGAAATAATTGGATCTATTTCTCATTGATTATTATTTAAACTGAACCACTCTAAATTACATTATGTATTCTATATAAAATTGTTAAGGTATTAAATTCCATATCAATTCATGTGCTCACCTTTAAAGAAAGAGTTTCGGAACCTGATCTATCTTACTATGAAGACCCGATCTAGAATATTGACATTAGAGAGTAATTATAGAGGAATCATATGAATTGACTAGTAAATTTACTTTATATAAATCTTATAACAAAGAAAGAAATGTGATAACCATTGTATGTTATTAATAAGAACCACATTCAATTGTTTATAAGTTAATATCCATGAAACATCCAAGGATAAAAAATTTTTAGGAGGGAAGAATGAAATACACAAATCTCAATTATAGTAAGTGAACAATATATTTTAATAAAACTATAATAAAATGAAAATATTAATATTTCATGGAACAAAAATTCTAATTTTATATGATGAATATTGATTTTGAACTTATTTGGTCAAAATAAGCCTAGAATGAATTTTTGAAAATTTCTCTTAGAAATTAGCTTTTATGAATAATTGAAAATTTAGTATTTAACTGTTTATAAAATTATTTATAATTATTTAAAATATTATGTGTAATTAAATATTTAATTACTATAAATTTTATATAAATAAAGATAAAATCATATGGAGGTAAAAAGGGTCACTTTTTAGAAAACTGTTAAATAATGAATAATGTCTTTCCATTTTAATTATTTAAAATAACATTTAATGATGAATTATTTAAATGATATTTATAGATTATATATCTACATATATTCATTTAAATCCATATAATTATTATTAATAGTCATATATTTAATATAATATCATCATATTCTTGAAAAAATCATTTTTTTGAAAATTCATTTTTAAAACATTTTGCGGGTTTATTTTGAAATTAAATCATAACACGTCTATGAAGTGAATTTGATAAAATTTATTAAATATTTATAATAATAATAATTTCTAATTGTAAATTAGGTCAATTTTTTAGGTCATAATGAATTGTAAAAAAAATAAAAATTAATTACCACGGTTAAGGTAAAAATTGGTTTATCAGGGGTTAGTATAAAAAGACAGGGGTAAAGATGACCTAAAAACATTCTAAAACCCCATTGGTTAGTTATTTTAGACCTTAACCTTGTACCATTATAATATTAACCATTATGGATCCATATTTCAGATAATTTGAAATGTAATTTTTGAAAAACTTTGCAAAATTATATGTGTTCTACTCACCTCATTTATAAATGGGTACCACCTCCCCTCACTTCTTCACACATATCAATCCATTTATCTCAAAACAACCTAATAAAATATCTCCCTAACATCCCTATAAAATTTTAATGGGTTATATTCTTCCCCTAATTCCAACCCTGGGGTCCTTAATAAGAGAACCAAAGGAGGTTCATTAAAGCAAAGTTAATCATGTTTACACAGTTCTTTTTTTATTTTTTATTTTACCATATTAAATTATGTATTAAAATATAAAACATAATAACACAATTATAAACCATATAATTATATGTTATTAAATTTATGTAATATAATTTATCAATCTGCTTCTCTATAAAATGGGAATGAATACCATCACTCATGTGTACAGTGCACTACCACCTCACAAACTGATGTAATTTTTTCCATCACCGAATCACATGGATAGTCATAACTATGGAAATAATGAATATATATAACACTTATAAAATAATATTTATTCTATAAATTTAATATATCATCCAATTTCTAACACTTGACCCTAGTTTTCAAAAGTTGGTGCATTTTTTTATTACATTGGCATGATTCATAAGAAATCAAATCCCAAAGAATTGATTGGTTTAGTAGCCTTGAAAAAACAAGATACACAAATATCTTTGAAATTAAATATTTAAATGAAAAAAAACAATTTCACCTTTTAAAACACTAATTTACCTTATAATATTCTTGTTGGTCAGTCATAATACAGTTCTTCGCATCCTAGGGAAAAATAAAACATAAGAAAGGGGTGAACTCAGATGCTCAGTAAGGATAAACAATATAACTGAAGCAATCATAAATAAGCATAAAATTTTAAGAAAATGTATAAAACTAAAACATAATCCTTTTAAAAATTATATTCAGAATAATATGGCCAAAATAAATCAAATAATTCCATTTAAACATTCTCATGGATATTCTACTAGTTGAATAATCACATGTAATGTCAATAACTAATCTCATAATGATGGAATACATAATGAAAAACATAATAAACATACCATGAATACCTCATTACAATACACTAGTTTGTATAATGAGACTTACCGATGCATCAAGGGGTTATAGAGATCCCCACCTATCACTTACTAAGTCCAATGCATTCCTCTTATAAAAGGGTTAAAACATAACATAAACATTCATATGAAAACTAGCATACAGAATGTTAATAATTTAACCATAAACCATGAATGGTATCAAAATATCACATCCATCATCAAATATATCATCAAAACTTCAATATAATATTGAATATTTTATCATAATAAATCATCCTTAATTAAGCATAAAATCCAACAAAGGATGTTGACATAGATGAAAATAATATAATAAAATCCTTAAAACTCTTTGAGAGAAATATCCCATTTTTACTTTAAAGCATTTAGAAGTTGTGTAATTATAAAAGAAAATATTTCTTTTAAAAATAAAAATATAATATTGTAAGGTAATATTAGAAACATAAAGGTGTCATGATGGTAGAAATAACTTCTCGCATCATATAAGTTAAAAAAACTTTCTTTCCTTAATTTGTATAAAAGGTCATAAATTACCTCATTTGAAAAATGATAGAAAGATTCCTTTAATATTTTTATAAAAATTAAAACATGGGTAGAAACAACTTTAAAAAATAGTAATAATATTTTAAAATACTTTTTTAAGAAACATAGACATAGATAATAAAGATGTCTCAGTAGATACTTACATATACCCAACCTCAGATAATAACGAGATTATGAAATTAACCCTTACATTGTACCTTCCTTTAGTCTAGGGTAAATTAAACTCATATATAATTGTTAAAGTATATTATTAAATTACACTAGAACCATATACATATTTATTATATCATATATGATCCTCTTATATAATTTTGTTAATAATTTTTCAATATTACCATTATTTCGGGTGTTAACTGCTTCATTTTTACATTCCTGTTTTGTCATGTAAGTCATGTTTATTATCCAATGGATGTATTTTATTCATATATATTATTATATTATGTTCATAATTATTATTTTTACCCATCATATAAATTTTATAATAATTTTTTAATGTTTAACGTGGATAATGAATCTTATCGCGTTGTGGAGATGGTAGACCATACGTACGCACGGGCGATAATATCATTCCCTTAATAATTAAATGGTATGGAATTGTATGATATATTAATTATAAAGAATAATTATAATTTCATATTAATTATTTATATCCATTATATTCATCACTATACCCATACAAATAATGTAGTCTTGAATAACAAATTACACCAGAACCCGGAGACGTTAGTCGTACGTACACACACATGGTGATATTATTATTTTTAGGATGAATAAAAAGAGGAATATGGATATACCATAATTATAATAAAATCTAATAATTTATATTATACTTTATTTATTACTTTATTATGGAAACAACATAGTACTATGAAGTAGAATAAGAAAAGAACTTTGAAAGAGTTGATAAAACAATTATCTATTTTTCAGGTATCTCTTATTGATTTTCACAAAAGGACTTGTTATGTTGAGATTATTCCCAAATTATGGACTCTAGGATAAATTAAGGGAAGTTATGAGGGGAAATGGTAAGGTTTTGGCTGAGAAAAACGGTTTTAGAGGTGTGAATAAAGGATAAGGAGAGGTTCTCTTTTATAATAGAGGGGAGGTGTAGTTTTGGAAACTCCAAAACTATTAATTTTTTATAAATTTATTTTTTGTTTAAAATAGATCCAAAGTAAGTTATATAGAGTATAAGATGAGTATGGGTATAAATAATCTAAAAAAATTATGTTTAGACATGTTTAGGTCACATAATTAACCCCACCTTTGGGATATAACCCTTATATAAATAATTTAACTTTTACCATGTCTACTTGTATTTTTATAATATAGGATTAATATAGTTACAATAAAATGCAAAAAGAACCCCAATTGGGTCATTTATGACATATTTAACACTATAAAAGTTATTTGTATAAGGCTTATATTTTAAATGATTTTATAACATTTAATAAAAAATTATTTATTTTAAAGTATCATTTATGTCAATTTTGATACCATTCAATATTTTCATTTTTTTAAATAAAAAAAGATTATAAATTCAAAAAAATACTTTCAATGTGTTAAAAAATGATTATGTTATCTATAAAATTATTTTATGTCATTAATTATGTCAAATTATATTTACTTTAATAATTTTAATATCATTTATTTGATATTTCTCTTAATAAAATAATTGCTCCTTCACTATTATGTCACCATTAATAGTAATTATTTAGTCTCTAAAAATTATAAATAAATTAATATTATGTATATAATTATTTTTTAATTCTAAATAATATTTACAGTTGACCATATAACCTAGATTACAATATATTAAAAATGATATAATTATTAAAATGCGAATATGATTTTTTAATAAAATATAATAAATGTCATAATATTACACAAGTGGATGAGAAATGATCATATTTTTTTACCAAAGGTTGATATTGGTTGAAAAAATTTATCTAATGAAATTATGGAAAGTGTTAGGGTAATATTATATTATTATAATATTATTTTTACCTTTAATTACTCTATTTACATTTAACCGTGGTAAATAAAACCCAAAAGTTAATATTCACCAAAAATTATTTTGATCTTATTAGACCACATTTTTCATATTGATTACAAGAATTTATGTCTATTTTTTTAAATTCAAATAACAAAATTGGTAAAATTATTATTAATTCTAAACTGTAGACGTCGTTAGAAGGCAGGTAAAAATGACGTTCAAAAGCTCTATAATTTTTTATGTCTAATTATTTTATAAAAATGATTCCAATGAACTAAATTGGGTTAATAAATTTATTATTTATATTTTTTTACTTTAAAATCAATTTAATGTAAAATAATTATTTAAATGAAAAAGTTTTTTTAACATCAATGTAGTATTTTCACTATTCATCAAAAATTGAAACTTTTTAGAAAATTAACAAAATTTGACCCTAAGATAATTTTGATATTATGAATTAGAAAAATATGTATATTTTTAAAAATAATTTTTATAATTTTTTTAATGTCGTTAATACTATTCATAACCTCTTTTTAAAAAGCTAGTTGGATAGGTCATTGTGCATTCAAACTCAGGGTTGCGTGCAACACAAGCTATTGAATTATTTAAAAAGTATCATACCATGGAAGCCTTAGGTGTTATATTCTTCCCCAATTCAAATAATTTCATACTCAAAATTTCTATAATATCGCTGCATAAATATATTTGTTTTTTTTCTTCATGAATTGTTCTTCAGGTTCCCATGTCTCCTCTATCATTTTATGTTTTCTTCAAAGAACTTTTACCGGATGAGTCGTCTGATTTATCAACACTTATTATCTAGTATAAAGAATCTTAATAGGGTATTCCAAATAAGATAGACTGAGTTCCAATTATATTTTTTCATAGGTGAGTACATGTGTTAGGTCTCTCATGTATTTCCTTAACAGTGATACGTGGAACACACCATGAACTTCAGAGAGACTTGGCAGCATTAGAAAAAAGTATGCTAAAAATCCTATTCATTCTAGAATTTCAAAATTTCCAATGTACTTGGGACATAATTTACCCTTCTTACCAAATATTATAACACCCTCCTATAGAGATTCCTTTAAGAAAACATGATCTCCCACTTGAAATTCAAAATTCTTCATTCGGTTTTCAGTATAACTCTTTTGCCTAAATTGAGATCTTTTGATATGGGTTTGAATAGTATTTACCTTTTTTATGATTTCTTCAACATGTTCTATGCCAATAAGTTTTATTTCACCAACATCATCCCAATAAGTTTTTGTACAAAATCTATTCCCATATAATGCTTCATATGGTTCAATATGAATACATGGAAGCTATTGTTATAGGAAAATTCTAATAGAGGTAAATTATGATCCCACATACCTTGAAAGTCCAGTGAGGAAGATATAAATAGGTATTCTAATGTTTGAATAGTCCATTATGATTGTCCATCCATTTGAGGTTGGGAGGTAGTGGTCAATAAAATCTCAATATTTAGGGCCTTTTGAAGACTTTTCTAGAATTATATTGTAAAATGAGGATCATGTTCAGAAACAATCGATAAGGATACACCATGAAGTCTTACAAATTCATTTATATAAAGTCTTGTAAAATGTTCAAGTGGTAAATATACTCTTATATCAAGAAAATGTGTTGATTTGGTAAGAAAATCAACAATAACCCACATCACATCATTCCTTCAGAGAGTATTTGGTAGCCCCATTACAAATTACATCGTAATATAATCCCATTTCCACAGAGGCATATGAATAGGTTGCATGAATCCTCTAGGTTGGTGTCTTCCATCCTCCACCTATTGAAAAACTAAACATCTCAACACATGATCAATAATCTCCCTATTTATGTTGTCCCACAAAAAATGTTCCTTTAAATATATATACATCTCAATGCCACTAGGGTTTATAGAAAAATTAGAGTGATGAGAATCATCCAACAATTCCCTTTTTAGCTCAGTTATAGAGGGAACACACACACTCTATCCAAATTTCAAAACTCCATCTTCATATATGAATTCTATCAGTATCCCATCATTCCCAACATTAAATTTCTTTTTAAAATACTCATAATCAGACTGAGAATTTTTTATACTATCTAATAAATATGGTATGAAACCCATTTGAAAAAGTTATTATGTTTCAAATTACATGATAATTCCCATATCCCCCTTTACTAGATCCATGAACCTAGGATCCTTTACAACTCGCATTGTGTTTAGAACTCTATGGTCATTTCTAATAAAAGAAATTTCCACCATATTTTCCTTCCCTAGGTGGTATTGTATTGGGAAATCATAATCCTTGAGTATATCAATCCATATCCTTTTTCTCATGTTTAGTTATTTCCATGAGAAAATATATTTCAAACTCCTATGATCTGTATATATATCACATATTTCACCATAGAGATAGAGTCTCCATATATTCAAAGAAAAGATTACTGTTGTAACTCAATATCATGATTTAGTTAGTTTTGTTTATGTATTTTTAATTTAATTGAATCATAATAAAAAAAAATATCATTATACATTTGGACATAACCAAGTCCTTTCCTTGATGTGTCACTATAAATTATAAACCCATCATTCCCTTATGGTAAAGTTCAAATAGAACCATTGAATAATATTCTCTTCAATTATTCAAAACATTATTCACACTCTTTTGTCCAAACTAATTTAACCACTTTAGGTGTTATCTTGTCTAACGGGTTAGCCAATTGGGAAAAATTCTTTATGAAATGCTGATTATAACCCTCTAATAAAATAAAACAACATACCCCAGTTATGCTCATTGGTGATGGCCATTCCTGGATTGCCTTTTTCTTTTAAGATTCAATATAGATTCTATTCTTCGTGTTAATATTTCCAAGAAAATAAATTTCCTAAAGCTAGAATTCACACATGCTAAACTAACCATATAGTTAATTTCTTCTAAGATTCTTCAGAACAATCTGTAAATGATTATCATGGTCTTCATAGCTTTTGTAGTATACCAAGATTTCATCACTAAATACTACAACAAAATCTTTAAGATATTAATTCACAATCTGATCATTAGATCTATAAAAACATAGGGTTCATTAGTCTGTCCAAATGACATTACTATAAACTCGTAATATCCATACCCAGTTTGGAATGTTTTCTCTGGAATATCTTCCCCACTTTACACACAATTGATGATATCTAGAATGAAGTTCAATCTTTAATAAATATTGATCTCCGTGAAGTAGATCAAAAAAATCATTAATTAGAGGTAGAGGATATTTTTTCATTATTGTAATTTTAATGATTTCTATATGGGAAATGCACAACCTCATTAATCCATGTTTCTTCTTATAAAAAAGAACTAGTGGTCCGCCTAGAGAAACACTAGGGCACATAAATTCCTTATTACTCAACTCGTCTAGTTGTTTATTCAGATCTACTAATTATATAGTGTTTATTCTATATGGGTTTTTTTGAAATTAGCCTTTAATTAGGGATTACATCAATAGAAAACTCAACTTTTTTTCTCTAGAGGATGTCCTGGTAAATCCTTTGGAAATAAATCAAAACATTCTTATAAAGTATGTATATCTTCAATTTAAGTATTTATTCTTCATCAATAGATGTTATTTCCTCTTCCTTCCCATGAATCTGATTCAGTAAAGCTACTGGGGTGGGTTTTTATAAGAATCAGGTGATGAAGTTTCTACTTTAAAGATAATAGTTTCTACTTATTCCTCACAAATTGTAAATTCCTTATTCTTTCAATAGATTTTATCATAACATTTTGATATCCAATACATTACAAGAATTATATAAAATTCACCATAGGTATGATAATAAAGTCAAAAGATAAATAAATTTTATATTCCATAATGGAATCTTTTTTCTACACATCTTGTTGCAATGAGACTTCCCTTAGAGGTTTTGACTGAAAAATCTCTTATTAATGTGAATCTGAATTATATAATCTTTAGAGAAAACTTGGAAGATATAAATTAATGTGATGATCCAGAATAAAATAAATATTTAGCTAAATTTGAGGAGATAATTAAAGTACTTACCACCACATTATTAAGAACTTCAACCTCAGTAGTTGTGATCGAAAAATCTTGGCATTTGTCCCTTATCATTTTCATGGCAAAGTTTCCTTTACAGTTAAGACAATAATTTGAATAATGTCTCTTCTATTTACAATTATAGCATTGAACATTAGTAGCTTCTTTCATACCCTTTCTAAAATGAGTTTGGTGGCCTTTTTATCCACAATTTTAACAAACTCCCATCCCATATAGGCAAGTACCAGGGTGTTTCTTCCCACAATTACTGTAAGGATGAAATTAAACTTTTTATTTATTCCCCTTATTTCCTTTTTTAGAGTCTTTAGCAACCCTATTTGTAGAGACTTGAAGCCTGTCGTACATGGACATTACATTACTTTTGCGGAATACTTAGTACATAACCAAAACACACACACAAGGATCGTAATAGTTTAGTGTCTTTGGAAACTCGGAATATAATCTTCTAATCATGGTGAAAGATCTTCAACATCTCCCATAAAAATCTTACCTTTTTTTTTACCTAAAACCTTTCTTTATATCCTGGGGAAAAGAAAACATAAAAGGGTGAGCTCAAATGCTCAGTAAGGGTAAACAAAATAAATATCAATCACATCATATTCATAAGAACATAACATTTTGGAAATCATAACCTGCAAAAAATAGAATAATTTCATAACATGGGGTAAATCATAGCAGTGAAATGTAATCACAATAATCATAACATAAAACATGAAGCTTTGTGGCATACACACATAATCATAGAGAATCATTTCTTATTCGTCAAGACTCATCACCAAGACTATCTTAGTGGACAAAGTCCCTTTCTGAACCGAGTTCACTCCTCGTTTCAGTCCTGTTTCACTGAACCAGTATAACCTACCGTTCCAGCCATGTCTATCTCATGAGATATAAAATCTTTACCCAATGCATTGGAGGGAGATATAGGTCCCCCCCATCTCATAATGATATCATTCTTATGTGTGCCACAAAATCATAAACCATACATCATAGCATAACCCATGTAATAAAAATGGGATTCTTAAACATTGTGACATCATAAAAAAATTCATATAAGATAAAGGAATTCATCAAAATAATTCCATCACAACATAATCAAATCAATTTAATAATAGGTATAAAAATATAACCCTTTATTATCTTAGATGTAAAATAATTTTGATAAAACACTTGAACTCCATCCTTGAGGAAAATATCCTTTCTACTTCAAAAACACTTTTCATTTCTTAAATGTCATAAAATTATAACTAAAAGAAGTTGATTAAAAATAAACTTGAAAACTTATAAGGTAAGATTCTTGGAAATAATGTTTTAAAAATCCATTCATGTCGTATAAGTTAAAAGAAAACATTCTTCTTGTACTTTTGTCGGAAAAGTCAAAAAAATACCTCGTACGAAAAACGACAAAAGATTACTTTCATATATTTTACTAAAAACTCACCAAAGGGTAAAATTTGAAATAAACTATTGTAGAAGTATATTAATATTACATATTGGGGAAACATGGATGTGGATGATAAAATACACCCCAGTAAATACCAAAGTATAAACAATCTAGGATAAAAATGAGATTGTGATATTTCCCTTACCTTAGGTCCGATTTGCTTCGTATGTGTCCGAACCTCCTGTATAATGATTTAAATAATGTCATTGACTTATTCCAGAATCATAATCATTGTTATGATATCATATATGGTTCACTTATGGCTTTATATTACCCGTTCTTTTGTAAATTCCATGTTAAAGAGCGTTTTGGGTAAAATCGTTTCATTTGTTGTCCGTGTTTTGACTTGTAATTATTCATATGATTACTTAGATCATGATTACTTAATTCCAGAATATAAAAAATTATTTATATATAATATATATTCATAATATACATATATATAATAAATCAGTAAATGGAAAGAAATACACCGTTCATGGATACGGTAGACCGTACGTACACATGAACGCTGTTTTCTTTTCCTTATTAAGTTGAATGGAATTAAGTAGATGACATACATATATATACACATAAATCCAGAATCATTATTATGTCATATATTTCATTATTAATTATTATATATACTTTATAATCATTCATTAATGGTTAACGTGGAGAATGAATATCATCGCATCGTGGAGACGGTAGTCCGTACGTACGCACGAGCGATGATATCATTCTCATGATCGTGGAATTGTATTGGAGTGTATGTATAATATTTCAGAATCAATATCAATTTAAAATAATCATATATAGTTATTATTTACACCATTATACCCATCCAAGTAAGGTGGTGGTGGAAAATAGATTACACCACGGCGTGGAGACGGTATTCCGTACGTACGGACGCACGGTGATTTAATTTTCCGTAGGATGGATAGATGGTGAAATAAGGTTGTTTCATAATTATAGTAACATATCAGTATATAAGTGATACTGATGTTATTACTTCATAATGAAACAACCTAAGAAGAAGAAGTGGAAGAAGAAATAAATATGAAATAATCGGTAACGGACATTACCTCTTATTTGAAGCGCCTCTTTGAGATCTCCTTTTAGGGAAATAAAATTGGTCTTTGAGGAAGAAAAGAACATCTAGGATGTTTCTAGGGAAGTGGAGAAGGGAATTTGGTAGGGTTTGTCTGAGATTGAAGGCTCAAAGTGGTGTGAGGAAGAGAGGGAGGAGGTGCCCTTTTATAAGGGAGGAGAGGGGTACCTTTGGAATAACTAAAACTATTATTTTATTATAAATCCAAATTCGGTTTTAAATATATCCAAATTGATTTATTTAGAATATAAGGTGGGTATGGGTCGAACTAATCTCATACAATAGAATTTAGACAAGTTTAGGTACCTATTTTAACCTTATCATTTAGATTTAACATTAAGTTAAATAATTTTACTTTTACCGTGTCTTCTTGTGTTCTTACACTATAAGGTTAATAAACTTACTATAACAAGCCAAAAGAACCCCAAGTTGTTTATTATTAATATATATAACCTTATATAAGTCATTTGGCCGAACCTTAGATTTTTAGGAATAAAATAACAATTAATAATATAATATTTTTGTTAAAAACTATTTTTTGACAATTTTGACACTATTTAGTAATTGATTTTTCTGAAAATCATAACAGAATTATTAGTTCTAAAACAATTAATCAAATCAATAATAACATGTCATATTAACATATAAAATTATTTTAATTCATAAAAAGTCTTAAATTACATTTATTTGGGTATTTATAACATCAATTATGTCAATATTTCATTAATAAGATAATTACTGCATCATCTTTGTGTCATAATAAATGAAAATTATTTAATCCCTAAAAATTATAAATAAATACCTATGATGTATATAATTGTATTATCTTTCTGTAGACTATTCATGTTTGAAGTTTCATGAAGTTTATCACTAAATTAAAATTATTATACGTATAAGATTTAAGAAAGTGACATGTTGTCACATTCTTTGGTTTTAATAATAATTAAATTATTTTCATAAACAAAAGTCCATTAAATGAATCTAATCCGACCCTTAGGTGATATGGGTCGACTTTTAGTCATCCAATAGGATTTTTAAATGTTTTATGGTAATTTTATAATATTATATTTACCCTTAATTACCCGATTTACCTTTAACTATGGTAAATAAAATTTACCGTAGTTACTATTCATAATTCCCAAAAATAAAAATTAGCTTATTAACATAATTTGGATCCACTGATTCCAAATATGGAATCCATTTTTCCAAATTCAATACACAAAATTTTCAGAAATTAAATTAAAATTAATCCCTTTGTCGAAAGAAAATGGGTTTTTCTTTAAAACATTGCAAAAGATTGAATTGATTTATCCTACGAATTCAAGGTAGAATCAATGTTAATGACATAAATTATATTAAAAGGTAAAAATATATTCTATTTATACTTTAAAATCATTCAATATTATAATTTAACCATATAAATTATTGTGATAAAAAAAAGTTGTTTTTAATTATAATATAGCGTGTTTTTACTATTCATCAAAATATGAATGTTACCAGAATAATATGAAAAAATTATCCAAAGTAAATTTTTATTTCATGATTCCAAAGAAGAATTTTATTTTGTCAAATTAAACATATAAACATGTCAAAAACTAGATTTAAAGTGGGTGCCCCATCAAGAGGCGGCAAAACTGCATTTTTTGAAAAATACTTATTTTACCCGAAAAATTTATTTTGTTTTTATACCATGTTCTAGAAAATGTGTAAGAAGAATAATAATGTTATAAAATTAAAAATTTAGTTAATACTATTCATAATGGCTAGTTCATAATAATATTATAATAATATATCGTTGTTTAGTAAAACACGGTATTGCGTACAACACATGCTATCGAGGAAGGTCTTGATTGTGTGTAATGCAAGCCAAGTCAGGGCTGCGTGTTGTGCATGAATCCTTCGTTGTTTTTTATAACATAATACAACCATATTTCATCTATACATTGAATATATATATATATATATACTCAATGTTGCGTAGAATAACTATTATCAAAATTGTGTGTAACATGATCCAAGAATAGTGTTGCGTATACTGCAAGCTATTACGGTGTTGCGTATAGCCCAAGGTAATCTTGGTGTAGCATACAACACAAGACATTAAGGAAATTAAAAGAATATTTTTCATAAAATCTTGGGGTGTTACATTCTACCCCCCTTAAAATGAACTTCTCCCTCGAAATTAGTCGGGGTTATAAATGGTTTACTACTCGAAAGTTTGTTTAATAGGAACCCACATCGTAAAAAGGAATACCAAAACATGGCTTTAAAAACTAAAGTATTAAATGTAATGGTTACCCAAATTAACTCATCACTGGGTTTCCATGTAGGAGAACGTAGGTGAAAATATGGATATGGAAGAAAAATCTAACCATCAAGTTCTGATAGAGAGTGGTAGAGAACATGAATATGGAAAATCCAGCAATCACAAAGCCATAAATTTGTGATGATCTAGGGTACCATCTGATTCATCGGATATAAGGGCACTAGGAAAACATTTTTCTGGTTTTCAAGATCATTTCCCTAAAGTTGAAGATTTAGAATTAGAATAAATACTTAATTTATTTTGGTACAATCTCACTGTTGTTCGTGCTTTGAACAATTTCCACTTCATCTCTTAAAGAAATAAAGTTGAATTTGTTATTCATGAAGTGTTAAGAGATCATGTGATAGAATGATGGGTCATTCCATCTGTTTCAAACAAAATGTTAGAAAAGTTATCAAAAATACATAAGTCCATATATAGTGATATTAATCATATATGGTTCCTAAAATGGACTTATACTTCATATATCATACTGCTTAATATAATAAAACTAGTTTCTACTAAACAGGTACTTCCTGTAGGCCAGTGGTAGGCGATAAAGGCCAGTCACACTTCGGTTGTGGGTTCGATTCCCACAGCCTTGTCTGACGCGATGGGCTGTCGCCCATCCTACAGGATGTGCTTTTTCTAAAACTACATTACTATAACATCCCATCAATAATATCAAAAAAATCATCCTTAAACAATACTAACTTATTTCCAACATAATCCATTCCTATCTTTAGGATTATCTAAAATACTTCGGTCCAAGCTCATAGTATAAAGAAAACAATTACTTGAAATGTCATCAACCAAGCATGTGAATACCATCATTTATCCCCCATATAACTTGTTTGTCACATTCCAATCATGTGAATACTTTAATCATGTATTCTCTTGAAAAATTAATACCCATTAACCCTTAGTGAAAACATGAATGCTGTGAAAAGTTAACTCTTACCACATACCAAAATCCAAAAATTCTATATACTCAAACCATGATATAACCTTCTCCTTATATCAGTCATGAGCTCATGAATACTATCAAACATTTAATTTTCTCCTTATCCCTTCATTATCTTCATTTCAAAAATATCTGAATAACCTTTCATGGATACTGGTAGCATTAATCATACACTTTCAAAACTCAAGGAAAGACAACAATGTAACAATCCTTAGATGTCTCTTTATTCCATAGTACCATGAGATTAATTATACAACATTACACTTGATAAACATGTAATCATACCACTACCTTCTTAAACCATTGACCGAGCTTCAACAATTCTTTCATCTCACATATCATTTGTAGTCTCTTCATCATCATCAACATAAATACTACCCATACGGCCGTACTGATTCTTTTCATGAGACTTTCCCTTAGGGAATTGGTTTGCATAATGCCCGTACATTCCACATTTAAAACATTTAACCATTGTTGATGTCGTAGCAATACCATTATCCTCATCCCTAGTGTTAACTGAACCTTTTCCTTTGCACTTACTGGATTTGTGTCCTTCTTTTACACACCCAAAGCATCTTCCAGTTCCTTTGAAACATTCTCCTTGATGCCTCTTCCCACATTATTTACATAGGGGAAATTGAACTTTATTTCCTCTATGATCATCATGAAACTCCATCTTTCTCTTATTAGCCGAGTCAGGAAACTTACCAAATTTTACTTTATTGATCATATTATGAGATTGGTGATTCGAAATAATAATGATGTTTGGACTTCAAAATCCCATTTCATTTGGTTTCTCATAAAGAATATCATTCCATTGTCCATCATATCCTCCATTATCATGAATCATTTTGTTTCCATCCATTTTCTAAAACCCAAAAAGAATAGTGTGAGAGGAAAAAATCATAATAAAGGGGGAGTAACTTCAATATCTAACATCTTTGGTTTAATCTAATATCGTTACCATAGTTCTAAGACTATATCCTATACGTATACTTATCCTTAGGGACATCCCTAGAAATACCATAGAAATATCTCTAGGGATCTCACTAAAGTTCTCACATCCTAGTTTCCAAAGGTTGACTAAACCTTTCCTCTGATACCAACTATAGAGACCCGAAGCCTGTCGTACATGGACATTACATTACTTTTGCGGAATACTTAGTACATAGAAAAAACACACACACAAGGATCGTAATAGTTTAGTGTCTTTGGAAACTCGGAATATAATCTTCTAATCGTGGTGAAAGATCTTCAACATCTCCCATAATGATCTTCCCTTTTTTTTACCTAAAACCTTTCTTTATATCCTGGGGAAAAGAAAAAATAAAAGGGTGAGCTCAAATTCTCAGTAAGGGTAAACAAAAGAATTATCAATCACATCATCTTCATAAGAACATAACATTTTGGAAATCTTAACCTGCAAAAGATAGCATAATATCATAACATGGGGTAAATCATAGCAGTGAAATGTAATCACAATAATCATAACTTAAAACATGAAG
This sequence comes from Viscum album, assembly GCA_963277665.1. Lineage (NCBI taxonomy): Eukaryota > Viridiplantae > Streptophyta > Magnoliopsida > Santalales > Viscaceae > Viscum > Viscum album. Next base: position 642,202,809 of record OY728155.1, on the reverse strand, counting down.
CTTTTTGGCATACCCACATAATCATAGAGAATCATTTCTTATTCGTCAAGACTCATCGCCAAGACTATCTTAGTGGACAAAGTCCCTTTCTGAACCGAGTTCACTCCTCGTTTCAGTCCTGTTTCACTGAACCGGTATAACCTACCGTTCTAGCCATGTATATCTCATGAGATATAAAATCTTTACCCAATGCATTGGAGGGAGATATAGGTCCTACCCATCTCATAATTATACCATTCTTATGTGTGCCACAAGATCATAAACCATACATCATAGCATAACCCATGTAATAAAAATGACATTCTTAAACATTGTGACATCATAAAACAATTCATATAAGATAAAGGAATTCATAAAAATAATTCCATCACAACATAATAAAATTAATGTAATAATAGGTATAAAAACAGAAACCTTTATTATCTTAGATGGAAAATAATTTTGATAAAACACTTGAACTCCATTCTTGAGGAAAATATCCTTTCTACTTCAAAAACACTTTTCATTTCATAACATGTCATAAAATTATTACTAAAAGAAGTTGATTAAAAATAAACTTGAAAACTTATAAGGTAAGATTCTTGGAAATAATGTTTTAAAAATCCATTCATGTCGTATAAGTTAAAAGAAAACATTCTTCTCGTACTTTTGTCGGAAACGTCAAAAAATACCTCGTACGAAAAACGACAAAAAATTCCTTTCATATCTTTTACTAAAAACTCACCGAAGGGTAAAATTTGATATAAACTATTTTATAAGGATATAAATATTACATATTGGGGAAACATGGATGTGGATGATAAAATACACCCCAGTAAATACCAAAGTATAAACAATCTCGGATAAAAATGAGATTTTGATATTTCCCTTACCTTAGGTCCGATTTGCTTCGTATGTGTCCGAACCTCCTATATAATGTTTTAAATAATGTCATTGACTTATTCCAGAATCATACTCATTGTTATGATATCATATATGGTTCACTTATGGATTTATATTACCCGTTCTTTTGTAAATTCCATGTTAAAGAGCGTTTTGGGTAAAATCGTTTCATTTGTTGTCCGTGTTTTGACTTGTAATTATTCATATGATTACTTAGATCATGATTACTTAATTACAGAATATAAAAAATTATTTATATATAATATATATTCATAATATACATATATATAATAAATCAGTAAATGGAAAGAAATACACCGTTCATGGAGACGATAGACAGTACGTACACATGAACGCTGTTTTCTTTTCCTTATTGAGTTGAATGGAATTAAGTAGATGACATAAATATATATACACATAAATACAGAATCATTATTATTTCATATATTTCATTATTAATTATTATATATACTTTATAATCATTCATTAATGGTTAACGTGGAGAATGAATATCATCGCGTCGTGGAGACGGTAGTCCGTACGTACGCACGAGCGATGATATCGTTCTCATGATTGTGGAATTGTATTGGAGTGTATGTATACTATTTCAGAATCAATATCAATTTACAATAATCATATATAGTTATTATGTACCCCATTATACCCATCCAAGTAAGGTGGTGGTGGAAAATAGATTACACCACGGCGTGGAGACGGTACTCCGTACGTGCGCACGCGCGGTGATTTCATTTTCCGTAGGATGGATAGATGGTGAAATAAGGTTATTTCATATTTATAATAACATATCAGTATATAAGTGATACTGATGTTATTACTTCATAATGAAACAACCTAATAAGAAGAAGTGGAAGAAGAAATAAAGATGAATGAATCGGTAACGGACATTACCTCTTCTTTGAAGTGCCTCTTTGAGATCTCCTTTTAGGGCACTAAAATTGGTCTTTGAGGAAGACCAGAACCTCTAGGATGTTTCTACGGAAGTGGAGAAGGGAATTTGGTAGGGTTTGTTCGAGCTTGAAGGCTCAAAGTGGTGTGAGGAAGAGAGGGGGAGGTGCCCTTTTATAAGGGAGGAGAGGGGTACCTTTGGAATAACTAAAACTATTATTTTATTATAAATCCAAATTCGGTTTTAAATAGCTCCAAATTTATTTATTTCTAAGATACGGTGAGGATGGGTCGAAATCCTCTCATCCAATATAATTTAGACAAGTTTAGGTTCCTATTTTAACCTTATCATTTGGATTTAACATTAAGTGAAATAATTTTACTTTTACCGTGTCTTCTTGTGTTCTTACACTATAATGTTAATAAACTTACTATAACAAGCCAAACGAACCCCAAGTTGTTTATTATTAATATATATAACCTTATATAAGTCATTTGACCGAACCTTAGATTTTTGGAATAAAATAACAATTAATAATATAATATTTGTTTTAAAAACTATTTTTTGTCAATTTTGACACTATTTAGTAATTGATTTTTGTGAAAATCATAACAGAATTATTAGTTCAAAATAAATTAATTAAATAAATACTAACATGTCATATTAACATATAAAATTAGTTTAATTCATAAAAAGTCTTAAATTACATTTATTTGGGTATTTCTAACATCAATTATGTCAATATTTCATTAATAAGATAATTACTGCATCATCTTTGTGTCATAATAAATGATAATTATTTAATCCCTAAATATTATAAATAAATTCCTATGATGTTGATAATTGTATTATCTTATTTTAGACTATTCATGTTATAAGTTTCATGATGTTTATCACTAAATTAAAATTATTATACTTATAAGATTTAAGAAAGTGACATGTTGTCACATTCTTTGGTTTTAATAATAATTAAATTATTTTCATGAACAAAAGCCCATTAAATGAATCTAATCCGACCCTTAGGTGATATGGGTCGACTTTTAGTCATCCAATAGGATTTTGACATGTGTTAGGATAATTTTATAATATTATATTTACCCTTAATTACCTGATTTACCTTTAACTATGGTAAATAAAATTTACCGTAGTTACTATTCATAATTCCCAAAAATAAAAAGTAGCTTATTAACATAATTTGGATACACTGATTACAAATATGGAATCCATTTTTCCAAATTCAATACACAAAAGTTTCAGAAATTAAATTAAAATTAATCCCGTTGTCGAAAGAAAACGGGTTTTTCTTTAAAACATTGCAAAAATTGAATTGATTTATCCTACGAATTCAAGGTAGAATCAATGATAATGACATAAATTATATTAAATGGTAAAAATATATTCTATTTATACTTTAAAACCTTTAAATATTATAATTTAACCATATAAATTATTGCGATAAAAAAAGTTGTTTTTAATTAAAATATAGCGTGTTTTTACTATTCATCAAAATATGAATGTTACCAGAATAATATGAAACATTTATCCAAAGTATGTTTTTATTTCATGATTCCAAAGAAGAATTTTATTTTTTCAAATTAAACTTATAAACATGTCAAAAACTAGATTTAAAGTGGGTGCGCCATCAAGAGGCAGCCAAACTGCATTTTTTGAAAAATACTTATTTTACCCGAAAAATTTATTTTGTTCTTATACCATGTTCTAGAAAATGTGTAAGATGAATAATAATGTTATAAAATTCAAAATTTAGTTAATACTATTCATAACGGCTAGTTCATAATAATATTATAATAATATATCGTTGTTTAGTAAAACATGGTATTGCGTACAACACACGCTATCGAGGAAGGTCGTGATTGCGTGTAATGCAAGCCAAGTCAGGGTTGCGTGTTGTACAAGAATCTTTCGTTGTTTCATATAACATAATACAACCATATTTCATCTATACATTGAATATATATATATATATACTCAATGTTGCGTAGAATAACTATTATCAAAATTGTGTGTAACATGATCCAAGAATAGTGTTGCGTATACTGCAAGCTAATATGGTGTTGCGTATAGCGCAAGGTAATCTTGGTGTATCATACAACACAAGACATTAATGAAATTAAAAGAATATTTTTCATAAAATCTCTGGGTGTTACACTATTCTTCTATTTCTTTACTTTAAATTCATAAGAATTAGGGAATTCCTCGTTTATATTGATAGTACATGAGGCTATATATTCATATGATGAGAAAGATTGTGAGACCAATGCCCATCAGAGGAATGGTTTTGACCCATAAAAGAATCGATAAAACTTACTTCTTGGGTTATTTATGTAGTTTTCAACATGCCTTCCAAACCTTGTGAAGTTTTTTTCATAATTTACAACATTTTCATCCTCTTTTTTCCATAGACATAGAAATTTCATTTCCATATCAGCTTGTTGTTCATAAGGAAAGTATTTTTCTAAGAAAAGTTTTTTAAAATCCATATATTACAAATTTTCTATTTCTTTATACTTCTTAGTGTTTTGAATTAATAAACAAAATTGATTTTCATCTCCTAAGAGATGTTTAAATTCCCTTAAAACTTTTTCCCTTTTGTTACTCCCCAAAATATGAAATATTTTCTCTAAGGAACTTATCCATTTCCCAACTACAAATGGATCTACAGTCCCATTGAATATTGGTGGTTTTTTTCTTATGAATAGGTGTCACATTAATCCCCCATGTTGTGGATCATGGTGCTCCATATGGTTAAGGTTATTATTCATAACCTTAGTCAGCTATCCCAGTATGGTTATAAGCTATTCATCACCAATTGTATCACCAAATACACTATCATTATCTTACATATATGGGAAATACCTAAATGTATTACATGTGTTAATAATGTTTCTATTCCTTCCATAAGGTTCCATTTCAAAACTCAGGCATACCTATATTTGGTTTTGAATCATAATGCACAATTCCAAACTAGTAAAATACTTAACAAAAATTGAAAAAATTATGCATATATAATCTCATATTCATAAAAATGGTTTCTTTGGGAACATATTTACTCATAAATCATTTATAATTATTTGTCAAGAAAATGGGAATTATCCTAAGCATATCCTCCAGGAGGGTCAAACTAGGTGCATAGTAAATCCCTTTGTCATGTACAAGTTTACACAGAGTCATGCCCGGAACACCTTTTCGATGTTTTCACCCCTAGGTACATCTATTCTATAACCACGTCCACTTTTAGTATCCAAAATGGAATGTATTTCTAGGAATACACACATAATCTATACTTTACCAAAATTATAGGATGTTCTTCTATACTTATCCTCAAATTCTATCTTAGGGTTATGTTACCTAATCAATGTTTTTATAAGTCTACTTTCCAAGGTTATTACTAAAATTCCTCTAATACAAACTATAAAACCCCGAACCTAGTTTCCCAGAGTCAGTTCATTATTTTATTACATTGGTATGATCCATAAAAAACCAAATTTGAATGGATCAATCAATTTAGTATCCTTGAAAAAACTAGATACCAATATAAGTTTTAGATCATATCTTGAAATGAAAAACAACATCGCACCTTCATTGAAAATACTCATATCCCTTATAATATCCCTACAGGTTAGTCATAATACACTTTTTTTTGCATCTTGGGAAAAAATGAAACACAACAAAGTGGTGAGCTCAGATACTCAGTATGTATAATCAATAAAGAAGATGATATCATAAATTAGCATAAAATTTTATGGAAATGTATAAAACTAAAACACAATCCTTTTAAACATAATCTTTAGCATAATATGGAAATAATAAATCAAATAATTCCATTTAAACATTCTCACGGATATTGTATTAGTTGAATAATCACAAGTAATATCCATAACTAATCTGACAATGAGGGAATCCAAAATAATGAACATCATAACCTTCCCATCAAGGCCTTGTTCCAAGACACTAGTCTGTTTTAGGAGAAATACCTATGCATAAAGGGGCTATAGCGGACCCCACTCTTCACTTACTATGTCCAATGAATTCCTCTTATGAAAGGGTTAAAACATAACATAAACATTCATTTTAAAACTAGCATATTAAATTTTTATACTTTAACCATAAACCATTAATGGTATCTAAATAGAACATCTATAGTCAAATATATCATAAAACCTTCAATTAAATATGAAATATTGTATCATAATAAATCAACCTCAATTAAGAATAAAATCCAACAAAGGAATTTGATATAGATGAAAATAATCTAATAAAATCCTTAAAACTCTTTGAGAGAAATATCCCTTTTTTTAATTTAAATAATATAAAAGATATACAATTATAAAAGGAAATATTTCTTATAAAAATAAACTTTTAATATTTCAAGGGAATCTTCAAAAATTTAAGGCGTCATGATGGAAAAAATAACCTCTTGCGTCGTCTAAGTTAAAAAAAACATTCTTTCCTTAATTTGTCAAAAAGGTCATATAGTACTTCGTTTGGAAAATGATGGAAAGATTCATTTCAATTTTCTTTTAAAAGTAAAAAATTGGTAAAAATAACTTTTAAAAATAGTTTTAATATTTTAAAATACATTTTTAAGAAACATATACATGGATGATAAAGATATCTCAGTGGATACTTAAATATAAACAACCACGGATAATAATGAGACTGTGAAATTAACTCTTACCTTGTAATTTAATTTAGTAGAGGGTGAATTAACTCATGTATAATGGTTAATGTATGTTATTATATTATACCAGAACCATATACACATTTATTATATCAGATATGATCCTCTTATATTATTTTCTTATTAATATTTCAATATTACCATTGTTTCATGTGTTAACAGCTTCATTTTTCAATTCCTTATTTGCTGTGCAAGTCATGTTTATTATCAATGGTGTCACGACCCGTCCTGGTGGGGCCCGCACTGTGACTCCCAAAGCCCGCCTCCAATAGGCCAGGGGCTGGTGACTAGCACCGAGTAGGCATGTCCCTAACATGGGAGGCATTGCCTAGGTACCTGTACACACAGACACACATCTCCAAGCCCACAAATGCTGAAATGTAAAACATTAAGGAACAAAAAATGCATGCATACAACTAAGCCCAACCAAAAGAGCACGGCGAAAGGTAGAGTACCGTAAAAGTAAACTGAGCTAGAATACAAGCCCACCAAAAACAAGAGTCAAAAAAACTTCAAAGTCCAACCTGTAAGCACAAAGGTATTGGGATTGCTGCTCGTAGCCGTAGGGACGCCTCGGCCTGTAGGAAACTCAGAAAGCTCGGTCTTGTCCTGGTCCGCCCTAGACTCTGTCAAAAGGCTGCTCGTCTGCACAAGACACCAGAAGTGCGGGCAAAGCCCGTGCAGGGGTGAGTATAAAAATACTCAGTAGAGAACCCTGAAAACCACAAAGCAGTACACAAAGTAAAGGTACAATCAACTATGCACAATATATGTTTACAGAACTTATAAACAAACCAGATATATTCAAAACCCAGACCCGCGGTCTAGAGACAAGTCACATAACCGCATACCCCGATAGGGATTCTGTTTGAAGATTCCATGATGCACTCGTCCCAGGAGAACACACTCCACGAGTCTTATAGTTCTGATGACGTCCGTTTGAGGAGTGATGTTTGTCGGGAACCGTCATGAGATTTAGCTACACTCATTGCGGGAGACACACTCCTGAGTGGAAGGGTTACGATAGATAGAAGCACTCATTATGGGAGACACACTCCTCAGTGGGAAAGATCTTGATACACAGATGAGGATCACTACTAGGGCCATGGAGGATACCGTGACTCATCCGGAATTCACCTGATAGGTAGAGGATCAACGACCGGTAAAGTTGGTCACACCGATGCCTGACTCTACCTAGGGTCTGGAATGGATAGAGGATCTCGATCTGGGCCTCTCGGATGGATGCCTGACTCTACCATAGAAAAGTCCTTTTGAAGGGATCATAAACCAATGTGAGGGAATGATGCCTGACCTTCAGGGGAAAAGAAGAAGGGGGCACTAACCCAAACGAAAGATGTTCAAGGCATGGTGAACAAAAGGACTAAGCCGCTCTCCAAAAAGTACACGGCGTGTAGAAATGATACACTCCGTGTTGTCCGACCCTGGGTACTACCCATGTACAACGGCCCATGTCGAGAGGCTGGTCATGTATAAAACTTTATACATGGCATGTAGTACGGAGTACACGCCGTGTCTGGGTCACTGGGGATGGCTCCGTGTACTCTGGCCATGTGCCCGTACACGGTCACCAACCCATGTACTCCAACCCATGCAATATGAACACGGGGTGACCTGCGCTGGGGACCTCGCCAGGCCGGGTGAGGGAGTACACGGCTGTGTACTCCATCTTGTGTCTGTGTATCCCCAGGATACATGCCGCGCTCCGCATAGCCACCTCCTCCGAGTTGTACACACCATGCCGCCTGAAGCCGTGTAGAGCATCCCATGCCCATGTACCACCCGAAGTACACGCTAAGCTTCGGGGAAGGTCCAACACGCCGTGTGACTGGGGTCACACGCCGTGTGGTCCTTCTCTGACCCCTAAACCCTAGCCGCCACCATCAAAACTACACGGCGTGTTCTTCGGAAGTACACGCCGTGTATTATGGAAATTTCCAGAAATGCGGACCTCCACCGCCGCGCCCCCCAGGGTGCTCCGATCATTGATCTGGCCATCTGATCATCACGAAACCTTCATGTTTTGGTTGTTCCGACACCACGAAGCTATTTCCGTTGTTTTCGGGCCTCCGATCGGCTCCAAAACCATGATTGATTTTCCTGTGCGAAGAACACTCGAAGAACGCCCTTTCCGATCTGGTCCGATTTTCTGTCTGCCATCATTACCACACCTACACAAGAACGTTTCAATGTTGAACCTTCAGTTTGGGATCGTTGTGTCGCAGAACGAATGCGCAACGATCCGTTGTTCTTCGCCCCGCGAAGAACGCGAAGAACGTGTGGGGAAAAGGAGGAAGAAATCCACATAAACAAAATAAGGAACGAACCTATGCCATCGTTCTTCATGGCATTGATCCGCTCCCGTTAATAGGCTTAAATAGAGCAGAGATCAACATGAATATAAAGAATGAATTAATTCCCCAAAATCATCCCAAAGAAAACACTCCCGCAAGAACGTACGAATCCGTGGATCAACTTGTTCGCGGTTGATCCGTGTTCGTCATTTAAACTCAAAAACGGGGAAAAGAAAAATCAAAACAACAACCCATACCTTTTGAAAGGATCGATCGTTGACGAAGGCGCCATGCTGCCATTGTCATCGTGATCCATCAACGCCGGCGCAATGATCCTTGGTTTCGATCCATTGTCGTTCGTCATCGAGAATTGCTCCAACGCCTCGCGGATTTGGCATAGGTTCTTCCCAAGCGTTGCCAACGATTCAACAATTGGTTAACCCATTAAAAGGGAAACAAGTTGACATTTAATTACGTGACAACATTAATGACGTTGACTTGTAATTTTGAAGTTATTATGAAGCGTCATTAATTTAGGAAATAGATACATCGTCGCAACGCTGCAGCGGATTTTTCCTTAAAAGAAAATAAAATAAACTGGTTAATTTAATTTATTTTATTTTACTTAAAACATACGAAAAAAAAATTTCTCCCTCGACCCGTTCCGGTCGAGGTTAACCTCATTCTTAGGTAGATTCATCGTCCCGGACGCAACGGTGCACTCAGATTTTTAATCCGGGCATCTGTTTGGGAACTGCCACAACCGCACACAAGCGCCGACTCACTTAACTAAAAAAAAGTTCAAACCACCATTCCGGGCTCATTGAACCTCAGAATGATGTGCCGTATTCGCGCCCGGTCTCAAAATAATTCCATATAATATTTAAAAATAATAAACGGAAAAATCCGAGACATTAAATTCTCCCCACCTTGGGGCTTTACGTCCCCGAAAAGCCAAAACAAAGGCTACTAAAAAAGATGAGGATACTGGGAACAGATTTGGGCCTCCCGCTCCCACGTGCTCTCCTAATGATTTCTGTGCTGCCACCGGATGTGCACTAATGGAATCGATCGCCCACAAAGGATCCTATCCTGCCGATCCTCGATCTCCACCGGGTACTCAGCAAAGGTCACTCCATCCTCGATGTCCAGCTCGCCCTAGTCGATGACGTGCAATGGGTCATGCAGGTACCTCCTCAGCTGCGACACGTGGAAGACATCATGTACCCGATGCCACTGTGGCGATAGAGCCAGGCGGTACGCCAACTCTCCAACTCTGCCCAGGATCTAGAAAGGTCCGATAAACCTTGGAGATAGCTTCCCGCCTCGGCCAAATCTCCGCAACCCATATCGAGGTGAGACTTGAAGAAAAACTTGGTCTCCCTCCTCGAACTCCAGGGGCCTCCGTTGTCTGCCACCATAAGACTTTTTCCTGCTCTGTACAGTCTTCATCTGCTCCCGGATGATCTGCACCTTCTCTGTGGTAGTTCACACTAACTCTGGACCCATGAGTGCTGACTCTCCGGGGTTGGTCCAGAAAAGCGATGACCGGAAGAGTCTCCCATAAAAAGCCTCGAACGGTGCCATGCCAATGGTGGAGTGGTAGCTGTTGTTGTACACAAACTCCACTAGTGGTAGGTGGTCCTCCCAGATACGACCAAAGTCCAAGATACATGCCCTCAACATATCCTCCAGAACCTAAATGGTCCTCTCTGTCTGACCATCTGTCTGGGGATGAAATGCCGTGCTCAAGCGTAGCTGAGTCCCAAAAGCCTCCTGCAATCCCTACCACAACCGGGATGTGAAGTAGGCATCTCAGTCTGAGACTATATTTGAGGGGATGCTATGAAGTCGAACTATATCTTGTACGTAGAGGCGTCCCAAGCTCTCTACAGAGCTCTGCTCCCTGATAGCTAGGAAGTGGGCCGACTTGGTGAGTCGGTCAACGATCACCCAGATGGAATCGTGCCCCTTGGATGTCTGTGGTAAGCCCGTCACGAAGTCCTTCGATATTCCATCCCACTTCCACTCTGGAACTTCCAAGGGGTGAGATAACCCTGCTGGAAACTGGTGCTCAGCCTTCACCTGTTGGCATGTGTGGCATCGAGAAACGAACTCTGCCACTGCCTTCTTCATGCCTGACCACCAAAACTGTCGTAGGAGATCCTAGTACATCTTTTCCACTCTAGGATGTACCGCCAAAGGGGATGTATGAAACTCTATCAGGACCTCCTCTTTGAATTCCACTGGTACAACAATGCGTCCTCTAAAAAGATGTACGTGCTCCCCACCTTGAAAAAACCCATCAGGAGCATGTCCTGTGGTTAACTGAGCATGTAAAGCCACACAGTTTACATCCACAAGATGTGCCTCCCTAACTCGTTGTATGAGTGGAGGGGTGACAACCATAAACTGTAGGTAGGATGTGACCTCACCATCCACGAAGGATAACTATAACGCGACTAATTGTTGTATCGCCTCACTCAACAGCTGTGAGCTCGACCTTCTGCTAAGAGAGTCTGCCACCTTGTTCCCCTTCCCAAGAGTATAGATGATCTCAAAATCATAGTCCTGGAGGAACTTTAGCCAATTCCTCTACCTCAGATTCAGATCCTTCTGTGAGAAGATGTACTTGAGGCTCTTGTGGTTAGAGTAGACAATGAACCGCTCACCCATAAGGTAGTGTCGCCACATCTTCAGTGAGAAGACTACCGCTGCTAACTCGAGATCATGGCTCGCATAGTTCTTCTCATGCGGCCTAAGCTGGTGCGAACCATAAGAAATCACCACCTGTGGCTGCATCAGGACACAACTGAGCCCGGTCCCTGATGCGTCGCAAAAAACTATGTACTCGACACCCTCCTCCAGCAATCTCAAGACTGGGGTGCTCGTCAAACTCTATCTTAGCTGATCAAAAGCCTTCTGGAACTTTTCTGTCCACATGAAGGGTTTCCCCTTTCTGGTCAAGGCCGTCATCGGTGCTGATATCCGTGAGAAATCAAAGATGAATCTGTGTTAATATCCTGCCAACCCAAGGAAGCTTCGCACCTCTGTCACGCTCCGAGGTGGATACCATGCTAACACAGCCTCCACCTTGGCTGGGTCCACAGATACTCCATCTTCTGAGATGACATGTCCCAGAAAGTGGACCTCCTGAATCCAGAACTGACACTTCGAGAGATTTCCATTCAGCTGGTGCTCTCGGAGTACGTCCAGAACCATCCGCATGTGTCTCGTGTGCTCCTCCTCTGACGCCGAGTACACAAGGATGTCGTCGACGAAGACCACTATGAACCGGTCCAAGTATGGATGGAAGATTAGGTTCATCAACCCCATGAACACTGCGGGGGTGTTCTTCACGCCAAAGGGCATCACCAAGTACTCATAGTGACTGTAGCGACATCTGAAAGCCGTCTTCGGTATATCCTCATCCCACACTCGTAGCTGGTGATAGCCTGATCGAAGATCAACCTTCGAGAACCACTGAGCCCCTCTTAGTCGATCGAAGAGGTCGTCAATTCTTGGAAGTGGATACTTGTTCTTCACTGTCACCTGGTTCAGGCGCCGGTAATCCACACACAACCTCAAACTCCCGTCTGCCTTCTTGGCAAACAAGACCGGGGCCGCCCAGGGTGAAACGTTGGGTCTCACAAAACCCTTGCTCTTCAAATCTTCCAACTGCACCCTCAGCTCATGAAGCTCTATGGGAGCCATCCGATAAGACAATGAGTAAATCAGTGTCGTCCCGGGGTGTAAGTCGATGCAGAAGTCAATTTCCCGGCGGGGAGGTAACCCTGGGACATCTTCTGGAAAGATGTCCACATACTCCGCCACCACTGCTGGGAACTGAGAGCTCACAACATCTACTGCTCCAAGGGTAAGGCTATCCAACTCATGAGTGATCGACTACCCCCTCTTATGCATGAGCCCACTTTGTGCTGCCTGGGTTTCCTTTTCTCCGACAAAGGAAAACCTTGTTCCATCACGGCGGACACACCACACTCTTCGCCTAAAAACGTCAATCTGGGAATGGACCAAAAATAACCAGTCCATACTGAGAATGACGTCATAAGGCCTCGACGCTACCACCAAGAGGTTCCAACCGAAACCCTCTAATACCACTCTGAAAGCTCGGTCCTGTCCTGGTCCGCCCTGGACTCTGTCAAAAGGCTGCTTGTCTGCACAAGACACCAGACGTGCGGGCAAATCCCGTGCAGGGGTGAGTATAAAAATACTCAGTAGAGGACCCCGAAAACCACAATGTAGTACACAAAGTAAAGGTATAGTCAGCTATTAACAATATATGTTTACAAAACATATAAAAAAACCAGATATACTCAAAACCCATACCCGCGGTCTAGAGACAAGTCACGCAACCGCATACCCCGATAGGGATTCTGTTTGAAGATTCCATGATGCACTCATCCTGAGAGAACACACTCCATGAGTCTTATAGTTCTGATGACGTCTGTCCGAGGAGTGATGTTTGTCGGTAACCGTCGCGAGACATAGCTACACTCAATGTGGGAGACACACTCCTGAGTGGAAGGGTTTCGATAGATAGAAGCACTCATTACAGGAGACACACTCCTGAGTGGGAAAGATCCCGATACACAGATGAGGATCACTGCCAAGGCCATGGCGGATACCGCGACTCATCCAGAATTCACTTTCTAGGTAGAGGATCAACACCCGGTAAAGCTGGTCATGCCGATGCCTAACTCTACCTAGGGTCTGGAATGGATAGAGGATCTCGATCCGGGCCCCTCGGATGGATGCCTGACTCTACCACAGAAAAGTTCTGCTGAAGGGACCATAAACCGGTGTGAGGGAATGATGCCTAACCTTCAGGGGAAAAGAAGAAGGGGGCACTAACCCAAATGAAAGATGTTCAAGGCACAGTGAACAAAAGGACCAATCCGTTCTCCAAAAAGTACACGGCGTGTAGAAATGATACACGTCATGTTGTCTGACCCCGGGTACTACCCGTGTACAACGGACCGTGTCGAGAGGCTGGTCATGTAGAAAACATTATACATGGAGTGTAGTACGGAGTACACGCCGGGTCTGTGTCACTGGGGATGGCTCCATGTACTCTGGCCATGTGCTCGTACACGGTCACCAACCCGTGTACTCCAACCCGTGCAATATGCACAACGGGTGACCTGCGCTGGTGACCTCGCCTGGCCAGGTGAGGGAGTACACGGTCATGTACTCCATCCCGTGTCCGTGTATCCCTGGGATACACGCCGCGCTCCGCATAGCCGCCACTGCCGAGTTGTACACCCCGTGCCGCCTGAAGCCGTGTAGAGCATCCCGTGCCCGTGTACCACCCGAAGTACACGCCGAGCTTCGGGGAAGGTCCAACACGCTGTGTGAATGGGGTCACACGCCGTGTGATCCTTCTCTGACCCCAAAACCCTAGCCGCCACCATCAGAACTACAGGGCGTGTTCTTCGGAAGTACACGCCATGTATTCTGGAAATTTACAGAAACGCGGACCTCCACCGTCGCACCTCCCATGGTGCTCCGATCATTGATCCGGTCATCTGATCATCACGAAACCTTCAGGTTTTGGTTGTCCCAAAACCACGAAGCTGTTTCTGTCGTTTTCGTCCCTCCGATCGGCTCCAAAACCATGATTGATCTTCCTGCGCGAAGAATGATCAAAGAACGCCCTTTCCGATCTGGTACAATTTGTCATCCGCCATCATTGCCACACCTCCACAAGAATGTTGCGATGTCAAACCTTCGGTTTGGGATCGTTGCGTCGCAGAACGGATGCGCAATGATCTGTTATTCTTCGCCCCGTGAAGAACGCGAAGAATGCGCGGGGAAAAGGAGGAAGAAATCCACATAAACAAAATGAGGAACGAACCTCCGCCGTCGTTCATCACGGTGTTGATCCACTCCCATTAATAGGCTTAAACAGAGCAGAGATCAACATGAATATAAAGCATGGATTAATTCCCCAAAATCATACCAAAGAAAACCCTCCCTCAAGAACGTACGAATCCGCAGATCAACTTGTTCACGGTTGATCCGCATTCGTCGTTTAAACTCAAAATTGGGGAAAAGAAAAATCAAAACAATAACCCCTACCTTTTGAAAGGATCAATCGTTGACGAAGGTGTCGTGATGCTTCAACGCCGGTGCAACGATCCTTGGTTTCGATCTTTTATCGTTCGTCGTCGAGAATTGATCCAACACCACACGGATTCGGCAGAGGTTCTTCCCAAGCGTTGCCAAAGATTCAACAATTGGTTAACCCATTAAAAGGGAAACAAGTTGACATTTAATTACGCCGCAGCATTAATGACGTTGACTTGTCCTTTTGAAGTTATTATGACGCGTCATTAATTTAAGAAACAGCTGCATCGTCGCAACGCTGCAGCAGATGTTTCCTTAAAAGAAAATAAAATATACTGGTTAATTTAATTTAATTTATTTTACTTAAAATGTCCGAAAAAATAAATTTCTCCCTCGACCCGCGCCGGTCGAGGTTAACCTCATTCTTAGGTAGAGTCGTCGTCCCGGATGCAACGGTGTGCTTAGATTTTTAATCAGCGCATCCGTTTGGAAACTGCCACAACCGCACACAAGCGTCGACTCACTTAACTAAAAAAAAGTTCAAACCACCATTCTGGGCTCACTGGACCTCGGAATGATGTGCCATCTTCGCACCCGGTCTCAAAATAATTCCATATAATATTTAAAAATAATAAACAGAAAAAGCAGAGACATTACAAATGGGATGTATTTTATTTATATCCAGAATGATATTAAGTTAATAATTATAATTTTTAATTATCATATAAATTTAATAATCATTCTTGAATGATTAACGTGGATAATGAATCTTATCATGTTGGGGAGACGGTAGACCATATGTACGCACGAATGATGATATCATTCACTTAATGGGAAAATAGTATGGAATTGGATGGTATATTAATTATACCAAATAATTATCACATCATATTAATTATTTATATCCATTATACTCATCATTATACCCATACAAATAATTTAGTGTTGAATAAAAAATTACAACGTGATGTGGAGACAGTAAGCTGTATGTACACATGAATGGTGATATTGTTATTCATAGGATGGATAAAAAGAGAAATATGGTTGTTCCATAATTATAATAATATATAAGAATTTATATTATATTGTATTTATTACTTTATCCTGGAAACAACACATGAAGAGAAAGTAGAAGAAGAAAATAACTTTGAAATAGTTGATAAAACAATTACCTCATCTTCAGTTATCTCCTTTTAATTTGATCAAAAGAACTCCATAGGTTATATTTCTTCCTATAGTATGGCCTATAAGATGAAGTGAGGGGATTTTTGAGGAGAATTGGGCAGGTTTTGGCTGATGAAAATGGATTTAGAGGTGTGAATAAAACAGAATGAGATTTCCCCTTTTATAATAGAGGGGAGGGGTACTTTTGTAAACTCCAAAACTATTAATTTATTATAAATTTATTTTCGGTTTCAAATAGTTAAAAAGTGAGTTATTTCAAGGATAAGATTAGTATGGGTCTAAATCCTCTCAATAAATTATTTTTAGGAATGTTTAGGATACAAAATTAACTTTTTCTTTTGGATTTAACCATCAGTTAAATAATTTAACTTTTATCATGTGTACATATATTTTTATACGATAGGGTTAATATAGTTACTATATAATTCCAAAATTAGACCAATTGAGTATTTTTATGAAATATTTAACACTATCCTAGCTATTTACATGAACCTTATATTTTAATGAATTTTATAACATTTCATAAAATATTATTTATTTTAAAGTATCATTTATGTCAATTTTGATACTATTCAATATTTTTATTTTTAAAAAATTAAACCAACCAGATAACTTTGAGAAAATAGATCCATTATGTCAATGCAATTTTTATGTTATATATAAATTTATTTTATTTAATTAATTAAGTCATATTAAATTTATTTTAATATTTTTAATATCATTTATTTGATATTTCTATTAATAAAATAATTTCTGTTTCACAACTGGGTCATCATTAATAGTAATTATTTAATCTCTAAAAACTATAAATAAATTAATATTATTTATTAAATTATTCTATATTTCTAAATAATATTTATAGTTGACAATATCACTTATATAACCTCATATTAAAAATCATATAATTATTAAAATTCGAATATGACATTTTTAGTAAAATATAATAAATGTCCTAATCTAACACAAGTGGCTTAAAAAGGATCATGTTTTTTTAAAAAGGTTAATATTGGTTAAAAAGATTATCCGATGAAATTAGGATATGATTTGGGGTAATATTATGTTACTATAATATTATTTGCACCTTTAATTACCATATTCACCTTTAATCATAGTAAATAAAATCCAAAAGTTACTATTCACTAAAAATTATTTTGATCCTATTAGGTAAAATTTTTATTCTAATTAAAAGAATTTATGTCTATTTTTTAAAATTTAAATCATAAAAGTGATAAAATTATGTTTAATGTTATACCTAGATGTGGTTATAAGGTGGGTGAAAATGATGTTCAAAAGCTCAATTTTTTTTATATTTAATTCTTTTATAAAAATGATTCCAATGAACTAAATTTGGTTAATAAATTTATTATTTATCTTTTATAACTTTGAAATAAATTTAATAAAAAAATAATTTAAATGAAAATTTTTGTCTAACAACAATGTAGTATTTTTCACTATTCGTCAAAAATTTAATCTTTTCATAAAATAACCAAAATTTCAACCTAATATAATATTGATATCAAGAATTCAAAAATGATGTCTATTTTGAAAGCTAAATTTTAAAAATTTCACAATGTGGTTAATACTATTCATAATTCTTTTTAAACGACTAGTTTGATAGGTCATGGTGTGCTCAAACTCAGTGTTGCGTGCAACACAAGTTATTGAAATTTTAAAAATAAGCATACCATGGAATCTTGTAGTGTTACACACTTCCTTACCCTTTCAAATATTAAGGAAATGATATCATCACTCATGTGTATGTACGACCTTCCATCTCCACGAAGCGATGCAATTCATTTTCTATATAAAAATATCAAAAATGATTATAAAAATGAATCTAATGGTTAATTATGATATTTAAAATTTTAATATAATTTTGGATATTATATAACTATATCCTACGCACAATATTCAAAACTTCTATGACAAGATATGCACAAGAAAATGAAGTAGTTAACACTGGAAACATTGGTAGTAATTAAATATTATTAACGAATGTGTGATTTGATGTTATAAGAGGATCATATATGGAATTATAAATATGAATATGGATATTTTATCAATTAATAACATATCTAAAACCATTATAAAAAATTTTAAAGCATGTCCAACTAAACAGAAGTCTGAGGTAAGATAATTCCATCTTAATTTCCATTCCATTGTGAAATATTTGATATTATACTCCTATTTATGTTTATGTGATGTATATACTACCAATTTGATATATTTAATATGCATATTTATTTATTTATAAATATGAATTTTTTAATTCATGCTTATTCTTCTAAGGGGTAACAATTTAAAAGTTTCCAATGAGGTAAGAATTTACTTTATGATATCACTTTCTTTTGGGATTTCTTATATTTTTATTGAAGATGTATTATAATTAATTATCAATAAGATAAAATTATTTTCTTATATAATGAATATCTAAGGATTTTCCATAATTTCTTCCGAAATCTCATTTCTTTGACACTTGAACCGAGCAATGAAATGTTTCTAAGAAAAACGGATTTTATTTCTCCTTTAATCAGGTATATTTTTCTCCAATGTCCATATTTTTTAGAATTGTTTTACAAAAAACCTTTTTATTAAAAAAAATTATTTATTAAATACATTTTAAGTTATATTTTAAAATTTTAAAGATAAGAAAAGAAGAATTATAATATTTTCCAAGTGTCTTTTTTGAGTTTCTTTACAAAAGTCAAAAGAAATGTTTTTAATGTATATGAAATTAATGAACTGTCCTTCCGTGATAAAATTTTTACAATATTTAGCTTATTCTATAATTTTTTAAATGGTTTTAAAAATAAAAATCTAAAAAATATTTTTTTAGTACTTCACTTCTATTTTCATTATTTCTCCAATGGATATGATTTTATTTCAAATATTATATTTCCAATGAATATATGGTCAACTCATATCTCTTAATAATTTGGTAGTTTTTATCTTCATCATTAAATATTCAATTTCTTGTGATCATTGTACATTAAATTTCCCTCAAAAATCAATATTCTTTATCATGAATATTCTTATTTATTAAAATATATATCATGTTTACATACAATATTTTACTTTTAAAGATATTTAAATAACTAGGGACATATTGATATTGCATATTATTTATTCAATAAAGATATTTATTTATAAGGAATAATATTTATGAGCTTAATTGATCATTATGTATATGATAAATGCATTTGAAATGCAGTGAGGGGTGGGGACCAATTATAGATAGCCCCTCGATTCATCAATATGTTTTATGAGACAAATTAGTTGGCTAAATTAAATGGGGATTTAGTGTATACCTATTCATTGATTAAATTTTATTGACACAATATATTGATGTTATAATTATCATTATGTCCAATATTAAGCATTTTTTCATTTAGAATTTAGTTTTTATTATCCATGAGATCATTTCATAGATATTATCTATGGATTCATTTTTTTCTCATGTAATTCATTACATGGAACATGTTTAATATTATTTTCCTTTCCATATATATTATTTGAAATTAAATCATGATATATTTCACAATACATAACCTTTACTGTGAATTTGAGATCACTGTTATTTTTTTACTTTCCCCAAGATATGAAGATAAATTCTTTGAATGAGTTTCAAGGATCTCAAAGATTTTTTTTTATGTTTTATATTTTATTCCCAATTTAAAATGGGTATCATGTATATATCTATCTATCCAATACTAATAAACTAATTGAACTTTTGGGATTATAACCTTTTCATCTATTCCAAACTAATAAAATAAAAATTAGCTCTGGGTTTCTAGAGTGTGGGCTATTACATGATCAGTGAGAATCGTATGGTTGATATTAATTCATAAGGTAATTCATTAGTTTGATCTAAATTCATATGGTTTTTTATAAGGTCGATAAGTGGATTTGATAAGGTTCATTATAAGGTTTATAAGTGGAATCCATAAGGTTCAATTATGGATGACATAAGGTTCATTAGTGAACATCATAAGGTTTACTAGATTTGTAAAACTTTTCAATTAAAAGATATATTAAGGGGAAGTTCACAAGAATCAATTACTTGGACCTTTTAGAAGAGTAATTGACTAGGTATTTATAATCATGGATTATTATTTATAAAATATGATGAATAACTTAGTCAACAATTGATAAATATAATTAATCCAATATTAGAGGGCGATCATGAAACAATATTCTAGTATTTTAAATGTAGGATCTATGTAGATTTTATAGAACTGAAACCATTCTAGGTGTCACATCATGTATCTTTATGGATGGAGAGTTTTTCAAAGAGTTCCACAATGACATTATTTGATATCCAAATTTCTTAGTTTATAGGTAGGAAAAATAGAGGAATTAAATGGGACCCAAATACTAGAATTTAAAGGAGGAAACAATTTTGATATTTTTAATGTTTTCATATTAGATAATGAGAGATATTAAAGGTGATTTTTTTGAAGAAAAGAGAATGAAAAATTACATTGGAAACATGAAACTAAAAAAAGAATAAGGGGTGTGCTTATTCATCAAATCTAAATACCTAGAATTTCTTTTTATAAAAGTGGTGACATGAATTGGTCACCCAATTCATAACCCAAAGAAATTTATCAATTGAGAAAGTAACAATACAAGAACTAGGTATAAATATAATACACCATTAGAAATTTAGGGTAATACAATCCAAGATTTACAAGAAAAAAAAACAAAATCTCAAGCTATATAAAATGTGTTTGAAACATCCTGTCATCAACCAGTCCACGATCCTTATATGTTTCAAGGAAGATGATGTATAATGAGGAAACCATTAAAGGGAAATGTTACAAGGAATCTAAATCCAAACTTGATACTCCAGCCCACACATCCAAATAGGAAAATCAATGACACACTATTGACTTATGCTCCTTAGATTGTCCCTTTAGGGTAAACATAGTAAAATTTTGTGTTCTTGTTTTACTTTTCATTATTCATATGTTGTGTGTATTTTTAAAATAAATAATTTATATGTTTTGTTCTTTCTAACATGATAAAAAGATCAAAAAAGGGAAAAAATAAATTCACACATTAATTCTCCCCATCTTAGGGTGTGTTTGGTATTATGTTTTAACATATATATATGAATCAAGGATTATCCAAATTTTATGAAATGTTTAAGCGATACAATTGGTTATAAATTCCTTATCACTATTTTATAAATGTATGCATTTAAAATTTAGATTTATTCAACTAATTCTCAAAAACATTTCATCATATATGACATTAATTACTAGTGGTAGATTACATAAAAGAAACCCAAACATTAACTTTCAAAAAATTTAATATCTTTTTGTTAGTCATACAATATGAACACTGATGAGGTACCATTAATTATCATTGTAAATATATTTTAGAATTAACGATCTTAAACTGTAACCCCCAAGCATCCACGGTATGTTTGTTTTTGTATAATACAATAGCTTGCGCTGTACAAAACATCAAGTTCTAGCACACCATGCCCAATCAAACTAGGCATTATGAATACTAATACAAAATTTTTGAAATTTTATAAATTTTAATTTTTCAAAATGGACTTTAGTTTTGGATTCAAATTATCAAAATTATCTTAGGGTTATTTTTTGGTATTTTTCTAAAAAAATTCAATTTTTAATGAATAGTGAAAAACACTACGTTATTTTTTAAAACCTACATTTTATTTAAATAATTATATAATTTATTTAAGTTTATTTTTTTTATGAAAATAGATACATAATAAATATATAAGTTCAATTCAATTCAATGAAGTCATTTTATAATAAAATTAGATGTATAAAAATTTATTAAACATTTTAACGTCTTTTACCCACCTTCTAAGCACATTTCCAAATTTGCATAAAACATAAATTTACCGCTTCTATGAATTGAATTTCAAAAATACAAGAGACACAGTTGGCATCAATAAGTCAAATTTGGTTCAATAGGATGAAAATAATTGTTGGTGAATAATTACTTTTGAATTTTATTTACTACGGTTAAAAGTAAATAGGGTAATTAAAGGTAAAAATGATATTATAATTACCGTAAAACATTTCATAATTCCATTGGATTATTGTATTTCGACCAAAATCAAACTTAGGAATAAATGACCCTTTTGGTCCACTTGGATTAGATTAGGACATTTATTATTATTTTATTTAAAGATTAGTTAAAAGTGTTAAATTAAAAGTTTAATAAATAAACCAGTTTTAATATAGGGTTATACCTAAGATAAATTTAACAATAAACATTCATTAGAAAGATAAAAGGATTTACTATATAATGGGGTTTTATTTATAATTTTTATACATTAAATAATAAAATTTATTTTTGACACAATGATGATGCAATAATAACCTTATTATTGAAAGATTAAAATAATTGATATTATAAATATTAATAAAATTGTAAATTTAGAATTTTGATGTATTTAATGAATTTTATAGGTTAATATGAAATGTTAGGGGTGATTAAATAATTTTTTTTTGAAGTGATAAAGTTTTTATGGCTTTTACAAAAACCAAATACTAAATAGTTTCAAAATTGTCATAAATAAGTTTTTAAAACAAATACATTATTATTAATTGATATAATATTAATAAAAATCTAATTTTCAGAAAAAGGAATTAGATAAGGTTATATATATCAATAATAAACCACATGGGATTTTCTTGGATTTTTATAGTAAGTTTATTAACCATTTATTATAATAATACCAAAGTACATGGTAAACGATAAACTATTTAACTAAGAGTTAAATCTAAATGACAAGGTTAATATAAATACCTAAACATATCTAAAACCAATTTTTTAAGAGTTTTTTGACACAAAATCCCCTTATCAACAAAATAAATCATTTTTTGACCATTATAAACTGAATTTTATTTCATAATAAAATTATATTTCAAGGTTTTCCTAAAGTGACCCTCACCTCTCTTATAAAAGGTTACTTCCCCTTCTCTCAAAATAACACCTCTAAAGACATTTGGATCGCCCAAAACCTACTAAAATATCCTAACAACTACCCTAACATCAACATATAGGCCTTACTTTGATCATAAAACCAACCTATGTACCCTTCAAATCAAAAGGAATCACCCAAAGAAGAGGTAATAATTTAATCACCTCTTTCAAAGTTATTTTCTTCTTCCACTTTCTCTTTATTAGTTGTTTCCATAACAAAATAATAAATCATGTAACATATACTTACTATGATTTTATTATAAATATGGTACAACAATATTCATTATTCTATCTATCCTATGAATGAAAAAGTCACCATACATGCGTACGTATGGCTTACCGTCTCCACATTATGGTGTAGTTTTTTATTCAATACTTAATTATTTGGATGAGTATAATTGATGTAAATAATAAATATAACATTTTAATGATTCCTTATATATGATATAACATCCAATTACATATTATTTTACCATCAATAGATTAATAACTAAAGAATAATTTTCATTTTTTAATTAAAAATAAGGTTTGAGAAATTAATATCATTTTGGATATGAATCAAATACATCCTATCCATAACAAACATGACTTATGGAACAAAACATATAAATAAAAACGAATCAGTTAACACCCTAAACAATGATGCTATTGAAATATTATTAACAAGGAAATATTAGAAGATTATATAAGATATCATATTTATGTATGTCGTTTTCGTATAATTTAATAACAATTATTTAACTATTATACAGGAGGTTAACTTACCCTAAACCAAGGAAAAGTACAAAGTAAGGGTTAAATTTCACAATCTCTTTTTTATATGAGGTTGGTTATATGTGAGTATCAACTGGGACCTCTTTATTCTCCACATCCATGTTTCTTAAAAATGTATTTCAAAACATTTTTACTATTTAATAGACTATGGGATAAATTTATTTATACCCTTGGTTGAATTTTTATAAAATGGTTTGAAAGGAATCTTTTCGTCGCTTTCCAAACAAGGGATATTATGACCTTTTCGAAAAATTATGGAAAGAATGTTTTTTAAATTATATGGCGGGTGGGGCTATTTTACACCTTTATATCACCTTCAAAGATTCCTTTATAATCTTATAAGAATATTCTCAAAATAAATGTTTTCTTTACTTTCTAATGATTTCAATGTAGAAAGAAATATCTCACTCAAATAGTTGTTGGATTGATTTCATCTATGTCAACATCCTTCGTTGGATTTTACATTTTTTTGAAGATGATTTATTATGATACAAGCTTTCATATTGTATTGAAGGTTTTGTGATATGTTTGAATGTGGATGTTTTATTTATATACCATTCATGGTTTATGGTTAAAGTATTAACATTTCATATGCTAGTTTTAATACGAAGGTTTATGTTAAGTTTCAACCTTATTATATGAGGAATGCATTGGACTTAGTAAGTGATGGGTGGAGCCCGCTATAGCTCTTTGATGCATCAGTTTGTCTCATGAGAAAAACTAGTGTCTTGGCACAAGGCCTTGACAAAATCTTATTTGTAGTCTTGGCACGAGGACTTGACTATGTGGGTAGTATTTTTGACATTATGAATTAAATCATTATGAAATTAGATATTGAAATTACATGTGATTATTTGACTAGTAGAATATCCATGTGAATAAGTAAATGAAATTATTTGATTTACCTTTTCCATATTATGTTGATGTTTATCATTAAAATGATTGTTTTTAGTCATATACATTGCCTCAAATGTTTATGATTATTTATGATAGTTTCCACTATATTTTTATCCTTACTGAGTGTCTGAGATCACCCATTTCTTTGTTTTATTTTTCCCAGGATGCGAAGAAGTATATTACAATTAACCTACATGAATATGATAAGCGATATGAGTGTATTCAAAGGGGACAAAATGTTGTTGTTTTTTCATTTCACGATGTAATGTAAAACCTTTTTATGTATCTTGTAATTCCAAGGCTACTAAACTAATTGTTGTTTCGAGACTTGATCTCTTGTGATCATGCCAATGTTATGTAATAATGCACTAAAACTAGGTAACTAGGGTTAGGGAATTAAAATTTTGTATCAAAGGAAGTTTAGTACAAACCTTGGAAGCTAGATTTAGAAAAAATCTAATTAGATAACATTAACCTATGATAGACTTTGAGGATTAGTATATAAGAACTTCCTAGAATTTTTGTAATGTAGATATTTTGTGTATTTTCTAAGAAATACATCCCTACCTGGATACAAGAAGGTAGAGGCATCTCTGGCACAGATGTACATTATAGTGAAAGCTCCAATAATGAGTTTTGGGCTTGACCTGAGGTATCCTGGTACACGACAACGGGCCTTTCTGCCCTCTTGGTTATGACACTCCCAGGAGATATGCTTAGAATAATTTACATTTTCTTTACAAAAAATTTTGAAGGATTGATGAGTAAATAATACCACAAAGATTTTTTTGATTATGTATTATAAGCATAAACTATTCAATTTATGTTATGTATTTTACTAGTTTGGAATTATTTATTGCGATTCATAAACTAATGTAGTGTATGTCATTGTTTAGAAATGGTGCCTAGTGTAATCAATGGAAATTATATCAATGCATGTAATCCATATAGGGTTTTCCCTCCTACTAAAGATAATTATAGTAGATTTGGTGATACAACTAGTGCTGAAACACTTATTACCATACATGGAAAACTCACTCAGGTTATGAATAATAACCTTACCCGTATGGAGAAACCTGATCCACAACGTAGAGGAACAATGTTAGACCATTTCATGAGGCAACAACCACAAACATTAAATGGGGATAAAAATTAATTTGTAGATGAGAAATGGATAAGTTCCTTATAGAAAATATTTCATGCTTTGGTGAGTAGTGAAAGGGAAAAAGTTTTCATGACAGTTTATCGCATCACAGGAGATGCATATCAATGGTATTAATTAATTCAAAACACAAAGGAGGATTAAGAAGTATCAAATCTGGAATGGTTGGATTTTAAAGTTATTTTCTTTGAAAAATACTTTCCTCGTGAACATTGAGTGGATATGGAAATACAATTTCTAAGTCTGAGGAAAAGGGAGGATGAGAATGTTGTAAAGTATGAGGCTAATTTTAAAAGGTTAGCAAGGAATGCAACAGATTATATACATAACCCAAGGAGTAATATTGATAGATTCCTTGATGGGTTAAAACCATTTCTTCATCAAGCATTAGTCTCACAATCATTCTAATCGTACAAAGATATTGTCTCATGTGTTATCAAGACAGAAAACGAATTCTATAAGTCTTACAACTTTAAAGCAAAGAAAAAGAAGATGAGATCTTCTGAACACTCTAAAAATGGAAATAAGGGGAAGAAAGAAAATTTCGAATTTCCATACTAGAGTAAATTTGGGAATAAACACACTGGTACTTGCCTGAAGGGAATGAGAGTCTGTTACAAGTGTGGTGGAAAAGGCCACCAAGCTCGTGATTGCAAGGGAAAGAAAGAGGCTGTCAGTGTTGAATGCTAAAATTATATAGAAATGGGGAATTATGAAAATAAATGTCCTAAAACCCAAGAAAAATTACCTTAGAAAATTCCAAAGGAGAAAGGCCGAGATTATGTGATCACTAATGCTGAGGTTGATGCATCGAATGACGTGGAGGTAGGTAATTTAATGGTTTCCTCAAATTTATCCAATGATTTATTTTATTTTGGATCAGTTCATTGTTTCATATCTTCCCAGTTTTCTAAGAAAATTAGATATTTCCAATTTGATTTAACAAGGGAGTTGTCAGTCAGAACTCATAAGGGAAGTATCATTGCAACAAAGTTTTGTGAATCCGTTTCCATTAGGGCATATAAATATGATTTATTTGATGATCTCATCATCATAACCATGATTGAATTTGATATAATCCTTGGTATGGATTTTATTTTGGACTATGATGCAAAAATTTGTTATAAGAATAAAGAGATTACAAATTTCGATGATGATAAGGAGTAACTTATCTTTAGAGCAGAAACGTCACCATCTGATTTTTATCGAGATCCACCCCTAGTAGCTCTACTAAATTCAATTATTAGGTAGGAATAGAATGAAATAAATATGGGTGAGAAAAGTAATGTTTAAAAAGCGTATGTACCTATTGTATAAGAATTTGTTGATGTGTTTCCAGTGGATTTACCTAGATATCCTCTAGAATGTGAAATTAAGATTTCTATTGACTTAATTTTGGGTTCAAGGCCCATATCAAAGAACCTTATAGAATGGAAACTATGGAATTAGTGGAACTAATGAAACAACTAGAGGAATTGAGTAATTATGGATTTATTCACCCTATTTTTTCTCTATGGGGATCCCTTGTTCTTTTTATTAATAAGAAAGATAGATCTATGAGGTTGTGTATTGACTACAGGGGGATTGATGCTATAACAATAAAGAACAAGATCCCCTACCTTCCATTGATGATTTATTCAATAAAATTCATGGAGATCAATATTTTTCAAAGATTAACCTTTGATATATATATATCATCATTTGTGTGTGAAGAAGGAAGAAATTCTGAAGACAACATTTCATACCAGGTATGAGCATTACGAGTTTACAGTAATACATTTTGGACTGACTAATGCACCCTTTGTTTTCATGGATCTAATGAATTATGTTTTCAAGGAATTTCTTGATGACTTTTTAGTGGTATTTATTGATGATATCTTGGTATACATAAAAAATCTTCTAAGATCATGAAAATAAATTGTCCACTATTTTGAAAACCCTCAAAAGAAATGAATTATATGGGATGTCTAGCAAGTGTGAATTCTAGCTTCATAAATTTCTTTTCATGTCCATATTGTCTCTAAGGATGAAATCTCTGTCGATCTTTAAAAGACCAAGGCAATCCAAGAATGGCCAGCACAAACAAGTATAACTGAGGTATGAAATTTTTTGGCTTTAGGAGGTTATTATAGGCATTTCGTCCAGAATTTTTCCCGATTAGCTAACCCATTAACCAAGCTCACATGTAAAGTGGTCAAATTTGTTTTGACAAAAGAGTGTAAAGAAGGTTTTGAATAATTGAATAAAATATTAGTCAATGATTCTATTTTGACTCTACCATTTGGGAATGATGGGTTTTTTATTTATAGTGATGCTTCAAAGAAAGGACATGATTGTGTCGTTATGTAGAATTATAGAGTTATTTCCTATGCATCAAGACAGCTAAAAATTCATGAACAAAACTATCCCACCCATGATCTTGATTTAGCAGCTGTAATCTTTGCTTTGAAGATATGGAGACACTATCTCTATGGTGAAAAATGTGATATATATACTGATCACAAGAGTTTGAAGTATATTTTCTCATAGAAAGAAGTCAACATGAGGAAACGATTATGGAATGAACTACTCAAGGATTATGATTTCACTATACACTACCACCCAGGGAAGGAAAATAAGGTGGTAGATGCTTTGAGTAGAAAAGATCATGGTGTTTAGAACAAGATGAGAGTTGAAAGGGATCCCATGTTCATGGATCTAGTAAAGATGGATATGGGAATAATCATGGAAGGTGAAACATCAATACTTTTTCAAATGGTTACCAAACCATCATTACTAGAGAGGACAAAAATTTCTCAGACTAATGATAAAGAGTTTAAAAAAATATTAAATATGTGAACAATAGGAAATTAATTAACTTCACATATGAAGATGGAATTTTGAAATTTGGGAAGATACATTGTGTTCCTGACATTACTGATCTTAAAAATGAATTTTGGGATGATGCTTATAGCTTGAATTTCTCTATACACTATTGTAGCACTTAGATGTGTAGAGATTTGAAGGAACATTTTTGATGGGACCAAATAAAGAAGGATATTGCTGATTATGTGTCAAGATGTATGGTTTTTCAACAGGTGAAGGTTGGAAAACAACATCCTCGAGGATTCATGAAACCTCTTTCCATAACTGAGTGGAAATGGGATGATATTACGATGTACCTATTCATGGGGATACCAAAGACTCTTAGAAGTAATGTTTCAATATGGGTCATTGTTGATCGTCTTACCATGTCATCACATTTTCTTTCTATAATATAAAATTCAACACTTGAACATTTAGTAAGAATATATATTAATTAAGTTGTAAGACTTCATGGAGTACCCCTATCAATTGTTTCTAATCATGATCCCCATTTTACATCAAGATTATGGAAAAGACTTTAGAAGGACCAAGATACGAAATTTTTTTTGAGCACTGCCTACCACCCTCAAGCTGATGGAAAATCAAAATGGAATATTCAAACCTTATAATACATGTTGAGATCTTTCTCACTCGACTTTCAAGGTATGTGGGATCAATATTTACCTATGGTAGAATTTTCCTATAGCAATAGCTTCCATTCAAGTATTCAGATGGAACCATATGAAGCGTTATATTGAAAGAGATGTCACACACCAACTTGTTGGGATGATATTGGTGAAGGAAAACTCATAGGCCTAGAACATGTTGAGGAAACAATGGAAAATGTGAAGATTATCCAAACCCATATCAAATTAGAAAAAAGTAGGCAAAAGATCTATGCCGATAACAGAAGGAAGGATTTGGAATTTCAAGTAGGAGATCATGTTTTCTTGAAGGTATCTCCATGGAAGGGTGTTATACGATTTGGAAAGAAGGGTAAATTAAGTCCCAGGTACGTCAGACCTTCTGAAATTCTAGAACAATTTAAAGTTGTAGCTTACTATTTGGTAATGTCTCCAAGTCTCTCCAAAGTTCATGATGTGTTCCACATACCACAGTTGAGAAAATACATCCCTGAACCAACACATGTACTCACCTATGAGGAAATAGAACATGAACCTGATCTGTCTTATTGTGAAGATCCTGTCAAGATTCTTGATACCAGAGAACAAGTGTTGAGAAACCGGATGACTCATCTGGTAAAAGTTCTATGGAGAAACCATAAGATGGAAGTAGCTACACGAGAACCCGAGGAACTTATGATGAAGAACCCCCCAAATCGTTTTATGCAGTATTATTCTAGAAATTTAGAGGATAAAATTATTTTAAGGAGGGAAGAATGCAACACCCCAAGCTTCTACAATAAGTTTCTCTTTGAATAATGCAATAGCTTGCGTTGTACGCAAATTTGAGTTCTAGCACACCACGACCAATCAAACTAGCCATTATGAATAGTAATACCCAATTTTAAAAAATTTATAAATTTTATTTTTCAAAATGGACTTAATTTTTGGATTAAGAATATCAAAATTAGCTTAGGGTGAATTTTTGGTATTTTTCTGAAAACTTTCAATTTTTGATGAATAGTGAAAAACACTGTTTTATTATTTAAAATCTACTTTTTATTTAAATTATTATTTATTTTATTTAAATTTTATTTATGTAAAAATATATACATAATACCTATATAAGTTCAATGTAATTAATTTGATTCATTTTATAATAAAATTAGATGTATAAAATTTTATTGAACAATTTAACGTCTTTTACCCACTTTCTTGGCACAATTGAAAATTTTCATAAAACGTAATTTTATCACTTATTTGAATAGAATTTCAAGAATACGAGAGACATGGTTGACATAAGTTACTAAAATGTGGTTCAATAGGACGAAAATATTTTTTTGATGAATAGTAACTTTTGAATTTTATTTACCACGATTAAAAGTATATAGGGTAATTAAAGGTAAACATGATATTATAATTCCACTAACATATGTGCTAATTCTATTAGATAAGTGTATTTAAACCAAAATCAACCTTAATAATAAAATATGATCCTTTTGGTCAACTTGGATTAGATTAGGACATTTATTATTATTTTATTTAAAGAAGAGTTAAAAGTGTTGAATACAAAGTTTAATAAATAAACCATTTTTAATATAGGGTTATACATAAGTTAAATTATACTATAAATATTCCTTAGAAATATAAACTTATTTAATATATAATGGTATTTTATTTATAAATTTTATACAATAAATAATTAAATTTATTTATGACACAATGATGATGTTGTAATTACCTTATTATTGAATGCTTAAAATATTTGATGTTATAAATATTAATATAATTGTAAATTTATAATTTTGATGTATTCCAAGAATTTTATAAGTTAATATTACATGTTAGGGTTTATTAAATAAATTTTTTTGAAGTGATAAAATTGTTATGACTTTCACAAAAACCAAATACTAAATAGTGCCAAAATTGACATAAATGAATTTTAAAAAAATACTCTATTATTAATTGATATAATATTCATAAAAATATAAGGTTAATAAAAAGGAATTATATAAGGTTATATATATCAATAATTAACCTCTTGGTGTTTTCTTGGATTTTTATAGTATTTCTATTTACCATTTATTATAATAATACAAGAATACATGATAAAAGTTAAATTATTTAACTAAGAGTTAAATCTATAAGATAAGGTTAATATTGTGACATAAACCTATCTAAAACATATTTGTTGAGATATTTTTGACCTATACCCACTTTATCCTATAAATAAATCCTTTTATATCCATTATAAACTGAATATGATTGTATAATAAAATAATATTTCAAGCTTTTCCTAAAGTGACCCTCACCTCTCTTATAAAAGGGTACTTACCCTTTTCTCAAAATCACACCTCCAAAGCCATTTGGCTCAGTCAATCCCTGCTCAAATATCCTCCCAAATACCCTCACTTCAACCTATAGGTATTAATTTGATCATAAATCCAACCTATGAAACCTTTTTGATAAAATCAAAAGGAAGCACCCGAAGAAGAGGTAATAATTCCATCACCTCTTTCAAAGTTATTTTCTTCTTCCACTTCCTCTTTCTTTGTTGATTCCATACAAAAATAATAACTCCATTAACTTATACGTACTATGATATTATTATAAATATGGTATAACCATATTCATTATTCTATCCATCCTATGAATGACAAAGTCACCATACGTGCATACGTACGACTTATCATCTCCATGTCATGGTGTAGTTTGTTATTCAACACTTCATTATTTGGATTGGTATAATAATGAGTATAATTGATGTAAATAATAAAAATAAAAATTTAATGATTTTTTATATTTTATATACCATCAAATTAAATATGATTTCACCATTAATAGAATGATATTGTTGCTCGTGCGTATGTACGGAGTACCGTCTTGATGAACACGATGAGATTCATTCCCCATCATAATCATTCAAGAATAATTTTCATTTTATGATTAAAAATGATTTTAGGAACTTAATATAATTATGGATATGAATAAAATACATCCTATACATAAAAAACATGACTTACAGAACAAAACATATAAAGGAAAATGAATCAGTTGACACCCGAAACAATGATACTACTGAAATATTATTAACAAAGAAATATTAAAAGATCACATATGATATCATATTTACGCATGTGGATATTTTATAATTTAATAAAAATTATTTAGCTATTATATAGGAGGTTAATGTACCCTTCACCAAGGATAAGTACAAGTTAAGGGTTAAATTTTACTATCTCTTTATTATCCAAGGTTGTTTATACGTGAGTATCTACAGGGACCTCTTTATCATCCACATCCGTGTTTCATAAAAATGTATTTCAATTTTCTTTTAATATTTACTAGACTATCGTTTAAATTAATTTATAACCTTTGTTGAATTTTTATAAAATGTTTTTAAAGGAATCTTTCCGTTGCTTTGCAAACAAGGTACATTATGACCTTTTCAGTAAATTAAGGAAAGAATGTTTTTTTAAATTATACGACAGGTGCTGCTATTTTTTGCTATTATATCACCTTCAAAGCTTACCTTATAAACTTATAATAATATTTTCCAAATAATTTTTTTTTACTTTTGAATGATTTAAATGTAGAAATAAATATCTCACTCAAATAGTTTTTGGATTGATTTCATCTATGTCAACATCCTTCGCTGGATTTTACATTTGTTTGATGTTGATTTATTATGATACAATATTCCATATTGTATTAAAGGTTTTGTGATATGTTTAACTGTGGATGTGTTATTTTTATACCATTCATGGTTTATGGTTAAATTATCAACATTTCGTATGATAGTTTTAATACGAATGTTTATGTTATGTTTCATCCTTTTCATATGAGGAATCCATTGAACTTAGTAAGTGACAGGTGGAGCCCTCTATAGATGCTCGATGCATCAGTAGATCTCATGAGACAAACAAGTGTCCTAGCCCAAGGACTTGAAAAAATATCATTTTTAGTATTGTCACAAGGCCTTGACTATGTGGTTATGATGTCTTGCAATATGAATTCCATCATTAGGAAATTAGCTATTGATATTACATGTGATTATTCGACTAATAGAATATCCATGGGAATAAGTAAATGGAATTATTTGATATATCTTTTACATATTATTATGAAGTTTATGTTTAAAAGGCTTGTGTTTTAGTCTTATATATTGCCTTAAATGTTTACGCATATTTATGATAGTTTCTGCTATATTTTTATCCTTAATGAGCATCTGTGCTCACCCCTTTCTATGTTTTAATTTTCCCAAGATTCGAGGAAATATATTAAAATTAACCTTCAGGAATATTCTAAGGGATATGAGTGTGTTCAAAGGGGACATGATGTTGTTGTTTTCCATTTCATTATGTAATGTAAAACTTATGTACGTATCCAGTACTTCCAAGGCTACTAAACTAATCGACCTTTCTAGACTTGATCTCCTGTGATCATGCCAATGTTAAGTAATAATGTACCGACTCTGGGTAACTATGGTCGGGGAGTTACATAAACTACATTAAAACTACCAAGGATTTAGTATATTATATATAATACTAAGGTCAAAACCATATAGAATTGGTAAAACTATAACTCAATATCATAGACCTAGAATCAAATTTGAATGATATATAATTAATCTAACATAAAAGATACCAAAAATACTGATGTCCACTTAGAAATTGTAACTCAAGGCCCATGAAATATTAATATAAAGAAATTATGATGATAACATGATGTTATAAGAATCATATCTAAGTGATTCCTTGACTGGGTAATCACTCTCCATCCTAAACATGGAATGTTTCTCCTTCTGGGAACTTTAGTTAAATTATGGGATAAATAACTGAAAACCATATTTAATCACAGACTAAAAACTAACCCAATGCTCACAGTGAAAGTACCTCTCCAGAAATCACACCATAAATTACCCTCCCTTACCAAATCATTGATCATGAACAAGTAAAGAGGTACATATTTAGAGAATAGAATAAATTAGAGAGCCTATCATGAAAATAATAAAAAATAGTAATTTATTAATTAATCACCCTTACATCACAGAAATATTTCATACAAGCCAACCCTATAATGTTATCCATAACGGGGTAAAAAATAATTTAAAACTAAAAACAAACCCATAGTAAATCTCTATCTTCTCTATGAATTGAGCACTCTCGCCTCTTAACTTATTTTAAATCATACATTTGACCCACATAAGGATCCTACTACTCCATGCAATAATTTCTTATATGTGATCCACCTAGGCCATCTGGACACTGTTTTCACTTAAAAAATCCAATTATTTTCCTTAAGTAAAAACTCCACAAAATTTATAAATACATATTTATTTCTCTTTTATTTTCCTATTATTGCTTTTAAAATATTTATTACACAAAAATGTGATATGATAAATAATAGTTGAAACAAATAATGAATTAACTCCAAAATTAAATAAATTAAATAAAGAAAAATATATATGAAATATAGTCATCAAATACCCCCAAACATAACTAATTATTATCCTAAATCATAAATCTCATCAAAAATCACAAATAAGATCCAAAAGTCCAATATTTTAAATTAAAATCAAACAAAATCAAGAAATTATCAATGATGAGATAAATTTTCAATCTTCTAATATAAATATTTCCTCAAATACTTACTTTTTAAAGAAACCATGATAACCGTGTATTTTAATACCCCCTATTGAAATTGATGGATCTCTCCTAACTTCCATTTAGGAATATTAATCTATTATAAAAAATTATTCTATATTTTTAGCTACCTCACCATTGAAATTTGCCCTTATCACTCAAGGTAACAATTTAATAGACTTTTTTTATACCCCTAATGAATGCACCTTACTGGAATCCTTTTTTTTCATTTTCAGAATAACACTTTTGGGTGAGTGGAAACCTCACAAAGTCACCTGCTTAAACGGTTCAAACCAATTCACATTCAAATTCGAAATTCAAATTTTGAAATTGAAAATCTCAAAACGCGGGCAAAACGAGCCACCCGAGAAACCCTTCATTGAGGAAAGCCACGTCATCGGGCCGCCATCATCACATCACTGGCCTTCTCATTCCATCACTAACACCAACGTACCATACTCACATCACCGCCATCATCAAAATCAATATCTCATCACTGGAATCTTATCGGAATCCGTCGTCGTTGATGAGGAAGACCATCATCGTCGTCGTTGACACACATCGCCAACGACAATCGAAGCATCCTCACCCAAACTCCCGTAGCAGACCGCTAGAAAATAAAGAACATCACAGATAAAACAGTACCAAACAAATCACCAGATAAAACCGTCACAGAATCAATCTAGAATAGGAAACAAAAACAAAAACCTTCATCCTTGCCGGATGCTTCAATAAAACAACCCAGTAGAACCAAAACCTAAACCATCTCCTTCATCACCACAGAACAAAATTAAAAATGTAAAACATCATAAATAGTGATGTCACCCGAATAAGGTCCCATTCCATCGCCAAACCACCAAATTAGAACCACTAACCAGAGAGAAATCCTCACCTCATCAAATAGAAACCATCAAGAGGCAAAAAAAAAAAACAGGCCCCGCCGCCGCTTTCAGAACCGCACCTGAAGGCCAGATCTACCAAAAGCACTCTCATACATCGATAAAAGAAAACAAACCCCCAAATCGCTACATATGAATCCCACACCCTATTCCACATCATGTTTCCTTGAGAAACCCTAGCCCAAACCACATGCTAGAGTATGAAGGAGGCCAAGCTATGATGTTGTACACCGAGGATGACAATGAGTCCGTGCGATACTGCCACCTCTCACTCAGTCAAACATTATGAACCTCCAAGGAAACTATATCCTCCATTTCCATTGAGTTTTTTATCTCCCTTCATCGATTTTAAGCGGGATTCATATGGTAAATTTATCTTCAAAATTATCCTATTCTCCCTTTGACCTTTCACCATGATTTTTCCTTCTTATATAAACACTAACACTCATGGGGGTGGTTTTAGGGTTTATTTGAGATCTAATAATGGGTATTATGATTTTTAGGGTTCAAGGAGGGTGTATTATTTATTTATTTTGAAATCTCCATTAAAAGTAAATGTGCTGTATAATTTTTATTCTTGAATAAGGTTGGTGTTTTTGTGACTTTACTTTTTATTACATACTATAAAATTCTAGAATGTTTTAATTTTTCTTTTTCCTCTCTGAAATATTCGTATATTTATTTACCTTATGGGGTTACAAATGGATTTTAAATGATTTTAACACTTAGCATGGATGTATCACATGTTATGTATTTGGTAAAATTCATGAGTAGATCTTTCAAAGGTATTTAAAGGTTTTAAAATTGTGTTTGTCACTAGGGTATTTTGAAATACTATTTTTATGTTTAAAAAGTTATTAGATTGTTTAAAAAGGGGATATTTTCCAAAATTAAATGATATATGAGTTTTGTTCTTATGGTGTTTTAACATGATTTAAAAAGGGAATGTGTGACATTAAAAATGGGTGCTTGAAACTAGTAGAATTCAAGGAAGGTATAAATGGTTGAAATTTTAATGAGGTAAAATGGATTGGAATCACAAGAATGTTTTCAAATGACTGTTTGTGACTTTGATAAAAAGAGTTTCTTTTAAATTGATATTTCCATTATTTTTGAGACCCTTGGTATATTTTTGGGATTAAGACCCTGAGGGTGGTATTGTATATTATTTTAAAATTTATTCTTATAAGTGGATGTTAATGGATCTATTTTATGTGAGGGTGTCAGAGGTGAGATTAGGTTTAATGATTTTGTTTTGAAATGTCTATATCTGTGATAATATTATTACTTTTTATTCTCACCTTTTTTTATTAATATAAAG
The DNA here is from genome assembly GCA_963277665.1 of Viscum album. Lineage (NCBI taxonomy): Eukaryota > Viridiplantae > Streptophyta > Magnoliopsida > Santalales > Viscaceae > Viscum > Viscum album. The sequence goes on along the minus strand of OY728155.1, from coordinate 642,165,594 downwards.
GGATCCCTGGGAATCTAATTAGAAGGTACATATGTGTGTTACACTAGCTTAATTTTCATAGTTTTTCTAGATCCCTAAGAAATATATTCCCTCTTAGGAGTTTATTTGTGTACATAGTGACCCAATGGGGTGTTGATAAGTACACTTAGATCTTATATAGGGGGAACTTAAAGTGATACAACTCAATGAGAATAGGCCCAATATTATTCATGTTAGAGCCATGTGAGTTTCCCATGATACTTAGACTTTCATAATGATGATCTTGGGGATACTGATACATACATGATTATTATATCCCACAAATTTTTACTGCATGAAACCATGATTTTATTATTAGTTTGTTTTATTTTATTCCATTTATATATTATTGGTGTTGTATTCATTATTTGTGTTTGACTTTGGTTTTGGTTACTTTCAAACTGATTCACAAATGTATTGGAATATGTATTTTCAAAAAGTAAGGTAATGTTTATTTTAAAAAGGAATTGGGGATTTTTTTTGGAATAGAGTTATAAATGGTTTTTTTGTTTATTAATTGAAATTTAATCTATTATATTTGTATAAAATCTTACATTATAGATATTATTTAATAATTTGGTTTAAAGTTTTTGTTTTAGGCTAGTCCACCCTTATTTATTCTTAAAATGTTTTACCTTAGTTTTGGTTGGAAATAGATAAAGTATGTTATTTTATTTTATTTATACTTTTTCATATGAAAAACTTATTTTATAAATTGTGTTCAAAATAGAATTTATAGAATGTAATATGAAAGAAACAACATAGAATATTTGGTAAAATCCCACTGGGCATGTTGGATAGCACCCTTGTTACACACTGGTGTGTATGTGTGTAAATATTTAGCTTTATATGTAGGTTCACAATACCGATCATGTTATTTAATGTTGGTTCATTTCTTCTTTAGATGTGATAAGATATAGTGGTTGTTCATGGGCCATGTAAAGGTCCCTATTGGAGTTTCTCTGGTTCTATTTTATCCTTGGGTACTGTATTGGCTAGAATGACCTAGTGTATTTTTTATTTTTATTTTAATGTGTTTTATTATGTGAACATATTTATTTTCTTTGAAAGTATCCTTGGGTACTGTATTGGCTAGAATGACCTAGTGTATTTTTTATTTTTATTTTAATGTGTTTTATTATGTGAACATATTTATTTTCTTTGAAAGTATGGTTATTTAATTATTCTGTATTTATATTTCTTCTTTATTAGTTTTCAAAACTTCTTGATTTTATTATTTGAGGGTGAAATCATTCTCATCAGTACTTTCTTGATACCCAGAAACTAGTTACCAGCCCTTGGGAATTGAGAATTCCCTTCGATCATAGTGGCGAGCCATGTTAGGTGGCGTGTCAGGTCTGCTCCGGCAAGTTTATTAATTTTTTTTAAAGACTGGGTTCTCAATAATATCCTAGGTTCTTAGAACATTGACTTATTATTTGGATGTTTCATGGTATAATTGAGTTAGGGTTATGTTCAAAACTCAAAAGGATGTCCATGAGTGGGTTCATGATCACCACCCTTCATAACAATGCTTTATTTACCATGTATATTAGGATTTGAATAATATTTAATTATTATTATTTTATTAATATTTGATATTGGTTATTTTTTATTCTCATTGGAATTTTATGATTTTCCTTAGGGATTTAAATGGATTTTGGTTATAAAATAAAAAATAGATAAGTGGAATGAGGTTTGATTGAATGACCTAATAATTTGGGTAGGGACCAAATGCCTGATCTAGAAAACATATAAGTAATTTCTACATGAATGGTTTGTTGTCCATCAAACCATGTGGATGAGTCGTGCATTTTCAGTATCCCATTTTGGATCAATATTTACAATTACTTTTATTGATAACTATAAATGGGGTAAAATTAAACATGGATGGGGTGGTGATATGTTGATATATGGATTGGTTTTTTGGATTTGTGGTGTGTATTGCTTATGCGGTAACAGTAAAAAATAGTTTTTTTTGAAATTTAGTTTTTCAGGAAAAATTATTTTTCAGTTTCAAATGAATATGTAAGGTTTTTTTATAAATGGAATTGGTTTTCATGGTGTGTTTTTAGAAATATTTGATTTCATAATGAAACCTAAAATCTATATCGAATTTAAAACCACTTTTGTGAGTTAATTTGTAAATGTTTTTAACCCTCTTGGGGTATGTTTCCAATGGTGGTGAGTTTTAAAATGAAAATATAAAATGTAAAAATGTTTTAAAAAGGGATGAAGTTTTTTGAAATGAACATAGGGACCCTCATTTTAAAGAGAAGATAATAGTTTTTGAAGAAGGTTTAAATGTTTTGAACATTCCTTTAAGGAATTGGGATTTTAAAATAAGTGAGATTTTTCTAAATGGTTTGGCATTTTCAAAAAATATTGGTTTATAAATAATATTTTTTGATTACTTATAGATTGAGGTGGTTTCTAAAGAAATGGGGGTTTGGCATGTGTTTTCCATTATTTATTAAGTTATTTTGTATTTTTCCCCTTCATGTCAATCATGATCGGTTGTTTTGGTTTGGGAAACATGAATAAGTTAGATTCATGTTTCCTATTATGTATCATATACCTGCCATAAAAGTTTTTATGAATGGTATAACACCTGATTCATAGGATAAACCATGGGGAGAATCCTCTTATTATTTCAATATTCTTCTCTTAATAGTTGGTATGAACAACACTCTACATAGAGTGACAACTATAATTGTTATATCTCTTTGAATTTTAGTATATCTTGGAGAATTATTTAAGAAACATTTATTTAGAAACATTATCCTTAGATTGTGAATGTAGGGGAATCACTGAGTTCATGAGCCCTCTTTTGGTGTGTATTAGTGATGTAGGTTTTTTTAATTACTGGGGATGACCATTTTGGTCACTGTTAGTAATTTTTTAGAAAACATTTATAGGGTTAATTTTGAATGTGATCAAAATTTGGGTTATAATGTTTTTGGGAATCTTACTCAAGTGGTTTAGAGTAGTTGTGGCTTTGAGGTGACCACTATATGGTATGACCTTTGGGTGTTATTTGGGTCACTCATGTATGATAAATGGATATTTTGGGATAATCTTGATTTTTTTCATTTGTGATAATGCTTATCTAGGATTAACATGTCACTGAGAGGGGGAGGTGGTGAATCAATGATATATTTTTCATTTAATATTCCTTTATTTAGAAACAAACTTTTCCTAATATTAAAGATTTATCACTTTTTTTAAAACAAAAAAAACATATATACATAGGAAGAAAAGTATTTACTAGGTTCATTACTCAACAAGTGTATCCATGCCCTTGGAATGGTTTGGAAACAATCTAATACCACACAATCCACTAGAAAAAAAATACTTTTGTATAGACATAACAAGTAGGATATACCCTTAGGCATGTGTTGCGCTATGATCAATACAACATTTCATGTGATTATTCTAGAAATAATTATGTAATACAAATTAGTGTAACATGTAATGAAACCATAACCTATTGGTTTAAAACAAGTTACTGCTTTTCCTTATCAATATAAAATTTTTATTTATTAAAAAAAATTCTTCACTTTTCTACCCAACTCCAAAAAGAAGCAAAATTTCTATAATTTTTATGAAAGATAATTCTAATGGATTAGTCTGATTCCTAAATATAGTTTATTAGTCTAGAAAACAGAAAATAAATAGTACCCTAAAAACAATTCTGAACCACTTTAAACATTCCCCATAAATATGAATCCGATGGCCCAATCCGATCCTGTAACTATGGTCACTATTCTTTCTTGTGATCCTTCTATCCAATAAACCTGCTTAGGAAAGATAATTTAGGAAAATTCTTCTTTCATACAAAAATTTCTGTTCTATATCTCTAAATTTACACATGAATAATACAGGTGTCATAAAATACAATGTACTTATTACTATTCATAGGTGTACCAAAAGTTATATGGAAAGAAATATAATTTTTTTCCTACTCAACCAAAGTTCATTAACTAAAAATTTCATTTCCATTTTGAGTACATATTTCACTTCTCCAGCACTTATCAACTCTTCTTGATTCTTCTCAAACCTTCTTGAATCTTCTCAGGACTTCGTATTGCATCATACATTCCAAAAATTCTTCAGTCTGATATTAATTATCAATCTCATTCTATTAATCATTATGATGGAACATATGAAAAAATTATGATTTCTCATTAGGATTAACACTTGTAAATATATAAATCCTTCTCATACCAATGCTCTATATCAACTAAAATACACAAATCATTTAAAAGCACTAAATCGATAGAGATGCATGATTTTTTTTCCATAAACATTTTTTCAACTTCTAAAGATTTCAACACCCCTTGGCCATAATTTGACCAAAAATTCCACAATTCCTTGATTTTGTTTTGACCAAAACTTCAAAACCCACTTGAAAAAACACTTCTAGAAAACTCTTCAAACAAATAAATTTTTCTTATTTTATTTAGACTGATAATCCAGCATCCAATGTCATATTTATGTCAATTTGTGTCTGATGGATCATTCTATACTTTACTTTTATGGATCAGTGTCAAGTATTTTTTTTATGACTCTTGACCAATTTTGAAAACACATCAGAGTTCTTTTTCCCTTGACCTAAATGAAAGGAACCACCGATTATTTAGTTTTTTGTAAATGGTTGACTACATTATTTTTACTTATCCAGTTTATAGTTATTTATTTTTAGTATAGTCATAAAAATTACAACTTTCTCAATCATTGGTCCCAACATATCCCATTTACATATTATAATAAAACTCATAGAACACTTTAGATCTTCAACTAATGAATTAGTGGCACACCACATCCGATAGACTGGTATCATCACGTAAAAAACACTTTAAACTTATTATCGTTTCTTCTTGAACAAAATTCTCCTTGTATTATAATTTCTTTTTGAATTTGAGAACCTAAGGATCAGAATAGAATCATCTCACATACATTGGAAAGTTATATGAATTTCCATAATTATAGTATCTTCCTCAATCTGATTAACATCAAATTGAATGTCCAAAATCAAATTATCCACCTTTATTATATATGGATTGAATCTCAAGTTTCCTAAAAAATTATAATATTTGAGAATTAACCAAAAAATAAAACATCTTCAGATTTAATATGAAGTATTTCATACTCTGATATCTCATTCCATTTGAGATTTACATTCCATACCAAAGGTCTGTCTGAAAACCATATTCTTTAAAAAAACTTCATCTAAAAAGGAAATATAAATTGATGAAATTTCTTATCAATATTTCATTTGATCTTATGATTATTATTCCCCCTTTCCTATGATCACAATAACATTGAAATTGAAATTATTTTTCTCCAATTACAACAAAATACAAAATAATAATCACACACTTTTTTCAACATCCAAAAATAACTTCCATCCAACTTGGTCCCAATAATTTATGCATGATGTGGACCATGGGTTGAGGTTTTTTGATGAATTGATAATGGGAAAACTTGGGTGTGTGTTTAGGGTATAGGGAGGATTGGATTATTTCCAGTTATCCTTGGTTTTTACTGGGAAGTAAATTTCATTTCATAATAACCATGGAATGGTGTTCTATGGGGTTTTCCCAAGTTACCCACCATATAGTTTTGTGACCCTAGGGTTGAACCATGCCACTCCATGTTCTGGAAAACTCATGATCAATTGTGATTATTCCATTTATTTGTGATGTATTGGGTTTGTGATTGAATTTTATGATCTTTTGGATGTCCCTTTAGAGGTTATGCTCTATTGGGGTTATTTTAGATGGTTTTCCTTATGGTTGGATGAGGTTGGTGGAACATTATCATATAATTTTATGATTATTTGAAATGAGGATGTTTTGTTGATATGTATTATCTTTTTCATGTCTATCGACCGTTCCACCATTTTAAATGAATTATAAATAGTGGGGAGACCTATTCTAGGTATATATCTTTTAGATCTTCGAGTCAGATGGATGTTTTTTTAAAGGTTGGGGTCGAAGCCTCATTTTATTATTAAAGCAAATCAAAGACCTCTTTTAAATGGGCAGAGGGAGACCCATTACATACCCCGAAGGCCTAGCGGGCTTGTATCCCATTACATAGCCTATAGGCCCAATTTTTTGGCCCAATTTCTATTCTGTGAATAGTAACCCAGCTGCTAAAGTACCCGCACAGTACCACCAATGCTACAGTGCCCTGCCGCTGCTATAGTACCCGAAAATCTACAGTACTGCCACTACTACAGTACCACTACAGTACTGCTATAGTACCTGCACCCAATGGGTTTTTAACCCCCATTTTTTATGTAGGATTATGGGGTGCTTACCACTTAGCCAAACCCCAACTACACGAGTCAGATGGATGTGATACAACCTATGTTTGAGTTTTCTTATTGATTCATAATGATTAATTTAGTGGGGATTTATGAATTATGGTTGATTGATGTTTCCTTTTTATAAGGTCTATCTCTAGTGTTTCCCAAATCTCCTACCTCCTATTCTTAGGTGTGGAGTTTTTATCTCTTCATTGATTATAACTTTGAAAAAAACATTATGGGGTGAGAAAATGGATTGGTTAAGAGAATTTTGACACACCTTGGGTCATTTTAGTTTATTATTTTATAATATTTTTAAGAATTTTAAATTATAGAGAGTTTCAAGATTGGGTTATAAAATTGTAAAACAAATATACAGTTAATGACTTCTGTATGGTTTGGAGAATAGTGTAGGTGAACCTTACATGGGTGCCTTGGTTTTTGGTGTCACCATTGTTTATAAATATCTTTTGTGCATGGTTTTCAGACATGGTATAGTTTATGTCACATGTTTAGCAATACACATTGATCCTTTTTACTATTCAATTTTATTCTTGAACACTTTATCTGCATGAGTAGTGCATGGGTGAGTCTAGACCATGTGAAACCTAGTGGAAACCGTGAAAGTAATTTTATGTGTATGGGTTTTATCACAAAAATTGTGCATATTTAATGTAAACCATGTTATAAGAATGTTGTAAGATATGAGGTTTTTATAGTGTGATTTTCAATGGTTTGTGCACAGTTTGGGAACCTTGCGTCCAAACATATGAGTAGCCCAGTTTCATTAAAAGTTAAATTTCTAAAACTACCTTTCTTTATTTTAAATACTTTATCCACCCCCTATTACCCCTCTCACTTGGTCAATCCTTAGGAACCTCCAAATCATAAATCTCCTCCCTTATATTTGATTTTTTGGTCCATCTTCATTGATTTTAGGTGGGATTCACATGGTAAACTCATCCTCCTCTTTCTCCTCTTCTTCCTTTGACATTTCATTATAGTTTTTCCGAATTTTAGAAACTATAATTCCCATGGAGGATGATTTAAGGATTTAGTTGGGATATAATATTATGAATTTTTGTTGTTAATTCTCAAGGAGGGTGTCTTCTTTTGTTATTTTTCATTTTCCATCAAAGGTAACACATTGCATCATGTTTTTGTTTAAATAAGGTTGGAGTTTTTATGTCATTCCTTTAAATTAAAAGATATCAAATTCTTGATTGTTTTAAATTGATTTTATTTCCAAATTATATATAAATGTGTTACCAAAGTGAGGTTTGAAATTGTATTAAAATTATTTTATAACTTGGCATGTATCTTCACATCCTCAGTGTTTGATAAAATTTTTGAGTGGATCTTTCAAAAGGATTTAATTTTTTTGAAAGTGTGTTTCAAACTTGTTTATTTTGAAAGAGTGTGTTTTATGTTTTAAAATGGATTGGTTTATTTTAAAAGTTATTGTTTGTCCAAATTAAATGATTTTACATTTTTGGTTTTTTATTGTTTTAAATTTATTTAAAAAAGGAATAGGTGATTTGAAAAACAGGTTCTCATTGCAAGTTGATTTGAAGGATGGTGTAAATGGTTGAATTCGAAATGATATAAAATGGATGGGCATCCTAAGTGTTTTTTTAAAGGCTTGTTTAGAACTTTTTTAAGAATATTTACTTTGAAATTATGATTGACTTATTTTTAACCCCCTTGGTTTTTTAAGGGTTGAGGCCCCAGGGGGGATATTTTATATTGTTCTACTATTTACGGTATTGCATGGATGTGAAAGGGCCTGTTTTGTGTGAGGGTGTTGGAGATGATATGAGGTTTGTTGTTTTATTTAAATGTTGATTGGTGTGATGATATTATTACATTTTTCTACTCAACTCATTTTTTTGATATCATGGGAACCCTAGGTTTCTAAGTAGAAGGTACAGATGTGTGTTACACTTGCTTTGTTTTTATAGGCTATCTATTTCCTGAGTAAAGTTACTCACTCCTGTGGGTTTATTTTTGTACTTGGTGATGTCAAGGGGTGTTTAACAGTATGCTCTAATTTCACATAGGGAACCCTAGAGATATGTGACTAGAGGATACCCAGTATAGTATTATTTATATTAAATCTTAGTGATTATCCTATGATTCTTAGATCAATATGAGGATAATCTTGAGAATCTTGATATAAAAACCTTGATTTCATCCCCTAAATTTCAACTACATTGAACATATATTCTATTTTTGGTTTAGTTGGTTTTAGTCCATTTTATATTAGTGTTATTATATTTATTCGTTGTGTTTTTTTGTGGCTTTGGTTACTTTAAAAATAATTCATAAATGGTTTGGAAAGTGTGGATTCTAAAATGAACGTGATGTTTTTAAAACTATGAATTTGAGTTTTTTTTTGCAGAAAGTGGATGAAATGATTATTTCACAAATTAACTAAAATTTATTATTTTATATTTGAAATAAATCTTAAAGGGATTTTTTGATTTAATAATTTGGTTCAAAATTTTGATTTTAGGCTTGGTGAGCCTAATTTATTCTTATAAGGGTTAACCCTAGTTTTGGTAAGAAATATATAAAGCATGTAATTTTATTTCTTTATAAATATTCATGTAAAAATACTATTTTTTAAACTATTTTCCAACTAGATTTTATGGAATGTAATATGAAAGGTACTATACAGAAACTTTTGTGAAATTTTACAATGAATGTTGGTTTATAACTTGCATATACATCAGTTTGTGTATGTGTATGAAACTCTTATGTTTTCTCTTCAGGTACTCAGTATTGATCACATTATTTGATTCTTTTTGGTTTTTTATTAGACAAGGTGTATTATGGTAGTTTTTATGGGTCACATAGAGGTTCTTATTGGAGATTCTTGGAATAAACTTTATCTTTTGGTGTTATTTTGGTCCATTTAGCATGATGTATTTTGTAATTTTTTCTAATGTATTTTATTTAGTGTACTCAGTAGTTTACTTTGGATATATGCATATTTAATTAGGCCATATTTGTATTTCTACTTTATTAGTTTCTTCTTCTTGTTGATTTTATTATTTGAGGGTGAAATATCTATAATCAGTATGTTCTTGATATGTATACACTAGTTTCCAATGAGCGGGGATCAGGAATGTACTTTAGGCCTAGTGGAGAGTAATTTTTGGTGGCGTATTGTGTTTTCCTAGGGAGATTTGTTACAGTAAATTTAATAATCAATCTAGAACCAACATCAATTCGAGCACATAAGCTCACACAATTTCCCATGATGCCTCTCTTAAAAGAAAAAGTATGAATAGTCCCATATTTGGGATAAGATAAGGGAAAAACCTCACTTAATGTATGAGGATTATAAGAATAAATCATATTTGTTTTGTAGACAATAGGTTCCAAGTTATTTTACTGTTTCTATGGAGAACAACCTGGTCGAATTTAAATAATTCAAAAATCTCTATGAATCTTGTCAAAATGAATGTAACAATTACTTCCCCTTCTATGAAATTTTGGGACACAATATCCTAACTGATTTATCTTTAATTATATACTACAGAATATGGTTGATTTTGGGTATGGAAAGTTAGAAAAACACTTGGCATATATAAGATATATCTCTTTTTCTCTACAAGAAGAAGAAGGGGAATGACATGAAATCTTGAGCCAAAACGCACAAAAAATTTAATTCTGGATAACTGGGTAATAAGTTAATTGAGTGCACTATATACATAAGACTTATCATAATCAACCAATTTTGAACCCAGATTCCCCTACTATATTAGAGATAAAACCTTCATCATCCAAGTACTCTAAAATTCCTCCAAATAATAGCTAACAAAATAGGGCATATAAGGATGAGTTTTTACCAACACATAATCTAGTAAAAACCATCTCAAACTTCTGAGATTAATTGATCAATGTATTGAAAACTTTCCCATAAAAAAATACAATGAGAACCACCCCATCAAATGGGATTATTTTTAGATGAGGATCATCAATATAGTTTAGTCAATGTTATCCAACTAACATACCCTTAACTATATAAGATGTGGAATGTTACAAAATTGAGCTCCCCATCCATAATTAAAGAATAATCCATAGTGGTTGAGGAGGTCACATAATATATGGTTAAAATGGACCTTTAAATTCAAAAAAGTTTTACATTGAGGATATATAAACCAAAAAAATTGAATACAAGAACTCCAACAATCCCAATATGAGTATTGATCTGATCCTTAATCATCATCCATATCTCACTTATATCCCATAATACTGGAGGAATAAATTGTAGATATTTAGTTTTCCAATCAACTCTTAATAGGGGTAAGGCTAGCTCATTCCTATTGGAGTTAGTACCCTAAGAAAAAATACTTTGTACTATAAATTAAATCTAATTCATAGATTTTAATATTAATAAATACAATATCATATAATTATTATTCTTCTCTATAAATTTAATTTAATAATGTAATAGAGTATCTGATTCATTAAAAGGTCACATGGAGTTCCTCACTATGATGATAACTTTAATATATATTGGAAGTTTTGTTAAACTTGGTCCTACATTTGTATGACATCATCTAACGGGACATTGATGATGTTAATTTTCAATTTCAAGTATTCATAAGTATATAAGACTTAATATCATGATTTTTACACTTGGTAATCTCCAAGAATGGATATTATTAAGACAAACCCAACATTAAGAATTACACATGTTTGTGTGTCATTAGATATTCCAATATGTGAGTGTGTGTAATGATCTCCAGACTTTAATATCATTATTAATACATATCTATATGCATGTAATTTGATATATTTGTTAAAGAAATTCCATATATTTGTAGTGAAGTAGGATATATTGAGTTCATCATGAATGATATATTATCTATGAATAAGTCAAGGAAGGATTTTTCCATTCCTTGTTTATAGAAGTTGATATCTTGAAACTTTGATTGAAATAAAACCACCACATTAAATTATACGGACATGGTGTATTGATTATTTTATTTAAATTAGTCTACGAAGGACACATCAATCATATAGGGTGATGACATGAGTATAAAACCTACTTTATGAGATGTCAAAACAAATGGATTATATTATACAGTTATCATTCAAATGTGTTTCTGATGTTGTGGCATTAACTTCTTCCTATTAGGTGAATTTATGTGTTGCTAGACCATGATAGTGTGATTTAATCATATACGCCTAATTTCACGGAGTAAGAAGCCTAAAGGATCACACACTTAGTGTTTCTATTAACCTCAATTAAATTATATTAGAATTTAATTAGTGGAATATATATTATTCTCATGACCAATAAATAGAATTTATTTCTGATTTATTGATTAAAAATATTAAATAAATATTTTTTTGTAAGTTTATTATTTAATTACATGGTTATATAATATTTATTTATCACTTTTTTTTATTTTCAAGGAAATATATAGTTATTTATTAAATATATAATTTATTTTATTACATGAATATTAAATAAATATTTATTCACTAGAATGTGAATAGAATATTTATTTATTAAATGAAAACCATTTATTTAAATATTTTTTTAATAATTAAATTTCCTTAAGGTGGATTAGTGGATTGAGTTTTTGGTTTAATGATAAATATTCTATTACCATACTGTAAAATAATATTTATCATTGTGTGGGTTAACACATACTATGAGATAAAATAATAACATTATTATTTTATATAGAATGGGATTTATTATAGGATTAATATATAACTTAGTGCCTTTATGAAATTAATTAATAAGAAACGTTATTCCTCAGTCTATAAATACTATATTATAGACAATTGTGAATAGGTTGGTGTGAGAAACATTCTTATCCCTAGATAATTATCTCCCAAAAAAACATCTCTCGGGTTTCCTCTAATGCTCAAGAGAATCACTTCCTCCTGCCTCCTCTTATCAATACATTGGGAAAAAATATGATCCTTCAAGACTAAAGGGTTTGTGTGGATATCATAGAAAGTGAAACAAGATGATCAGTATTAACACAATAGCACCTAGAGTACCATCATTGATGATTTGAGATCAAAGGTATACATGTGTATCACCGCTATATGAATTCTATGTTAGATCCTTTAGATGAAAAGACAATGAAAAATATATAGTTTTTATTATCAATAACTCTATCAATGTAATAATTATCAAAATTAAGGTAATTATTATTTTAAATTAATAATAAATTTAACACAAAAAGATCTACTCTCCTAGTTCCATTTATATTTTTCTATTTTATTTATATTTAAATTATTGGTCATGATGTTTATCATCATGTGAACTCTAGATTATTCATAATAATTGATAAAATACAAGTTTTCTATTTTTCAATAGGTGCTTATTCCATATATGGAACCTGTAAGTCCAACTTCTGAACCATAAAATTAACCCCTATCGTGATCAAGGAAACGAGTCACCATCATAGTCAGTAGGGATCTCCAAACCCCAGAATATGATAGGAAACATAGACCACTGGTCCAAAATATGACACTGTAAAGTAGGTGGATATTTTTATATATAAGATCTTTATTATGTATTCCCTTCACCTCTTCATGGATATTAGGGAATCTATCATCAAGTATCTTTTAATCCCTCAAGAATTTGACTCTAACATTCCTACAGCCATGGCGTATAATGTTGATACTGGTCCTATCAAATGTCATGAAATAATTCCCTGTATAGATCAGGACTAGGAAACAACCATATCTAGGTATATTAGTCCCTTTTATATATATATAAATTTGGTTTATATCCCTTGGGATCTAATTGATAATGGTTCTAGGATTAATTAAATATCATACTAAACCCTCCAACACATGGTATACAATAAGTCCAAATTGGATCCTTTAAACTTGATCATCCGAGGATATGATAAAATTGACCATAAGCTACTTGTGAGGATCAAGATCAAATCACATTTTGTGACCTAAAATAAAAATTTGAATTCATGGTCGTAAGCTAAGTAACCTAAAGTTTTTCTTTAAGGTCATGGATCTATAAGCATGTAGAAGTACACTTACCATACCATAAATGATTTAAATATTATATCAATGTAAAAGTCAAGGTACTATGTAGCGATGATTCCCCCCTTGAGTCCTCTAAATATCAGTATATAGATATAGGGTTTTATAAGAGAGAGGGTTTTGGAACTAAGGTGCTCTAAGTTAAAGGATTTTTTAGTGTTTGTTGTCAATATAGTTTTTGTGTGATCATGGAGTTTGATGACTAAGGAGGATAATGGTTATGAAGAGGAAAGATATATGCGTTCTTGAATAATTTTGGAAAAAATAGTGTTATATTCTATTATTTTCATTTTTTGGGGCTTAAAATTTGGGTACAAGAATATATTTTCACACAAACCATTAAGGATCATGAGGTTTTATAAACCCTTAAGGGTAAAATGTTCACGTTATTATAAAAATTTTAAGATATATTGTTAAGGATATTTATCTATGGATAAAATAATCACATGAGAAAATGTGTTGAATCATTTAAACCATGATAAAATGTAAAAAACTAAAAAAATTTGTGGTAGGAGTCTTGCGGTAAATCTTGAACAAGAGTTTAATATTAAGGAGATCATGTGATAATCATAGAGAGGTTCACTATGTATGTTTAATTCATGATTGATTTATGTAGCTGTATTCAAGAAAACATAGAGTCACACTATTGATGGTAAGTGAATTTCATGAGTCTTGACATTAGTATAATGGAAAACTGAGTGTATTTTTTGGAGTTAAATTGGTGGAAAATCATCTATAAATACCCACTATTAACATCATTTAGAGTTTGAAAATATTAATAATTTAACCAAATTTGGGAGTGTTTTTATGTTTTTTCATTACTCGGTCAAATGATCAGGGATATATACAAGGGTTTACATGGATCGATTACATGATCCGAGAAACATTGACAAATTACATGATCAAATTCTTGGGACTATGGCCATATGAATCTATTCAAGAAGATGGAGTGAACAGAATTTTTGTTGGTGACATAGTTAATCTGGACCAAGAATCATGAAGTATATATTCACATGGGGCCACATACACAATATCTCATGATTATGGTTACATGCTAGTAGTCATGTGCATGAGTTACATGCCTTGGGTTATGTGCATAGAGTTATACGACGGGAGTTTTACATTGGGGTTTTTTAGTTCAGATCCTTCAAATAGGATTTAAAAACAATATTACTCAAACATGTATTTATTAGTGTAAATATAAAGCAATAAACATTTTTTAGTGATATATTAATTCAAAGGAGCATGAAACCAGGACTGGTATACAGGTAAAGTAACGTGACTATAATAATCAGATCCTAGCATTTCAAATCAATAGATGAAGGAACTCAACTCTTTATACTAACTATTTCATTCAACCAAAGTAGTGGGTATAGGTGATGAAGAGGGAGTGAACCTTGGGCCAGGATTCATTAAACCCTAATCATTGTAAAGGTAGTGTGCCTGAAATGGAATGAATGTTGACGAAATTTTTAATAAAAAAAACTAGTGAAGCATATTGATTTTTGGAACATAGACACATAATTAGTGTGTGATTCTTCGATGAATCCATTTGTGGTGAAACAATTAAATATTTTTTTCTATGTCTACTTCCTACATTTTTTTATTGTGAATGTGAATCACAATGAGAAAAGTTTAACGAGTTCGTACTAATGTGGGGTCTAGATCCATTGATTCGAAAGAAACATTTGTCACCCCAATTCACCCTCCCTTATAATAGTGTCTTAGGTTGATATAAGTTCTATCAAAGGTAGTATTCATGAGTTAAATATTTATTTTTTTGTATTATCATATAAAGAACATAGTTAATTCCAATGGATTCCTTCAATTTTATGGAAGTAACTTTGAGATCCATAATAATAGAAATAAATTTCATATAAGATCACTTGGTAGGTAATTTTGATTTTCTATTTCCAGAAATTTCAAAAATTTAGTGATAAAATAAGGTTTTTTATTATTGAAGTGGATTAGAAATTTCTTGATACTGATTCTAAAGTAATGAATACTTTTACTGGTGCCTTAATTGACCAGATCTACAAAAAATGGACAAGTTCCACCACTTCTAAGTCCATGTGGGAGAAATTGAATAATATATATAAAGAGGATATCATGGTGAGGGAAGCTAAGATTCTAGTATTTTACACTATATTTGAAAATATTATGATTTATGTAGTTAATTTTTTTAATATTTTCTTCAACCATATCACTAATATTTATATATCTATTCAATGACTTGGAGAGGAGATAAAAGAAATAAACACTGTTAAGAAGGTCATGTAATGACTTCTTTAATATAATCCAAAAGTTTTGTATCTTGAAGATATAGATTTATCCATATTATCTCTTGATTATCTATTAATTAATTTAGTGTCATTTGAAATAAGAGTTAATCCAGACACATTATCAACACACACAAGTAAGAAGATAACTTTCAAATCAACGAAAAAACTTGACATTGCTAAAGGAAGTAATGTTGAATAGGATGTTGATAATGAATTATTATCACTTATTACTGTAAATTTAAAAGTAGGAAATGTAATATTTGAAGGTAAGTTACCCCTGGAGTGATTTACATGTGTTAGAGTTAGTTATATTACTATGACGTGTTAGAGAAAATTTGATAAAGAAGAGAGTGAAGAAGAAATCAATGAAAATCTTCATTGAATACATCCTTCATGGAAAAAAACATAACATTAAATTTATCTGGAAGAAAGTATGAAAGGAAGAAAATTTAAAGAAAAGAAGATTATATTGCAAGAATAATTTTTGATGGAAGATTTAATAGAGTTTATATTAGAAAAAAAGAATGTTCGGATGGTGATTATTGAAAAAGGTGAAATAGAAAAAGAATGTGAATAGGAATCTAAAGGTTTTGGTTATTTGAAGGTGGATATAGGAGGATATATTGATTATATTTACATAAAATGAATAAAAATATAAATATTTTTGGATTTATGAAATAATCCTCAGATTAAGTTGACCAACTCGAAGCTAAAATTGTTCAATTGTTGGAGGAATTTGAAAAATTGCCTCTCAAAAAATAAGCTACAAGTGGATCATTGGAGTTTAAAATTAAAATATAAGAATAAAATAGGGTCATTAATGATCTTAGTTACTACTTATAGGAGAGATATAAGGAGATTTAATCTCTTGTAGAAGATGTTTTCACTCTTAGAAGAAAATTTTAATCACAAGTAAGATCAAGTGAACCCAAAAATATTATTTGATTTAGAAGTTTATTTGATATAGAACTTATGGAAAGGGTTAAGAGAGGGTCTTATAATATTGAGAAAATTTTTAGTGATCAATGTAACGAATTACTAGATAAAATTTATGTTTTCTATGATTGTAAGACGTCAAAGGCTTGAGCAGTGACTGACCAAAATAAAGGGAAGAATAAGATTGAAGATGTTATTATGAAAATTGAGTATTCAAGAGTATCATTTAATACATGTCTAAAAAGGGAAAATTTTTGATGGAAATAATCATAAACCATTAAGGAATGATAAATAATCAATAATGTTCTCAAATGATGGATATATGTGGATAAATGATAGAACAAAGACATTTCACTTAATGAAGTGTTGGTTCTATGGATATCTAGGGCACACCATATCCCATTTTAATGGTTATAGGAGCTATTTAAGAGGAAATTCTCATACAATATATAATAGAAGAATTATATCTTTTTCTAGTTCTCAAATAATAAATTATTTTTATATATATTGTATTCAATGTTCTAACTTTGACCATATTTATATTGACTCCAAGGAAAGATGAGATGAAAACAATAATCAAAGAAGAAAAAGAAGTTATCATCATGGATGTCAGTGGTAGATGAATGGGTGGAAACCTAACCCGATAACTTTTGGAAATAGTTATTCACTATTGGAAGAAGTATATGAATTTTATTACACTTACATTATAGAAGAGGAAGAAGTGAGGTCTTTATAAGACTCAACAAAACTGGGAATCTCTTACAAAGAAAGGATGAAGATAGAGAAATCCAATTTAGCGAAAATTTATCTCAAAACTATGAAACATACATGGATAATATAAAAAATATTCTTATATCATATGACCAAAAATTAAAATATTATAAAAAAACATGAAATTAATGGTTGATGGTACTGTGTGTTTTTGAAATTATGAGGTGATAGGAATAAAGGGAAGTGGAAATACCCAAATTAGTGATGGTGAGATCAAGAAGACTGATGTTCTATACATATATGGATTCTAAAATGAACTTCTAATTGTGAGTCAACTCTGTGACATTGGTCTTGAATTTTTTTTGATTAAAATGGATGACTGATCAAAATAAAATCTGAAAACTCTCTTATGAAAGGAATAAATAATTAAGGGGAATTTTTACCAAGTGTATTTACATGATAATACATTAATTCTTACTATTGTAAAAGAAAATATCCTATGCTATTGGATATTAGGCTACACACATTAGTAGACCATGAGAATTTGTCCAAAAAATAAACCCATTCTTCAAATTTTAATTATTAAGAGAGATCAAGACAATGAGTGTTAGGAGTTCATGTGTGTGAAAATGGTTCAAAACCCATATATTCCAAAGAAAAAGGGGGTCATATTTTCTGGACTTGGTCCACATAGATTTGTGTGGTGTAATGAATATTCCTAGAATATATAGAGAATGATATTTAAATATTTTCATCGATGGATATTGTAGGATGGATTTTTCCATATTAATAAAAAGAAAGAGAGAAGTAATGGAATTCATGAAGAGGTATCTAAGAAGAGTTAAAAACATGACTATTCATACTATATAAACATTGAAATATAAAAAATAGAACTTAATATACATACATTGAATTTGAAAATTACTTGAAAAAAATGACAATAAACATGGAATGTATTCACTAATAATCCCATAGAAAAATAATTATTGAGTGAAGAAATAAAATAATGAATAATATGAAAAAAAACATGCTTATCGAAGGTGGAATATATTGAAATTTTTTGAATGAGGCAGTTCAATTGGTGGTGTACACACAGAATTGGGTATTTCTTAACCCTGGTGAAGAGAGAACACTATATGAGATATGGTACGAAAGGAATACCCTGCAAAAACATTTTTGAGTGTTGGGGGTGAAGATGATATATCTGAAATTGATAATAAAATCAAGGCAAGAACGATGATATAACTGATAATGAAATTTTCTTAGTCTATTAATCAAAGATTAAGGACTGAAAACAATTTATCAAAAGGTTAGGTAAATTTATGGAAATAAATGACATGAAAGTGATTGAATAAAAATAGTTAAATAATCCTAGAAGCCAAAACACTGATGTTTACTCTAAGGATAAAGAGAAATAATCTGTAAATGATATAAATTATCACATAGTATAATATTGTGTGAATGATAATGATTATTGTATAGAATCATAGAAGGTAATGTTAGTTTAAGAAGAGAAACAGTCACCTCATAGGAGACAAAAAGTGTATAAGTTGATCATTAAAAAATAACAAGAGATATATACACAGCAACATAGACGAGGATAATGACAAATTTTGAACACAAATATTTACTATTTGTAGTAGAACCTACCAAATTTGAATAATTAGCAATATATAAGTAATGGGATAAATCAATGAATGGGAAATAGGATCAAATTGAAAAAAATAGGACCTAGGGGATTGTTGATAGGCCAACGTAACACAATTTTAATGGAACAAAGTGTATATTAAAGAAACAATTTAATGAGTATTGAAATGTTGTTAGAAAAAATATACCCTTGGTGTGT
Organism: Viscum album; assembly: GCA_963277665.1. Taxonomy (NCBI): domain Eukaryota; kingdom Viridiplantae; phylum Streptophyta; class Magnoliopsida; order Santalales; family Viscaceae; genus Viscum; species Viscum album. The sequence continues at coordinate 642,146,441 of OY728155.1, read as the reverse complement.
AAGGGCTACCTGAAAATCGAAGGAGTTGATGTAGAACAACATTTTACATTTGTGGATTGATTGGAGTTGATCAAATTAATTTTATCTATGACTATTCATTAGGGACACACAAAAATGTATTTATTGAACAACCTGTGGGATTTCTGATTGATATCGATGAAAAAAGTTATATCAGTTGAAAGAGATATTATATAGATTTTAGATTACACCATGTGAATGGTATGCATGATTGGATTCATATATGAATTATTTGGAATTAAAAATATGTAGTGTTGATCATAATTTGTATTTGAAAACATCCAAATATCATTCATGGTACTTGTGTAGGTAGATGATATCATGTTCGATGGAAACAAGAACACTAACATAGAATTTTAAATGTCCATGATTAGTGAAATGAAATATTTTTTGAGGCATCAAGTGACTTAGAAATTATGAAACATATTCATCACTTATACTAAGTGTGCTAGAGAACTGATGAATTAGGTTAATATGCATGACTCAAAGCTAGCGTGAACACTGATTTTAGTTAGAACCATGCTAGAAAAACTTGAGGATGAGAAATATATGGATCTAAATTCACATAGAAGAATAATTGGGATTATTTTGTATTTAAGTACTATTTGGTCGAATATTTTCCATGTAACATTTTTGGTTGTTTTTTTCAGAGTGATCCAAAGTAATAATAACTAAAAACAGTAAAATGAATCATGAGATATATTCATGGTTCTTTGGATTATTGATTTATCTATTGATTAGGAAAGAATCATGATATATTATCCTATTATGATGCAATTTGGGTTATTTATATAGAATATTGAAAGTAAATAATTGGTGGTCCTTTCATTATTAGTGATAAATGTATTGGGTGTATTAGTAAGAAATAGGAGAGCACAACTCTCAACACAACATAAATAGAGTATATTTCTGTTACAAAGGTATACATGCAACTACTACGGTTGAAGCAATAACTGAAGGATATTGGTGATAATGTAAAATTTATAACGGTTATTTCCATTGATAAAAAGAGTGATGTTAAACACATAAATATTACAATATAACACCCATGCACTAAGCATATTGATCTTAGGTGTCGTTTTATAAAGGAGAAAGTTGATCTAGGAATTATTTACAAGTATTATGTTATAACTAATTATAAATTTAATTATATATTGAATAATACCTTAGCTACTTCTGTATTTTAAAATAATTGTTTTAATCTTATTTTTTAACCACCTATATCAAGTTGAAGAGGTCTGATTATCCCCTCTTCATGGTGTATATTTACTTTAACTATTTTTTATGGTTATCATGTTCTACTCATTTTGGTTATTGTAGGGGGTGTTTTTGGTGAAATTAAATGAATCAAGTAGGTTATAGAGATTCCATGAACTATCTTATCCAAGGAGATTTTATGGTGTGTAATTCAATGGGGTGGTACTATCCACAATGGAGGTATTTAATGTGTGTGTGGGGTATGAAAGGTATGTGATAATGGACACATGGGGAGTTCTTGAAATTTATGTGGCATATAATTCTTTCTTAAACTCTTGTTTTCTATTTAAATTTTGTTAATTTAGATTTAGTGTGATAGATGATCCATTATTTTTTATATATGAAGAATATAAAGGACTAATTTTCACTTTGGAGTTCTAATAAACCCAAAGGGAGAGAATATTGGAACCAAGGTGCTCTGAGTTGGAGGACTGATGTTGGGTTTGTTTTCAATCTAGTTCTAGTGTGATCGTAGAGTTGAATAACTAAAGGGGATTATTTTTGTAAAGAATTAGGTCAGATGTGTTAAGAAATGATGTTGAAGAAGATGGCATTTTTTTCTGTTATTTTTCAAATATTTGGGCTAAATATCTGATGAAAATAATATGTTTTTTCATAAACCATTATAGATCATGAAATTTCATAAACCCTTAAGGTTTTTGTGATCTTATAAACATAAAAGGATCAAGTGATTGAGTTAAGTCGAATCTTGTATAGATGCGGGAATCAGTTAAATCATGTAAAGAATGATACGCTATAAATGATTGATTTTTTTAGCATGAGTATCACAATAAAGATAGGATGAGTGCACAAGATTAAATGGATCATGTTATTTCTACAGAAATGATAAAAATTCAGGTTTTATTCATAACTGATTTACATAAGGGGAGTCACACAACACATGAGTCATGTGATTGAAGTCATGTGATATATACAAGTCTTTATGATGATTGAGCATATTTTGGGGGTTAAGTTAGTAAAAAATAATTTATAAACACCCAATTATCACATCATTAAGAGATTTATCATAGTATTATGAAGGTAATATAGAGCTTGGAGTGTTTATAATTGTTTTGTGACTTAGTCATGTGATAAAGGTTACACACATGGGTTTATGTGGCATGGTTACATGATTGGAGAAATAATGAAGAGTTGCATGATCAAAGTCACACGACCAGTGTCGCACAAACTAATTTAAGTGAAATTCATTAATGATGTTTATCATGTGACACAAGTCATCTGAAGTAGGACTCATGAAAGAGATATACAATGAGGCCATGTGGATAGTATATTACGGTTGGGATTATGAACCCACAATCACATATAGGAGTCATGGAATAGGGGTACACGACTGGAGTTTTGCATCAAGGTTTTTATTGTTTTGTTTCTTAGAATTGGATTTACAAAAATTAGTTTACAGATATTCAGATATTTATATAAACAATAAGTATTGAACATCCATTTTCAATGATCTGAACATTCAAAGGATCATTCAAATTTATCTGTGATTAAGGTATGGTCTCATGTCAATCAAAGATAGTGTTTAATGTTTCAAATCTATTAGAAAATCCATTATGTCTTTAAATTGAATGTTTAATTCAACCAAATTAGGTTTTATATATGAATATGATGGAGTGACCCTTGCTTAAGGGGTGACCAAACCCTAAAAATTGTAATGGGAGTGCACCTAGAATAGAGTGACGATGGATGAAATCTGTAATCCACAAAAATAGTGAATCATAGTGTTTTTTAGAACATTGAGGAACATTCGATGTGTATTCCTTTTAAATAGTTTTTTTGGTGAACCGAGTAATTTTTTTAATGTTTAATGTTTCCTTATGAATGTAAATCTTGATTAGATAGGTTTAACAAGTCCCTACCAAGTTCAAAACAAGATCCATTAATTCAAAAGAAAATATGACACCCTGATTCACCCCTCCCCTCTCTGTGTGTCCTGAGGTGCTATATAGGTGAAGTTGTTAGTGTTAGATAATACAATTAAAATTATTTCTTTAAATGACATAGAAATGGAACCTGTTAATCTGTGGAATAAAATATATAATTACCATATTTTCCATCAATTGAATTGAGTTAGCCACCCCTAATTTGGTAATTCATCAATTCATGTATGTTTTATTTGACAATAAGATAAATAAATCAACCACACAACTTTTATATTTCATCCAGACAAATTTACTCATGGATAAATCACCAATAATGAAATAAAAAACTTCTTCATAATACCTGAATATTAACTTGGATCCAATATACTATCATGTAGTTCCAAATTATCTTCTATCTCATTCAACACATCTAATTCTCTTTGACCAATTGGATATGAATCATAGAAGAATATGAAAATCATGGAGATTAGAAACATTTTCCCCACTGTCTTGATATTCGTTGTTTCAACCAAATGTCACAATATGGAAGATCAACATGATCCAAGAAAAGATAATAATACCCCAATAATAATTTTCTCACAAAATATCAAAAATATCAAGATATAGATTCATCAATTACTCCAGATGATAGTGAGGAGGAAGGAGAGAATATCTAGAATACCCCTAAATCATCTTATGAATCTAAATATTCCCTCATAATTTGTATTGTAACACCCCAAGATTTCATAGTACGTTATTTCTTCAAAGTAATTCAATAACTTTCACTACATGCAACACCAAGTTCAAGCGCACCAAGACTTACCAATCTAGTCGTTCAAAAGAGGTTATGAATAGTATTAACTGAATTTTGAATTTTATATACTCCATATAATTTTTTAACATCCATATTATGTGTTTCTTAGACATAATATAAGAACAAATTCAATTTTTTAGATAAAGGAAGTGTTTTTCAGAAAATGTAATTTTACCGCCTTTTAAGGGAGAACCCTTTATAAATCCAATATTTGAAACTTTTATGTATTAAATTTGACAAAATAAACTTCTTCTCTAGAATTGGGAGATAAAAATTTAGTTTTGATAAATTTTTGGTATTTTTCTGATAACTTTCATATTTTGGTGAAAAGTCAAAAAATACTAAATTTTAATTAAAAAAACTTTTAATCACAATAATTTATAGTGTATAATTATGAATTTTATTGGTTTTGAAGTATAATTAGATTATATGTTTATCAATTAATACAATTTAGGTCATTATAATCATTTTCACATTGAAATTGGACATAAACAAGTGTCAATCTTTTAATAGATATTGTTGCTTACAAACACGCTATTTATTTTGACAATGGGAATTAATTTTAAATTAATTAATGAAAATAATATGTTTTTAATTTGGTAATATAGAAATAATTTTTTAATTTGGAATATTAAATATATCTTAGGTTGAATTTTTGGTATTTTTATGAGAAACATCAATTTTTGATGAATAGTGAAAAACACTGAGTTATTGGTTAAAAATGACATTTTATAATTATTTATTTTATTTAAATTAATTTTAGGTCAAAATAGATACACAATACCTATATATGTTCAGAATAATTCATTTGAATCATGTTATAATAAGTTTAGATATATAAAAATTTTATTGAACTTTTTACCGTTTTGTACCCACCTCCTGGGAGTATTTGAAAATTTGCATAAAACATAATTTTACCACTTCTATGAGTTGAATTTAAAAAATTTGAGAGACAAGGTTAACCTCAGTAAGTAAAATGTTGTTCAATATGATGAAAATAATTTTTGTTTAATAGTAACTTTTGACTTTTATTTACCGCGATTAAAGGTAAATATGGTAATTCGAGATAAAAAGAATATTGTAATAATTCAAAACTACCTTAACACATGTCCTAACATTATTTTATGAGTAATGGCCGACCATGGTCATCCTTGGGTCGATTTTGGGACCCCATGGAGCCAATTATGAATGATAATGATACTTTAGATTAATTAATTTGAAGTAAAGGAAAAATTGACACAAACAAAAATCTTTTAGTAATTAATTTTTATATGGTGTTATATAAGTAATAATTTTTACTATAAATATTAATTGGAAATCTAAAAAGATTTAATACATCATGGTATTTTTTTATAATTTTTAGACATTGAATAAATTAAATTATTTATGACACAATAATGATGCAATTTCTACCTTATTAATAAATAAGTTAAATAAATTAGATTATAAATATTAAAATAATATCCAAAACATGACCAATTTTTATTGGATTATTATTTTTCGACCATGAGTCATATTATCTTAGGCCCTAATGATTTTTTTACCTTTAGAAAACTAATATCATTATATAAAAAAATAATATTTTTACACTTTTCTAAAGAGCCCCTCCTCCCCCTTATAAAAGGAGACCACTTATAACCAATTACTCACACCCCTCAAGCATTTAGGCTCATCCAAACACTACAAAATTAATCTCCCTACATCCCTCTCCTCCTCCTAGAAGCCTAACCTTAGGAAGAAGGCACTTCAAGAAGTCCTTTTGGTCCAAACCAAAGGAAGTTATCGAAATTAAAGGTAACAATTTCTCTTAAATTATTTTCTTTAATTTTACTTTTCAAACCCCTAAACTCTTTTTGTTCCTTTATTTTATAACAACACCAGTATCATAAATATACTAGGATGTTTTTATGAGAATTATTCTAACTACACTTAGACACACCTCCATCTAATGGGTGAAGAATATAATGTTTCTGTGGATGGAAAACTAATGCCTCACGAAATGATGATTGTTTAATTATCTCCTACCGCCTCTTATGGTGGCCATTATGATGGAACTGTATTTATATATGATATATATTATGTTTATGTTTTCTTCATTCTTCTATATTTTTCTTTTATAGTATATCTTAATGGTTTCCATTATGGGTAGACGCGATAATTTCATTTGAGGAAGTGCGGACTACCGCCCCCTCAAAGTGATATGACTCATTAATACCATATGTGAGATGTATAAAGGATGGAGTTAATGATATTATATATGATATTATATTGGAATTATAATATACCTATGTATAATTATTTTTTAATTCCATTAAAATAATAAATAGAAATGAAAGTAGCATTCATGCGTACGTACGGCTTACCGTCTCCATGAACAGTGCATTTCATTTCTTACCCCAAAATGATATGTACTATTATAAATACATGTATATACTGGATATATATGATATATATGATATCTAAATAATGAATATCATTATGGATATAATTAAATTTTGACCTTGTGAACAACTTGTAACTATAAGGTGTTCATTTTTGACTCAAGTTCCAAATATCGACAAAACGAACGTTATTAACTTAAATGATTACATAATGTTTATAAAATGGAAATAAGTGATATAAAAGGAATAATAAAATTTAAAAAGGTTCTTAAGAAAGTATAAATTAACATTAGTTTATTATTCAGGATATTAAAGAATGAACGGGTCTGGTCGGATACGAGGTAAGGAGTTTCTTATCTCACTTTTAATTCCGTGAGATTTCCATTGTTCACCACTTATTTATTGCATGTGGTGTATTTTGTACTACCATTTGATATATATTATCACGATTCTCTTTATATTCATGATATTATGGGATTAATTTGGTGGTTATTTACTATTGTTCATACGACTTGATTGATTACAATGAGGTAAGGGTTAATTTCACAATATCTTAATTATCCGAGGTTGTTTATATGTAATTATCTAGTGGGACCTCTTTATCATCCACATCCATGTTTCTTAAAAACGTATTTCAAAACATTATTAATATTTTATAGACTATGGGTTAAAATCATTTATACCATTTTTTGACTTCTATAAGATGTTTATAATGTAATCTTTTCATCATTTTCCAAAGTAGGTACTTTACGACCTTTTCTAAAAAATTAAGGTAAGAATGTTTTTTTAACTTATACGGCGGGTGCAGCAATTTCCCCCTATTATAACATCATCGAAGCTTCCCTTACAATCTTAGAAGAATATTTTCAAAATAAATTTTTTCTTTATAATTATGTGACTCTTAAATTATTTCAAAATAGAAAGAGATATTTCTCTAAAAAAAGGTTTTGATTTCATCTATGTCAACATCCTTTGATGGATTTTAAGTTTATTTGAAGTTGATTTATTATGATACAAAACTTCCATATTGTATTGAAGGTTTTGTGATATGTTTGACTATGGATGTGCTATTCGTCTACCAATCATGGTTTATGGTTAAAGTATTGACATTTCGTATGCCAGTTTTAATACAAATGTTTATGTTATATTTCAACCTTTTCTTATGATGAATGTATTGGACTATTATGTTCCAGGTTGGGGACTGGAACAAGTAAGACCTTTGGGTTGGGGTCTGGTTATAGCAGACCCTCTAGGTTAGAGTTTGGTTACAGAGGCTCTGTGAGATGGAGTCTAGTTATAGATGCTCTTTGAGATTGAGTCTGGTTACAGAGGCTCTCCGGGTTGGGGTCCAGTTACAGAGGCTCTCTGGGATGGAGTTTGGTTACAGAGGCTCTTCAGGTTTGGGTCTGGTTACAGTTTTCCCATAGGACCTAGCATGAGACCTTGACAAAGAAATTAAAGTTGGGTATTATACATTCCCTCATTATGAAAATAATATTGATGGTTCATGTGGTCATTCGACTAGTAGAATTCCCATTATTATGATTTATTATGGAATTATTTACTCATCTCATATTTCGTCCATAAAAGTATTCATGTTTATTATTGGTAAAGGCATGTGGTTTAAATTATTTACCATGATTAATATTTATGTTATCTTCCACTGTATTTCTTACCCTTACTGAGTGTTTGAGCTCACCCCTTTCTATGTTTTATTTTTCCCAGGATTCCAAGAAGTGTATTGTGATTGATATGCATGGTTAAGCTAAGGGAATAATGGAGTTAATAAAGGATTATTTATGTTATGTTGTATGTTATAAAGTGTAATATAACATTCATATATGTAATCTATTTTCCAAGACTACTAATCTGATCGGTCCTTCGGGACAAGATTCCTTGTAATCATGCCAATGTTATGTAATAATGCACCGACTCTGGGTAATTGGGGTCAGGGAATTACAGTTGGTATCAAAGGAAGTTTAGAAACAACCTTGGAAATAGATTTAGTTAAACTCTGATTAGAACACATAGCCCTAAGACATAATTTGAGGATTAGTATAGAATAACTTCCTAGAATTTTGGTAATGTAGAGATTTTGTGAGTTTTCCATCAAATACATCCTTGTCTGGATACGAGCAGGTAGAGGCTGATCTGACATAGATGTACCTAGGTGTACAACCCAAAAACACCACTTTGAGCTGTACACGAACGAGAACTAGTGCACAATTGCTGACCTATTGGTTACGACACTCCCATGGGATATGCTTAGGATAATTCTCATTTTCTTTATAAATCATTATGAAGAGTTTATGAGTATATACTTCCTCAAAGAAAACATTTTTATGATTATGGATTATATCCATAAATTGTTCAATTTATGTTAAGCATTTTACAAGTTTGTAAGTATGTATTTTGATTCATAAACTAATTTAGTTTATGCCATTGTATAGAAATGGCGCCCAGTAGAAGGAATGGGCACTCCATTAATACGTATAATCCAAAGAGTAAGAAAGATCATATCTTTCAAGGTATTAGGACAACATTTAGAAGGTAAATAGTCTCCCATGTATTCTCAACATATGAAGAAATAATATCACATGTTATTAAGATAAGTAAACATTTCTTTGAGTCCTATGACTTTGAAGGGAAACCAGAGAAGAAAAGGATAGTAGAAAGAAAGATGGATAAAGGGAATAAAGAAAAATAAGGATTTTACCATATGTGATAACTATGGAAAGAATCACCTTGGTAAATTCTTGAAGAGAATAATAGTTTGTTATAAGTGTAGAGAAAATGGACACCAAGTACGTGATTGTAAGGGTAAGAAAAAAGTTTCCAATGTACAATGATTCATCTGCAAGGAGTTGGGACACTACGCGAATCAATGTCCAAATCATAAGAGTATACCCCAAATGATGCAATTGGATAATAAAAAATTTATGATACTACCGAAGATGGAGAGGAATAATTAGATTTTTTATGTTTTTATTAAAGTATTGTTTCATTTGAGTATTGTATTAATGATGTATATGTTATAAGAATTATAGAGTATATAAGGATTGTACTGAAATACTATTTCATTAAGGACTTGAGATTGGGTGGAACCAAGAAAAGTGACTCAATTGCGGGTTAAATGTTTGGAAAATATATGGTTGATAGAAAGATAAACCTTAATATGGTTCTAAAACCGAGGTAGTGATTTTGGAATAAGAGATAGTTGATTTGGATAAATTATTTTGGATATTCTTGACTTCCTTGGAACTGATTAGTAGTTTGTTTATTTCATCATCATTGGAATATTCAATATTTTTAGATATAAGGAATATATCCAGTATTATATAAAGTATAAGGTAGAATGAAAGTAATAAATAAGGTTTTATGGTAATTCAGGGTGTTACCATGTTTTAAAATAATACATGATGAAGGTGTTCACATGTTATTACGTGGAAAAAGGGATCTTCATTGTGTTTAGCTTCCTTATAAATTTTGGACTGTGAGTTTGGATAGATTTATTTTGGATAAGTCTAAAGGTCAGAATGGATTAAGATACTATTGTTAAAGATATTTTTGTATTTTTATAAAAAAAGCCAACACACAGACCATGTGACAACCCGTTGCGTTAGACAAAGCTGCGGGAATCAAACCCACAACCATAGTGCGATTGGGATTTATCACATACCACTAGACTACGTAAATTACCTAGATTGTATAATGTATTTTCTTTTTTAAAGGGTCGGATAGGTGAATTATAAATTCTTATTTTTGGAACCCTATAAAAATAGAATAAATAGAATGTTTTTTAAGTTCTATTATATTTTAGAGTGAAACATGAGTTTGTGGTAGAAATTAGTTAAAGGATGGAACTCTACTTGTCAAGTATATATACATATATATTTTTCTTCTCTTATTCCATGAAGAAATTAATTCTTAAAATTTAGGTAAGGGATCTTAAAACTAAAAATTTGTTATCCAAATACCTTATGTTTTGTTGAACCGATGATATTTTAAATCATCACAGATTGATGGCTTTGAGGCCCTCCATTCTACAATTGTTTGTGACTGATGAACTCAATCACTCCCTATAAAATTTTATGATTTTCCTCCAATTATGTGTCTATAATTTCCGCCAATGTTCTCTTAATTGAGATCATAATTTGTTGGTGACTTTTTCATTCCCCTTTTCCTTTTATTAAGACTAAATTTTATTAACTCAATTTCTGATGTGGGGTTTCCCACAAAGGTATTTTATATTTTTAACCTTATATTTTCAAAGAAAAATTTCAAATTGTAAGGATAAAACTTATTGAAGTAGGGAAGAATGTAACATCCCAAGATTTCATAGTACTTTATTTATTCAAAGTAATTCAATAACTTTCGCTACACGCAACACTGAGTTCAAGCGCACCACGACTTACCAATCTAGCCGTTCAAAAGAGGTTATGAATATTATTAACTGAATTTTTAATTATATATACTCCATATAATTTTAACATCCATATTATGTGTCTCTTAGACATAATATAAGAACAAATTCAATTTTTTAGAAAAAGGAAGTGTTTTCAGAAAAAGAAATTTTACCACCTTTTGAGGGTGAACCCTTTTTAAATCCAATATTTGACACTTGTATGTATTCAATTTGATAAAATAAACTTCTTCTTTAGAATCTGGAGATAAAAATTTAGTTTTGATAAATTTTTGGTATTTTTCTGACAACTTTCATATTTTAGTGAACAGTGAAAATACTAAATTTTAATTAAAAACAACTTTTTTAATCAAAAAAATTTATAGTGTTAAATTATGAATTTGATTTTTGAAGTATAATTAGATTATATTGTTATAATTTAATACAATTTAGGTCATTATTATTAATTTCACATTGAAATTGGACATAAACAAGTGTCAATCTTTTGATAGATATTGTTGCTTAAAAACACGCTATTTATTTTGACAACTCGAATTAATTTTAAATTAATTAATGCAAATTATATGTTTTGAATTTGGTAAAATAGGCATCATTTTTGAATTTGGAATATCAAATATATTTTAGGCTTAATTTTTGGTATTTTTCTGAGAAACATCAATTTTTGATGAATAGTGAAAAACATTGAGTTATTAGTTAAAACTGACTTTTTATAATTATTTATTTTATTTCAATTTATTTTAGGTAAAAATAGATACGTAATACCTATATATGTTCAAAATAATTCATTTTAATCATTTTATAATAAGTTTAGATATATAATAATTTTATTGAACTTTTTACCGTCTTGTACCCACCTCCTAGGAGTATTTGCAAATTTGTATAAAACATAATTTAACCACTTCTGTGAGTTGAATTTCAAAAATCCGAGAGACAGGGTTAACCTCAGTAAGTAAAATATGGTTCAATAAGATGAAAATAATTTTTGGTGAATAGTAACTTTTGACTTTTATTTACCGTGGTTAAAGGTAAATAGGGTAATTCTTGGTAAAAAGAATATTGTAATAATTCAAAATTACCTTAACACATATCCTAACCTTATTTGATGAGTTATGGCCAACCATGATCATCCTTGGGTAGATTTTGGGACCCCATGGAGCCACTTATGACTGATAATTACACTTTAGATTAATTAATTTAAAGTAAAGGAAAAATTGACATAAACAAAAATCTTTTAGTAATTAATTTTTATATGGTGTTATATAAGAAATATTTTTGACTATAATAATTTATTGGAAACTTAAACATATTTCCTACATAATGGTATTTTTTTATAATTTTTAGACATCTAATAAATTTAATTATTTATGACACAATAATGTTTCAGTATTTACGTTATTAATAAATAATTTAAATAAATTAGATTATAAATATTAGAATAATATAGAAAACATGTCTGATTATTATAGGATGATTTTATTTCGACCATGAGTCATCCTATCTTAGGCCTTAATTATTTTTTAACCTTTAGAAACCGAATATCATTATATAGTAAAATAATATTTCCACACTTTCCTAAAGAGACCCTCCTCCCCCTTATAAAAAGAGACCACTTCTAACCAATTCCTCACACCTATCAAGCCTTTAGGCTCATCAAAAATCTGACAAATTAATCTTACTACATTCCTCTACTCCTCCTAGAATCCTTACCTTAGGCATAATGCACTTGAAGAAGTCCTTTTGGTTCAAACCAAAGGAAGTTACCCAAATTAAAGGTAACCGTTTCTCTGAAATTATTTTATTTTATTTTACATTATCCAACCCCTAAAATCTTTTTATTATTTTATTTTATAACAACACCAGTATCCTCAGTATACTTGGATTCTGTTATTATACGTATTAGAACTACACTTACACACACCTCCATCTTATGGGTGAAGAACATAATGTTTCTGTAGATGGAAAACTAACGCCTCATGAAATGATGATTGTTCAATTACCTCCTACCGCCTCTTATGGTGGCCGTTATGATGGAACTGTATTTATATATGATATATATTATGTTTATGTTTTCTTCATGCTTCTGTATTTTTCTTTTATAGAATACCTTAATTGTTTCCATTATGGGTAAACGTGATAATTTCATTTGAGGAAGTGCGGACTACCACCCCCTCAAAGTGATATGACTCGTTAATACCATATGTGGGATGTATAAAGGATGGAGTTAATGATATTATATATGATATTATATTGGAATTATAATATACCTATGTTTCATTATGTTTTAAATCTAGTAAAATAAGAAATATAAATGAATTTAGTGTTCATGCGTACGTACGACTTACCATCTCCATGAACGGTGCATTTCATTTCTTACCCCAAAATGATATGTACTGTTATAAATACATGTATATACTAGATATATATGATATATATGATATCTAAATCATGAATATCATTCTGTATATAATTAACTTTTGACCATGTGAACAACTTGTAACTATAAGGTGTTCATTTTTGACTCAAGTGCCAAATATCGACAAAAAGAATGTTATTAACTTAAATGATTACATAATGTTTATAACATGGTAATAAGTAATATAAAAGGAATAATAAACTTGAAAAAGGTTCTTAAGAAATTAGAAATTAAATTTAGTTTATTATTCAGGATATTAAACAACTAACGGGTCAAGTTGGACACGAGGTAAGGGGTTTCTTATCTCACATTTAATTCCGTGAGATTTCCATTGTTCACTACTTATTTATTACATGTGGTGTATTTTGTAGTACTATTTGATATATATTATCATGATTCTCTTTATATTCATGATATTATATGATTCATTTGGTGGTTATTGACAATTGTTCATATGACATGATTTATTACAATGAGGTAAGGGTTAATTTTACAATCTCTTTATTATCCGAGGTCGTTTATATGTAATTATCTACTAGGACCTCTTTATCATCCACATCCGTGTTTCTTAAAAACGTATTTCAAAAAATTATTAATATTTTATAGACTATGGGTTAAAGTCATTTATACCCTTGTTTTACTTTTATAATATGTTTATAAAGGAATATTTTCATCGTTTTCCAAACAAGGTACTTTATGACCTTTTTGACAAAATTAAGGTATGAATTATTTTTAACTTATACAGCAGGTGCGGCTATTTTCTGCCATTATAATATTGTTGAAGCTTCCCTTAAAATATTATAAGAATATTTTCAAAATAAATGTTTTCTTCATAATTATGTGACTCTTAAATGATTTCAAAATAGAAAGAGATATTTCTCTAAAAAAGGATTTGATTTCATCTATGTCAACATCCTTTGATGGATTTTAAGTTTATTTGAAGTTGATTTATTATGATACAAAATTTCCATATTGTATTTAATGTTTTGTGATATGTTTGACTATGTATGTGCTATTCGTATACCATTCATGGTTTATGGTTAAAGTATTGACATTTCGTATGCTAGTTTTAATATGAATGTTTATGTTATATTTCAACCTTTTCTTATGATGAATGTATTGGACTAGTATGTTCCGGGTTGGGGACCGGTAAATGTAAGCCCTCTAGGTTGGGGTCTGGTTACAGCAGACCCTCCAAGTTGGATTCTGGTTACAGAGGCTCTCCAGGATGGAGGCCAGTTACAGAGGCTCACTGGGATGGAGTCCGGTTAGAGATGATCTCTGGGTTGGAGTCCGGTTACATAGGCTCTCCGGGATGGAGTCTGGTTATAGAGGCTCTTTGGGTTTGGGTCCAGTTACAGTTAGCCCATAGAACATGGAAAAAGGCCTTGATACAGAAATTAAAGTCTGGTATTATACACTCTCTCATTATGAAAATAATATTGATGGCTCATGTGGTCATTCGACTAGTAGAATTCCCATGATTATGTTTTTTTATGGCATTATTTAATTAGCTCATTTTCCTACCATAAAAGTATTCATGTTTATTATTCTTAAGTCATGTAGTTTCAATTATTCACCATGCTTAATATTTATGTTATCTTCCGCTGTATTGCTTATCCTTACTGAGCGTTTGAGCTAACACTTTTCTATGTTATATTTTTCCAAGGATTCAAAGAATTGTATTGTGATTGATATACAGGGTTAAGATAAGGGAATAATAGTGTTCATAAAGGATTATTTATGTTGTGTTGTATGTTATAAAGTGTAATGTAACATTCATGTATGTAATCTATTTTACAATACTGCTAAACCGATTGGTCCTTCAGGGCTTGATTCCTTGTAATCATGCCAATGTTATGTAATAATGCACCGACTCTGGGTAACTGCAGTCGGGGCGTTACATACATAAAATTCCAAAATGTATATTTATATTTTAATTATGATAATAGAAATATATAAGTAGGAGTAGAAAAAGGTCTTATAAATTATCATCAAACATTTAAGGATGGTGTCTCAACAACCTTTTTTTAGTTTCATCAAGTGAATCTATGTATATAGAAGGATCCAAAACCCATTTTGATTAACACCTCTATGTCCCCTAAGGAATATAAGATGTATATATACTTCCTAAAATAGTATTGGGATTTCATTGAATGGAACAACACAGAAATTACTAGTTTAGATCTATATGTGGATATCTATAATATGAATTTTGAAAAATTTCACCAGGGATTTTAGTAGAAAACTAGAAGAATTAACCCAACTCATGCTACAAAGTTAGAATCCAAAGTTGATAAGATCATAAAATCCAACTTTATTCAAGAAGTTCAATACCTAAAATGGATTTCTAATAATGTTACCATAAGGAAGAAGAATGGGAAAATATGTGTTTACATCAGTTTTAGGGATCTCAATCAGTATTTACACATGAATGAATTCCCAATACCATATAATTACTAATTGATATTGATGAAATTTTTCTATCCATATCATTTATGGAGGATTTCTCAAGTTATAAGAAAATCAATATTCCCCCATCAATGAGGATTCCATTAACTTTGAGGAACTACAAGGGGCATATTGATATGAAGTGATTCCCTTTGACTTATTGAATACTCGAGTTATATACCAATGAACCATTAACTATATCTCTAATAAAATTTAGGGTAAATTATAGAGTATCATGATAAATATGTAATGGTCAAGTCTCATCAGTGTCATGATCACCTTGCTGATCTTGAGGTAGTTTTCAACAAATTGTTTTAAGATAACTTAAAGATGAACCCCTTGTAATGTGATTATGGGGTAACATATAGAATATTTAATAGACTATTGGTACTCCATTATGATATTAATGTTGATCTTGATAATAGCAGATTGATCCTTAGTATGACACATCATTAAAATCTCATAGAACTAAGGGGAATCTAAGAGAATTTATCCGAGATCAAATGATTAGTTTAAAATATTACTTGTAAATGTTTTCTCATAAAATATTTTATGAATACAAAAGTCACATATCAGGTCAATGAATATTCTTATAAACCTTTCAATGATATAAATTATATATCTCCCATGCCCATTAGTGCTAATTCCACCAGTGGAAGGGAAACCTATCATCCTTTATGTGGCGACCCTAGAGAAAACGATCGGTGTACTCCTTCAAAAGAAAAATAATGAAATAAATGATAAAATTATATATTAACAAATTATAAAAATGTTGAATACTAAGGATCTATTCTCTGATAAAAATCTTCATGGTGTTGATTTTCACATTAGAGAAGCTATGGAAATACCAAAAGCATCATGGGGCATATTTTGTCTCTCATATATGACCAATCAGATATATCCTCAATCTATTAATTTTAAATAGGCATATATCATTATGAGTGTTCAGTATAAATTATTTTCACATCTAATTCATGCCTCAAAATTTTACCAATGGGTAGGCATTGGTAGATTTCCTCATAACACACACTGTCATAGAGAAGTCACTACTGAATACAATGCCCATTTTTAATGTTTTTTTCTATACAAGGAACTACTTATAGATGGTGGATGAAATTTAATTTCATTTCTGGGATCCTAGTATGAAAGAAGGCAAAAAAATTAAAGAAAAACATGGTTTGATTTGGGATTGTACTCCTATCCCAACCAAAGAAGTACGCCCATAATTCTTCTTACTAAGAGAAGGATTCACTTGCGATAAGGTAGAATAAAAATACCTCATTGTATAATTAGAATATTCCATGTAGATATCAATGAATATATTAAATATTAATAGTGATTCAGAGTTAATGATTACATAAATCAATGATGAATATTCCATTAAGAAGGGGAATTTGATTTTCTTGCTTGATTATATACAAGGGTTGGTGGCCAAATTATTCTCAGAGATGATGCTTCCTAACATCCCACATTCACAGATGTATCAAGTATATGTATTGACCAATGTATCCATAGTCCTAAAAGTTAAATACCATGATGATATGATCATTTTCATCACACACCTCAGGGTGGTCTCACCATTCATAGATACTGATATGGATGATATTACTATAGTTAATTCCATCACTGATCAAGTAAATCCCATATCCTTATTGACTGGTTCAATAATTGGAGGGATTAATCCAATAATATACTACTTAAAAAGTGGAATTGTCTTTTCATATTGATCCAAGAAAGAAAAAATCCAGTGGTGAGAAACAAACTATATCCATTAAAGGGACTAAATTTCTCAAAAAGTCCTTAATGGATACGACTTCAAAGAAACCACCCTTAGATTCATCGAAGGATGAGAAACCTTAACTATTATATTATAAGTCCATTTTATAATCTATGGTTCTCACCAAGAAGGATCTAAAATCATCTATCAAATTAAAGGAATTTGATAATTTTGGCTAATAATGATGTAATATTTCTTGTTAATTCCTGAAAAATGTCATGCTTTTCATATAAATGCTAATTTTATCCATCAATACCTAGAATTTATATGGAATATCACCTTTTAAATATATAAAACATTAATTACATGGTACAAAACACAACAACACACAATATCTTTTATGGTATCGTTTCTTGGAAATTATAAACATAATAGATGAATAACACAAACAATATTTTAATCCACTTGAATTACTTCTTCATAGGTTCATCCTTAGTTACTTTTAATTCATCTCATATCATGGGGAAATACATCAAAAGAATGGGGTGAGAATAAAGCCCAATAATAGAATAATCAAAGGATATATTTAATATGTGACAATGAGGCAAATAAATAATTCATGAGAATAAGAAAATGAGTTATAACATATATAATGATCACGAATCATTACATAGAAATGTTTATGAAACATAAAAAATGAGACATTCATAATCATATCATCCTGGATTATCACTAAGGTGTCATAAATAATAATTACCAAGGTTATTCACCAAGATATCAAAAAATATGTCATATATTGAGATTAATTATTTACCTATTGCATTGGTGTGAAAGCAGATAAAACCATTCATATGTATTAAATCATGTGAGCCACAAAGATCATAATAAAACATTTCATCAATAAACTATAGAAAGTAAATAATGGGTTTCTTATAGAATTGTAGATGCCGAAAAGTCCGTAATTCCCAACGGATGTTTCGAAATGAAAAAGCAAAGTCATATTCCGACCCGGAGACCTGGTCTGGAGGGCTCAGAAGTGTTGGACTAAATAAATGGAAATGCATGTGAAAAAATGTGGGCCGCGCAAAAGGGGTTTGGGATTCATGAAGGGATCCAGACATTGGCGTGCAATAATTGCGCTCCCATGACCGCATAGATAATGTTCCGCACCACCGTCTCTGGCGCGCAAAATTGCGCGCACTGCCTGGATTTCGCGACGCCGAAGGCCAATAAATAGAAGGAGACCCCTTCTATTTCGGGGTTGTGGAATTGGAACCGGCTCTTGTACACGAAATAGGACTTCCGCGACCCCAAGATGGCCTTCAGGAACTGATCCTTTTCACGCCTCCTCGCCCCAGGATCCGCCTTTGTGCACAATTCCACTGGCTTAAACAAAATCCCAAACCCTTTAGGGTTACTCCCTTGCGCGCAATTCCTTCTGTTGTACGCAAAATGGTCTAATTGCGCGTAATATCTTTCTATGGGTGTAGCCTTGCCTTTGGATGCAACCTTTTCCACTCACGCACAATTCACATCCCTTGGGCGCGATCCTGCTAATTGCACACAAATACTCTACAACGATTACGCGTCGTCCCGGTGTTTTGTACGCAAACCATTTCTTTGCGTGCAATCCCCTGGACCCCTCACCTTGATGCTCCCTCGGGTGCCTCCCTGTGTAGGCACCTGATGTCCTCCTTTTGTATGCCTTAGGCACACACATCGGGCATACACACCATGTGTTGTTTTCCTGTACGGCCTTCCAGGCTCTTATGAAGTAACCTCAAGTTCCCTTGGGTGGTTTTTCCCATTGCGTTGCTTTGCCTCATTCTTTTTTGCATAGGCATGCTAACAGCTATTGCTTCTTTTCATAGGCACACTAACGTGGACCCCTTGATGGTTCGTTCTGCGACCCCCTTCACTACGGCCTTGCCGAAGCCTTCCCTCCTACATGGGGTAGAGGGTGCCGGTTATATAAGTCCTAGGGGAGTAGAGAAAACCTGCCTCGTCCGAGCTACAGGAAGTTAAACTGCCAAGCACCTCATCCTCAATACATGGAGTTTAACTGTAATCTGGCCCCGTGCCTCGCACGTAGGGTCCCCCCGGCTCGGACATTCTTTACGCCCACTCATTTCCACAGGAGGGGAATATTCCTCACATGGAATGATATCCTCCCTCTCAGAGCAACGTTTGTTCACGGGGGAAGGGCATCGTCCTTGGTCTAAGCCCCTATCCCCTCTTGCAGAAGGTAGCACCCATGCACCTCCGTACTTCCCCACCACCAAGGCCAGCGGAGGGCCCGATAGGGAACGAGGTACTTCCTTTGTTTGGTCCCAAATCCCTCTCCCTCTGTGCTTTGTTTCACCTTAGGCCTCCATCCTGGAGTAAGTATCATCACCATGGTCTGCTCAATGCGTAATCCCCTCTTCGCTTCTCACAGACGCATCCTTTGCGATGTGATCGTCAGGTCCCTGGAACCTCTTGTTTCTCACACCGAGCATGACTCACGTGAGCTTAGAGTGAGAACTTACCATGACCCCACCTATAGCGAACTACGAGGAATTTGATCCATGCTAAGGCACAATATGTAGGAAACCTCCACGATGTTTAGGCCCACCACCCAGTTGTTCCGACATCTTCACATCGGTTCACCAACCACCATGGGCCGCTTCAGAGCGTAAGCCCCAAATTCCCCATCCCGCATGACATTAAACTATCCACCCGAACTACGTGGACTTTGATTCCTTGCCACGGGGATATGTAGGAATCCTCCACGAGGTTCAAGCCTACCACCCGGTTGTTCTGACCTCTTCACATCGGTTCACCAACCACCATGGGCCGCTTGATAGCATAAGTCCCAAATAACCCATCCCGCATGACGTTAAACTATCCACCCGAACTACGTGGACTTTTATTCCCTACCATGGGGATATGTAGGAAGCCTCCATGAGGTTCAAGCCCACCACCTAGTCATTCTGACCTCTTCACATTGGTTTTCCAACCATTGTGGGCCACCTCAGAGCGTGATCCCCATCCATCTATCATTGTAAGCTACTTTAGAGCGAAATCCCCATCCATCCGCTATTGTGGTCCATCTCAGAGAGTAATCCCCATCCATCCACCATCGTGGGCCATCTCAGAGTGTAAGCCCCATCCATCCTGAACTATGTGGACTTTGATCCATGCTAAGGCATGGTACGTAGGAAGCCTCCACGAGGTTCAAGACCAACACTTCATCACCCATCCTGATTCTTGCCCGGGCCACCACATCACGGTGGGATCATGCCACCTCATTCCACTCCACATCATCTGAGATGCTGCCCACATGCTGGCCCCAACATCGCCATTCCTTCAAGGGGTTCCTCAACCTAATATACTCTAGCAAGTGTTCTGATCAGTCTGATCCATCTCTACTAGATGTTAAACTTGCGGCATACCCCGTGTTAAACATGGGAAGCTGAGGAAAACCTCAGATACATTCCTATGGAATACAGTTCCCCGCGTTCGATGTGGGATTCCTTGGGCATCCGCGCCGTCGAGAAGCCCTATAATAAAGGATAGAAGATAGACATGCTAATCCACCAGCGTCAAGACATGCCAACGATGACACAGCGTGACCACTCTCCTAACCGAAGGTTGTTGCCCCGACCAGACCCCTTGGAGAATCTCGACGAAAGTAGTGTAATTAACTGGTGTCCATCAAGATATGGCACTGGGAGTGAGATTAATGAATATGTCTTAAATCTATGAGGGAGACCCAGACTAGGTGATGAGTTCTGAGGAGGAATCCATGGAAGGAAGAACTGACATCCCATCATCCCAGTTTCGATCAAGGAGAAGACGTACCTGAAGAAGGAACAGATGTTTCCCGCCATTGGAAAGTGGGAATACAGGACAACAAGCCTCATGTCCTCTACATGACGGATGCGTGCGCGCGCCCCAGTGAAAAGCATCAAAAATAGAAAATGGTAAACCCGATGTGAATCTATTATCCTTAATATGGAGACTGGTAGTGTTTGGGGTGTCAAAAGATTAGAATTAACCAGATCTGGGAACCTAGAACTAGGATGTGAAATCCGCCAGGGGTTGGGTCAGTCAGGATGTTGAGCACTCCGTTCTGCGATGTGGACAACGTGGATCCCTCTTACCAACCACAGAAGACAGAATGTCACTGGGTTACTGGTTGTTGATTTATTTTCCTATCAGTCTTAATGGGTTCATCTCCCTTCTTTCAGGAATCATATAGCTGCATCTGGAGATCGGTTGCCACATACCCATCGGAATAAGAGCATCATAAGTACCGACGCGGCTACCCTGCACGGTTCTGCCTCTTCCATAGCTGCTCTGACCGCTACGACTACTGGGAGCTCACACCCCCTCTCCCCATCAGAGATTATCCAATGAAGGGTGATCAAAGACCTTGTGCGTAGGTACGAGGAGGATGGGGTCTTCCCCACCAGGGACATGGCCCATTTGGACCTCGAGGAAGCTGTGCCTCGCCACCAACACCGACCCTGAGGGCCACGTAGGGAGTCACTGCTCCCCACCATGACATTCAACCGTTTTGGGAGCTTATCCCCGTAACGCCTTGACACCTCCCTCCCCTACGCCGACGAGGTAGGGGACGCCTGAGTCAGCCCAATCGAAGAACCGCTTCAAGGTTTCATGGCAAGGGCCCCCGCTAGGCAGCTTCGGCGCCACCGTCCGACTCCATGGGCCGAAGAGTATGCAATCCATGTGCCCGCACCACCAGCTCCGACCCACCTGACCCGACGCTAGTGTCGGGCACGAGCAATAGAGGATGCCCACCCCGGGGCATCAACGTCAGCAACCACTATGGCCCGAGCCACTACTGACTCTTTTCATCAAACACCCGAACACATTGGGCAGGGGAAGTTATATTCCCAATCCGGATCGAGGCCCCGACCGCCCCACGGGTAGGTTGGGTTGACTCTCCCGGTCGCTGACACATGCAATGAATGCTGCAGACCAATTCGTGGTAGTGCCATCCAACATGAATGCCTACTCTGTGCCACCGTTTTGGAAGGTATGGGTCTTCCCTGCTTCCAACCTCAGCCCGGAGGCTCACATGGAACCACCCTCGCTATAGGTAAGGGGCTCCCCCGCAGCAGCAACACTCTGGCTAGGGCTCCCTCCAGTGCTCACTACATCGGGTACGGGGTCACTTCCCCTACCGCAATCCATGAGTATGGGGCCATTGTATATCTGATCACTCACTCACACGGAGGTCCTCCCTATGTCCCTTTCGACATTTTCCATGGTGCTCCCCACAACCCGGCCTTCAATCCTCTCCACCCCAGCACTAGTGCGGCCAGAGGACTCCGTGACGGAAATCAGCCCTGCCCTAAAGAGCCACCCAGAGGCAGGAAGGCGAGACGTCATCGCCGTAAGAGAAATTCCTGGGAAGGAAAGATGGAGATCAGACCAATCTGTTTCTCAGCTTCTGAGGTGGAGTACGACTCAGTGATGGATCCCTCCACTTAGTCCTTTGAGTCAAGGGCTGGGATAGGGATGCAACGCGTCAGCCTCGTACTCCCCAAATGCGAGATCCATATGATCCCCGCCTCCCTCTGGAGGTACATTCAGGAGGACCCGGACTTGGCGTACCCCCATGGATCGAACTTTATGTCACCATCAGCCTCTCTAAAAGCACCTTCCACCTCGGCCAGAGACGACAGAGAGCTTTTTTGGGGGTTGACGGCGGAAGATCCGCGACATAGATCGCCCTCAACAAGCACCGACACTGTGGCAGGAGGCGCATTCGCCAGTCCATCATATCGTGACATGGTAGCTAGGACACTACAACCCTTGGAGGACGACCTAGGATTTGGCGGCCAATCGTCCTGCTCGCCATATTCTTCCCCGGCCAGCCCACCGGCCCAGCGGCCTGCCTCGACACCGTTGTCAGTTCCCCATCCATTCCCAGTTGATGAGTGGGGCATCAAGGGTCATATTCTGAACCTGAGTCAGGGAGCTTCTGGATGATCCTCATAGCTGGCCACTAACCCAAGAAGTTTTGGCCGATTGCAGGGTCGGATTTTGGTACACCAGAATTGCTCACCCCAGGAGAGTTTGAATGTTTCCACCAGACCCTCCGGGCGACTCACTCCCATCTTGGCCATCAGAAAGTGAATTATCCTGGGATCCAAGCACACCTCAAGGATGTCGGCGAGTAATGTTGTTGGGTCGACCTGGTCGTGCTCCCCATAGTCCGACACCCCGGGTCACATGGCCACCACAAGGCCCTCCAACAACAATGCATTCAGAGTTTTCAAGTACTCCGCAAAGTTATCGAGGAGGCCACCCCCCACACACATGTACGTGGATGGGGGCAGTACGCTGTCCTTCTCTTCAGTGTGATTCGCTGGCATCCTGACTCACTGGGTGGATCTGAGGAAAATCCCCCAAGGGAAGTGGCGGTCAACATGGATGATCTATCGGGAGAGGGGAACGATTTGGAACTTCTTTATGGGGACTCATCCCTTGAGGACAAGCCACTACTAGACCCTTCAGAAAGGATTACTTGTCAGTAGAGGGGACTCATATGGTCTCCCCGCACCCACTGAGGAATTAATACTGAGCCGGAATATCAGCAAGGGTAAGGAGCATGTTGGGGCTGTCAAGATCTCCGACCCATCCGCCTCAGTGCAGAAGGCGGAGGAATATCCCGAGAAGGCCACGATGTGCCAAAAGCTTGATGAGCAGAAGAGGTTGGTCGATGAGCTTATGGATAAACTCATTATAGAGCGGTGACCTGACTATGGTGATCCTAGGCTGGGGCAGCAGGTGCAGGAACAACTACCCCTTGGTGAGATTCTCCCAGGAAACCTCAATCATGCAGTGTTCACTGAAAGAGGAGAGACCGGGCCTCATGGCACAAGGGCGCAATATGTTTCGTCGAACCCTCCTGAGTGGCGCGACCACCCAACAGACCCTGCTCAGGTTCCTCCAGCCGCCCCAAGGGGCACTCCACCAGCCGCTCCATGAGATGATGAGTTTTTCTACTGTGTTGAAGAGCTCGACAATGCGCTTTTGGTTAGGGATCCCCGTCAGGACAGGAACCCGCATCCAGATGATCCAATGGTATCACTCATTTTTTGCTTAAAGGCTTTGGAAACTCGGCAGGTGGGAATCCCACCAGACAGAAAGCCGTTCCCATCATGGATGGATGATATGCCAGCAACTAAGAGATTTGGGAACCCCACTTTCTCCCCCTTTAACGGGGCATGAGACCCGCCGCAACACCTGTCCCACTTCAATTCAAGGTGTGGGCCTATGTTAGGGACTCCAGCACAACAGGAGGCCGCCAAGATCTGTTTCTTTATTCGGACACTGGAGGGGACGACGTTCATCTGGTACAGCCAGATCCCTATAGGATCTGTGACTAGATGGGAGGACCTTCGCAGGAAATTCCTCTACCAGTTCAGTTCCACAACCTGGAAGAAAAACATCACTGACCTCTTCAGGTGCAAGCAAAGGCCCGATGAGTGATTCGCGGACTTCATCGCCCGGTGGAAGGGGATCACATACTCCCTTGACATGCCACTAACTCAGGAGAAATTACTGACAATGTGCGTAGGGAATTTCAAGGTAGAGCTTGTTCCTTCTCTAATCACTCAGAATTACCCCAGAGGGTTCAGGGACTTCTCAGACAAGGCTCAGCACCTTGAAGAAGCCCTGCAACGGGCCAGTCAGGCACACCCGCTGCCTCCTGTCATCCCGACAAGGAGAGATTCTATAGCCGAGATCGCTGCTGTGGCCCAGATAGAGGCCCCCAGGTAGTTAGAATTGCTACCAATGAGGCCATCTCTGCAACCTCATAGGGGTACGGCCCCACAGGCACAGCTTCCAGCCCAGCAGCAACTGCCTCAAAATCATCAAGCGCCTCCGTGTAACACACCGCCACCGCCTAGGCAAGATAATCAGGTTCTGCCTCCTCGAAATGCTCCTCCGACCCCCCGTTAGAGTCAGCCACCTAGATCCCCCCTTCCGGATAGAATGAATCAGACCTACTCGTTTGACAAGGCTCAGGTCCCCGGTTACTTCCGCAGTGCCTTGGAGCAAAGAATTGTGCTGCTGCCTGGGTGCCGAAAGCCAGAAGAGGCACATCTCACTGATCACCCCAACTACTACCCTTATCACCGGATCCTAGGGCACACCATCAAGCGATGCTACCTGTTCAAGGAATGGATCCAAGACCATATTGAAAAAAATATAGTCAGGTTGGGCCCATTCCCGACACAACTAAAAGGTGTCTTTGTGAGATCAGATGACAGTAGTGATGAGGAAGGTGAATGACAGTAGGTTTACAACTGTGGGTCCCAGAAGTCTAACGATTGGATGACCCGTAAGATGGTCCCTCGCGCCCATGGAATCATCTGTGCATTCCTGAATCTTCCAGATCCCTCAGAAGCTGTGGTAACTACTTCGACATCGTCGTCTCAGCCAGCCTCTTCACAGAAGAGAAAATAGCGGCGACGCAAGAAGAAGCAACGCGCTCCACCACATCCGTAGTCGTCCCGCACTCTTGGTGACTTCATTCCCTTGAAGATGGCTATCCCTCCCAGAATCCACCAAATGGTGGATGATTCTTCAAGTGACAATTTGGGGTATGCTTCGGTTAACACCGTAGCATTGGTAAATCCCTATTTGACTCCCGATGATGGGGAACGTCGGGTAGAACTTCCTAATGTCCCCAGCCGTCGCCAGCATCATCCGAATCGTGGTTACATGAATCGTCGGGGCACTAAAATTGGGTCCTCCAGCTAGGCTGTGAACACTTCTGAGACTAGACAGTAGGCCCAGTGCAGAGCTCAGCACAAACGACCCCTTCATCTGGTGTCGACAGGTCCACCTCCACCGCTGTTTGTATTACTGGATCAGGAGGAACCCCATCGGCCGTGCCGTGACCAGATTCACCCTGCTACCATCCAACCCCAGCCTTCCAGTCCTCATCTGGCAGTCACTCTTCGAGCTTCGACTAGTGAACAACGAGATATGCCTAGTACCAGTCAGCCGCCAGTCCAGATGGCAGGGCCCGTCGTGCCTCCAATTGCATAGAAACCTCCTGTAAGCAGAGGCTCACGTTTGGTGCGGAAGTATGATGTTCTGAAGCACCTTGATGACATTTCATCAAGGATTTCTATCCTTGAGGTTCTTCTCCTATCATCCGAAATGCGTGAGGCGCTTGCCGAGGCCCAAAGAAGCCCCCTCCAATTCGATACAAAGGTAGCAGCTGCAGAAGCCTTGTAACAACCCAAAATTTTGAATAAATTGTGTTTCCTAATTTTGTGTGTTATTTTATTTTTATACTCAACAAAACTGTTTCATTGGATAACATGAGTATAATTAAAATGAGACTGTTGGGTTTTAACTGTTATATGGCCATTGGTCAATATGACCACTGGAAACTAAATGTTTTATTTTCTTTTGTCTCTAAATACAAGTGATCTTGGTTAATTAATATAGAAAGAAGATTTGATGGCCTCGCCCAGTAGTCTTGGACCGATCAAAGCCCATCTAACAGAACTTGGGAAGGAGGTAGCCCCACTGGGCTTTTCTCGGGACCAAGCCCAAGCCGAACTTCATCGTGTGAAGCTAGAATGGAATTTCCTTCGTGAGAAGTTCAAACTGATAGAAATTACTACACGTGCGATGTTGGCCGAGCCTCCCTTAGATTCTCTCACCTTAGCACACCTTACACTTAGGTCCTATGCTGGCGTGATAAGGGGCTATGTAAGGAGACTGTAACTGCCTTGTGTAATCCTTTGTTTTAAATAAAAATTTTGATTTCTTCTTATGATGATGTTTATGAATTTTCAAATGTTCGGATAAATATAGTATGCATATTTTTGGTGAATTTTAGAGAAAAGATATTCTAAAAAAATGTTTATGTAAACCTTAAATAATTAAAAATGTGTAATGATTTTCAAAAAATGGTCTTTTACAATTATGTTTAGTACGAAATTTAAAGTCTAATAAGATCAACTTAATTTTTGATGAATAGTAAATTATGAATAGTGATTTTATGCTTAGGATTAGTAATGTGACCAAATGGATTAGTAATCTCACTTAAATAAAGCATTAATATAATCTAGGCACCTTGATTAAGTAATGTGATTCAATAAAACGGTTGAATAATGTTTTCATAAATTATTAGTCAAGTATTAGTTTTTTCAAGTGAATAGTGTTTTTTAATTAAAAATTTAATTAAAAATATTTATAAAAATATTTTTATAAAATGGATTTCATTTTTGAACTCAGTGCATCGATATTATGTTAAGGTAATTTTTGGGGATTTTTCTGAAAAAAATGAATTTTCGATGAATAGTGTAAATACAGTTTTTAAGTTACAGCTGTTTAATGACATCATTAAATGATGTATTAAGTATGTAATAAATATGGTAGACTTATGAATAGTAAGATAAGGTATGAGGTGTACCAAGTGGCCAATACTATGAGCAAATACCATGGGCAAGGCCATGGTTTTGCCAAAACCACTAATGAGGTGTCCCTTGGCCATTAATGCCTTGTCCCCTCACTTTCCCTATAAATACCAAGCCATCCTCTCATCCATTCGACTCCCAACTCTCCTCCAACGAAGCTCTGGTCTCATTACCTCCCAAGGAGTCCTCCCAAGGTTCCCCAAAGCCCTCAAGGTCCCAACCTTTGTGTTTTAAGAGTTATGTTTTAAGGTAAGGGATCCTACCTCCCTCTTTCTTTTCAAGTAATCTTTTTATGTCATTTTTTATGCTCCATGATCTTATGTTGGAAGATGTTCTTTTATATTCATCCTACTGTCTTTTTCATGTTCATATGATGAGAGACCCCCTCTTTATCTCATTATTTCATTTTTATAATGTTAAGTGGCGCCGTTAGGCTGCCGAATTTTTAAGGGATTCTTTCACCGTTCTCAAGTTCTATTTTCATGTCAAGTATTTCAAGTTCCTTTTTATTATGATGGGGTATGATCTCTATATCTATCATACTGAACTCTTATTTTAATATGATGAGAGAACCTATTTTATCTCTTCAATTCAGAATTTTTATGTTTTAAGTGGCGCCGTTAGGCTGCCGAATTTTTAAGGGATTCTTTCACCCTTCTCAAGTTCTATTTTCATGTCAAGTATTTCAAGATACTTTTTATTTTGTTGGGGTAAGATCTATAAAACTGTCATAATGATCTCTTATGTTAATATGATGAGATACCCTATTCTATCTCTTCAATTCAGTATTTTGATGTTTTAAGTGGCGCCGTTGGGTTGCCGAATTTTTAAGGGATTCGTTCACCTTTCTCATTTTTCAAAGTTCTACTTTCATGTGAAGTATTTCAAGTTACTTTTTATTATGTTGGGGTATGATATCTTTATCTATCATACTGATATTTTATTTTCATATCATGAGAGACCCTATTTTATCTCGTCAATTCATTTTTTTTGAGGTTTAAGTGATGCAGTTAGGCTGCCGAATTTTCAGAAGAGAAATCTAATTTTTTTTCTTCCTTCCATGTTTTTCATTTCAAATGGTATGTCCTTCAAATTTCATTAAAATGTTCAAATATTCTTCATATTCGGTACCTCTACTTTTTATGGGTCATTTATGATTGTTTTACCCATCTCCCATATCTTTTCAATGTTTTCTAAAACCTTGAAACATAGCCGTTATGCTGCAGAATTTCCGTCTCAAAATGTATCTCTTTTTTTCTAAAGTTCTTTTATTTTATTAAGTGAATACTCAAATATCTCTCTTCTATAGGGGTATTCACATATATACCAAAATTTTTTATTTTAAATTCTGGTATTTACATACATGAGACCCACCTTCCTTTTATGTGGGTTTTAAAGTGACACAAAGATCATGTCTTTAAATCAGTTTTTTAAAACATTATGATTATGAAATGAAACCCATCCCTTTTATGCTATATGGGTTGTTTATGAAATGATTTATCATGATATATGTGTCTCACATGATAATAAATACATGTCAAGGGTGTGACCTGATAGATCTCTAATGCATTGGGTAAAGACTTAATCTCTAGAGATGACTATTTTTAACGACGCCTTGGTGAATAACCTTGGTAATTTTTAATGACTCCTTGGGGATGGACCTTGGTGAAACAGAAATGATTGTCAATATTAAATGTTGTAGCCACATCTTCAAGTTATGAAATATGTTATTTTTATTATGATATGCCTCATGATTTCTTTCTCATGCCTTAAAGTTCTTTTTCATGACATTGTTGATGTATCTCAAGTTCGCATGTTAAATGTTTCCCCTTGTTTCCCTTACTGGGCATTCTGCTCACCCTTTCTTTTGATGTGTGTACCTAGGTTTTGAGATGCAGTAATGAACCTTGGATGAACATAAGGAGAAGTCTTTCAAGTGTTCAAGAAGAATGTTTTATGTTTTCATGTTTTATGTTCCTGGTTTCCAAGACAGTAAACCTTAAAGATCCTCGGTTTTGTAAAATGTAATGAAAGATTATGTGATAATAAGGCGAGATTCCATAGTTGGTATCAAAGGATGGTTTAGTTATTTGTCAAAATTAGGATATGAAAACTTTAGTAATAACCCTATAGAAAAGTTTAAATATAGGAAATATTTTTGGTATTTTGGTGAGTATTGAGTAAGGGGTTTCCAAGCAAATACATCCTTGTCTGGATACGAGCAGGTAGAGGTGGCTCTGGCACAGATGTACATAGGGGTAAAACTCGAAAACATCACTTTGAGCTAGACTCGAACAGGAACTGGTACATGACAACGAGCCTTGCTGCACTCTTGGTTACGACACTCCTAGGGGATATGCTTTGCTAAATTCATAAGCTTAGTATGAACCATTATTAAAGGAACAAACATAAAATAAAATAAAGATTCAAATTAGAATATATGTACATGGATAACCTAGTTTGAGACCTAGGGGATCACAAGTTAGGATATACTTTTCTTCTACAAGTTATCCTTATATTCTTTAAGTTCCTTTTCATTATTATTGGCTAAGTATTTAAGCCACTAATTATACTTTCTTTTCTTAGTTAATGGTGGGAAATGAAAGAACATGTCCCAACAACCAATGTGACAGGAAATGCAATTATTTCCGCATTAATATGACAGAGATGATTAGGGGATTAAAAGATGATTATTATTTTCTAAGATGTTCACTATTTTGGGGACCCTATATGATCGAGGTAAATAGATTACTACAGTATTTTCATTGAGGAGTAAAGGTTGACATATATTTTGAAGAATCGATGAATTTAAGGTGGACTTATGGAAATGATTAACCTATCTTGGGTAAAATATGTTTAGGTTAGATACTTTTGTTATAAGATGTTAGGAGTGGTTGATGTTGTTTGGAGATGAACAATGATGTTTATTTTGGAAGACTATGTTATCAAATCCTTCTTGTAATTAGGTTTCAATATTAGTTTGGTTTATTTTGAGGAATTTTAAGAACAGTTATTTATGGGATGGTCTATGATGAACTTTGGGTAGTTTTGTGGAACTTTGAAGATTTAAAAATAGTTTCCCTTCCTATGGGATTCTTTCTTTTGGAAGAGTTGTTTTATCTTACTCTTTATATTTTTGGGATAATGTTTAAAGATAGAATAAATTGATAGTTAATCTTTTGTGGATTACGTGACTCTCAAGAAGATTATTCTTGTGTTTTGATGAGACCAAGTGTTTTGGAATTCTCATCGTTTAAAGAAAAGATTAGTTTTGGTAGAAACTTATTAAGGGATGAAACTCTACTTTAAGGTAGGTATATTTAATTATGTTTTTGTTCTATATAGTAAATGGATTCCTCAAAATTATGAAAAGGAATGTGAAACAAAAACTTTGTTGGTTTATGTTTCCTACTAGGTAATCAAAGACCGTTTACACATATCATAAGTTTGTGATTTTCTTGTTCTTAACTTTCTCCTAATCATGTTTTCTATCACACTCCCTTAGAATGTGACCCTTTTTTTCCCTCCATGTCCATGTTTTACTACATGGGATCTTAGTATGGGTTAACTCGGGTTACCTTTTTACTTCCCTTTATTTATTTTGAAGTAATAGTCTTACTGACTCCTTTTCTGGTGTGAGACTTTCAATGAAATTTCAAAACCCAACTTTAAAAATTGCAAGGATGCAATTTATTAAGGGGGGAATATTGTAATGACCCAAAATTTTGAATAAATCTTGTTTCCTAATTTTGTGTGTTATTTTATTTTTAAACTCAAAAAACTGTTTCATTGGATAACATGACTATAATTAAAATGAGACTATTGGGTTTTGACTGTTATATGCCCATTGTTCAATATGACAGCTGGAAACTAAACATTTCATTTTCTTTTGTCTTTAAATACAAGTGATCTTGGTTAATTAATATAGAAAGAAGATTTGATGGCCTCACCCATTAGTCTTGGACCAATCGAAGCCCATCTAACAGAACTTGGGAAGGAGGTAGCCCCACTGGGCTTTGCTCTGGATCAAACCCAAGCTGAACTTCATCGTGTGAAGCTAGAATGGAATCTCCTTCACAAGAAGTTAAAACTAATAGAAATTACTACATGTGCGATGTTGGCCGAGCCTCCCTCAGATTCTCTCACCTTAGCACACCTTAAACTTTGGTCCTATGCTGGTGTGATAAGGGGCTATGTAATGAGACCGTAACTGCCTTGTGTAATCCTTTATTTTAAATAAAATTTTTTATTTCTTCTTATGATGAAGTTTATGAATTTTCAAATGTCCAGATAAATATAGTATGTATATTTTTGGTGAATTTTAGAGAAAGTATATTTTAAATAAATGTTTATGTAAACCTTAAATAATTAAAAATGTGTAATGATTTTCAAAAAATAGTCATCTACAATTATGTTCAGTACGAAATTTAAAGTCTAATAAGGTCAACATAATTTTTGATGAATAATAAATTATGAATAGTGATTTTATTCTTAGGATTAGTAATGTGACCAAATGGATTAGTAATCTCACATAAATAAAGCATTAATATAATCTTATGCACCTTGATTAAGTAATGTGATTCAATAAAATGGTTAAATAATAGTTTCATAAATTATTAGTCAGGTATTAGTTTTTTCAGGTGAATAGTGTTTTTTAATTAAAAATTTAATTAAAAATATTTAGAAAATTATTTTTATAAAATGGATTTAATTTTTGAACTCAAAGCATCGATATTATGTTAAGGTAAGTTTTGGGTATTTTTCTGAAAAAAATGAATTTTTGATGAATAGTGAAAATACAGTTTTTAAGTTACGGGTGTTTAATGACATCATTAAATGATGTATTAAGTATTTAATCAATGTGGTAGACTTATTAATTGTAAGATAAGGTATGATGTGTCCCAAGTGGCCAATACTATGAGCAAATACCATGGGCAAGGCCATGGTTTTTCCAAAACCACTAATGAGGTGTCCCTTGGCCATTAATGCCATGTCCCCTCACTTTCCCTATAAATACCAAGCCATCCTCTCATCCATTCGACTCCAAACTCTCCCCCAACGAAGATCTGGACTCATTACCTCCCAAGGAGTCCTCCCAAGGTTCCCCCAAGCCCTCAAGGTCCCAACCTTTGAGTTTTAAGATTTACGTTTTAAGGTAAGGGATAATACCTCTCTCTTTCTTTTCAAGTAATCTCTTTTATGTCATTTTTTTATGCTCCATGATCTTATGTTATAGGATGTTCTTTTATATTAATCCTACTATCTTTTTTATGTTCATATGATGAGATACCCCCTCTTTTTCTCATCATTTCATTTTTATAATGTTAAGTGGCACCGTTAGGCTGCCGAATTTTTAAGGTATTCTTTTACCCTTCTCAAGTTCTATTTTCATGTCAAGTATTTGAAGTTCCTTTTTATTATGTTGGGTTATGATATAAATATCTATCATACTGAAATCTTATGTTAATATGATTAGATACCCTATTTTATCTCTTCAATTCAGTATTTTGAAGTTTTATGTGGCGTCGCTAGGATGCCAAATTTTTAAGGGATTCTTTCACCCTTCTCAAGTTCTATTTTCATGTCAAGTATTTCAAGTTCTTTTTTATTTTGTTGGGGTATGATCTCTAAAACTATCATACTTATCTATTATGTTCATATTATGAGATACCCTATTTGATCTCTTCAATTTAGTGTTTTAAAGTTTTAAGTGGAGCCGTTAGGCTGCCGAATATTTAAGGGATTCGTTCACTTTTCTCATTTTTCAAAGTTCTACTTTCATGTGAAGTCTTTCAAGTTCATTTTTATTATGTTGTGGTATGATATATATATCTATCATACTGATATTTTATGTTCATATTATGAGAGACCATATTTTATCTCTTCAATTCATTTTTTTGAAGTTTAAGTGACGTCGTTAGGCTGCCGAATTTTCATAAGAGAAATCTAATTTTTTTCTTCCTTCAATGTTTTTCATTTCAAATGGTATGTCCTTCAAATTTCATTACCATGATCATATATTCTCCATATTCGGTACATCTACTATTTTATGGGTCATTTATGATTGTTTGACCTATGTCCCCTCTCTTTTCAATGTTTTCTAAAACCCCGAAACATAGTCGTTATGCTACAGAATTTCCATCTCAAAATGTCTCTCTCTTTTTATAAAGTTTTTTTATTTTATTAAGTGAATACTCAAATATCTCTCTTCTATAAGGGTATTCACATATATACGAAAATGTTCTATTTTAAATTCTGGTATTTACATACATGAGACCCACCTTCATTTTCTGTGGGTTTTAAAGTGACACAAAGATCATGTCTTTAAAGCAGTTTTTTAAAACGTTATGATTATGAAATGGAACCCATCCCTTTTATGCTATATGGGTTGTTTATGAAATGATTTATGATGATATATGTGGATCACATGATAATAAATACATGTCAATGGTTCACCCTGATAGAGCTCCAATGCATTGGGTAAAGACTTAATCTCTAGAGATGACTATTTTTAACGACGCCTTGGTGAATAACCTTGGTAATTTTTAATGACACCTTGGGGATGGACCTTGGTGAAACAGAAATGATTGTCAATATTAAATGTTATAGCCACATATTCATGTTATTAAATAAATTATTTTTATTATGATATGCCTCATTATTTCTTTCTCATTCCTTAAAGTTCTTTTTCATGACATTGTTGATGTATCTCAAGTTCACATGTTAAATGTTTCCCCTTGTTTCCCTTACTGGGCCTTCTACTCACCCTATCTTTTGATGTATTTCCCCAGGTTATGAGATTCATAAATGAACCCAGGATGAACATAATGAGAAGCCTTTCAAGTGTTTAAGAAGAATGTTTTATGTTTCCATGTTTTAAGTTCCTGGTCTCCAAGACACTAAACAATAAAGATCCTTGGTTTTGTAAAATGTAATGAAAGATTATGTGATAAAAAGGCGGGATGCCATAAGACTTCCATGCCGATGCAATTGAGAACACCGAATTCCAAGTAGTTATCTCATTCTCCGATGAATATTAAGACCCTCCCATACAGGGGAACATTCGCCCGTTGTACATCATTGGCCAGTTCAATGGCGTGGAAGTCCACCGCTGTCTTGTTGACATGGGTTCTGGTATTAACCTAATCCAGAATCAGACACTGTGGAAGCTGGATTTGTCAGAGGATGATTTAACTCCCTTCAACAATAGAATCCATGGATACGACAGGACCAAGCAAACCCCGGTTAGCAAGATCTTCTTGAATACCTGGTTCGGTGACCTAATTGTCATCACCAAATTAATGGTTGTCTCCTAGGACACTGCATACAACACATTGATGGGCAGTCCATGGCTCCACCTTCACGCAACAGTCCCCTCATCATATCACCAATGCCTCAAATACTCACTTAATGGTCGAGTGAGCATGCTCCAAGGGGATGTATCTCCTTTTTCCTCTTGTGAAGCTTGTTATCAGGATGCTGACTATTACAAGAGCAAGGATAAACAAGTACAAACAAGTGAAGTTGATCCCATCGCCGCTACAACCGACCCTTGGGCAGGTTTGAATGACGCTTATGTCTTCCCAATCCATCGGTTGGAGGCCACGACCCCCGACATGGGGCAATGCTTTGTCGTTTCGGGTACAAGAGGAAGGCATATTCCCAGGTCCAAGCGACGGCGAAAAATCACCTCATACTCCTACATCGACCAGGATCAGGTGATCCCGGAACCTCCTAACCCTATACAGTATCGGGACATCAGGATCATGGGAACGGCAGTACATCATACATTTCTCTTCCGCCGAGCTGGAATCAACCGTCTCTGGCTGACACGCCACTACTGCTTTGATGTCATCAAACACGGCCCCATGGGCCAATGACCAGATGAGATTGGATCGACGACCTTCATCACAATGGTCTCAGGGGTGCATGAATCTTCTGATGTGATGACCACTGCCGCTCAAGCCGATACTGGCCTCCCATCAGAGTCTGGTGGCTCAGAAGCAACTCCCCCCGTAGCAGATCCCTCCACGAGTGGAGAAGGGGATCTAGAGGATGCTCCCACCGCTTTTAAGGAAGGCGTCTCCACAACGGTTGATGAGTTGGTACAGGTGAACCTCGGTAGCAAGGCGGTCCTGAGACCCACATTGGTCAGTGCCACCATGCCCCCCGAGGAGTAGCAGTGGTATGTGGAATTCCTCAAACAACACAATGATGTGTTCGCTTGGAGTTAAGAAGAGATGCCAGGACTAGATCCTCAGGTGGCTATTCACCACCTTGGTCTCCCGGAAAACCATCGTGGGTTCAAGAAGCCTCCTAGAAATATTCACCCTTCTCATGGTGCCACGGTCGAGGCCGAGGTTGATAATCTCATCAAATCCAACATCGTTAAGGAAGTCCAGTACCCCAAGTGTCTAGCCAACATCATGCTAGTTAGGAAGAAGAATGGACACATCAGGGTCTGTATCGACTTCCGTGATCTCAATCTCTACTGTTCGAAGGATGATTTTACCCTTCCAGTGATAGAGTTGTTGATTGATTCCATGGACGAGTTCCAGGCCCTCTCCTTCATTGATGGGTATTCTGGGTACATCCAAATCCGGATCGCCCCCGAGGACGAGGAGTACACTGCCTTCAGGGCACCCCAATGTACTTTCTATTATCAGGTTTTTCCCTTCATCCTGAAGAATGCAGGTGCCACCTATCAGCGGTCCATGCATCACATATTCAAGCCGATTCTGGGAACATTGGTGGAATGCTACGTGGATGATCTGGTGGTCAAATCTCACCAGTTCTAGGACCATCTTAAGGATCTTGAGAAAGTGTTCGGCATCCTCCGTTCCCGCCACCTAAAGATGAACCCGTTGAAGTGTGATTTTGGGGTCCCCTCCA
Source organism: Viscum album (assembly GCA_963277665.1). Taxonomy (NCBI): domain Eukaryota; kingdom Viridiplantae; phylum Streptophyta; class Magnoliopsida; order Santalales; family Viscaceae; genus Viscum; species Viscum album. The sequence continues at coordinate 642,109,729 of OY728155.1, read as the reverse complement.
GAAAGTTCTTTGGATTTGTTGTCAGGTACCGAGGAATTGATATTGACCTAGAGAAGATCAAGGACATCAGTTAGATGCCTCCCCCGAGAAATATTCGGGAGCTCCGAGGTTTCCAAGGCCACTTACCATACATACGACGATTCATTTCCAATCTGGTTGGAAGTGTAAGCACTTTTTCTTTCTCATGAAGAAAGGTGCCACCTACGAATGGGATGAAGAGTGTCAGACCGCCTTCGAGGAAATCATGTAGTTTCTACTCCAACCTCTGGTCTTGATGCCACCCATCTCTGGGAAGCCTCTGGTCCTTTACGTGACTTCCCTAGAACGGTTCCTCGACGCACTTCTCACCCAGAAGAACAACGAGGGAACATAGAACAACCTCTACTACCTCACCCGCATGCTCCTCGATACGGAAATCAGATATTCTCCCATCGAGAAGAGCTGTCTGGCGCTCGTATTTTCCGTAAAAAAAATTGCGGCACTATTTGAAGCACCACAAGGTACAGCTGGTCTCTCGGGTAGACCCGCTGAAGTACATCCTGAACCGACCTATGTTGACTGGCTGACTAGCACGGTAGTAGGTGATCCTCCAGAAGTTCGACACCAGGTTTGTGCCTCAGAAGGCTATCAAAGGAAAGGCCTTGGAAAAATTTCTATCTGCCCACCCAACCTCCACGGATCAACTGCTGGACCTAGGTTTTCTTGATGAGGCAATCATCTTAGTGGATCATGACGTCCCATGTTGCCAGATGCACTTTGATGGTGCCTCCTGAAGACCCACCGGTAGGAGACTCAACAACCCTAGGCTCAACAGAGTGGGCCTGGGTATTGTCTCCATCACCCCGGAGAAATCCATTTTGCCATAATCATTCCTGTTGTCAGAGGGCTACACGAACAACGAGATAGAGTATCATGCCCTAATTACTGGTCTCGAGCTGGCCCTCAAGATCGACGTGCCCCATCTGCATGTGAAAGGGGACTTCGAGCTGGTTATCAAGTAGGTCAATGGTTACTATGTCGTCAGGAAACCAAAGCTCGTGTCATTACTGGAGTGCACCCTCCATCTAATGGACCAGTTCCCTTCTCTTCCAAAGGTCATTCACATCCCTTGGTCATAGAACGGTCGAGCAGATTCTTTTCCTGGCCTGGCTGCATCGCTTGCAGAGCCTGAACAGGACGACCTGATTATCCACGTGGCGCACTGGAGAGTCATTTCTCCCATTACCCCGGAGGATGATCGCGGCCCATGGGTAAACCATCTTTCCACTGGTTCCCCCATGTCAGGAGCCCTGGGTGCTTCAGATGCGGTGATCAAAATATTTTCTAATTGGAGGACACCCTTGGTTGAAAACCTCCAATATGGTAATCTCCCCTCAGACCAGGCCAAGCGCGAACGAATCTGACGCCGCATGCTACAGTTTAACCTTCAGAGTGGTCCTAGCCTTGAGCATATCCTTTATAAGTGCAGATTTGATGGTGTTCTCCTCTGTTGCCTTCAAGGAGTCGAGATTCCACAGGTCATGCAGGAGGTTCATGCTTGTTCCTATGGCGCCCATCAGGCCGGGTCAAATTTGTCTCACTAGATACAGAGAATGGGATACTTATGGCCCTCTATGATCCATGACTGCATCGAGTTATCCAAGAGCTTCCATGCATTCCAATTTCATGATAACTTTGTGCATCGGCCACCAGAGCCTCTCCACACTACCATGTATTCTTGGCCCTTTGCAGTCTGGGGGTTGGATGTCATAGGACCTTGCCCACTGGCAACGGCTTGGCAATGCGAGTTCATTCTGACCGCTAAAGATTTCTTTTCCAAGTGGGCGGAGGCAATTCCGCTCAAGGAAGTCAAATCCCATTCTATCAACGACTTCGTGAGTTCCAACATCATCTATTTGTTTGGAGTACCTCACGCTATCCTCACTGATAACATCATCAACTTCCGAGCAGCAGAGCTGAAGAAACTATATGCCAAGTACAACATTCTCTCTAACCATACCTCCCTCTATCATGCGTAGGAAAATGGATAGATCTAGGCGTTTAACAAAACCCTCTCTAACATTCTGCAAAATATGGTTGGTCAGAACAAGAAGAGTAGTCCGGATAAGCTCCCCAACACCCTCTGGGCTTATCGGATGACGACTCGTAATTCCACCCAGGTGACCCCGTACTCCCTGGTGTACGGAACTAAGGCCGTCTTGCCCATCGAGATTCAGTTTCCCTCATTGTGCACAGTGGTCTATGACCAAAAAGCACTGGACAGTGTTGCCGAAATCCGTCTAGCTGAATTGGAAGCGTTGGACGAGAATAGGCTTCGTGATTTGCACAACCTGGAAAGGAATCAGAGTAGGATGGATCGAGATTTCAAAAAGAAGGTTCTCCTCTGCTCCTTACTACAAGGATATTTGGTGTTGGCCCTCAGGGCGCCAATGATCCCTGGCATGAAACCACCCAACTTGGAGTCCAAATGGGATGGACCTTTCATTGTTCATAAGGTATACCCCCAATGGAGCATACTCCATGGTGACCATGGATGGTGAGCATATAACTCCTCCAACCAATTCCACATTCCTCAAGAAATACTTCTCTTGAGCCTTACGGTCCTGCACGACCTTAAACTGCATGATCCCACATGACCCTAAACTGCCTCTGGTCCTGCATGACCTTAAACTGCACGTTCGTCCCGCAAGACGTTAAACTGTAAGCCGGTCAGGCCTCCTTGACCGAGGCCCAACCTTGGGACCCCGACCCAGGCTCTCTCCTGTGGGATTGCACGGTGTGGTGTGGGATTATGTCCTCATTCATGTCGGGTTAGTCATCGCACTGTATACCGCCCTTATTTGAGGTGTCCTCCTCCTCTTCCCGTCCTCACTGCAAGACGTTAAATTGCAAGCTGGTCAGGCCAGCCTGACTGAGGCCCAACCTTGGGCCCCCAGCCCAGGCTCTCTCCTGTGGAATTGCACGGGGGGGGGGGGGGGGGTTTGGGACTATGTATTTATTCATGTTGGGTTACTCACCGTGCCAAACACATTCTCGGATGAAATGCCTCTCGTTGTCCTACATGACTTTAAACTATTCGTCTAGAACTATATGTGGATTAATTCCCATCCTTATGGGATACGTAGGACCGCTTGAACACCTAGATTTCAGGTTCATCCCCATATCTTAAGAGATCCCACGATCTCTCGGTCACCTAGGTCTCTTGGCCAGTCCCTCTCCACGAGGGGGATATATAGGTGTGGTACAGGGTTTTTGGCACCATGCCCCCTTCTCCCGGGAATCCTCCATCTTTTGGCCACTCTCAAACTAATCCCTTTGACCCTTTTCAGTGGTCCTCTAATGTGTTCAAAGTACTTTGATCTAGGACCTGGAGTGTTAGATTAAACATCGGCAAGTTCCGTCCACTTTTCAAGCTTCGTGATCCCCTCCATTCGGGCCCCCATTATCTTTCACACCCAGAGGGACCCCCAAGAATGGCCTAGATACAACGCATATGGGATATCCTACCGTTATGGGACAACACCCCCTAGGGTTTTAGACAGAAAATTGATACAAATCCCACGTTATGAACATGGTCAACGATTGATGTTCATTTGTTTGTCCCCATTTTAGGCTAACACGACAGGATGATGTGTTGCGAACATGGTCAACAGTATTCCTCCGCCGTCATGACGACTCTTTCAGGCCCTAAATATTGGTTGCATGATTCACATTATGTTCCACCCCATTGTGTCAAGGTGTAATCTCGATACTCTTTTCACTAACCCTCAGTGAACATCCACACGTCAGACAAACAAAGCTGCATTACGACATCTCTCAGGGCTCCCGCGATCCAAGCGCTAAGGTTATGGGCTTGGGTCTTCTCTAAGGGCCATGCACAGCTTGACCCTCATCCCCACAGGAAATGAGTGGTCGCCCATACATTGTGTTTCGGGCCCAGCTCAGTTGGAGGCTAGTGTCTCCTGCCCCCTTGATTTTTAAAACCCTCGCCAACCCCTTGGCCCGAGGCTCTTCTCTCGGAATGGCACACGGTGATGGTATGGGATTATGTCCTCATCCACATCGGGTATGATTTATTTCATCCTGTGCATTCTCTCGGGTCCAAGCCATATGACCTTAAACTGTGATGATTGGTCCTACCACAAGACCATAAGCTGTGATGATATCGTCCTGGCCACATGACAAAAAACGACAATTCATTATGATGACCTCTCCATAAAGGGAATCACGTTGGGTATTGGTCATTTACCATTCCATTTTTCAACACCTTACGACTTGATTATTGTGGCGATGCCAGGAATTTCTAACCTAGGTCAGTCACTCCACAAATAAAAAACCACTCACCTTCAAGTAAAAACAAGATACATCAAATTCCGCTTCTTTTGATGTGAGGGCTAGACCCACACACCCCTTTCATCCTTGGCACAGGTACCTTCCCGTGCCGTGCCACCTTCCAGAACTACTTATAGATTGATTCACATACTCATGGGATACGTAGGAAGGCCCAGACCTTTTGTCTTTGGGTCCAGCTTCAGGTCTGTTAATTCATCATTTTTGTCACGCCTTTAGGACCTTGACTATGGGACCACGTGGCATGGTATGGGAATATGTTCTCATTCATGTTGGGTATGCAATAGCCACACCACGTGCACCCTGTTATAAGAATTAGCCCTCCTGTTTCCTATCCTGCACGACATTAAAAGTTCCCTCACCAGAGAGGTCGTGTCTAAAAGTAGGGAGGATCTGTGAATAGATTAATACGTCTGCCTAATGTGCCTCCACCACGGTGTTGTAATTTTGGGAGTGTTGGATTCTGTTTAAACAAACCACCACTTCACATTCCACGCTTTTCATTCCCCATTATTCAGATATTCATCCTCTTTCACATTTGATGGGACCCCCTAACAGTATGGATGCTTGACCCATGGTCCTCTTGCTGTCCTGGACCAATGTTCTGGAAGACTGGTCATGTTTTATGGGGCCCCCTAATAGTATGGATGCTCAACCTATGGTCCTCCTACTGTACTAGGCCAACATTCCGGAAGACTCATTGAAAATATTTGTGTTGGGCCCCGTGATGCGAACATGTTCAGCGGTTAGCCATCATTTGTTGTCCCCATTTCAGGCTAGTACGATATGGATGCTGCGTTTTCGCCACAGTTAACAGCTATCCTCCATCATCACGCCTCTCCCATAGTGTTCAGAATTTGGGTAACGTGATTCACATTTTTCATCTCCCTGTGTTCAAATTGATTTCAATTCCCTTGGCATTTCCCCGTTCATGCGCTAGATCACATTGAGAAGACGATACATCAATCGGGTCAGAGGATCTGTTCCTTTGGATGGGCCTCCATCTTCTCCTCAGAAATCCAGGCTCGATTTCGGATGCCTGAAGCTTGGTTGACACCCCACGGTCGAATGAAATGATAATACGATCATCCTTTGTTTCTCACATTGGGTACAAACAACATGAGATTTGGTATGAATTGTTATTTATTTTGGGATTATGGACGAGCATGTTAAACCAAAGGTACAAATAAATGGATTTGTCCATACATTGGAAGCAAAAGTTCATGAGCTGACCAAAACAGCCCCCCCTAAGGGTCATCTTCTTGAAGATATCTTTCCAACGCCGCTACCCTTTGGATGGTGGCCTCCAGGAATGCTTCCCGCTCCCTGAAGACTCTCTCTTCATCAGCAGCTGTAGAGCACAGTTCGCCAATCCTAGCTTGTGCCTGCGCCCGTTCAGTTTGAAGCATGATCATCTGGTGACTCGCATCCGTCATTTTTTCTTGGGCGTCCGCAAGATGGGCCGTCAATTTATCCACGAGCTCAGAGCATGTTTCAATGAAGGCCTCTTTCTCTGTCGACTGCACTTCGAGGCATCAGACTTCCTGCTCCACCCTCAGGAATGCTCGGGTGATCACCGATTCTTTCCACAACTGGGCAATGTCGGTGTGCCGGCTGCTCTCAAGTATCTTTTCAGCCATGTAATCACTGACCGTCAGATGGAGGAATTGAGCGTCAGCCCCTTCGACACATAGGAAACGCAGCCATGTCTGGATCGATCCCATCTGACTCAGCCAATCCGTCTGAGGCTGTTTGAGAAAACGTTGGATGCACTTCCACCCTTTGTGCCATGTCATCCGGCTCTCCTCAGCCACTTTCGAATCTGAATCATCTATTTCATCATAATCAGAAGGCTGATATATAGGGAACATATCCAGCAGGTCAGTTCTAGGATCTGCCTTAGGGATTCCTTCCGGAGTAATAGGATCCTTGACATCCGGGAGACCTTCCTCTCTTTCCCTGACAGCGGTGGTGCCTTTGTCAGCTTCCGGACTCACTCAAATTTCAGCACCACTGATTTCTGCCGCCCCCTTCCCAAAAATTTTCTGGTCCGACTCAGTTTGGTAGGTATGTTCTAGAGGAGTCGGTACATCCTCCGCTAATTCACTCGCAGACGGCCCGGGCTCAGCAGCCCGATGAGCCTCCAACGCCTAGATCACTGTATAGGGAGCATCTTGATTAGTGGAGTTCTATGACAGTAAGCACCAGTAGCGAAGCAAGGGACTTATAGGAACCCATAGCATCGGCCTCCAGTGTTATGACTGCTACAGGAGATGTCATGGTAGGAGACTCCTCAGCGCTTGTCAGTTCAATAATGGGCGTCGAAGCCCCACCCTGTCCCATCGGCACCTCATCTTCTTCCTCTATTGGGAACTCCTAATCAGTGCCTATATGCTCCTGAATGAGATATAGAAATGGATTAGAAATTGCAGAAGAGAATGGATAAAGAAGGGGGATAAATAAGGATAGAGACAGACCTCGAGCAGCTCGGTTATGTCTATGCTGGAGCCGATGATCTCACCACTCTCCTGCAGGCTCCCTTGGTGGGACCCTCCCTGAGATCCTTCGTCTTCTCCTGTCCCCTCCTCTCCCTCTGAATCATCACCACTATCATCGTCCTACAATGGAATCTGTTCAGGATCATTCCCCTAACTGAGCATCGCTTTCACTAAGAGAGGTTTCTCCGCACGCCGACCCCGTCAGCACACATACATGTCCATGGCTGTCAGGTAGGAAAGACGTCGATGAAATTTTACTTAGTCGGTAACTCGAATGACCCCGAACTCTGGAATCTGGATCCCATCCTGCATTATCTTTTTCCAAAGGGCTTCAACACTCATCGATTTCCATAGGGTCATCTAGGCCGACCACAATGCCGGGAAGATTGCATCATGGGAAGGTTCCAGCAGGTATCTTATCTGCTTTCCGGGAAGTTCCCTACCCGCCCCATGTGACCCTCCCCTGGGAAACGAGGTCGCAGAAACACCATCTGATGTCCTCGCTGATTAGTTCACGGCCTGCGCAGGCCTCGCTGCCTGGCGTGCCCCTGGTCCCCCCTTCTAGAGGCACCTTTCCTGCTCTCTGATCGCCCGGGTTCCACATGGGTAGTCTCGAGTTGCCGAACTCACTTGCACAAATTCCCCTCATGGTATGCTATAGCCCAATGTTCGGCATACTCGGTTGATAGGCCAGTGTCGGCCCTGGTGGGAGGAAGGGTAATGACGTCGCCATAGCCATAAGTGGTGAAAATCATCCACATCTGGCGAAGGACGCAAGGATTCCTCTCCTTTCAGACATCCGTGAATACCTTCTTCGGCATTCGCTGGAGGCGCCCGAACTGCCTGGTGAATCGGGACGACACATAAGGCTCGTAGATGATCTTCCCATCAATTCGAGCCACAAGAACCCTACCTCGGATGCTCTGGAAGTATTCCTGCTACTCCAGCGAGCCTTGCCAGTTGCCTATCATTTGGACGATCGGGGAGGGGAATGGGCTGAAGTTGAAGTTGGCATGGTTAAGAATTCTGATCCTTACTCCCTCATTGAGCGTCATCGGCACAACCCCGAAAAATTTCAATAGAGATGGTCACAGGTCATTTCCCGGAGGACGAAAAACGTTCAAGAAAGTGTATCCGCCAAGATGAGCCGCCACCCAGCTGTGGAAGATCAGGAAGGGGCCACACACCCTCCAACGTGACCCCCCTCTTGAGATGCGTCCCAGAATGGCGTACAAACTAGCCAGCACGAGGACCCCCAGATTAAACCTTTTTTTGGCAGACATGGTGCCCGCCATCACCAGGGTCGCTGGATGGACGCCCTTCCTTGCGCCCCGTACAGGCAAGATCCACCCGCTCAGGAAGGTGGTGAGGAACCCAACATATTGAACATTCGGGGTCCCAGACCTCATTAATGTGATAGCCCCATGATTGGTGTCGCCCCGCCTCCCGGATCCTCCAGTATGATCCATCCTTGCTCCTCTAAGCTGTGGTTGGACACCGTTTTCCCCGTCCCGACATCTTGATCGCTGGATTCTTCTCCAGGAACAGGCTGAACCATTCCTTGTAAGAGATGTCCTTTAGAAAGTCTTTGACCTCCAGCCTCTCTTTTTCCAGCTCCAGCAGGTGCCACGTCAGCATGGGGGTCCGTGATCTTTCCTCCTAGGTGTTCATTGGGTGAAGGAACTCTTCATATTGATAGCCCTTCTGTGGGATACCTTCGATGCAGTGGATGTCCTAGAGACTGATACCAACTTCCCCATGGTGAATATGGAATGTGTTGGTATCAGGGGACCACCAGGTGAATAGCTCCGGCCCGAGCTCAGGTTGACGGTAGAAGTGGAACTGCGACGTCCACACCACCTCGAACAAACCAATGCGCCATAGCTCGACCTTGAATTGGTCGCACGTATGGAGAACCCAGTACGCCCAGGCCCACTCACTAGTGAAGTTGCCTTCGGACCACAAATCCCAATCTTGCATCTAGCCCTTAGTATCTTCCATGATGCTCTGACCGAACGTGCTTGCGTAGAGGGATGGGGAACTCTCCACAATGAGATCACCCCTAGAAATGGTTATGTTCCTTGGGTTAAAGACATATACATCCATGTGCCTGGTCTCTCTGGCAGGACGACAATTGTTGGTGATATTGTATCGGGGAAGGTCACCCTCCCGGGTCACCCATGATCGCAGTGTATCAACCTCGAAGCCCGGCAGCCGAACCTCCTCCAGAATGACGAAGTTCCATAGAAAAAGGTTATTGGACAAAGGATACCCCTTCTTGGTGGGGGTTAGAAGGTTGAACAAAGTATGGTTGTTGGAAACAACCACCCTGGCGCCATAAACCTCCTCATTCGCCCCCATTTCAGCTCTATGAGCGGCGACATCCCCCTCATCGACTTGGTTTCTATCCATATTCTTCAAACCAAGTGTATCGAGAGTGTTGCACAGAATCTGGATGTGTCACACAAAATTCAGAAGATGGGCGCGAAATCGGAGAAGTCGGCGCAGAAAATCCCGGGTTTGCGTGTAAATAGAGCTAAAACTCGGAGGAATTACGCACTGCCAAAGAGGGTTTTATGCGCAGGCGCAGTAGAAATTTCGCGCATGAGAGCTCTAAGCCTATCGCACAAGAAATCTTGGGTACAGATTAGGGGACCCATGGCCCCTTTTATAGGCAATGCTAGGGATCCACACCGCGTGCAAGGCCGATTCCGCGCCAACTGGCATTTTGCATGCTGTAACATTTTTAGTGCGCTGGGGGCCCATGAAACCCAACAATTTGATGTTTCGGTGTTTCCCTCAGAATCCAATCGTTGCGACCCCTCGCCGATCCAATTCCGAGGGGGCAATTATAGATGCTGAAAAGTTTGTAATTCCCAAAGAAAGTTTCGATATGACAAAGCGAAGTCATATTCGGACCCGGAGACCCAGTCCAGAGGGACCTGAAGTGTTGCGTTAAATAAAGGGGAATGCGCACGAAAAAATATGGGCCACGCAAAAGGGGTCCGGGATTCGTGAAGGGATCCCGGCGCAGGTGCACAATAATTGGGCGCCCACGCCCGCGCGACTAACGTTCCGCACCGCCATCTCTGGCGCAAAAAATATCCACGCGCCGCCTAGATTCCGTGACGCTGAAGGCCTATAAATAGAAGGAGACCCCTTCCATTTCGGGGTTGCGAAATTTGAAAATGATCTCGTGCGCGAAATAGGACTTCCGCGAGCACAAGATGGACTTCAGGTACTGATCCTTTTCACGCCTCCTCACCCTGGGATCCACCTTTACACGCAATCCCACTAGCTTTAATAGAATCCCAAACCCTTCAGGTTTCATCCCTTGTGTGCAATTCCTTCAGTTGAGCGCAAAACGGTCTAATTGCACGTAATCCCATTCATTGGGTGCTGACTTGCCTTTGGGTGTGGCCTTTTCCACTCGCGCGCAATTCAAATTCCTTGGGCGTGATCCTGGTAATCGTGCGCAAATACTCTTCCCCGATTACGCGCTATCCCAGGGGTTTTGCGCGCAAACCATTTCTTTGTGCGCAATCCTCGGGACCCCTCACCTTGATGCTCCCAGGCTTCCTCCCTGTGTAGGAACCCGATGTCCTCTTTTTGTATGCCCCAAGCACACACATCGAGCATACACACCATGTTCTGTTTTCCCGTACGGCCTTCCAGGCTCGTACGAAGTAACCTAAAGGTCCCTTGGGCGGTTTTCCCTTTGAGTTGCTTTGAATCATGCTTCTTCATATAGGAACGCTAACGGCTATTGTTTCTTCACATAACCACGCTAACATGGACCCCTCGATGGTTCGTTCTGCGACCCCCTTCAGTACGTCCTTGCTGATGCCTTCCCTCCCATAAGGGGTAGAGGGTGCCAGTTATGTAAGTCCTAGGGGCGCGGAGAAAACCCGCCTCGTCCGAGCTGTAGGAGGTTAAACTAACAAGAACCTCATCCTCAACACATGACATTAAACTGTGATCCAGCCCCGTACCTCGCATGCAGGGTCCCCCCAACCCAGACATTCTTTACGCCGACTCGTCTCCATGGGATTGGAATCTTCCTCACATGGAATGATATCCTACCTCTCAGAGAAACGTTTGACCATGGGGAAAGGCCAACCTCCATGGTGTAAGCCCATATTCCCTCTTACGGAAGGTATCACCCATGCACCTACGTACTTCCCCACCACAAAGGCCAGCGGATGGCGCGATAGGGAACAAGACACTTCCTTTTTTCGGTCCCAAATCCCTCTCCCTCTGTGGTTTGTCGCACCTCGGGCCTCCATCCTGGAGTAAGTCCCAGCAACATTGGTCGCTCAACGCGTAAGCACCTATTCCCTTATCACGGACGAATCCTTTGCGATGTGATCTTAAGGTCTATGCAACCTCTTGTTTCTCACACCGAGCATGACTCACGTGAGCTTAGAGTGAGAGCCGACCCTGAACCCCACCTATAGAGAACTACGATGACTTTGATCCGTGCTAAGGCACAGTACGCAGGAAGCCTCTACGAGGTTGAAGACCACCACCCGGTTGTTCCAAACTCTTCACGTCGGTTCACCAACCTCCATGGTCTGCCTTTGAGCGTAATCCCCAAATTCCTCATCCCTCATGACGTTAAACTATCCACCCGAAATACGTGGACTTTGATTCCCTGCCACGGGGATACGTAGGAAGCCTCCACAAGGTTCAAGCCCACCACCCAGTTGTTCTGACCTCTTCACGTCAGTTCACCAACCACCATGGGCCGCCTCAGAGCGTAAGCCCCAAATGCCCCATCCTGCATGACGTTAAACTGTCCACCCGAACTACGTGGACTTTCATTCCCTGCCACGGGGATACGTATGAAGCCTCCACGAGGTTCAGCCCAACACCCGGTTGTTCCGACCTCTTCACGTCGGTTCACTAATCACTATGGGCCGCCTTAGAGCGTAAGCCCCATCTATCCATCACTATGGGCTGCCTCAGAGCGCAATCCCCATCCATCCACTATTGTGGGTCGTCTCAGAGCGTAAGCCCCATCCATCCACCATCGTGGGCCGTCTCAGAGCGTAATCCCCATCCATCCTGAACTACGTGGACTTTGATCTGTGCTAAGGCATGGTACGTAGGAAGCCTCCACGAGGTTCAAGACCAACACTTCATCACCAATCCTGATTATTTCCTGGGCCGCCACATTTCGGTGGGATCATGCCACCTCATTACACTCCACAGCATCTGGAAAGACGCCCACATGCTGGCCCCAACATCGTCGTTCCCTCCATGGGTTTCCTCAACCCGATCCACTCTAGCGAGTGTTCTGATTAGTCTGATCCGTGTTCGCTAGACGTTAAACCCATGGCATACCCCATGTTAAACATGTGTAATGACCTGAATCCAGAGCCCTTCCACTGGTGCCCCATACCTGGTTTTCCACATGACCTCAAGTGCGTTTCCCCAAACGCCAGAGGCTGCCAACTAGTAGCGAGGGCCTTGGTGAGTCAGTGGGGAAACTATGCCCTCATTTGGTAAAATATTCAGCAGAAGAATAAGCATAAACAAAAAGCGGAAGCAGTAAATAGCATGCGACAACTGAACTGAAAATAAAAGCAATGTCTGATATAATAATGATACAGAATTGTACGTGTATCTATGAAAAGCAGTAAGAAAAACAACGTGATGAAATACAACTGAAACCAAAGTACTCAATGTAAACAACAACCCCAACGACATCGCAGGCCAAGGCCCGGTCCCATGCTCTCCAGCTTCGACTAGCAATCAAGTACCCGAGGTAGAAGGGCCACCATCCCTACCAATACCTACAACCATATAATCTGTTTGGGCCAAAAAACAGGACCCAAACAGGGTGTGAGACTAATCCCAGTAGGCAACCACCATAAGATTTGTGCCCTACTGTTAGTGAGTGATTTAGAAAAAGTAAAGGTAAATAAGTGCAGTAAACAATTCTACCAATTACCATTCACATTCATTTAATTTCACAACCAGGGAAAACCAACAATTTTTTCTATTCCACGATAAGCAAGTAACACAATAGGTATCTAAAAAGACTACCTAACACAAGTAGTACAAAAACCAAGATTGTTCTTTGGCTTGGTGGACTCGTCACAACCAACCATCAAGAAAACACACACTGACTCTCTGGGTGGCTAAAACCAGCAGACCCCTATAGTCCAGTCAACAAACAAGGCACAAACACTCTGGAAAGCTCTTACGTCAATTCCCCTATGGATTGAAACGATAGCTACAGACTCTCTGAGGAAGCACTTACGTCTAATTCCTCTTGTGGTCTCGATGCGTGGGTAAACTAAGAACAATCTTGGAAATCTCAAAGTCATATTCCCGTAGGTCCTGTGTACGAAACTAAAACCAACAAACCCTCTAGGGAAGCACTTAATTGTCTATTCCCACTTTGATCTCCCGCACCAGGTCCTCACAGCCTTGAGCAGTCCAGTCATGCGTAATCAAATGTTAGCAACCCTAAGTAAGTTAAACAAATACTTGTCTAATATCTACAAATGAATCCACAAGCATATAAACAGCAGGAAATATATGCAATCAAGTCAACATGCATACTAGCAATGTGAAAAAAGGGTTGCCTCGTAGGCAAACCATGCCAAATGGAAATCAACAGCCAAAACAAGGGAAACACCCGTGGGGTGATCCTCAAACATGATAACAATCAATTTTTAATCATCTAATAACCTCAAGAATACAAGCAATCTAAGGCAGATAACAAACAAAATCAAAACCCTAACCCGAGATACCCGATACATGGGTATCTGGCACTTTTTCACCCAAAACTCAAAGAATGTCAACGTAGGGAAACAAACCACCTACCTCGATCCTCGGAGATCGATATACTCGAACCTCGGCCCGTGAATCATCCTAGATTGGAGTAGATCTGAAAAAACTTCTAAAATGCTCAACCTCAGATAACTCACACGAGAGGAAGAATCAGGAAATGAGGATAAAGAAGAACCAATAACTCACCGTTGCGATTCTTCTGCAACCGACAGAGTTTGATTCGGAAAACCGGTGACAGATCGGTGGCTCGGGGAAGAAACGGCCTCCTTGGATGTTCTGGACAGAATTAGGCAGAGAAGAAGATGTTTCCCATCATTAGGCGTGACCCTGGGTCAGTTAATGAAATAAAAAAAGTACACTACATGTAATCTTAAAGTACACGGTGTGTAGTTTGTTTTTTCGTACTCCGCCAAAATCGGCCTCCACATCACCACTACACACCATGTGTGTGGCTTGGTCTCGGCCAACACACGGCTTCAAGTGGCCGAGGAGTACACAGCGTGTACTCATAAAGTACACTGCGTGTACTCTGAAAATTTACAGATTCTCCATTTTTTCTTTAAAAAGACCGTAAAAGAGATTTGTACCTGAAACTGAAGCTCCGGGTTCTTACGAACTTCCCCCTTTAAAGAAATTCGTCCCTGAATTTTCCTAGCAAGGTGTAGAAGAAGAAAACTTGAACAACTCTGGCCACTGTGATGGCATATCCACCTCCCTATCCCAAGTCTCGTCCTGTCTATGGTCGTGCTTCCATAGCACCCGTACCAGAGGAACAAACCAGCCACGAAGTACTTTTTCACTACGATCAACAATCCTGATAGGATGCTCCTCGAAAGATGCATCCTGCTCCAACTCAACCTCCTCGGGGTTCAAAACATGAGATGGGTATGAGAAATACCGTCGAAGCTGAGAAAGATGAAAGACATCGTGCATAGCCTGGTATCTCTAAGGTAACTGCAACCTGTAAGCAACTAGCCCGACTCTCTCCAGAACCTCAAACGGCTCGACATATCTCGGTGAAATCTTACCCTGTCTCTGAATCCTCTTTTTTCCCATCCTTGGTGTGACATGTAGGAAAACCTGATCCCCAACCTCAAACTCCAGAGGTCATCTCCGTTGATCCGCATAAGACTTCTGCCGAGACTGTGCTATTGCCATCCTCTTCCGAATCAACTCTATCTGTTATGAGGTCTGTTGAACAAGACGAGGTCCCAGCAAAGCTGCCTCTCTTACCTCTAGCCAACATAAAGGTGATCGGAATGGCCTACCGTACAAAGCCTCATAAGGTTCCATCTGAATAGTCACCTGAAAACTATTGTTGTAGGCGAACTCCACCAGAGGAATATGCTTCTCCCAAGAACCGCTAAAGCCTAGAATGCAAGCTCGGAGAATATATTCAAGCACCTGGATTGTACACTCAGACTGTCCATCAGTCTGGGGATGGTATGCTGTACTCAAAAGTACCTATGTACCCAACACCCTCTGTAGCCCCTGCCAGAAGTGCGAAGTAAAACGCGCATACCTGTCTGAAACAATGGAGTGTGGAACTCCATGCAGACATACAATCTCTCAGATGTACAACCGTCCCACATCATCAACACAGAAGGTCTTCTTGATTGGAAAGATGTGTGCAACCTTCATGAGCATGTCCACTACAACGCAAACCGCCTTATTTCCTCGATGCGATCTCGGTAAACCTGTCATGAAGTCCATCCTGACATCGTTCCATTTCCACTCAGGAATGGGTAACTACTGCAAAAGCCCTACTGGTCGTTGATGCTCTGCCTTCACCTATTGACAGGTGGCACACCTCATAACAAAACCAGCCACATCCTTCTTGATACCTGGCCACCAATACTGGCGGTGCAAGTCTCGGTACATTTTTGGGACACCAGGATGAATTGCCCAAGCTGAATCATGAAACTCCCACATCATCTCCTCACGTATGTCCTCTGAAACCCATACGCGGCCATGAAAACATAGAACCTCGTCATCGCCCACTATCCACCCCAGAGTAGGGTCTCTATCTGACACACCCTCCCATAGGACTAGACCTTCAGGGTCTGATAGCTTCCTCATTCGAACTTGATCAAAAAGGGTAGAGGTAATAGCTAAAAAAGAAACAACCGTCTGACCCTGTCTGTTGTGCACCTCCAAATGCATCTCAGAGAATAGAGCCATGAGCTACCACTCACCACTAGCCTCCTGAACTGCCTGCAACTGAGTCCTCCTGGTCAATGCGTCTTCCACATCATTGCTTTTCCTAGGGGTATAAGCAAGCTCGAAGTTGAAATATTATAGGTACTTGACCCACCTACACTGTCTCAGATTCGAGTCACGCTGCGTAAAGATATACTTGAGGCTCTTGTGGTCAGTATATACCACAAAATGATCTCCCATGAGATAGTGCCTCCAACAACGAAAAGCGTGAACAACAACAGCCAACTCTGAGTCGTGCGTAGGATAGTTCTTCTCATGTGGCATCAAGTGTCGAGATCCGTACGCGAAAACACGATCTTCCTGCATAAGCACTTCTCCAAGATCGATGCCAGATGAATCACAGAAAACTATATAACTCTTTCCCGGCTCTGGAAGAACTAGAATCGGTGCTGAATTCAATATCCCCTTCAGCTACTAGAAGGATGAGTCACAGGATTCTGACAAAAAAAACTTCACCCCCTTCTTAGTCAAGCCCGTCAATGGTGCTGATAGGCGTGAAAAGTCCTGTATAAACCGCATGTAGTAACCAGCCAGCCCCAAGAAACTACGTACCTCGAAGACATTCTTCGGCTGCTCCCAGGTGAAAACTGCTCTCACCTTCTCTGGGTCTACTGATACTCCTGTCTCTGAGATGACATGACCAGGGAAGTGAATCTCATCCATCAAAAAGTGGAACTTTGAGAGTTTATCATAAATCCGATGCTCCCTCAGTTCACTCAAAACAATCTCAAGATGGGTTGCATGGTTGTGTTGAGTGTGAGAGTACACCAAGATATCGTCCATGAAGACCATGAAGAAGGAATCCAAGTAAGGATAGAACACTCAGTTCATCAGTTCCATGAAAACTATTGGCGCGTTCGTAAGGCCGAACAGCATAACCGTATACTCGTACAGGCCATACCTGCTCTTGAAGGCTATCAGGGGTATATCTGAAGGCCTAACGCACAACTGATGATAGCCGGATCTCAAGTCGATCTTCGAGAACACCCTAAATCCTCGAAGCTGATCAAAAAGATCATCAATCCTCGGCAAGGGATATTGGTTTTTGACCGTCAACTGGTTCAACTTTCGATAATCCACGCAAAACTGTAAGGTACCATCCGCCTTCTTCACAAAAAACACAGGTGAGCCCTATGGGGAAGTACTGGGTCAGATGAAACCCTTATCCTACAACTCCTCCAACTGCTTCTTGAGCTTATGCAACTCAGGTGTAGACATCTGATAAGGAGGAATGGACACCGGTTCTACTCCTGGCATGAGTTTAATCGAGAAGTCTACCTCACGCTCTGAAGGAAAACCTGAAAAGTCTTTTGAAAAGACATCTTGAAAGCGATGAACCACTGGAGGAAAATCTAACTGCGAAGTCCCCTGGTCATCTAGATAAATACTAACAATCTGGGCCATGACTCCTCTTAGCCCGTGATGCTCGAGTCCGGCTCGACTCACCAGAACATCCCACTCACCCTTATGATGGAAATATTCACCCTCTAGTGATACAAAACCCACCCTGCGGTGATAGCAATCAACGACTTCCTGGAAGGGAACCAACTAGTCCATACTGAGAATGACATCAAAGCCTGTCATCTCTAGGACATAGAGGTCCCATAGGAAATGATACCCTGCAACCTCAAGAGGGAACTCCTTGCGCTAGCGTATGCTAGATGTCCTCGTTCCCAAGGGCGTGTCGAGAGTCAACATGTCAGCAGATGAAAAGACACAGAGCTCCAGAATTTCCATCACAACAACAGAGATAAAGTTATGTGAAGCACCAGTATCGAAAAGGGCTGAAAATAAAATTGAGGCTACTAAGATCATACCTCGAACTGTGGAAGGTCCAAGATCCTACTCCCGATGGATCTGCTCTATTACAAACGTCTTGCCAGTACCGCGGCCCTGTGTTGCATCCTGATATCCCTGAGTTGGTCCCCCTTGAGCCTGACTACTGCATCTATGACCTCTACCTTGGCCTGAATGACCCAAAGAAATCCAGCCCCTAGTCTGCTGTGGGACTGGTAATCCTACTCCTGAACGAGCGGTAGAAACAGAGCCTCCTTCACTAGCCGCTGGAAGAAGAACGCTGCAAAAACGCTGCAGATGACCCATCTTACCGCAAGCTCAGCACTCCACTGGATCTCTCGAGCACTAAGGTTTCTTATTCCCGCTCTTTCTGCACTGCTAGCACACCACCGGGTTGCCAGAAGGAAGATCCTGTCTACCAGAAGATATACCTCCCTTCCTCGAGTCACCTTGAGTAGAATCTCAGTGGCGCTTCCTACTGTCAGTATGAAATGAATCAGCCGTGGATGTTGAACCGCCCTGGTCAACAGCTCCAGTCTCCCTCAAATTTCTTTCGGTGATCAGCGCCTTGTTGACTATCAGAGTAAAATAATTCAACTAGAAAATGATCACCTGTGATCTGATCTCTGGTTTGAGGCCTTCCTCAAACTTCCTCGCCAAAAACAGCTCGTCATTTCCTAGAACGGGAGTGAAACGCTATAACTCAGTGAAGCGAGAGGAATAATTCATAACCGAAAGAGTACCCTGCTATAGGTTCATGAACTCCCTGGCCCTTCCATCCCTCAGAGTTGCTGGATAGATGTAGTCGTAGAATGTATGCTGGAATTCGTCCCAAGTTATAGTCCGCTGGCACCCTGCCTGTGAGACTACATCCCACCATCTCTTGGCAGAATCTCGCAGCATGTAAGTCGCGAGCTTCACCCATCTGTCTTGGTGTGTCTCCAAATTCTCGAAGATGGAAAGCATGGTTTCTAGCCATGACTCTACAACCTGAGGTCCTCCATCCCCTGTGAAAGTGGGAGGATGATGCTTCTGGGAGACTCGCGTCAGCTCTTCCATAGACGGGGTAGGATGCTGAGTTCCCTGGAAGGTCTTTATGAACCTCATGAAACCCTCTCTGAATTGAGTGTCCACACCAATGTCCGGAATCACTATAGGTTCCATATCCGGAACAATCGGTAGAACTACTGGTAGTCCCTGGTCTACCGTATCAGGCGTACGGTCACTTCCTAGTTCCTAGCGTGCAATGGGAGGACGTCTTGGTGCCATAACCCTAAAAGGTCAAAAGCACACTCTAGATTTAGGATTAACAAGGACAGAAAACACAAGAGTACAAAACGGGAACAGGATAGAGAAACACTTAAATTTGAAAAACAAGACTACACGACATGTATTTAAGATACACGACATGTTTGTTAAATCCATTTACATGGTGTGAAATTCTGCCACCATTGGTCATGTAATGTTCCAGACTACACGACATGTTGTCCCCAAAACACGGCGTGTACTTGGACTCCACTCCCCTGTCCGAGTCTCTTTGCACGGCTAACCTACAAGGTCCTCCAAAATCTAGACTACATGGTGTGTGCACTAAGGACACGACGTGTACAAGCCAGGCTTCGGCGGCCCGTGTAACAGGTTACATGACTGGCCACACAGATAACCCCTACACGGCGTGTTCCGAATGAACACAGCATGTATAAAGATGGATAACACCGACCCGTGTTATTCGTGACATGGACGGATACCCAGAAGAAACCTACACGACGTGTTCTTATAACACACGACGTGTACTAGACAGGCTCGGAGACCCGTGGAGAAGGTTACATGGCCGGCTACACGGCGTGTTCCGAACAAAAATGGCGTGTATAAGGATCGATAACACCGACCCGTGTTGTTCGTGACATGACCGGGTACCCAAAAGAAACCTACACAACATGTTCTTATAACACACGGCGTGTACTACATGAGTTTCCCCGACCCGTGTTGTTAGTGACACGGCCGAGTACAAGGTTGACTACTAAACGATGTGTACTTATGGTACACGACGTGTCCCCAAAGATTTTCCGAAACCCCGTGTTTTTTTTACACAGATAGTAACACAATTTAAAAACTACACGGCGTGTATGAATAATGTACACGCTGTGTATTTTGGGTTTTTCCGGACAGTAGCTCTGAAAATGCTCTGAATGCCAGAAACACTGAATAAAACAACCAGCTATGTGCCAAATTCCAATCTGTGGGGGACCACACTCCCCACGAATCAACGCTTGGCATCATAACAATGCATACAAAAATTAAACATCATAACAAACAATGATCCACCAAATTCTGATCCTTGAGGGCCCATAACACCTCCAAGACCAGATCTTGGCGCCCATGCTAAACAGGCTGTAAAAGAAGTAATACTCTATCAGCACAACAAGTATTTCTATCACAACAGCTACCACAATGGAATGCATAATATATCATGACATCTATCACAACAACATTCAATTATAATTCACCCTAGATGGCATGGTAAAATGCATGACAAGTGATTTCCTACCCAGTGCCAACATGATGCATAAGATGGCACACCCTCATCTCATCGGGTTGAAACCAAATAGAACCGCAATCATATAAACTGTAACAACAAAAAACATGTGCATCACCCAACGATGAAATATAATAAATAGTAACTCTTGAAAAAACTGAAAATTGCAATTACGAGGTAATATAGCTTTTCCATGTACACGGGTTAATTACTCCCAGGCATGGTTAAGTACTAACTACCCAATTTTTTCTATCCCTGGCTATTTTTGAAAAACAGTAAGCAATAGTAAAGAAAGAAAACTCCCCTAATACCACTTTGTAACGACTAGAATTCGGAGCCCTTCCTCTGGTGCCCCGTACCCAGTTCGCCACATGACCTCAAGTGTGTTTCCCCAAATGCCAGAGGCTGCCGAATAGCAGTGAGGGCCTTGGTGAGTCAGTGGGTAAACTATGCCCTCATTTGGTAAAGTATGCAGCAGAAGAATAAGCATAAACAAAAAGTGGAAGCAGTAAATAGCATGCAACAACTGAACTAAAAGTAAAAGAAATGTCTGATATAATAATGATGCAGAATGGTACGTGTATCTATGAAAAGAAGTAAGCAAAACAACGTGCTAAAATACAACTGAAACCAAAGTACTAAATGTAAACAACAACCCCAGTAACATCGTGGGCCAAGGCATGGTCCCATGATCTCCAGCTCTGACTAGCAATCAAGTACCTGAGGTAGAAGGGCCACTATCCCTACCTATACCTACAACCATATAATCTATTTGTGCCAAAAAGAAAGACCCAAATAGGGTGTGAGACTAATCCCAGTAGGTAACCACCACAAGATTTGTTCCCTACTGTCAGTGAGTGATATAGAAAAAGTAAAGGTAAATAAGTGCAGTAAACAATTCTACCAATTACCATTCACATTCATTTAATTTCACAACCAGGGAAGACCAACAGTGTTTTTTATTCCACAATAAGCAAGTAACACAACAGGTATCTAAAAAGGCTACCTAACACAAGTAGTACAAAACCCAAGATTGCTCTTTGGATTGGTGGACTTGTCACAACCAACCATCAAGAAAACACACACTGACTCTCTGGGTGGGTAAAACCAGCAGACCCCTCTAGTCCAGTCAACAAACAAGGCACATACACTATGGGAAGCTCTTACGTCAATTCCCCTATGGTCTTGCAATGATAGCTAAAAACTCTCTGAGGAATCACTTACATCTAATTCCTCCTATGGTCTCGATGCGTGGGTAATCTAAGAACACCCTTGGGAAGCACAAAGTCCTATTCCCGTAGGTCCTGCGTACGAAACTAAAACCAACCGACCCTCTAGGGAAGCACTTAATCGTCTATTCCCTCTTTGATCTCCCGCACCAGGTTCTCACTGCCCTGAGCAGTCCAGTCGTGTGTAATCGACTATTAGCAGCCCTAAGTAAGTTAAAAAACTACTTGGATAAAAGCGACAAATGCATACACAAGCATATAAATAGTAGGCAATACATGAAATCAAGTCAACAAGCATACTATCAATGTGCAAAATGGGTTGCCTCGTAGGAAAACCATGCCAAATGGAAATCAACAGCCAAAACAAGGGAAACACCCGTGGGGTGATCCTAAAACATGCTAACAAGTAATTTTTAATCATCTAATAACCTCAAGCATAAAAGAAATCTAAGGAAGATAACAAACATGATCAAAACCCTAACCCAAGATACCCGATACATGGGTATCCGACACTTTTTCACCCAAAACTCAAAGAACTTCAACGTAGGGCAACAAACCACCTACCTCGATCCTTGGAGATTGATATACTTGAACATCGGCCTCTGAATCAGCCTAGAATGGAGTAGATCTGCAAAAACGTCTAAAACACTCAACCTCAGATAACTCACTTGAGAGGAATAATCGGGAAACGAGGATAAATAAGAACCAAGAACTCACCACTGCGATTATTCTGCAACCGACGGAGTTTTATTTAGACAAATAGTGAAGGATCGGTGGCTCAGAGAAGAAATGGACTCCTCAGATGTTCTGGATGGAATCAGGCGGAGAAGAAGATGTTCCCGTCATTAGGCGCAACCCCAGGTCGATTAATGAAATAAAAAAAGCACACGACATGTACTCTTAATGTGCACAGCGTGAAGTGGGTTTTTCCGTACTCCGCCAAAATTGGCCTCCACGTCACCCCTACACACTGTGTGTGTGGCCCGGTCTCGGAAAACACATGACTTCGAGTGGCCGAAGTCTACCTCATTTGTATTCTTTATTTATTTCTTTTGAAATGGTTTTGAACTCTCTTGATGTGTAGGCCTAGTTGGCACCTTTGAATGTTTTCTTAAATTGAGGGTGCCTCCATGTATACTCTCTATTATAAGGGGAGTTAACATGGATGGTGTTAGGAGATGGTCCTTATAAATAATAGTGGAATTATGTGTAATCATGATTGCTTAATCACCTCCCATATTTTCTATAGCCATGGGATCTTAGGATTCATAGTGGCAGTCAAGAGATAGTTTCTATTTAGTCTTGATTAGATGGACTAGATCACCATGGTAGGGAAATGCCATGTTGGTTGGGCCACTAGTGATTCTAGTTGAGAGAAATCAGGTTGGTTAATGACTATGGATCACATCGATAGGATGACAGATGGATTCTGAACTGAGAACATCTAGGGTATCATCACTTGGTGTCTAGTTACATTCCATGATAACTTTTTACATTTTATTATACTTTCCTATGTTTTCTAGAATTTTTATAAAGTGACACCTTTTCTCGATATTACATTTTAAAATTCTTGTTTTAGTATTGGTTATATTTTAATGTAATTTATTGAAATTACTTTTCATGTTTTGGTAACTACTTTGGAAATGCAATGGTATGTTTTTTTCTTAAAAAGGGAAACATGTTACTTTTTTTATTGAAAATTACGGGGAACCTCATTATTGTATGTCATATTTTTAAAATAGAATGACATGGTTTTCTTTTTGAGGGAAAGTTATAGGGTGTGGTTCTCTTTTAGAATCCCTACTAAGCATCTTGGTTCTCATGCCTACACTATATTTTCCAGTTTCAGGTTCCTCTAGTTTGGGATCTCTCTTGGAGCGAGCAAGGTTTTGTGATTAGTGGTGAAAATTGAGGTCGCATGGATAAATTTTTATTCGTTTTGTTTTATTTATTTTCCATTGCAAGTTTTGATTTTATTTTTGATCTTGTTTATTTATTATTCTATCATTTATGATCTAAATAGTTCCCAACTCATTTTTATCTTATGTCTAACACTAGTTAAAATCCTGGCAGGATCGGGAATGACTCTCAGGCCTTGTCTTGGGCTAACTCAGGTGACCAATTCGGGGCTAACCCAGGCTGATTCCTGACAGTGGAGCCTCCAGTGGGACCTACATCCTAGATGAAACTTATTTAAGGAATGTTCATGGCCCTACAAAGTAAACCAAAGATATTCCAGGTGGGAAGACAACTCGAGGGATATTAGTCTCAACTAGGCTATCTATATTTCACCATTTTTTTGTTTACCATCACACCAAACTCATCCTTGAACTAGTCAATCAATGGTGTTCTGAGAATGAAACCGTTCATTTTATTAATGGGTAAGTCATCACCAACCTGTTGGATATCTACAAAATTAGGGGTATACACATATTGGGTGACGTGAATGACGAGTTTCTCTCTCCCCATTGTGTTTTAGATGATATCAAAATAACTCTTTCCTTAGAGAGGTACTTTCTAATACTAGTTAAAGGGGAGATGAGGAATGAAGTTTTCCCATCACTCAATATTCCTTTCAGTACATAGATTAAAACATTTCTTCTTCCTCATGTTTTTAGGCCCAAAGAAAAGTGGCCAAAGAATTTTGTAACCCAACATTTTAGTAGGTCTCAAAATTATAATTGTTTTATTCTTGATGATGAACAATAATAACATTGGGTTATTTAATCAAATAAGATTAAAACCATTACCATCTGTTGGTGGGCATTTTATCCATGTTTCCCATCATATGGTTATTACATATCTAAGATGATCACACAATTTGAGAGATAAAATTCTCATGATGGTTGTACAACTAGCTTCTAGCGCATCGGTGAATCTATCTATGAAAACTATTGAAAAAATTTATTAATTCCCTGGCCACGTTCAATTGGGAAATACCTCTCACAAGACTTTTAGATAAATCCAATTTCTTCTTGGATGGATAAAAACACACATTGGTTGTTATATATAAGGGCACTCTATCCAATATTATCATATTTATCACATTCCCAGGTGATTAGAAATTGTGTGTGTTCATCCCATACACATAGATGATATAGCTCAGAATCTTTTTTGATATAACCATTTTCAGATTACATTTATTCCACATTAATCCCCTATTGACATGCTGGTGGATGTCATCAATTATTCAACGATAGTATATTCATACAAGATTTCACTTCCAGATGATGTCTTCTCCATAAGGGATAAAGTGTTCTCAATTTATAAACCCTACATACCATCCATGATTGGGTGGGAATTTTAGTGTGTTTATAATGTGAACCTACCTACTTTTTATGGGGTGAATGATGAGATGATTCTGATGATCCTGTTATAATTATATATAATGATAATACAAACCAACATTTATGATTTTATCAACCAACCAACAATTGAAGATTTTATCAATATTTAACTAAAATATGATGGATTATGGGTCAAAGATACCACAACATGATTTAGAATAACCTCATTGACATGTGAATCACCATTTAAAAGTATAAAAGAAACCCCAAACATAAGTTGAGTGGGGGTAATGATGTCATTGGGTTAGGACTCTCAAGTGATGAAAGAGTGGACTTCACTTTCTTATATGGAATCATGATCTAAAATACTCATTTAACATTATTAGTGGTTCCTGTAACTTATAAAATCCCTAGAATCAAAACTAGAGTGGTTTCCCCAAGGTATAATTCTCCTAATATGTGAAACCTAAATCTACTTCCAATTTCATCCTCACCAATAACATGTAATTATTCTTCAGTTAAATATTTCTTGAAATATGTTCCATGTTAGTGAAGATGAAGCAATTTTCAATACCGAGGTTGTTTCCGTGATCTTACTAATGCTTGAAAGGGCATGGAAAAACATACATGACTAGATCAACCAAACCATAAATTTTAAAATTGGGATAAATTCCAACCACCTTCACCAAATATTCATGGGTATAGTGATAATCATATTTGATAAACAAGAGATATACTTGATCATTCTGAAAATAATGGCTATCTATGAGTTTCTAGTGATTTAAGAAAAATACCTTCATAATTTCAAAAGTACGAGCCACTGGAAAGAGCTTTCCAAATGGGATAACTAACAGTTGAATAAATTAAATAATAAGGAATAAAAACATTGAGATAGGGTGAATTTCTTGAACATTTAATTAAAATAATAAGAATTTCACAAGATAGGTGTGATAGTACAACTATCAGAAGAAACAATTCACTTTCAGGCAACCAAGAGGATGAACCAAATGTTGTATAATTAGATGAAGGTGATGCATCCCCTATCCAATACTAAGGATTCTAAGAACACACACATGCACATATATAAAATAATCAATATACACTTTTAACCAATCATTTTATGACTTTTAAAACTTGTCCAATCAGATTCTATATTTTCTATTTTCACTTGGTTTCCATTGTGTATAATGATAATGTATCACCTTGATCTCAATCGCTGATTTATGAAAATATTGAGGGATACCCTAATATTTATGAACATTACAAGGCAAGGGAGAATAATATAGTTTTTGAGCATCAATAAATTTATAATGAAGCTCAAAAAATACAATGACATTCTCTTTCCATTATGAAAGGAATTTTTAAACATGTCACTATTATGAAGAGAGTCTCTAATTTTTGGACATTCATCTTCCCCATTTTCAATATGAGTAAGAAAAATTATATTATGAGTAATTATAAATTCTTCAAACCATATACCACCCAATTTATCACTACATGACATCCCATTGAACTATTAAATATAGATATTAAGATAACTTGGATCCACCTAAATAATGATCTAGAATAGATCTAGTTAATCATAGTTCCCAAACACATGAGATAGAGATATTTCCTTCTGGACATGTACTCATGGACATGTATATAGAGAAATACCATCACTATAACTCTAGATATAGTAAATTCAGATTAAAATGATGAATTTATCTTTAGAATAGGTCACATATGGGTATAAGAAAAAATACAGTCATTGTAATACTAGAACTGGTTCATTCAGATATGGATGGTGAATTCCTCCTAAACATGTCCCATAGATTATAATAAGATAAATTAAAACCACTTTAACAATGGATCTAGTCCATTTTGATATGGGTAATGAATTCCTCTTAGACATGGCTCGTGAAGTGGTATAGGTATAGATACCATCACCAAAAAACTAAAGCTCATCCATTCAAATATTAAAATTGGATAAATAAGAATAACAAGTACCACACAGGGGAATTTTGGAATGAGGATTCTAATTTTTAAAAGGGTTTGAAAAATATGATATCACACTTTTATAAGTTTTTCATGGATTTTAAACCTGGTACATGAGAGGGAATATATGGGTGATCTAAATATTTCTTAGGTCAGGGGACCAGGTGGGCATGAATTAACCTTTGTTGGGATCATATAGTGGACCCCAAGAGCCTTTTGTCAAATCTAAGGATTTCCCCAACTTTTTCTTATGTCTCATACATGGGAGACTTAGTATCCATAAACATTTATTTTCTTAGACTTCCATTTATATGTTCTCTCATGGAAAAGTCTTATTTTGTTTCACCCTCAGTTTTTAAAGGACACTCAATTTTTCCAAGATTATACAACCTTTATGTCCAGTGAGTAGAGAATAGATTTTTTTTTCTTGGATTCCCTTTGTGAGTTCTGACTTGGAATGTGATGTTTCTCTTTCCTGGGGTTGTTTTTAATCATGCAATTCAGAACAATTTAGTTGGTGTTTAAGGTTAAACAACTTTTACTAAAAGGATAGGATATTCTATATTGTAGTATTAGGGAGGTAAACCAGAAATGATCGAGGATACCAATGATGTCATATGTGGTTATATATAGTATGTGTAAATATTTTAAGTTAAAAATACTCAACCAAATATGCATGAATTGAATTCCATATCAATGATTTCAAAAAATGGGAACCATACATGAATTAGTGGCGTCAAGGGTATAAAATCCACTTGAATAGCTGGTTTATAGGTGTGTAAATCACAACTAAATAAATTTAAATGAGATATAATGATTTGGAATAGGTACACAAGGTATGATAGGTGACCACATTTAAATGATGGATTTAATTTTGATGTTTTAGGGGTATAAAGAGACTAGAGGACCCTCAATTCATGATAAATATTCCTCTAGTGGGTAGGATTTGGGGTGCATATGAAAATCCATATTAAGGGAATACGTACATTTCCAAACTGAGGTGTCCCTTAAAGCTAGGTGAACTCATTATTAATATCCATGAAATGTTTTTAATGGTTCAAAATCTTGAGGAATGATGTATGATTATGAAGAAATGGGTGTTCAAGAAGGGTTTAAAAACCTTATAATCTATTCCACCTTGTATAGAACCCCAATTTGATTCGAATAGATAAGATATAAAATTTATCTAACTTTTTACTGAATCAGTAGGCAGTTTAGTTTTTTTCTAGGGATATATGGTGGGACCTGAAAGATTTATTCCTTTTAGTTATGCACTAACATTTTCCTAGGTCATAATAGGATGACCTAACAAGTATATAATTTACTTTTTATCAAGATTCCCTTTTTGTGTTTTTAACCTAAAAAGTTTTATGTATCTTTATTTTTTCTCTTATATTTTATCATTTGTACAATTTAGTCCACCAGGGAGTAAATTTTAAGGCTATACAACTTTTATCAATGATGGATGAAGCTTAAGGTTATACAACTTTGACCAAAGGATGAGATAATTAATCAATAAAGGGAAATGGAAAACCTGATGTGAATGAGGAGACTAATTCTGCTATAGATCATCTCAAATAGGGGAAACACTATTTAAGGTTATGATGATTGAACCAATAATAGGGGTGTTATATGAAAATCCACATGGGAGATAATAGCTATGAATTTCCCAACACCTTTTAATTGGGAATGGAAATGATGTAAATCATGTTCCAAAGAATTTGAATCCAAAATATGTGGTAGTACAAGAATTAAAGGAATAATTGATGACCACATATGAATACTGAGTTACAATCGGATACCATTAGAGTATATAGGGATCAGTGGACCTTCTCCTTAGGATGAAGATACCTCTAGATGTTAGTCTACATTGGATGTGCGTATACAAATACATATTGGGAGAGTGTATTGATATCCGAACAGGGGTGTCCCTTGTAGATGGGTATACTCTTTTAAGATAACCATAAAAGGAATATAGTGGATGAAATTCTTATGGAATGATGTGTAGTTAGTGAAAATGGAATATTTAAAAATTAGTGGAGGAATTTAAACCCCCAACCAAATTGGGTGATATAACTTATGGTCGAGTCTAAAATATATAGTTCAAGAGTAACTATATATCCAAAAATAGTACGTATCAAGCTATATATAGTTCTAATAGGTATCCCAATCATTGATCTATCTCAAATAAAGGGGAAGTAAATTTTCATATACTGGTATAGGACTGAAAAAAATCCATTTGGATACTCCCAGGGTGATGCCTCAGTGTACAGAGAAGTATAAATATAAGGAGAATACACTTCAAGATTCTATGGGAAAAGGGGAACTTTATCCCAGTGTAAGACTCTATTTTTTGTTCACCCTTACGTTAATCTAACTATGAAATAATGAAGTCATGTTATATAAAAAAAATCTAATCTGATAAGTTTAAGGTCTCGTAGGATGGACTAAATGACATTTAATTTAACATCATGGGACAAAGATAAAAAAGTTATACAATTTAGGGTCACATGATGAGGACTTGTATGATTCAATTCAACATCATGAGGAAAAGACATTATCAAACCCCATTTGAATATACACTTGGATAAAAATCAAAATGATTTGTAAATGGGATCAGAATTGAAAATATGAGTATCACTACGTATCCCAAGGCATGGGAATCAAGTCACAAGAAGTTCATATGAAGTACATGTATAGGATCCCATTGGGAAAGAACCTACATGAAAATGGAGGAATCAAACACTATTATGGTATAATTTCGCTGGTCATAGCTAAATAAAACAATGTTATTAATAGGTGAAAATTCATCCACAACCATAACATCACTAAAGGGGAGATATTTTGTGTATGAGAGAATAATTAGGGTTAAAGATCCTATGATGAAGGCTATACTATTGATCTGAACCATATGTAAAAGAGGGGGTATTTATTGTATACCAAGTAATCAATGATATGGATACATGGGTTGATGAGGATCTTATATTAATCTTTACCTCATGTAATGGAGTTCGGCTTAATAAGTTAAGACACTCTAAATAGTTTAGGGTGTTATAGTATAAACTATATTACATGAGGTTTAACATCATGAGACCAAAACATATTAAATTGTGGGTATTTTAGATTATCCAAAAACATACATAGGGGGTATTGTGTTGATATAGATCATGTGAAAAATATGATATATTACTCTTATTACTGGACCTACTATGGTGAAACATAATTTAAACATGGTGAATCCAATATTAAGATAGACTGAGTATTTAATGATGAACCATGGTTGGGACCAAGATAATATATGTATACATCACCACATATCCTAAACCATCAAGAATCATTCCACACATAGTTCTTATAAAATTGGATAAAAATGAGACCACCTTGTCTAAGTGTTAAGTAAGGAGAGGAAACTTGACATAGATAGAATGAGGATTCTTCCATCGGGGTACAGTTAGGGGAAATTAGAATTGAGATTATGGTTGGGTCTTATGGTTCATACATCACTATATATCCTAATGTAACCTGTATCAATCCACATGTTTATTTTATGAAATGGTGTGGGATTTTATATTAGCATTGACCAACAAATTCGTTAGGGACATGAATTAAGAACTATTACATAGATCAAAATCAAATTTAGGGAATAAAAGTCTCACATATCATTATAAACATATAAGTAGGTTGTATATTTTTGATCTCATGTCATACGGTTTTTTTGTCATGAAACTAGGATGATGTTCTCTACCTTTGAACATGATACATCTAAAACATAGTAATCAATGAAATCAACCAGAACTTATAAGCCTATATTGTTCATTCTCACTATGAGAAATAAGTGATAATTATAGGATTACTCATATTGAACTGGATCATATATCCATGAAAGATATCATCATTTTTGGTGTAAACTGATAGATGGAGATAATTTATGCATTAATAACTCATACACGGATCTGGATCTCATATAAGGGAACTGAGAATGATGAGGATTTGTAGTTTGACAAAGTATATAAGATTATGGAGTCACTAAGTATCCTATAAGAATAGGAATCAATCCAAAATTATTTCTTATAGGCCCCTTCATATTGATATGGTTGATTTATAAGGAAGAGGGATGCAATGTGAAAGTTCTCGGCATAATAGAAGCATCTTTGGTTCGTGATAAATCAAAAAATTATTTCAACTTTGAATTACTTGGAACTCAAAGAGAGGATATTTTATTTTAAATTTATAATTAATTTATTTAAGATTAGAAGAAATAGTTTCATCATCTTTGGAAATTTCTTTGATGATTATCTTGTTGATCATCCAAAAAAACTTTTCTAGATTACCTTCATTTTTCTGCATGGATCCAAGTGTATAATTCATCTAGTGTTGATCCTTATATAATACTTTGATATTTGAAAGTCACCAGTTGTTTTCTGAGTACTAGGAAAATGAATCAATTTTATTGGACTGTTTGTGTTGATCTCTTGAAGTACCTTCAAGATAGAAGGAATATCTCTAGAGTTTCTCGATCTTGAGTGGAATAAAGGGTGAGTGATGGAGATGGATTTTTGTTATTCACATTTATTCTCAAATATTGATTAAAACTATAAAATAGAAATAACCACATATTTATAGAGTTAGGTTTCATGTTAAAATATTATCTAATTTTTCACCGGACCTTAAATAATATAGTAATCATTATTAAACACAATTATGTATAAAAATTGTTTTATTTTAATTATTATTTTATGACATCCAATAACATGCACAAAATTAAATACTATTTACTATATTGAAAATAAATATTCATCACGAGACATGATCTTGATCCCCTCCAATTCCTCTACATTTATTGAATATCCAATGAAAATATTTAATTAAATATTTTATTCATCAATAACTGGTAGACTATAGCAACGGTGGACTGTGGCCGCGACAACACTTTAATGACAGAGGGACTGTAGCAGTACTGTAACCGGGAACTGTAGTAGTATTGTAGCAATGGTGGAACTGTAGTAGCGAAGAAATTGTAACAGGAGAGGGACTGTAGCAGGTACTGTAGTGGTGGCATTACTATAGTAGGGACTATAGCAGCATGGGGACTATAGTAGTACTATTCACCGAGGGGCCATTTGGGCTAAAAAATGGGCTTTCAAGCCTTGTATTCATGCCACTTGGCCTTGGGCCTTTGAGCTATGTAATGGGTCACCCTCTACCTAGTCTAAATAGACCTTTTATTTAATAATAAATTGAGGCTTCGGCCCCATCCTTTTAAAAAAATATTTTATTTAAAATAAAATAAAAAATATTTATTAAATACTGATGTCATACAATTACTTATTTATTTAATGAATAAATAATTATTTATTACCCTGTGAATATTATAGATCAATAAAACATAAATAAAATTATTCCTCAGAACTATGAATAATATTTACTCAAATATAATTTAATAGATATCAATGAAAACACATCGTGTGAGAACCTCTAGGATTTTTTCTCATTTATATTTTATGAGCTTTCCTAGAGTCCAATATTACTGTCTGTAAATAGGTCAAAGAACCCAAGAGAAACAACTTAATGTCACTATGAATACAACCAAATTTAAAGGCTCATTATTTAATATAATCCCTTTGTCTTATGATCTCATCATGTAGTTTTCACATCCATGTCATCAACCTATATGATTGATATGTCTTTATTTAATTATCTGAAAAATGTGTCATTGCACCATGGACATGGAATTTAATGTGACCGTTTTATTGTAATCAAATGGATGATATATTTACTTCAATAATGATGGAAGGGAAAACACTTTATTGACATATCCATTGATAACATGTCATTCTTGATGCACCCAACATACCCAACTTCACTATGAAATTTATTATCAATGATTATAAAATAAATCTAAGTGTGTGAGATGTAACATGAATTAACTATAACCTTAATGTATAAGGTCCATTACATACACTCACAGATGAGAATATCTGATGACACCAAAACATGTAAAACTCATACTGGTAGGTCTATTCTCATAATGTCCTATATTAGAGAATACTAAGTGAAATATTCATTGGAAGAAGTCTCATTTTCTTATGAGTACTCAAAAATGACAGTCATATTCTATGTGTCCCATCATAAAATGTCATCGAAACATTGAACTATATTTATAATTTTCTTTATACCATTTCAATGTTCTTATTATAGTGGGGAACTATTATAGCCTTATCAATGAGACATATACACTATGGCATCATTACAACAAAGTCATATAGAATAATGAACAATATATAACAATATATTTATATTAATATTAAAATAATTGAATATACATTTGATCGAAGTAAATGTAGTTGGTCTTAGGACACCAACTACCAAAAAATACCACTTATAATTTATCCAAATACCTATTAATTTTAGTACAGTAGACCTCACATGAAAATCATGTTTCTACCGATCTATGTCTTTAGTCAAGGGGCCTACCATGAATTCTTCCATGGATATTATACTTACTATGACTTCACCTCTTTAAACAATCCATCAAAAGATGATACATTTTAAGTCTATGCTTCTTCCTCTAATGTTACCTTGTATATTTTGACAGGGTCACCACTGTGGTATAATCATAATAGAGTGTGATAAGATCTTTACTATTAGGTACCACATCAAGATCTTGGAGGAAGTAGTGTATCTAAAATTCTTCTTTAGCTACCTCAGAAGCTATAATACATGGAATATTTTTAATAATCTAAGACCATAACTTTTACTAAGATCTTCGAGTTCACAAAACCTATATTTCAAGTGAAGATGTATCCCATATATGATTTCATATTGTCTTAATATGTTTGGAGACTAGAATCTGTATATCCTTTAATGACTCATTCCACATCTCCTCTATATATAATGACCATATATTTATTACTCCTCGTGTACTTAAAGATAGTCTTAAATACCACCCAATGGTGGTCACCTGGGTCAGCTTGATATCTTCCTACCTCAATTAAGGCATAAGATACATCTATCCTAGTACATAGTATACCATATATAACTGATCCAATAATTTATGTGTGTGGAATATATTCCATTATTTTCATTTCCTCATGTGGCTTAGGACTTATTTTCTGAGAAATATGAATTCCATATGACATTGGAATAAATCCTATCTTGGATTTTTAAATATTTAATCTCTTCAGTATCTTGTCAACATATATACTTTTTCTTAGGTTGAGAAACCTCTTGGATTTATTAAGACAGATATTGATCCCAATAATATATTATACCACACCTCAGTCCTTTATGGGAAATAAATTATTTAACCAATTCATAACATACTATAATTCTATTATCTCATTTCCATTAAGTAATATATCATCGATATAAAATATTATGGAAAAGACCACACTCCTAACAATCCATTTACAGATAGAAGGCTTGAATATTTTATTTATAAAACTAAATTCCATTATGGACCCATCAAAATAAATTTTCCATAAAATGGATTATTATTTTTAGTATATAAATGGATATTTTCAATTTAAAAACTATTTTAGAATACTTTGGGGTCAAAAATCATTCTGGTTGTGTCATATAGAAATCTTTCTAAAGGTTCTCATTAAGTAAGGATATCATGATATCAGTTTACCAAATATTATAGTCATGGAAGGATGCAATAGAGAGTAGAATTATGATGGATTTATTTATTGAAACTGGTGAAACGGTTACATCATAGTCAATTCCTTAAGGTTGTTTAAACCCTTTTGCAAGTACTCACACCTTATAGGCACTATCTTTTCCATCAATGTACAAACTTGGTTTTGGTACATGTAACTACTGAAGAATTCTTGGATTCTTGACACATAGTTTCATCTGTACCATTAATTTATTCCTTATATGTTAAAGGATCATTATTATCAACTAATAATGAGTAAAAATCCTCAGTGACTTGAAAAACATACTATTCTAGCTTACTAACATCTCCTGTACTCCTACACACCATTGTGTATTTGGAATATCCTCTTCCATGGGAAATTATGAAATCTATTCATGTTCCAAGGCTTGTGCATCTTTATCCCGGACTTCATCGAAGTCTATATTTCTCCCACAATCTCTTTTGGAGATATTATAAATCTCTAGGAATGTGGGATTTCTATAAACCACTACCTTCATATCTGAAGGATTGTATTGGTGGTATCCCTTTGTTTCCTTGTAATACCCTATAAAGATACACTTTTTGAATTGGGGTGTATATTTGATAGTTGAATAGGCCTTAATAAACAATTCACACCCCCACACATGTAAGTACAAAAAAATTGGTTTCATTCCTTTCCATATTTAGTATAGGATACCAAATGATGCTTTAGTTGGAAGTAAATTTATTATGTATGATACTATTAATATTTTATATCCCCAAAAGGATAATGGAAGACTCTCATGACTCATAATTTATGTCACCATGTACAACAAGGTTTAGTTACTTCTATCACTTACACCATTACATTTATTTGTATAAGATGGAGTGAGTTTGGATATAATCCAAAACTCTAGTAAATAATCATTGATACATTGTTTAAGATATTATCCACCATGGTCTGAGTAGAGTCTCTTAATATTTTTATCAATCTAGTTCTCAAATTCATTCTTTTATTCCTTGAATCTATCAAAGTAATCCAACTTATAACTCATATAGTAGACATACCCATATCAAATAAAGTCATCTTTAAACGTTAGTAAGTATGAGTAACTACCATTTTTTTAAATGGAAACTAGTCCATACACATCAGTATGAACTAATTCAATAAGATCTTTAGATCTTTTACCTTTTCTATTAATTGGGTATTTTGTTAGTTTTACTTATAAACTAGTGTGGAATACACCAAGTGGATTTAGTTTATAAGAATCTAAATATCCATACCTTTTTAATTTAGTCAAATTATTTTTATTTATATAACCAGAAAGTGATGAAAAAGTTGTGCATGGTATGATTTATGTAAAGTATTTTTATTATCGATTTCCATTTCTTGGTTATGGTATTCCAACTCACAAATACAATTATTTAAATGTGCCTTACTTATGAAATTGGTATCTTTCTAAAATAAGAATCATTTATTCACAAATATAAAAATAAATCCATATTTAACAATTCTAGATATATAAATAATTTTTGGTAATGGATGGAATATAATAACATTCTCTTAAAACCAATATCATTCTAGTTGGTAATGTGAGGTAGTAATCATTTATAGCTACAATAGAACTTTTATCTCTATTGGGTACTCATAGATCTACCTCACCTCGGTAAATATTTCTATATCTACTTATTTCCTATATTTTAATACATATGTTATCACTAAAAGTTGTATCTAACACCCAATTTATAAAAGTGGATAATTTTCACACACAAAAATGTGCCCGAAGCTTCCCCTTGCTTCTTTGGATGGAAGATGTTTTTATTATATAGGCCCTTATTTCCCATGAGAAATAAACAATATACCATTCCCTTTCTTTCTCCTTGGTATTTCTCTTATTAGAAGGGTATGTATATGCATTAGGCTTAGATCTATTTTATTTCACTTTCTTTTTGTTCATTATAAGTGCCTACGGATTTTCATTATTTTTATCTTTATCAACATGGTGAAGAAGAATATGTTGATTTAGGGGATACTTATCAATATTGTTCATCAAAAAATTAACAAAAAATTTGGATAATATTTGAGTGAGTGATGAAAAAATGATATTAACAGATAGTTCTTAATGTATTTTGAACCATATAACTTTTAAGTTCTCAATATATCCAATGTTCTTGACTACGTGAGGCCCAATTGGCACACCCTATATAAGATTATTCCAAAATAGTGCTTTGAATATCTCAAACTATTCTGGTATTTCTCTCTCCTCATATAAAATACAGAGACACCCAAGCATGCTATAATCATCCATGTTTCCATGAGACATTGTTGGTCTAAGAGACATAGATAAAAACATCAAACATTGGACATAAACCATTTTTTTATACATTTTTCATAAATGCGGAATTCTTCATCAATCGCCTCCTTAGAAAGAGGATTAGGCATAGAGGATTTTAGCATGTAATATTTGTATTCATTGTGCATCTCAACCTAAAGGTGTCTAAACAAATCTTAAAATTTTCTGCCCATTAGGAGATGGTATTTCTCTAATATTGGTAATTGGGATAGTGTGGATGATGAAATTTATATTTATTATACAATTAAGAAATATAATATTATTATTACATTGATTGAATATAATTTATGTGAGACATAATAACAATTAATTTTACTAATCCACAGATTAGTTTACCAAATCTCAAAAGTTGTAACCATTTAACATAGAGTGTCCCATAAGGCAATATTTTCTAGTTGCAAGGATAAATTTTTATTATCCATAATTTAACCATGAAAATCATGACATGGTAATTAGGTAGGAGGTCTTTCCAACTATGGGATTGTAGTCCCTTGATCCGTTGATAGTACTCCCAAGTCCAAAAATCCTAATTGGAATTTTATCAACACTTGTCTCCAAATTTGTATAGAATAGAATTTGGTCTTTAAATTCAATACAATTTTTATTAATTCATCCCATAAACCTCATGAAAACTCTTTGATAAAAGAAATTTCCAATCTTTGGCCTTTTAAAAAATTAGTTTGATGATTTCATTCCCAGTAAAGTAATGAAAGGCTTATTCTGATTTAATATTAAGTTGAGGTATTTTAATTTATTATGCACAAATATTTCATGTTTTATATTTTACACATATTTTTAAAATGATGTGGATTTACATGAGTGATTAAAAATGATTTTGATAAAACATTTATAGATAATCCATTCATTTATATTCCATATTTTCACATCAATTCATTTACTTATATGACTATGGACTTGAATCCATAAAATAAAAAACACACAAGATATAAATAAATAAATGAAACAATCATGATTTTATATAATGGTTGATTTATTTTGTAGACAATGAATCATGCTATGACCAGGAAGAAAACTCCTTATGCTTTTCTTAACACATGTTGTTGCACCACCCAGCTACCTATATATCATATGGGTTGGAATAATCTTGGCCCATCTTGAACCACCTCAATGTTCCTTGGGATACTCCATTTATTTCAAGTATTTATAACTCACATAAAAGTGAGGGGAACTAAAGGATTAGTTAAAGGGATTACATAAATAACCTTGAACACACAAGTCCTATATAATAATGGAGGGAGTGATGACACCCAAATAATCATCTCAATATTATGATTAATAATTACAAAAAAAACAATAAATTAAATTAAAGATTCCCAACACATAAAAAAGTCTTGGTCAAGATCATGAATGGTCATACAGATAAAATGGACACACAAAAGTAAAATCGCCAAACATTCATTTCTTATTCACTCTATATAATTTTGATAAAGGATATTTCATTAATTAATTAATCCCCTTTTATCTTAATGTCCTTCTAAATTCTATTGGATATACCCATCATTGAAATCATTCATGGTAAATAAACAATAGAAACAATAATGACATATTATTATAATAATTTAATTAAGAATTTAAT
The DNA here is from genome assembly GCA_963277665.1 of Viscum album. NCBI lineage: Eukaryota > Viridiplantae > Streptophyta > Magnoliopsida > Santalales > Viscaceae > Viscum > Viscum album. Next base: position 642,071,462 of record OY728155.1, on the reverse strand, counting down.
AATTATTTAAAACAATGATTAAATTGTAAAACACAACAGGTTTAAATAAATATAATAAGGTTTTAATGCAGTAATTAGTAATTTAATGTTATATAATTCTATATTTTATTGGGAGACTATACAAAAAATAATTTCTAGTAACATATCTTGTATCTCGATTTTTATGTACACATGATACATACCTAAGGATTCATCATGTTCCCTGGTCAGAATACATGAAATGTACTAGCCAGCGACATGTCATGTATACCTTTTTATATGTGCCTAGGATACATTATGAGGTCTTTGGTGTGTATTTATATGGATTAAAGGATGCGTACTAATGCATGACACACCATGTGGTCCAAATTCCATGTTTCCATGAATGTTTCTGAAGGAATCTACCTGTTCATTGGACATGGGACTACACGACATGTAAAATCTAGCTACATGCCATGTAATTCCCATGCCGAGTGTCCACATAACATTTCAAGGAACTCGACCTATATTTTAGACATGAGAATTAATTAACTACATTGCATGTACACTAGATACACATAGTTTACTTCATTAACACTCCATGATTTCAGTCTCACAATGTTTAAACTGTGTATTTGACCACACAGTTTGCATGAATTTCACTACTAAACCATATAGAATACATGACATTTACCCCAGATACACACCTTGTAATCTGACATACCATGTTTTATATTGGACTAGTTTAAATTTAGTCTGAAATAAATATATTGTGTGTAGGTATTGATTGGTTCATCATATATCCCACAACATGGCTAGGTGAAGCTCACTTGGGAACATGATGTGTAATCCAGGTACATTTCGTGTAATTATATGCTCTTTTGTTAGAATAATCAACACTTCTTGATGAATTCTCTAATCATTCTTTAAATGTTCTTAGTACATTAAAAAAATAAAATAGTGAATGGTGATGATAAATATTTAAAAAACAAGTTAATTAAAATCATATTAAAAAATAAATAATTATTCAAATGAAAATCTAACCAATATGATGACTATAGATCAATAATAAAATAAATAATTACAATTGTGAAATGAAACCACTTTAATAACACCTAATGGTTTCAAGCAAAAAGATAGTTCCTTTGGTGGGTGATAAACCTAAAAATTATTTTTACGTTGAATTTCTGAAAACTTGAAGAGATAATTTTTCAATTTAAATTTATAATTAATTTATTTAAGATCAGAATAAATAGTTACCTCATCTTAGGAACTTTCTCTAATGAAGATTTTCTTGATCATTCAAACACCATTTTTTAGATTACATCCATTGCACTATAAGGGTATATTTAATGTCTTGGATTTTATTTTTATTATTTTTTGATGTTATATGGATTAATATCAAGACCATGTTATGAGACGACATGCGATTTTGAGGCCAGGTGTGCTCAGAATAAATATTTGAAATATATTAATTATATTAAATAGAACGTGTGCATATCTTTCCTAAATTTTTTGAATAACATCCAAACGGGTGCCCATATAAATATTTCTAGAGCACTGTTGAGTTCATAATGGTAGTTTTACCCTAGGCATGACTTAACATTAGTCGACATGGGACATTTTTGGAAAATTAATCACTGGCACAGAAATAAATAAAATAATTTAGTAAAATTATTCTATTTCAGATATTTGAAACTATTATGGGTGGGTATTTAAATATATATTTTTGATAGAAATCTAGTGTTATATGCATAACCCTAGAGATGCAAGAAAACCATTGGAGAGAGCTCTGGAGAATCCTCCTAGAAAAATGATGAGGGATCATGGATCGTCGATCGACGCACAACCAATTCGACAGATCTTTCCAATGATGATGATGAAAAACATTCCTCATCAGTGATCAAACTAATTCAATGTATGGAATGTGTTTCAATTTGGATTTTCTTCCTCATTCTTTATTCCTATTATGAACATGATTCAATAAATGAACCGATTGATTCACAGATCATGTGTATTGCAGGTTGGGATTATATTTTTAGGGTTTTTATGGGATATTAATCATTGTGATCATTTTTTTATTAGATTATTGTTTTAATGGAGATGGATCAATATTGACACAAACATCAATTGAGGTTTGTTCCTATATTTGGTTCTTGTGCTTTTCTCTCCCAATTAATCATTATTCATAAGCATTGTTCGCTTGAGATTTGACTCGACACATCCCAATCAATAAATCATTGTGATCCCGATTCTTATTGAAATGATATGATATTGAAGATTTGGGATCAACATGGAATAAAAGAGGTGTGACGATGGAGATAGAGTGATTTGTATGATGGTGGATCCCCAAAATTTCATTCTTCATAATGAAATAAATAACAAGGATTTTATTTGTTTTTTTAAAAGATTGGAAGATGAAACATCTTGATCTGGTGACAAAAAGGCATAAATATCTTGGATATTTTGTTTTGTGGAAAGTTGATCACTAGATTGAAGGCTAGAGCATCAACCGAGATTCATTGAAGAAGATCAGTATTTTTGGAAAATCCCAAAGTACATGTCGTGTAATCCAAGATTACATGGCATGTGGGGCCCCCCTTGGCAAAGGGTAGGGTTTCTGGAAAGAAGAAGGTATCACGTGGCATGTGCCTAGGACTACATGGCATGTGGCGCCACCCAAATGACTTCAGCATGTACTTAAAAAGTACATGGACACAAGGTGGTCTACACGACCAGCCTACACATCATGTACTCCCCCACACAGACACCACTTAGACAAAGTACACAGGCTAATCAGTGTACTGGTACACATGAAAATCCTTGTATTGGTACATAGGAATATGTACATAGGTTGGAGCTATGTACTGACACACAAGTAGAGTACCCAAGATCCCTACATTGTGTGTACTACTACACAGACACAGTTTGATGACACGGTCCGTTTACACGGGTAGAACTCATGGTTAAGGGACATGGTGTAACGCCCCGACCCTAGATTCTTAGATTTTGTGCATTATTTTAATACATTTGCATGATTACAAGGAATCAAGTCCCGAATGACCGATCGATTTAGAAGTCTTGTAAAATAGATTACATAAATGAACGTTACATTACACTTTCTAACATATAACCCAAAAATAATCCTTTGATAATGCCATTATTCCTTATCTTAACCCTGAATCTCAAACATAAAACACTTCTTAGGATCATGAAAAAAATAGAACATAAGAAAGGGGGGAGCTCAGATGCTCAGTAAGGGTAAATAATTTAGCGGAAGCTACAAACTTTTAAGGCAAGATTTGTAACAAAAACAATAGCCTTTTAAACATAAAATTGAACATAATATGGAAAAAATAAATCAAACATTACCATATAAACATGCACATGGATATTATACTAGTATAATAATCACATGTAATAACTAATTTCATAATGAGGTAATGCAAAGTACTAAACATTAATTTCTGTGTCATGGCCTCATGCCAGGACATAGGGGATAACTATAATCGGACCCCAACCTGGAGAGCCTTTGTAACCAGACTCCAACCCGAAGAGCCTCTGTAACCACACTCCAACCTGGAGAGCCTCTTTAACTGGACTCTAACCCAGAGGGTCTGCTGTAACTGGACCCCAACCCAGAGGGCTTACTTCTACCAGTTCCCAACCTGGAATATACTAGTCCAATACATTCATCTTAAGACAAGATTGAAATATAACTTAAACATTCATATTAAAAAATAGCATACGAAACGTCAAAAATTTATCAAAGGATATTGACATAGATGAAATAAAAACTATTTGAGAGAAATATCTCTTTCTAAATTGAAATCATTTAAGAGTCACAAAATTATAAAGAAAAAATTTATTTTGAAAATATTCTTATAATCTTGTAAGGGAAGATTTGATGATGTTGTAACGTCAGAAAATAGCCGCACTAGCTGTATAAGTTAAAAAAACATTCTTACATTAATATTGCCGAAAAGGCCATAAAGTACCTTGTTTGGAAAATAATGGAAAGATTCCTTTATAAACATCTTATAAAAAGTAAAACAAGGGTATAAATGACTTTATCCCATAGTCTAGTAAATAGTAAAAATGTTTTGATATACATTTTTATGAAAACATGGAATTGGATGATAAAGTGGTCCCAATAGATAATTACGTATAAACAATCTTGGATAATGTAGAGATTGTGTAATTAACACTTACCGATTTGGAGACTCTCCAAACATACACCCCATGAAATAAGGATTATTCAATGAAGTTTTAAATACCCATAGATTATATTATACTATAGAAGGAATACAATCATGTCCAATACATACACCACACAGAAAGAAATAGTGGCAATACAACGTGAATCTCATGGAAATAAAAAGTGAGATGAAGTCCCCTTACCATGTTGTAATCAATCTAGTCGCCTGAAAAAAAGTTAATAACCACAAAATAATTCATCTTATAACATGAATATAAATATAATCATGATAATATATATCAAATGGCAGTACAAAATACACCACAAGTAATAAATAAGTGCCGAACAATGGAAATCTCACAGAATTAAATGTGAGATACGAAACCCCTTACCTTGTACTTTTCCTTGGTCAGAGGTACATTAAAATCCTGTATAATAGTTAAATAATTAATATTAAATTACAAAAGAATCATATAAATAATTATGATATCGTATATGATCTTCTAATAATGCTTTGTCATTGATATTTTAGTATTATCATCATTTTGGGTGTTAACTGATTCGTTTTCCTTTATATTCTTTGTTACGTGAGTCGTATTTGTTATGGATGGGATGTTTCTCTATTCATATCTAGAATGATATCAAGTCTTTAAACAATATTTGTAACCATAAAATGAAAATTAGTCTTGAATGGTTACGATGGGGAATGAATCTCATTGTATTTGTGGAGACGGTAATCCGTACGTACGAACGAGCGACAATATCATTCTTTTGATATTAAAATTGTATATAATTGGATGGTATATCATATATACAGAATCATTATCATGTTATATTTATTATTTACCTCAATTATTCATCATTATTATACCCATCCCAATAATAATGTTTTGAATAACAACTACACCACGACGTGGAGATGTTAAGTCATACGTATGCACGTATAGTGACATGTCATTAAAAGGGGGAGTGCCCTTTTATAAGTGGGGTGAGGAGAACCTTAGGAAGAGATTGAAATATTATTTTATAATAAAATCATTTTCTGTTTCTAATGGATCCGAAATGATTTATTTCTAGTATAAGGTGGGTATGGGTCAGAAAAAACTCAACCAATATGTTTTATATAGGTTTGGGTCAATATATTAACCTCATCTTTTATATTTAACTCTTAGTTAATTAGTTTTACATTTACCATGTCTCTTTAAATTTTTAAATTATATGGTTGATAAACTTACTATAAACTTACATGATAACATCAATTGGTTCATTAATGAAATATATAATATTATTTAAGACCTTTAGCCAATCCTTAGATTTTTAGGAATATAATATCAATTAATAATATAATATTTGTTTTAAAAACTCTTTTATGTCAATTTTGACACAATTTGTAATTTTGTTTTTGTTAAAGTCATAACAGAATTATCACTTCGAAAAAAATTCATTTAATCAAACCTAACATGTCATATTAACCACTAAAATTAGTGTAATGAATAGAAAGTCTCAAATTACATTTATCTGGATATTTATAATATCAATTATTTTAATATTTCATTAATAAGGTAATTACTGCATTATTATTGTGTCATAAATAAATTAAATTATTTAACGTCTAAAAAATATAAATAAAATACCATTATGTAGGAAATCTTATTATCTTTCTAGTGAATATTTATAGGTGAAACTATGAATTATATTACCCCATGTAAAAATTTATTTATTAAAAGATATTTTTTATGTCATTTTTGACTTTAATTTAAGTTAATTAAAATAAAGTGTCATTATCACTCCTAAGTGGATCAATGGGTCCCAAAATCGACACAAGTATTCCCATGGTCGGACATGACTAATCCAATAAGTTTAGGACAAGTGTTAATATAATTTTGTATTATTATAATATTATTTTTACCTTGAATTACCCTATTTACCATTAACTGCGGTTAAGAAAAGTCAAAAGTTACTATTCACCAAAAATTATTTTCATCTTATTGAATCATATTTTATTTTCTAAGGTTAATCGTGTCTCTCATATTTTTGAAATTCAACTCACAGAAATGGTAAAATTATGTTTTATGCAAATTTGCAAATTCTCCTAGGAGGTGGGTAAAAGACGGTAAACAGTTCAATAAAATTTTTATATATCTAAACTTATTATTAAATGACTACAATGAATTATATTGAACATATATAGGTATTATGTATCTATTTTGACCTAAAATAAATTTAAATAAAATAAATAATTATTTAAATAAAAAGTTGGTTTTAACAAATAACTCAGTGTTTTTCACTATTCATAAAAATTGAATGTTTTCAGAAAAATACCAAAATTTCACCCTAATACAATTTTGATATTCTTAATTCAAAAATAACCGTATTTTACCAAATTCAAAACATAGAAGTTTCATTTATTAATTTACAATTAATTCCCATTGTCAAAATTAAAAAGTGTGTTTTTAATAAATAATAACTAACAAAAGATTGATACTTGTTTATGTTCAATTTCAAAGTGAAATTATTTCAAATGAATAACATTGGATTAAATTTAAAAATATAATCTATTTATACTTCCAAACCATTAAAATGTATAATTTAACAATACATAATATTTTTATTAAAAATGTTGTCTTCAATTAAAATAAAGTATTTTTAAATATTCACCCAAATATGAAAGTTATCAGAAAAACAACAAAAATTTATTGAAACTAAATAATTATTTCCCGATTCTAAAGAAGAAGTTTATTTTTTCAAATTAAATATATAAAAGTTTCAAATATTGGTTTTAAAAAGGGTTCTCCATTAAAATGCGTTGAAATTTCATTTTTTAAAAATACTTCTTCTATCTGAAAAAAATGATTTTTTTTCATTATGTCTAAGAAACTCATAATATGGATTTTAAAATTATAAGGATTTTATAAAGTTCAAAATTTAGTCAATACTATTCAAAACCTCTTTTTAATGGCTAGTTTGGTAAGTCTTGGTGCGCTTTAACTTGGTGTTACGTGTAGTGCAAGTTATTGAATTACTTTGATGAAATAATGTACTATGAAATCTTAGGGTGTTACATTCTTCCCTTCTTCAATAAATTGCGTCCTCACAATTTGAAATTGTTCTTCAAAAATAAAAGGTTGGAAATATAAAATACCTTTGTGGGAAAACCCACATCGGAAATTGGGTTAATAAAATTTATTCTTAATAAGAGGAAAAGGGGATTGAAAAAGTCACCACCAAATTATGATCTCGATTAGGAGAACATTGGTGGAAATTAGAGACATATAATTGGTGAAAAAATGTAAATATTTATAGTGAGTGAATGAGGTTATCAGTCACAAAAAATTGTGGAATTGAGGGCCTCAAAGCCGTCAATGTATAATGATTTAAAATATCATCGGTTCAACAAAACATAAGGTCTTAGGATAACAAATTTTTCGTTTTAAGATCCCTTAAGTAAAATTTATGAATTAATTTCTTCATATAATAAGAGAAGAAAAAAATATATACTTGACAAGTAGAGTTCCACCCTTTAACTAACTTCTACTACAAACTTATCTTTCACTAAAAGATAATAGAACTTAAAAAAATATTCTATTTATCCTATTCATATAGGGTTAAAAAAATGAATTTATAATTCACCTATCGGACCCTTTAAAAAGAAACTACATTATAAAATTCAGTGACTTCACGTAGTCTAGTGGTAGGCGATGAATCCCAATCACACCATGGTTGTTGGTTCGATTCCCGCATCTTTGTCCGACGCGACGGGTTGTCACACAGTCTGTGTGTTGTCCTTTTTATAAAAATCAACAAATAACCTTAGCAATAGTATCCAATTTCAAACTTAATCCATTCCAACCTTTAGACTTATCCAAAATACTTATATCCAAACTCATAGTCCAAAATTTATAAGGAAGTTAAACACAATGAAGATACTTTTTTCCACGTAATAACATGTGAACATCTTCATCATGTATTATTTTAAAACATGGTAACATACTAAATTACTATAAAACCTTACTGATTACATTCATGATCCCTTATCCTTTATATAATAATGGATATATTCCTTAATCCAAAAATATTTAATATTCCAATAATGATGAAATAAAAAACTATTAATCAATTCCAAGGAAGTCAATAATATTCAATATAATTTACCCAAATCAACCATCTCTTATTCCAAAATCACTACCTCATTATCAAGACCATATTAAGGATTAAATTTCCTTCAACCATGTATTTTTCCAAAAAGTGTAGATTACTATTAAGTCACTTTTCTTTGAACCATATAATCTCAAATCCTTAATAAAATAGTACTGCAGTACAATCATTATTTATCTCTATAATTCATATAACCAGTATATTGTTGATACAACACTCAAATGAAATAATTCTATAATAACATAAGAACACTAGTCATTCAACTTCATCTGAGGTAGTATCATAACTTGATTATTATCTAGTATAATCATTTAATGTATACTCTGATAACCGGGACATTTATTCACGTAGTGTCCCAATACCTTACAGATGAAGCATTGTACCTTTGAAACTTTTTTCTTACCCTTGAAATCACGTACATGGTGTCCTTTTTCTCCACACTTATAAAAAACTCACATTCCCTTCAATAATTTACCTAGGTGATTCTTTCCACAGTTATCACATATGGGAAAATCCTTCTTTTCCTTATTTCCTTTATCCATCTTTCTCTCTTCCATCATTTTCTTCTCTTTCTTACCTTCAAAGCCATATGACTCGGAGAATTATTTACTTATCTTATTAACACATGATACTATTTCTTCATATGTTTAGAATATATGGGAGACTATTTACATTCAAAATGTTAGTTTAGTACCATGAATGATATGATCCTTCTTACTCTTTGGATCATACGTATTGCAGGAGTTCACATTCCTTCTATTAGTCTCCATTTCTATACAATGGCATATACTAGGTCAGTTTATGAATTACAATGAATAATTCCAAAATTGTAATATACCTAACACAAATTGAACAGTTTATCAATATAATCCATAATCATAAAAATATTTTCTTTGAGGAGGTATATACTCATAAATACTTTATAATGATTTGTAAAGAAAACATGAATTATCCTAAGTATATCCCCCAGGAGTGTCGTAATCAAGAGTGCATGTAACGCCCCGACCCCAGTTACCCAGAGTCGGTGAATTACTTCGTAACATTGGCATGATCACAAGAAAGATCAAATCTCGAAAGACCGATTGGTTTAGTAGCCTTGGAATCACTAGATATATTCATAAGTTTTACATTACATCATAAAATGAAAAACTACTACAACAACATAATGTTTCCACAGTCCACACTATAATCCCCTCATAATATCCCTGCAGGTCATTCATAACTTACATCTTCACATCCTGGGAAAAATAAAACATAGAAAAGGGGTGAGCTCAAATGCCCAGTAAGGATAACAATATAGCGGAACATTCAAAAATAAGCATAAACATTTAAGGCAATGAATTACTAAAACAAAAGCCTTTTAAACTTGAACTTCAACATAGTATGGCAAAAGTAAAATGAAAAAAATGCCATTTACTTGTTCAAATGGATATTCTACTAATCGAATAATCACATGCAAAATCAATAACCACTTTCATAATGTTGGAATGCATAATGCCAGACTATCATAACCACATAGCCAAGGCCTCGTGCCAAGACTACAAATAAGATTTTGTCAAGGCTTTGTGCCAAGACACTAGTTTGTCTCATGAGACCTACCGATGTAATTTTTTTTGAAGATACTTACGTTTAAAATTACTAAAAAATACTCCAGTGTTTTTATGAAATAATTATGCAAGCTTCTGAAAACAAAATAACTAATTATGAGACTGCTCGACTAATTATAGGCCATGATGGGTCCACTCCCAATCCCTTCCTATCTACCACACTCGAGAGTCAGGTTTTCTGAAAACATTTTTAAGCTTGCGTTAAATACGTATACATTTGCACTGGATTTTCATATATTTGAGAGAAATATCTCTTTTTTTGAAATCATATAATAATCACATAATTATAAAAGAAAACCTTTATTTTGAAAATACCCTTATAAGCATGTAAGGGATGCTTTGAAGATTTTATAATGGTGTAAAATAGCCGCATACGCCATATAAGTTAAAAAAAATACATTCTTACCTTAATTCTGACGAAAAGGTTAAAAAAGACCTTGTTTGGAAAACGACCGAAAGATTCCTTTATAAACCACTTAAAAAAAGTCAAAAAGGGTATAAATGACTTTAACTCATATTCTAGTAAATAGTAAAAATGTTTTGAAATATATTTTTAAGAAACATGGATGTGGATGATAAAGAGATCCCAGTAGATTATTACGTGTAAACAACCTCAGATAATGAAGAGATTGTGAAAATAACCCTTACCAGTTTGGTAACTTATGAAACATACAACCCATGAAAGAGGTATCATACAATGAATATGTAAGTACACATAAATTAGAGTGTATTACACAAAGAATATAATTATGGGCAGTACATACACCACACAAAAGGTAATGGTGGCAATATGGCATGAATCTCACGGGAATAAGGAGTGAGATGAAAACCCCTTACCACGTTAATCAACTGAGTCGCATGGACAAAAGTTAATAACCACCAAATGATTTACATAATAACATGAATATAAAGTGAATCATGATAATATACATCAAATTGAAGTACACAATACACAACTTTCAATAATTTAGTAGCGAACAATGGAAATCTCACAGAATTGAATGTGAGATAAGAAAAATCCCTTACCTTGTACTTTTCCTTTGTTGGGGTAGGTTAACCTCCTGTATAATGGTGAAATAATTGTTATTAAATTATACAAGAATCATATATATTAATATGATATCATATATGATCTTTTAACATTGATTTGTTAATAATATCTTAGAATTATCGTCGTTTCGGGTGTTAACTTACTCATTTTATTTATATGTTTTGTTACATAAGCCATGGTTGTTGTATCTTATTCATATCCAGAATGATATCTAGTCCTTAAAAATCATTTTTAAATCATCAAATGATAATTATACTTGAATGGTTACGATGGAGAATGAATCTCATCGCGTTCGTGGAGACGGTAGTCCGTACGTACGCAGGAGCGAAAATATCATTCTTTTGATATTAAAATAATATATAAATGAATGGTATATCACATATACAGAATCATTAACATGTTATATTTATTATTTACATTAGTTACACATCATTATTATACCCATCCAAATAATATTATATTGAATAACAATTACACCACGACGTGGAGACGGTAAGCCGTACGTACGCACGTATGGTGACATGTTATTCAAAGGGTGGATAGAATACTGAATATGGTTGTACCATACTTATAATAACATCACAGTATATGTGAGATATTGGAGTTACTATTTTATAATGGTAAGAACAAAGGAAGAAGAAGTGGAAGAAGAAATGAACTTAGAAAAGGGTGGTGAAATCATTACCTCTTCTTCGGGTTCTTCCTTTTGATTTGATCAAAAGGGCTCCTTAGGTTGGCTTTCTGATCAAAATAAGGCCTCTAGGTTGTAGTTAGGGATGTTGGGAGAGTATTTGGGCAGAGTTTGGCCGAGCCAAAAGGCTTTAGAGGTGTGAAGAAATGATCAGGAGGAGTGCCCTTTTATAAGAGGGGTGAGGGGCACCTTGGGAAAAGCTAGAAATATTAATTTATAATAAATTCATATTCAGTTTCCAATGGCTCCAAAGTTTACTATTCAAAGGATAAGGTGGGGATAGGTCGAAAAACACTCAACCAATAGAATTTAGACAGGTTTGGGTACTTATATTAACCTTATCTTTAAGTATTAACTCTAAGTTAATTAGTTTCACTTTTACAATGTCTCTTTGTATTTTTATATAATATGGTTAATAAACTTACTATATACATCCTAGCGACCCACAAGTGGTCCATTAATGATGAACCTATCATGAAATAAGTCTCTTGGCCGAACCTTAGATTTTTAGGAATTTAATATCAATTAATAATATAATATTTGTTTTAAGAACTCTTTTATGTCAATTTTGACACTATTCAATAGTTGATTTTTTTGAAACTCATAACATATTGATTACTTCGAACAAAGTCACTCCAATCAATCTTAATATATCATATTATCCTATAAAATTAGTTTAATTCATTAAAGGTTTCATATTATATTTATTTGGGTATTTATAATATCACTTATTTTAATTTTTCACTATTATAGTAATTACTGCATCATCATTGTGTCATAAATAAAATAAATTATTTAATGTCTAAAAATTATAAATAAAATATCATTATGTATTAAATCGTTTTATATTTCTAATGAATATTTATAATCAAAAATCCAACATGTATAACCCTATGTAAAAATTGTTCTTCTAAAAGATGTAAGCTTATGCCATTTTTATTTTTATTTTAGCTTTATTAATATAATGTGTCATTATCACTTACAAGTGGATCCATGGGGTCCCAAAATAGACCCAAAGATGCCCATGGTCGACCATGTATCAACCAATAGGGTTAAGACATGTTTTAGGGTAATTTATTATTATTATAATATTATTTTTTAACCCTTATTTACCGGATTTACCCTTAACCATGGTAAATAAAATATTTACCGCAGTAATTATTCAAAATTTCTAAAAATAAAAGTTACCTATTTACACAATTTGAACATCCTGATTCCAAATATGGAATTCATTTTCCCAAATTCAAAACACATAAGTGGCAGAAATTAATTTAAAATTAATTCCCGCTGTCAAAACAAAAAGCGTGTTTTTAAGAGATAATAACTATCAAAAGATTGACACTTGTTTATGTTCGGTTTAATTGTAAAATTATGTCCAATGACCAACATTATATTAAATGGTAAAAATATATTCTAAATATAATTTAAAACTACTAAAATTCATAATTTATCACTATTAATTATTTTGATTAAAAAAGTTGTTTTTAATTAAAATTTAGTAATTTTCACTATTCATCAAAATATGAAAGTTATTCGAAAAGTACCAAAATTTCACCTTAGGCTAAATTCGATATTCCGAATCCAAAAATGAAGTCCATTTTAAAATATAAAATATATATAATTTCAAAATTTAGGTATTACTATTCATAACGGCTAGTTTGATTGGTTGTGGCGTGTGTTAAAACTCAAGGTTGCGTACAACGCACGCTACTATTTTATTCAAAGGAAAGCGTACCGTGGAAGCTTGGGATGTTTCATTTTAAATTTTTTTGATGTCCCCATTTAGTCAAAAAGTTTAAAATATTGTATTTAAAAAGGGTTCACTATTAAAAGTTGATAAAAGTGCAATATTGAAAATGAATTTGTTCTTGTATTATGTCTAAGATACTCATAATATGGAAAAATTATAAGGATTATATAAAGTTTAAAATTTAGTTAATACTATTCATAACCTCTTTTGAATGGCTTTATGGTAAGTCATGGTGCAATTGAACTCAGTGTTGCGTGTAGTGCAAGTTATTGAACTATTTTGATGAAATAACACATTATGAATTCTTGGGGTGTTACATTCTCCCCTCCTTCAATAAATTGCGTCCTCGCAATTTGAAATTGTTCTTCGAAAATAAAAGGTTGAAAATAGAAAATATATTTGTGGGAAAACCCACATCAGAAATTGGGTTACTAAAATTTAGTCTTAATATGAGGAAAAGAGAAATGAAAGGGTCACCACCAAATTATGATCTCGATTAGGAGAACATTGGTGGCAATTTGAGACATATAATTGGAGGAAAAATGTAAATATTTATAGGTAGTGATTGAGGTCATCAATCACAAAAAAGTATAAAATTGAGGTCCTTAAACTCATCAATCTATGATGATTTGAAGTACCATCGGTTCAACAAAATATAGGGTATTGGGATAACACATTTTTGACATTTCAAAATATCTTAGTTGAAATCCCACATCGAAAAATGAATTAATGAGGCCTCTATTTAAAATAAAGAGTGGAAAGTATGAAGATTACCGAAAATAACACATACTAGGGTTCCATGTAGGAAAATATGGATATGGAGGAGAAATCTAACCATCAATTATCTGATGGAGAGTGGTAGAGAACATGGCTATGAAAAGGCCAAAAATCCCAAAGCCATAAATTAGTGATGATTTAAGGTACCATCTAGGACAACATTTTTGTTCTAAGTTCCTTTTATTAATGTTGAGTAATTTATTTATGAGATCTGATAAGATCATAAGGAGATATACTTACTTTATAATTAGAGTTTTATCCATTAATAAATTTCTACCACAAACTCATCTTTCACTCTAAAAGATAATAGAACGTAATTTTTTTTTTATTTATACTATTCGTACAGGGTTCCAAAATAAATGAATTTATAATTCATCTACTAGATCTTTAAAAAAACTACATTATTTAATCCAGGACATCTCGTGGGCCAGTGGTAGGTGATACACCCTTGTCGCCCTTCGGTTGCGGGTTCGAGTCTCGTGGCCTTGCCGGACGTGACGGGTTGCCGCCCGACCTCCGGGTTGTCGTTTTATGGCAATCCAAAATAATCCAAACTAGAACTATCCAAAATACTTCTGTCCAAACTCACAGTCCAACATTCATAAGGAAGGTAAACATAATATAGATCCTTTTTACCCCGTAATAGCGTATGAATACCTTCATCATGTATTACCATATTCTTTATTGATTACATTCATGCTCCCTTATTCCATATAGAATGCTGGATATACTTCATTAATCCAAAAATGTTTTAAACCCCAACAATGATGGAATATACAAATCATTAATCAGTTCCAAGGTAGTCAAGAATATCCAATATAATTTATCCAAAACAATCACATATTATTCCAAAATCACTACCTCAGTATCAGAACTATATTATGGTTTATCATTCTCTCAACCATATATTTTCCAAAAATCTATCCTGCTAATGAGTCACTTTTCTTTGTTCCACACAATCTCAAGTCCTTAATGAAATAGTACTGCAGTACAATCCTTATATACTCCATGATTATTGTAACAAGTACATTGTTGATACAACACTCAATTGACATAATCAACATAAGAACTCTAATCATCCCTCTTCATCTGTGGTAGTATCATAACATGATTATTATCCAATAACATCATTTGCGGCATAGTCTGATGACTGGGACATAGGTTTGCGTAGTGTCCAAACTCCTTGCAAATGAAGCATTGTACATTTGAAACCATTTTCTTACCCTTGCAGTCACGTACTTTGTGCCCTTTTTCTCCACACTTATAACAAACTCCCATTCCTTTCAGGCAAGTTCCAGGGTGTTTCTTTCCACAGTTACCACATATTGGAAAATTCTTCTTTTCCCTCTTACTTTTATCCATCTTTCTCTCTTCCATCCTTTTCTTCTCTTGCTTCCCTTCAAAGACATAGGACTAAGTAAACTCTTTACTTATCTTATCAACACATGATATTATTTCTTCATATGATGATAATACATGGGAGACTATTTCTCTTATAAATTCTAGCTTAAGACCATGAAAGATATGATCCTTCCTTCTCTTTGGATCATGTGCATTTCTGGAGTTCTCATTCCTTCTACTGGGCGCCATTTCTAAACAATGGAATAAACTAGATCAGTTTATGAATCAAAATACATAATCCCATACTTATAAAACACTTAACATAAATTGAACTATTTATGGATATAATCCAAAATCATAAAAATGCCTCCTTTGAGGAAGTATATACTCATAAACCCTTCATAATGATTTGTAAAGAAAGTGAGAGTTATCCTAAGAATATCCCCCGGGAGTGTCGTAACCAAGAGTGCAGCAAGGCCCGTTGTCGTGCACCAGTTCCCGTTCGAGTCTAGCTCAAAGCGGTGTTTTCGGGTTTTACCCCTAGGTACATCTGTGCCAGATCCGCCTCTACCTGCTCGTATCCAGACATGGATGTATTGCTCGGAAAACTCAAAAAATCTCCACAATACCAAAATTCTAGGAAGTTTCTTCTATACTAATCCTCAAAGTTAATCTTAGGTCTACGTGCTCTAATCAGAGTTTATCTAAATCTAGCTTCCAAGGTTTGTACTAAACTTCCTCTGATACCAACTGTAACGCCCCGACCCCAGTTACCCAGAGTCGGTGCATTACTTCGTAACATTGGCATGATCACAAGAAAGATCAAATCTCGAAAGACCGATTGGTTTAGTAGCCTTGGAAACACTAGATATATTCATAAGTTTTACATTACATCATAAAATGAAAAACTACTACAACAACATAATGTTTCCACAGTCCACACTATAATCCCCTCATAATATCCCTGCAGGTCATTCATAACTTACATCTTCACATCCTGGGAAAAATAAAACATAGAAAAGGGGTGAGCTCAAATGCCCAGTAAGGATAACAATATAGCGGAACATTCAAAAATAAGCATAAACATTTAAGGCAATGAATTACTAAAACAAAAGCCTTTTAAACTTGAACTTCAACATAGTATGGCAAAAGTAAAATGAAAAAAATTCCATTTACTTGTTCAAATGGATATTCTACTAATCGAATAATCACATGCAAAATCAATAACCACTTTCATAATGTTGGAATGTATAATGCCAGACTATCATAACCACATAGCCAAGGCCTCGTGCCAAGACTACAAATAAGATTTTGTCAAGGCTTTGTGCCAAGACACTAGTTTGTCTCATGAGACCTACCGATGTAATTTTTTTAGAAGATGCTTACGTTTAAAATTACTAAAAAATACTCCAGTGTTTTTATGAAATCATTATGCAAGCTTCTGAAAACAAAATAACTAATTATGAGACTGCTCGACTAATTATAGGCCATGATGGGTCCACTCCCAATCCCTTCCTATCTACCACACTCGAGAGTCAGGTTTTCTGAAAACATTTTTAAGTTTGCGTTAAATACGTATACATTTGCACTGGATTTTCATATATTTGAGAGAAATATCTCTTTTTTTGAAATCATATAATAATCACATAATTATAAAAGAAAACCTTTATTTTGAAAATACCCTTATAAGCATGTAAGGGATGCTTTGAAGATTTTATAATGGTGTAAAATAGCCGCATACGCCGTATAAGTTAAAAAAAATACATTCTTACCTTAATTCAGACGAAAAGGTTAAAAAAGACCTTGTTTGGAAAATGACCGAAAGATTCCTTTATAAACCACTTAAAAAAGTCAAAAAGGGTATAAATGACTTTAAATCATATTCTAGTAAATAGTAAAAATGTTTTGAAATATATTTTTAAGAAAAATGGATGTGGATGATAAAGAGATCCCAGTAGATTATTACGTGTAAACAACCTCGGATAATGAAGAGATTGTGAAAATAACCCTTACCAGTTTGGTAACTTATGAAACATACAACCCATGAAAGAGGTATCATACAATGAATATGTAAGTACACATAAATTAGAGTGTATTACACAAAGAATATAATTATGGGCAGTACATACACCACACAAAAGGTAATGGTGGCAATATGGCATGAATCTCACGGGAATAAGGAGTGAGATGAAAACCCCTTACCACGTTAATCAATTGAGTCGCATGGCCAAAAGTTAATAACCACCAAATTATTTACAGAATTACATGAATATAAAGTGAATCATGATAATATATATCAAATTGAATTACACAATACACCACTTTCAATAATTTAGTAGCGAACAATGGAAATCTCACAGAATTGAATGTGAGATAAGAAAAATCCCTTACCTTGTACTTTTCCTTTGTTGGGGTAGGTTAACCTCCTGTATAATGGTGAAATAATTGTTATTAAATTGTACAAGAATCATATATATTAATATGATATCATATATGATCTTTTAACATTGATTTGTTAATAATATCTTAGAATTATCGTCGTTTCGGGTGTTAACTTACTCATTTTATTTATATGTTTTGTTACATAAGCCATGGTTGTTGTATCTTATTCATATCCAGAATGATATCTAGTCCTTAAAAATAATTTTTAAATCATCAAATGATAATTATACTTGAATGGTTACAATGGAGAATGAATCTCATCGCGTTCGTGGAGACGGTAGTCCGTACGTACGCACGAGCGACAATATCATTCTTTTGATATTAAAATAATATATAAATGAATGGTATATCATATATACAGAATCATTAACATGTTATATTTATTATTTACATGAGTTACACATCATTATTATACCCATCCAAATCATATTATATTGAATAACAATTACACCACGACGTGGAGACGGTAAGCCGTACGTACGCACGTATGGTGACATGTTATTCAAAGGGTGGATAGAATACTGAATATGGTTGTACCATACTTATAATAACATCACAGTATATGTGAGATATTGGAGTTATTATTTTAGAATGGTAAGAACAAAGGAAGAAGAAGTGGAAGAAGAAATGAACTTAGAAAAGGGTGGTGAAATCATTACCTCTTCTTCGGGTTCTTCCTTTTGATTTGATCAAAAGGGCTCCTTAGGTTGGCTTTCTGATCAAACTAAGGCCTCTAGGTTGTAGTTAGGGATGTTGGAAGAGTATTTGGGCAGAGTTTGGCCGAGCCAAAAGGCTTTAGAGGTGTGAAGAAATGAGAAGGAGGAGTGCCCTTTTATAAGAGGGGTGAGGGGCACCTTTGGAAAAGCTAGAAATATTAATTTATAATAAATTCATATTCAGTTTCCAATGGCTCCAAAGTTGACTATTCAAAGGATAAGGTGGGGATAGGTCGAAAACCACTCAACCAATAGAATTTAGACAGGTTTGGGTACTTATATTAACCTTATCTTTAAGTATTAACTCTAAGTTAATTAGTTTCACTTTTACAATGTCTCTTTGTATTTTTATATAATATGGTTAATAAACTTACTATATACATCCAAGCGACCCAAAAGTGGTCCATTAATGATTAACCTATCATGAAATAAGTCTCTTGGCCGAACCTTAGATTTTTAGGAATTTAATATCAATTAATAATATAATATTTGTTTTAAGAACTCTTTTATGTCAATTTTGACACTATTCAATAGTTGATTTTTTTGAAACTCATAACAGATTGATTACTTCGAACAAAGTCACTCCAATCAATCCTAATATATCATATTATCCTATAAAATTAGTTTAATTCATTAAAAGTTTCATATTATATTTATTTGGGTATATATAATATCACTTATTTTAATTTTTCACTATTATAGTAATTACTGCATCATCATTGTGTCATAAATAAAATAAATTATTTAATGTCTAAAAATTATAAATAAAATATAATTATGTAGTAAATCGTTTTATATTTCTAATGAATATTTATAATAAAAAATCCAACATGTATAACCCTATGTAAAAATTGTTCTTCTAAAAGATGTAAGCTTATGCCATTTTTATTTTTATTTTAGCTTTATTAATATAATGTGTCATTATCACTTACAAGTGGATCCATGGGGTCCCAAAATAGACCCAAATATGCCCATGGTCGACCATGTATCAACCAATAGGGTTAAGACACGTTTTAGCGTAATTTATTATTATTATAATATTATTTTTTAACCCTTATTTACCGGATTTACCCTTAACCATGGTAAATAAAATATTTACCGCAGTAATTATTCAAAATTTATAAAAATAAAAGTTACCTATTTACACAATTTGAACATCCTGATTCCAAATATGGAATCCATTTTCCCAAATTCAAAACACAGAAGTGGCAGAAATTAATTTAAAATTAATTCCCGCTGTCAAAACAAAAAGCGTGTTTTTAAGAGATAATAACTATCAAAAGATTGACACTTGTTTATGTTCGGTTTAATTGTAAAATTATGTCTAATGACCAACATTATATTAAATGGTAAAATTATATTCTAAATATACTTTAAAACTACTAAAATTCATAATTTATCACTATTAATTATTTTGATTAAAAAAGTTGTTTTTAATTAAAATTTATTAATTTTCACTATTCATCAAAATATGAAAGTTATTCGAAAAGTACCAAAATTTCACCTTAGGCTAAATTCGATATTCCGAATCCAAAAATGAAGTCCATTTTAAAATATAAAATATATATAATTTCAAAATTTAGGTATTACTATTCATAACGGCTAGTTTGATTGGTTGTGGCGTGTGTTAAAACTCAAGGTTGCGTACAACGCACGCTACTATTTTATTCAAAGGAAAGCGTACCATGGAAGCTTGGGATGTTTCATTTTAAATTTTTTTGATGTCCCCATTTAGTCAAAAAGTTTAAAATATTGTATTTAAAAAGGGTTCACTATTAAAAGTTGATAAAAGTACAATATTGAAAATGAATTTGTTCTTGTATTATGTCTAAGATACTCATAATATGGAAAAATTATAAGGATTATATAAAGTTTAAAATTTAGTTAATACTATTCATAACCTCTTTTGAATGGATTTATGGTAAGTCATGGTGCAATTGAACTTGGTGTTGCGTGTAGTGCAAGTTATTCAACTATTTTGATGAAATAACACATTATGAATTCTTGGGGTGTTACAGTGCAACAAGACCCGTTGTCATGCACCAGTTCCCGTTCAAGTCTAGCTCAAAGCACTGTTTTCAGGTTTCATCCCTAGGTACATCTGTCCAAGAGCTGCCTCTACCTTCTCATATCCATAAAGGGATGTATTGACTTGGAAAACTCACAAAATCTCTACATTACCAAAATTATATGAAATTATTCTATAAAAATCCTCAAAGTCTATCTTAGGATAATGTGCTCTAATCAGAGTTTATCTGAATAAAGTTTCCAAGGTTATTGATAGACTTCCTCTGATACCAACCATAACACCCTAACCCTATACTCCCAGATTCAGTGCATTATTTTAATACATTGTCATGATTACAAGGAATCAAGTCCCGAAAGACCGATCAGTTTAGCTGTCTTGGAAAATAGATAACATACATGAACGTTACATTTCACTTTCTAACATTCAACATAAAAATAATCCTTTGAGAATGCAATTATTCTTTAGCTTAACCCTGCATCTCAAACATAAAACACTTCTTGGGATCCTTGACAAATAAAACATAAGAAATGGGTGAGCTCAGATGCTCAGTAAGGGTAAATAATTTAGTAGAAGCTATAAGATTTTAAGGCTAGATGTGTAATAAAAACAATATCCTTTTAAACATAAACTTGAACATAATATGTAAAAAATAAATAAAAAATTACCGTATAAACATACACATTGATATTATACTCATATAATAATCACATGTAATAATTAATTACATAATGAGGGAATTTATAGTACCAAACATTAATTTCCATGTTAAGGCCTCGAGCCTGGACCTAGGGGACAACTGTAACTGGACCCCAACCCGGAGAACCTCTATAACCAGACTCCAACCCGGAGAGCCTCTATAACCGGAATCCAACCCGGAGAGCCTCTATAACTGGACTCCAACCCAAAGGGTATTCTATAACTGAACCCCAACCTGGAGGTCTTACTTTTACCAGTCCCCAACCAGGAACATACTAGTCCAATACATTCATCATAAGAGAAGATTGAAATATAACATAAACAATCATATCAAAACTAGCATACGAAATTTAAATACTTTAACCATAAACCATGAATGGCCTAAAAATAACTCATCCATAATGAAACATATCACAAAACCATTAATACAATATGGAAGATTTGTTTCATAATAAATTAACTTCAAACAAGCATAAAATTAATCAAAAGATGTTGACATAGATGAAATGAAAACTATTTGAGAGAAATATCTCTTTCTATTTTGAAATCATTTAAGAGTCACATAATTATAAAAAAAACATTTATTTTGAAAATATTATTATAAGATTTCAAGGGAAGATTTAATGATGTTATAATGGCAGAAACTAGCCGCACCCTCCGTATAAGTTAAAAAAACATTCTTATATTAATTTTGTCGAAAAGGTCATAAAGTACCTTGTTTGGAAAACGATGGAAATATTCCTTTATAAACATCTTATAAAAAGTCAAAAAATGGTATACATGACTTTATCCAATATTCTAGTAAATATTAGAAATGTTTTGAAATACATTTTTAAGAAAACACAGCTGTGGATGATAAACAGGTCCCAGTAGATAATTATATATAAACAATCTTGGATAATGAGAGATTGTGTAATTAACCTTTACTGATTTGGTGACTCACAAAACATACACCCCATGAAATAATTATTATTCATTAATGTTTTATATACCCATCTATTAAATTATACTACACAAGGAATACAATCATGGCCAGTACATACACCACACAAAAGGAAATAGTGGCAATACAACGTGAATCTCATGGAAATAAGAAGTGAGATGAAATCCCCTTACCACATTGAAATCAATCGAGTCGAATGAGAAAAATTTAATAACCAAAATATTATTCATATAATACCATGAATATAAAGATAGTCATGATAATATATATCAAATGGTAGTACACAATACACCACATAAAATAAATAAGTGGCGAATAATGGAAAAATCACAGAATTAAATGTGAGATAAGAAACCCATTACCTTGTACTTTTCCTTGGTTGAGGGTATGTTAAACTCCATTATAATAGTTAAATAATTATTATTAAATTATATAGGAACCATATAAATAATTATGATATCTTATATGATCTCTTAATAATTCTTTGTTAATGATATTTTAGTATTATCCTCATCTCGGGTGTTAACTGATTTGTTTTCCTTTATATTATTTGTTGCGTGAGTCATGTTTATTATGTATGGGATGTTTCTTATTCATATCCAGAATTATATAAAGTCTTTAAAAATTATTTTTAATCATCAAATGAAAATTAGTCTTGAATGGTTATGATGGGGAATGAATCTCATCGCGTTTGTGGAGACGGTTATCCGTACGTACGCATGAGTGACAATATCATTATTTTGATATTAAAATAGTATATAATTGGATGGTATATCATATATACAGAATTATTATCATGTTATATTTATTATTTAAATAAATTATTCATAATTATTATACCCATACAAATAATAATGTATTGAATAACAACTACACCACGACGTGGAGACGGTAAGCAGCACGTACGCACGTATGGTAACATGTCATTAAAAGGATGGATAGAATAATGAATATGGTTGTAAAATATTTATAATAACATCACATTTTATAGAAGATACTAGAGTTATTATTTTATAGTGGAAACAACAAGTAAAGAATAAGTGGAAGAAGAAATGAACATGAAAGAGGTGATGAAATATTTACCTCTTTTTCAGGTTCTTCCTTTTGATTTGATCAAAAGGGCTTCTTAGATTGTCTTAATGACTAAAGGAATTCCTCTAGGATAAAGGGATGAAAGTTTAGAGGATATTTGGGCCAGGGTTGGATGATACAAATGGATTTGAAGGTGTGAATTTGAGATAAGGGGTGTTCCCTTTTATAAGAAGGGTGAGGGGAACCTTAGGAAAAGATTGAAATATTAATTTGTAATAAAATCATTTTATGTTTCTAATGGATAAAAAATGATTTATTTGGAGGATAATGTGAGGATGTTTCTAAAAGTACTCAAATAATAGGTTTTAGACAGGTTTGAATCACTATATTAATCTCATATGTTTGATTTAACTCTTAGTTAATTAGTTTGACATTTACCATGTCTCTTTTGTATTTTTATATTATATGGTTAATAAACATACTATAAACTTCCAAGATAACCTCAAGTGGTTCATTAATGACATATATAATATTATTTAAGACCAATGTCTGAACCTTAGATTTTTAAAAATATAATATCAATTAATAATATAATATTTGTTTTAAAAACTCTTTTATTTCAATTTTGACACTATTAGCTATTTTGTTTTTGTTTAATTCATTACAATATTATTACTTCGAATAAAATTCATTTAATCAACCCTAACATGTCATATTAACGTACAAAATTAGTTTAATTCATAAAAAGTGGCAAATTACATTTATTTGGGTATTTATAATATTAATTCTTTTAATATTTCATTAATAAGGTAATTACTGCATCATCATTGTGTCATAAATAAATTAAATTATTTACTGTCTAAAAAATATAAATAAAATACCATTATGTAGGAAATATATTTTTATTTCTAGAGAATATTTATAGTGGAAATTATGACTTATATAACCCCATGTAAAAATTGATTTACTAAAAGATATTTGTTTATGTCATTTTTGCCTTTAAGTTAATTAAAATAGTGTCATTATCATTCATAAGTGGCTCCATGGGGTCCCAAAATAGACCCAAGGATTCCCATGGTTGGCCATTACTCATTAAATATGGTTAATACAAGTGTTAATGTAATTCTGTGTTATTATAATATTCCTTTTACCTTGAATTACCCTATTTACCTTTAACTGCGGTTAATAAAAGTAAAATGTTACTATTCAACAAAAATTATTTTCATCTTATTGGACCATATTTTACTTAATGAGGTTAACTGTGTCTCTCGGATTTTTGAAATTCAAATCATATAAATGGTAAAATTATGTTTTATGCAAATTTGCAAATTCTCTTAGGAGGTGGGTAAAAGACGGTAAAAAGTTCAATAAAATTTTTATATATCTAAAATTTTTATAAAATTACTCCAATTAATTATATTAAAAACATATAGGTATTATGTTTATATTTTTACTTAAAATAAGTTTAAGTAAAATAAATAATTATTTAAATAAAATTCGGTTTTAACAAATAACTCAGTGTTTTTCACTATTCATCAAAAATTGAATGTTTTCAAAAAAATACCAAAATTTCACCTTAAGATAATTTTGATAATCTGAATTAAAATATTTATTCTATTTTAACAAATTCAAAACATATAAGTTTCATTTAAAAATTTAAAATTAATTCCCGTTGTTAAAACCAAAAAGCATGTTTTTTAGAAATAATAACTTACAAAAGATTGATACTTTTTTATGTTCAATTTAAAAGTGACATTATTTAAAATAAATATCATTGGATTAAATGGTAAAAATATAATCTACTTATACTTCCCAACCATTAAAATTTATAATTTAACACTACAAATTATTTTGATTAAAAAAGTTGTTTTCAGTTAAAATGTAGTATTTTTCACTATTCACCCAAATATGAAAGTTATCAGAAAACACCTAAAATTTATTGAAACTAAATTCTTATTTCTCTATTCTAAAGAAGAAGTTTATTTGTTTAAATTGAATATATAAAATTTTCAAATTTTGGATTTAAAAAGGTTCTCTATTAAAAGGCGGTAAAATTTCATTTTTTAAAAATAGTTCTTTTATCTGAAAAAAATGAATTTGTTTTTTCATTATGTCTAAGAAAATCATAATATGGATTCTAAAATTTTATGGATTATATAATGTTAAAAATTTATTTTATACTATTCATAACCTCTTTTGAATGACCAGTTTGGTAAGTCGTGGTGTGCTTGAATTCGGTGTTGCGTGTAGTGAAAGTTATTGAATTAATTTGAAGAAATAACGTACTATGAAATCTTGGGGTGTTACACATGGTGTGTAGCCCCTATACACAACATTTACTCATTCTTAAATGTATTAAACTCAATGTTATTAGTATCATGGGATAGTTTCATTAGGGCATGTTTCCCTTATCTTTTCCCCGAAGGTAGGTATAGTATTTTTTCCTAATTTTAGGACTACGATCCCTTTAGTAGAAATTCCTGGAATGGGTTTTTGGAATCCCATAAGAGGCCTAATGTGGGATCCTCTAATCATATTCTTTCCCTAGGCGGAGTCCTTGGTATTGACATGACCAATCCTACCAGGTGTCGATCTTCTACTTAGCAGGTTAATCAAGATGGGATTGTTTGTATCACCCCATGGCCCTGGCTGCGATCCTCATCAGTTTTATCATTATATATTCAAACTAACAACATATCTTTCTCATGATGGGACCTAAAAAAAAGTACCTCTCGGTAAAACATCATCAGTTCTATCAGACTCAAGAGTGAGTGCTCCTGGATGAGTGCTTCGTGGAATCTTTGAGATGGAATACTAGGCTGACATACTATGGTTATGGATTACCCCTAGACTATATGTCCTTGTTGATTATATCATGATATTATGTTTATATGTATTATAGACATATAAATTTATATATTTTATTGCACTTTTTTTTATTTCTTTGTGGTTTTGGTGAGTCCTACTAAGTATTGATATACTCTCCCACATATACGTTTTACCTGCACGTGTTGTGTCTTGTACAGATGATTGAACTTTTAATGGAATCCTAGGTGGAATAGGATCAGATGGTTCTTAGTGAGACAAGACAGACTAGGCTATGTTCTTGAGGCTCTCAGATAGTATTCCAAGTACCTTTTTTTTACAGGTTGGACTTGTGTTACATACTTTTTGTGGTGGGATTGTATTTGGCCCTATGTACTTTACTTTAATTCCTCTCATACTTTGGTTGTGTGATATAGATGTATGTATGCATTGGGTTTTTAGTGTTTTTTACATTTCAGCATTTGTATGGGCTTGGAGATGTATGTGTGTGCGTACATGTACATAGGAAATGCCTCCCATGTTAGTAATATACCTACTTTGTGCTAGTCACAAACCCTTGGCTAATTTGAGGTGGGCTTGAGGAGTCATGGAACGAGAACCACTGGGAAAGGTCATAATAGAGTGGCATAAAAGGTGGGGTTGGTTTTACTTTAGGATCGAGAGTCTGTGAGGTTGGTTTGGGGAAATATTATTAAGTGTTTTGAGTTTATATTCCAGGCTAGGGACACTAGTGTTGTCGTGACGGATGAAGTATCCATACACTAATACTCTGATAACCTTCTTTTTGACTAGGTACATGAGGACGTTTATTGTAGGGAAAATAATGGTACACGCATCATATAGAAATATTTTATGGTTACATGTCCTTATTGAGTCATATCTCTAGATATAATCATTGACCATATTACATATTGTTTAATTTTAGGATTACTACACATTGTATACCAACTGGGATTCATCTTGATGATCATAGAGATGATCCCCTTATAGATGAGGCATAGATAATGTCCAATTCTTGAGATGTAACCTCCAAGTGGTGTGCCATCTATACCTCCACATATAGAGAAGCACGTGGTACCTACAGTACCAACATATGAGGTGTGTGGGTTGAGTGTGCTACAGAAGTTTCAATGATAGTGACCCCTTAGGTTCTGAGGAAACCCCAACCCAATGGTGTCTAAGGAATGGCTTGAGGTAATGAAACAAGTTTTCTGTCTAGTCCAGACACTGACAGATCATATGGTTCTCTTAGTAGTGAACCTTCTCTAGGGATTATCATATCGATGATGGGGTTTAGTTACCTCGTCTTATGAGAAATACACTCTTTCATGGATAGGGTTTGAGAACGTTTTAATAGAGGAGTTATCACCACATACTTTGAGGGATATGCATATCCAGAAGCATATATAGCTCCATCAGGGTATCATGATAGTGGATGGGTATTCATTAAGGTTTACTAACTTTTCTTGGTACTCGATGGATACGGTTCAAGATCAGTTCTTCAGGGATCAAACCTTAGAACTAGGTCTGTGTAAAGGCATCTGAGCCAGTGTTATCCCTCTATGCATAAATACCCATGCTGGGGTTCCAGATAAAGCTTAGGTTGTTGGAAGTTTCCTAGATAGGAAAATATAGCCATTGGTTATCAACAGTGAGAAAGCTGGAATAGAGACCTAGGCAGTAGGGGGATGAAGTTAGTCTTAGAGACCTAGATGTAAAAGACATTTCAAGAGGAGGACCTCAGATAGAGGATGTGTAGTTCAGGGCTCACATAGTGGGCCTAGTCATCCCATAGATAGGTAGTGTTACTAATGTGACTATAAGGGGAATCTTACATGATATAATCAGACCCATTTTATAGCTAACAGAGAAACTGTTGATGGGCCGCTGATGTTGAGGCAACGGTAGGAACAGGGAGGTCCAAATTGTAACAAATGTCGAAGAAGAGTTAAAAGAGCAGTGAGAGGTGGTCGATGTCTTGAAATGTTACCACCACCACCCCAAGTGGTCCACACTAGGCTTAGGGATCTAGAGGACTGGGGTGGGGACAATGAAAGGTTGTCGGGGCTTATGATCGAGAGGCTCTGGGAATGATCCGAGATACAATCTATATCTTTTGTAACTTAACTAAAGTATTAATATAAACATGTGATAGTAATTCTTGTATTTATTCATATATTGTTTGAGACTTAGATATTCTGGTTGATGATCATGAACTTGTGACGATAGTGTGATCTAAATCATAGAGGTGAGAGTTTTTGTTGGGATATATTGTTCCTAGTATTGATTCCTTAAAAAGTCATTCTTGGCATGGATTGGTTATTTATAGTTCATGGATATATTTACTTTTTAGGTAAAGGGTGTGGTGTGTATGTAGTGATGGAACCTGATTTTATTTTTTCAGTGAAAAGGAAACCCATACAATGCATGGTGGACTCATGCGTTGGAGGGTGAAACCACTTACTCATTAGTTGGATTCCCTAAACCTTGGTGTAGTGGATGTTGTGAGTTCCCAGTTTCCTGAAGTGGTGGTAGGGTATGCAGATGTATTTCCTGAAGATATTACAGGTCTACCTCCCTAGTAAGAGATAAACTTATTCATTGATCTACACACCTATACATCACATATATATACAACATCATATAATATGGCTCCTATATATATTTGAAAGATGAGGGTGTAGTTAGAGGACTTATAGAGGAAAGACTTTATGAGACCTAGTGTTTCACCCGGGGCATCCCCAGTTTGGTTTTCCAAGAAGGAATATGAGATCTTGAAATTGTGTGTGGACTAACAGTTCTTGAATCAGGTGACTATGAGAAACAAGATTCCACTACCGAGGATCGATGGTCTCTTTGACTAGTTGAGAGGTTCATGATGGTTATAGAAGGTTGACCTCAGATCAGGCTACCACCAACTATGAGTATGGGATAAGAATATTCCAAATACCGAATTCCTATATCACTATGGTCACTGTGAGTACTTGGTTATTCCCTTTGGTATGACAGATTCTCCAAAAATGTTCAGGGGACTCAGGAACCAGATCTTTTATCCTTACTTAGACTAGTTTTTAGTGGTCTTCATTGATGATATCCTTGTGTACTTGGAATCCAAGGAGGAGTATTTGAGACACTTAAAGATGATTTTGGACGTACTCTAAGACCACCAAATTTATGAAAAGCTCTCAAAGTTCCAATTATAGATTTAAATGGTCCACTTTCCAGGACACATTATATCAGCAGTTGGAGGGGCAATGGACCCGACCAATTTCAAGGTAGTGTTAACCTGGGATACACCTAAGAGAATGAAGGAGATACGAGGTTTCTTGGGGTTGGAAGGTTATTACTGTAGATTCATACCTTATTTGTTCTACGATATCAAATCCCGTGACAACCTTGACTCAAAACTGGTAGCCATTCATGTGGATAGAATGGTTTCAATGGGATTTCCAGTAGTTGAGGCAGAGTTTGAAGAGCACCCACCATCTTAAGATTTCTATAGGAAGGTATTGAGCATTTAGTTTTCTAAAATACACCAGGAACCAGGCTTAGTTGTGTTCTATTGTAGAGGCAATAAGTTATTGACTATGTATTTTACTAGTTGATACCATATAGGCATAACTACATGATCCACAATCTTGAGCTAGTAGTGGTAGTCCTCTCTTTGAAGATGTGATGAAACTACTTGATGGGTAGGCCGTTTATTATCTAATAAAATCAAAAGAGTCTCAAAAATATCTTCTATCCAAAGGATCTAAAATTGAGACTGAGGTGAGGGATAGAGTTACTCCAAGACTAAGATTGGGAGATTTTATATACTCATCAGAAGGCTAACATAGCAGTAGATGCTCTCAGTAGGAGATATAGTTCATAGTTAATGAAGGATTCATTAGAGTAGTTAGCCCAATTAAAATTAACCATTTTGGATAGAAATAGAGAAGATTACCTATCGTGGATGGTTGTTACCCTTCTACAATTATATCAAGTTACATAGGCACAACTTGGGGATACAGACTATGAGACCCCACATGCTCTAATATCCACTTGGCATGCTTCTGATAGATTTTTCAAAAGGTGGGGAGCACACTATTATTTTGAGAAGATGCATGATAGTACCAGTGTTGTTAAAGGAAGAAGTTATGAGGGAGTTTCATATGTTCCATTTAATGGTACATCTAGGTAAGGAAAAGATATACAAGGACCTCCCACATTAGTTATGGTGTCTAGGGATGAAGAAAAGAGTTGCCAATTTTGAATCTCGATGCATTAATTGTCCACAAGTGAAGGATGAGAACCAGATTCTAATGGGTTTAGGTCAACCCATTAAGGTTACAGAATGGAATTGGGATGTGATATCCATGAAATAAATTATTAGATTACCACATACATTTAGGGGGAATGATTCTATCTGGGTGATCAATGACTAACTCGCTATATCATCCCACTTCCTAGCTATTCAAGAATAGATTTCAGTTGAGAACTTGGGATACCTTTATGTTTAGAAGATACTTCGACTCAATGTAGTTCTATCAATTATTATTTATAAATGTGATTCTTGTTTTTCATCTTTTTTTGGAACATATTACATGTCTCATTTGGGACTTAGTTATGCTTGATCACAATATTCCACCCACAAACAAATGGTCAGACAGATCATACCATTCAGGTTCCGGAGGACATACAATGAGCTTTCATGTTGGACTCTAGTCCTATTTGGGAGGATCCTATATGATTGATTGATTGCTTTAGTTCATGTCCAGTGGAAGTACGAGAATCTCTAGGAGAGAACATGGGAGCTGGAGGCTCATATTCATGCTCATTACCCACATCTTTTTGAGTATCCCATGTTTCATATTTTCTAGAACGTAAACCCCAAGGTGGGGAGAATGTAATGTATCATATTTTCTATGTATTATTTATGGATATTATATGGATAAATTTAGATACCATGCGCTAGGACGATGTGCGATTCGGAAGCCCGATGTACCTGGAATAAATGTTTTAAATATATTAAATATGTTAAATAGAATGCATATGTAGTTTTCTTAAAAAAATAAAATAACTTCTAAATGGGTTCTTGATCATATATTCAAGGGAACCATTGAGTTCATAATGGTAATTTTAACCTAGTCATGACTTAATATTAGTTGGCGTGGGCCGTTTGTGGAAAATTCATCAAGGGTATAAAAATAAATAAAATAATTATGTAAAATTATTTTATTTCAAATCATTGATGCAACGATGGGTGGATATTTAAATAGATATTTTTGAAAGAAATCTAGGGATATCCACATGACATTGGAGATTCTAGAGGACCATTAGAGAGAGCTATGGAGAATCTTCCTAGACAAATGATTATAGATAATGGTTTTATAATTGACACATAACCGAATCGATAGATATTTTCAACAAGGATGGCAAAAAGCATTATTCATGAGAGATAAAACCAAATTGAGGTAGTGCATGTGTTTCAATTTGGATTTTGTTCCCCATTCTTAATTCCTATGATGAATGTGAATCAATCAATGAATGGATTGATTCAAATATTCTGTTTATTGTGGGTTTTTGATGGGAGATTAATCATTATAATTATTTGTTTTATTTTATTTTTATTCTAATGGTGAAGGATAAAGATTAACATGAACATCGATCAAGGATCATTCCTCTATTTTGTTCTTGTTCTTTTCTACCCCAATTCATCATTAATTGTGGGTCTTCTTTGCTTGGACCATGACTCGAAACATGATAATCAATTGATTATTCCACTCCTGAATCTTGGGGAAATTATCCGATATCACAGATCTGAGATCAACATAGCATGAAAGAGGTGAAATTATGAAGATAGAGAGATTTGGACAATGGTGGATCCCCAAATTCACATTCTTCGGCATGAAACATAGAACGATTATTTGATCCAATTTTCAAGTAGATCAGAAGAAAAAAAATGTTGATCTGGAGATGACATGACTGGATGAGCTTTTATATTATGTTTCATAGAAAGGTGACCTCTAGATCAAAGGCTAAAGCATCGACCAGTACATACAGATGAAGAACAATATTTTTGGAATGTCCCATAAAACATGACATGTAACCCTATATTACAGGGATTGTGGGGAAACCTTTGTGATGGATAGGGTTTTTGGTAAGAAGAAGGTATCACATGACATGTGGCTAGGCATACACGACAATTTTTATGGCATCCTGCCTTTT
The DNA here is from genome assembly GCA_963277665.1 of Viscum album. Taxonomy (NCBI): domain Eukaryota; kingdom Viridiplantae; phylum Streptophyta; class Magnoliopsida; order Santalales; family Viscaceae; genus Viscum; species Viscum album. The sequence goes on along the minus strand of OY728155.1, from coordinate 642,039,040 downwards.
ATTACATAACTTTTCAATACATTTTACAAACTGAGGATCTTAAAAGTCTAGAGTCTTGGAAATCAGGAACAATATACATGAAAACATTAGACATTATTCTAATCCACTTATAAGGGTTCATCAAAGGATAATCCTATGTATAATTACTTCATCTCATAACCTAGATACATACATCAAAGGAAACGGTGAGAAAAAGTCCCGGTAAAGAAAACAAAGGAATCAGTTTACTCATGATATCAATAAGGACTTGCTGAAAAACATAAAGAAATTAGAAATGGAGGTAGAGTATTATCATAATGAAAAGAACCTAAATCATAACTTGAATATGTGGATACAACATTTAATTTAGACATTCATTAAAAAATCACCAAGGTTCATCTCCAAGGTGTCATAAAAATTACCAAGGTTCTTCACCAAGGTATCATGAAACTTGTCATCTCTTGAGATTAAATTCTTTACCCAATGAATTAGATCACTATCATGGAGCAACCTTAATATGACTTTATTTTCATCTGATCCACATATATAAAAATCATTCATATCATAAATAACCCAAAGAGAATAAAAGAAATGGGTTTCATGTCAAGGTTGTGATTTTTTTAAGAAGTACTTAAGAAGAAGATCATTATATAATTTATAATCCATGGAAAGGAAATGCGGGTTTTATGTATGTAAATTCCAAAATAAAATATATAATTTTTTATGTAATGATGAATACCCTTGGAAATTAAATTGTTTTGGGTATTCACATGAATAAAATAAGATAATTTCTTGAGAAAAAGATCGAGATTTTGAGACAAACATTCTATAACATAAAGGCTATATAACATGGTTTTAGAAAACAATAAAACGAGAGGGTACAAGGGTATACATTCCCAAAATTAATCACAATACAGTATAGGTACAGAATAAAAAAGAAATAAAATCATTTTATGCATATTTTAATGACATACCACATGAAAAAGAAACTTTTAAAAAAGGGAAGATGTAATTTCTTATACGAAACTTCGGCAGCCTAACAACGTCGCTTAAAATTATAAAAAATAAGTTGATAAGAGTGGAAAGGGTCTCTCATCATTTGGAAATAAAATGGACATAAATAAGTACATATAAGAACACCCCCAAAATAATAATATGGAAATTATAAGACATAACATAAAGAAAGTCATGACTTAAAAGAGGAGGGTGAAAGTTTCTCTTACTTTGAAGAGTAACTTAAAAACATGATGGTTGGGACCTTGGCGGCTTCAGGGAACCTTGGTATGACTTCTTGGGAGGTAAAACGACCATATATTCATTGAGGAGGAGTTTGGAATGAAATTAATGAAGGAATGGGTTGGTATTTATACATAATTGGGGGAATATTTAATTAATTTCCAAGGGACACCTCATCGGTGGTATTTGCAAAACCATGGTCCTGCCAATGGTATTGGACAATTGGGACACCTCATATCATATATTAATATCCATAAGTCTACTAGAATGATTAAATCATTACGACATCATTAATGATGTCATTAATTACACCGAAACTCAAAATTGTATTTTTACTATTCACCAAAAAACAAAATATTTTATAAAAATCTCATAAATGCACCCTAAAAAAATATCGATTCTATAAATTCAAAAATGAACTCCATTTTATAAAAACTATTTTCTAATTTTGAGATATTTAATTTGAAGTAAAAACACTATTTACCCGAAAAAATACTCATACATAACTAATAATTTCTGATATAGTTATTTACTTATGATATAATATCACATTACCAAACAGGATGCCTAAATTATATTTATACCTTCTTAAGTGAATTTTCTATTCCATTGGTCACATTACTATTCATATTGGCAATATTACTATTCATACATTACTATTCACTAAAAGATAATTTGATCTTATTAGACTCTAAATTTCTTACTCATCACAAATATAGAAGACCATTTTTTGAACATAATTTTACATTATTGATTACATAAAATACACAAATATTTTTTAAAATACCATTTTTAAAAAAATTCACTAATAATAAGGAACTTATATAAATTCATTCTTTATTTATCCAGATATTTGAAATACAAAAAGTTTACCATAAGAGTAAATAATTTTTTTTTTTATACAAAAGGATTACACAAAGTAACTATGGCCTTGTTACATAGCCCCTTATAACGCATACATAGGACCTAAGTGTAAGGTGTGCTACGGTGATAGAATTTTGGGGTGGCTTGGACAACATTGCCCGAGTGGTGATTTCTATCAGCTTGAACTTCTCCCGTAGTTGATTCCATTCAAGATTCACATGTTAAAGATAAACATGGTCTTAGTCCAGAGTAAAGACTACTGATGCAACCTCCTTCCCAAGCTCTGATAGATGGCCTTAGTACAACCCGAGTCTACTGGATGAGGCCATCGACTCCTATTTCTATATTAATTAACCATGATCACTTGTATTTATAAACAATAATCATAATGTTCAGAGTTTAGTTTCCAATGGTCATATTGACCAATGATCATATAACAGTCGAAACCCAGTGGTATTATTTTAATTATATTCACTTCATTAATTAAAGGTTATAGTTTTGTTGAGTACAAAATAAAATAATCACACAATTTTAGGACACAATAATTATTCAAAAGTTCAGGTTGTTACATTCACCCCCCCTTAAGAAATTTCGCCCACGAAAGTTTTACTTTTACCATCAGAAGAGAAAAGGAATGGGTACTTCTACCTCATAGAGTCCTCTAGTTCCCACATGGCTTCTTCAAATTTGTGGTTCCTCCACAACACCTTAACAAGGTGGGTAGTCTTGTTGAGTAGATCCTTGTCTCTACAATCCAAAAAATCCACCGGTTGATCCTCATAAGAGAGGTCATGTTCTAGTTGTACCACCTTTGGATTTAGTACTTGTGAAGTGTTTGGTATTTAATTTTTCAAGAGGGATACATGGAAGACATCACGAACTTGTGCTAGATTTGGAGGAAGTTCAAGCTGATAGGCCACTTCTCCTACGCGGTCAAGGATTTCATATGGGCCAATGTACCTAGGGTTGAGCTTCCATTTCTTCCCAAACCTCATGACTCTATTACAAGGTGAAATTAGAAGAAAGACTTTTTCACCAACATCAAAATCCATGTCCCTTCAACATTTATCTACACAGCTCTTTTGTCGACTCTTAGCATCCTTAATGTGTTGCTAGATGGCATGGACCTTTTCTGCCATCTCTTGCACAAGATCAGTCCCAAGATTCTTTCTCTCACCAACTTCATCCCAACAAGTAAGCGTTCTACATCTCTTCCCATATAGAGCATCATTGGGTGCCATTTGAATGCCCGATTGGAAGTTGATGTTGTAAAAGAACTCAACTAATGGAAGATGTTGATCCTATCCACCTTTAAATTCCATTGATCATGTTATCATCATATCGTTGAGTGTTTAAAATTTTCTTTTCAGATTGGCCATCAGTTTGGGGGTGATAAGCCATAAATAAATTCAATTCGGTACTCAGATCATGTTGAAGACTTCCCCATAACTTTGATGTAAACCTTGGATCATGATCAGATACGATTGAAAGTGGAACTCCATGCACCCCTACCACTTCCTTTATGTAAATCCTAGTAAGTTGATCAAGAGAGAAATTTTCCCGAATAGAGATAAAATGGGAAGTCTTGGTGAGATGTTCCACAATAACCTATATCAAATTCTTTCCTTTAGAAGTTCTCAGGAGACTAGGGACAAATTCCATTGTGATATTGTCCCACTTCAATGCTGGTATGGGTGGTGGTTGCAATACCCCTTTAGAAAGTTTTCATTTTGCCTTCACTTGCTGACATACCAGGCACCTTGAAGTGTAGTTAGCAATCTATCTTTTTATATTATCCAACCAATAATGACCACGAAGGTCCCTATACATTTTTGTGCTTCCCTAATTTATAGAGAAAGTAGAGCTATGAGCTTAATCCATCAGCTCCTTCTTTATTTCTGGAATAGATGGAACACATAGTCTTGTATGAAATTTTTGTACACCTTCTTGATCAATATTGAACTTAGTAAACTTCCCATCCTTCATAGCCTCATACTTCCTCTGTAACAAAATATATTCTTTCTGATCTTTTTTGATCTTCTCTAGTAATGACGGTTGAGAAATCATTTGGGTTAGGGTTAATGATGTCCCTTCCATTATATTTACCATGTCGAGTTTCACTGGGTCATTGATCAACGAATCTCTTTGAATCCTCATAATGAGAAGAAAAATTGGTTCATTCTCGCTTAATTCATCAATGACTTTGTTTTCTCTTCCAAGATGATAAAGAATTAAAAAATCATAGTCTTTAAGAAGTTCCAAACATCTACTTCGTTTTATGTTAAATTAATTTTGTGTGAAAATATACTTAAAAACATTGATGGTCTGTGTATATATCAAATTTATCCCCATAAAAATAGTACCTCCATATCTTCAGAGAAAAAATGACTACAGCCAGCTCCAGATCAAGAGTAGGATAGTTCTTCTCATGAGTCTTCAAATTTGAAGATGCATAAGCAATGAATTTTTAATTTTTCTGGAGGACCCACAAAAACCCTTTTAGATATGTGTCACTAAAAATAACAAATCCTTCTCCACTTGAGGAAAGATTTAACACAGGTTTGTTAACCAATCTCTTCTTTAACTCTTGGAAAAATTTCTCAACCTTCTTTTTTCAGATGGACTTGACACCTTTTCGAGTTAACACGGTTACTGGATATAAAGTAGTGATTTTTTTTCAAAAACCTCCTATAATATCTTTTTAATACAAGGAAACTACGAATCTCAGTTTTTGTTGTAGGCTGAGGCCATTCCTCTAGAAAGTTTTTCTTTGCAGGGTCAACTGTGATTCCTTCATTGGTAACAATATTCCCCAAGAAAGAAACTTGTTGTAACCAGAATTCACATTTGCTGAAATTTCCAAAAAGTATCTCCTTCCATAGAGTTATCAAAATAACCCTTAGATGATCCTCATTCTCCTTGAAACATATAGAATATATCATAATATCATCAATAAAAACTACCACAAAGTTATCAAGGTAGTCCTTAGAGACTCTATTCATCAAATCCATAAAAATAGCAGGTTCATTAGTCAGTATGAAGGGCATAAAAATGAACTCATAATGCACATATCTTGATTGGAAGGAAGTTTTTGGAATGTCATCTTTCTTCACCCTAAATTTATGATAACTGGAATGAAGATCAATCTTAGAGAAGAATTGATCCCCACGAAGTTGTTCAAATAAATCATCAATTCTTGTAATATGGTATTTTTTCTTCACTATGATCACGTTTAGTTCACTATAATCAATGCATAGCCACATTGATCCATCCTTATTCACAAAGAGAATAGGTGCTCCCCAAGGAGACACACTTGTTCGGATAAATCCATTCTTCAAAAGATCTTAGAGTTGTTTATTTAATTCCTCCAGCTCCACATTTTCCATTCTATATGAGGACTTTGATATCAGATGAGATCCATGTACGAGTTTAATAGAGAAATATACCTCTCTTTCCGTGGGAGGTCCAGGTAACTCCTCAGGAAATAAATCAATGTATTCTTGGATTATGGGGACATTTTTTATCCTTATACTCTCATTTCATTCTTCTTCTTCACCAATAAAATCCATAAATAAGGATATAGGAGGTTCTTATAGACAAAGATCAGGTTGAGATATCTCTCCTTGGAAGATAACTGAAGATTTTCCATTCAAGTCTACTAATATTTCCTTGCTTCTGCATTTGATCTTAGAATTATATTTGATAGCCATTCTGTCCCTAGTATAATGTAGAATTACAATATGGGAATGACTACTATACTTGAGATAAGATTGTGCTCACTAATGTAAATACTATAGTTTCTAAATACTGACGATGTTTGAATAATCCCACCATAAGTCTTGACTGATAACTATACTTTTAGTAAATCATGGGTTGATTCTAAATTCTTTTCAAACATGGAGGAGATAAATGAATGTGTAGAACCAGAATAAAACAAATTACTTTATAGATTTTAGAGAACCACAAGAGTACCTGTTACCACATTATTTGGTGCTTCAACTTCAGACATAATGATTGAAAAAGTATGACCTTGCTCCCTTGGCCTTTGCTGAGGTTGATGGTGATTCCCCTCCACTGACCTTGGATTTGGATAGTGGTTGGAAAAGTGCCCAAGTTGTCTACACTTATAGAATTGGACATCAAGTAGGTACTGTCCTATCTTCTCTTTATCATTAGTGTTTGGGAGTTTAGGATTCTCCTCACTATGAAAATTTAGCGTGATATTTCCATCTCCACCACACTTGTAACACTTCCCTCTCTAAATCATGTAGTTCCCAAAATTCTTCTTCCCACATTTATTACACATGGGACGTTGCACTTGCTTGCATCATCTTCCCTAATCAAAGCTCCTCCCTAGTCTTGGATCCATTGATCTCTTCTTGTCATTGTATTTATGAGACCATTGTATCTCACCAAACTCCAGTTAGACCTTCATTGCACTCCGTACGATCTCCTCAAAGCTTTCATAGTCTTGGTTGGATATATTCTTCTACAGTTGAGGTCTCAGTCCACCAAAGAATCTATCAGCCTTACTATTAGGATCCATGAAAAGGCTTGAGGTGTAATAGGAAAGTCTGGTGAACATCATCTCGTAGCTTCCAAATGATTAATTCTCCTTCTTCTTTAGCTCGAGAAACTCCTTCTTTATTATTTTTCGCATAGAACGAGGGAAATACTTACTGAAGAAGACCCCTCTGAACTCTTACCAATCCATAGCTTCAACCTCCACTCTTGGTCCCATGTTTTTAATCAGTTCCCACCACTGATCAACTTTTACCTCTAAGCAGTAAACAGCCAGGGTGAGATTATCTAGTTCTAAACAATAGAGCACATAAAATATATTCCTAATAGTCCTGATCCACTATTCATCAATCAATGGGTCGGTAGATCCACTAAAGGTTGGTGTTCATTGATGAATAAAGGACTCAACAGAATGTTTTTCCCTTCGCGATGAGATTGGTCTCTCAACTTGATTCAAGTTATTTACCATAACTTGAGTCAGTTGGTTGATCATTCTCAAGAAAGTTTCCATTCCAGCTTCCATCGGAGGGTCATCGGCACATGGTCCATTGAGGTCACCATTTGCATGATTCCTCCTATTTCCCACCATTTTCTAAAATAGTAAAACCTTAGTGAGAAACTTATTTCATTTATGAATCTTTTAACTATAAAGGATTTTATGTATTAAAAATTCATGCTAAAAAAATTACATTTCTATATACATCCTTCGTAATGATTCATAAAAAGATTATTATTAACCAAAAATATCCCTAGGGAGTGTCAAACAAGGAGTGTAGCAAGACCCGTTATCATGTACCAGGATACCCCGGGTCAAGACCAAAACTCCTTGTTGGTGTTTTCACTCCTAGGTACATCTGTGCCAGAGCCACATCCACCTGTTCATATCTAGATAGGGATTTAATTATTTGGAAACCACTTACTTAATATTTCACCATAATACTAGGAAGTTTTCCTATATTTAAACTTTTCTATAGGATTATTCTTAATTTTTTCATAGAATAATTTCTATAAATAACTAAACTATCCTTTGATACCTATTATGGCATCCCACCTTTTATTACATAACTTTTCATTACATTTTACAAACAGAGGATCTTTAATGTCTAGTGTCTTGGAAATTAGTAACAATATACATGAAAAAATTAAACATTATTCTAATCCAATTTTAAGGCTTAATAAAAGTTTAATCATAAGTATAATTAATACATATCATAACCTAGAGACATACATCAAAGGAAAGGGTGAGCAGAAGGCCCAGTAAAGAAAAAAAAGGAATCAATTTACTTGTGATATCAATAAGAACGTGATGAAAAACAATATGATATGGGAATTGGAGGTAGAGAGATATAATAATGAAAATAACTTGAATCATAACATGAATATGTGACTACAAAATTTAATTTAGACATTCATGAACATATAACCAAGGTTCATCCATGAGGTTTCATATAAACTACCAAGTTTATTCACCAAGGTATCCTGAAACTTGTCATCTCTAGAGATTAAATTCTTTACCTAATGCATTGGAGCGCTATTAGGGGGATCCTTTAATATATATTTATTTTTATGTGATCCACATTTATCATAATCATATATATCATAAATAACCCAAAGATAATAAAATAAATAGGTTTCATGTCAAGGTCGTGATGTTTTAAAGAAGTGCTTAAAAACAAGATCATTATATCATTTATAACCCATGGAAAGGAAATGGAGATTTTATGTTTGTAAATTCTAGAATCATATATATCATTTTTATGTCATGATGAATACCACTATAAATTAAATAGGTTTCATAATTAAAATGTATGAAATAAGAGAATTTCTTGAGGAAAAGAGAGATAGATTTTGAGACATAAATTCTGCAGCATAACAGCTATATAACATGATTTTAAAAAACAATAAAAATAGAGGGGACAAGGGTATCCCAAACATAAATGAATCATAATAAAATATAGGTTTATAATAAAAAAGAAATAAGATCATGGTATGGATATTTGAATGACATACCACATGAAAAGGAAACTTGAAAGAATGAGAAGATGCGATTTCTTTTATGAAAATTCGGCAGCCCAATGTCATTGTTGAAAATTCATAAAAGTAAGTTTTTGAGAGTGGAATGGTATGTAATCATTTGGAAATAAAATGAACATAAATAAGGACATATAATAATATCCCCCCAAAATAATAATATGGAAACTATATGACATAACATAATGAAAGTCATGACTTAAAAGAGGAGGGAGAAAGGTTCCTTTAACTTGAAGAGTAACATTGAAATCATGATGTTTGGGACCTTGGGGGGCTTGAGGGAACCTTTGGAGGACTACTTGGGAGTTAAAAAGATGCGAGACTTGTTGAAGAGAAATTTGGAATGAAATTAATGAAGGAATGGGTTGGTATTAACAGAAAAAGTGAGGGAATATTTAATTAATTTACAAGGGACACCTCATTAGTGGTATTTGAAAAACCATGCGATTACCCCTGGTATTTTCCCATGGTATTGGCCACTTGGGACACCTAATAACATATATTACTATTCATAAGTCTACTATAATGGTTAAATCATTATTATATCATTAATGATGTCATTAATCACACTGAAACTCAAAACAATATTTTTACTATTCACCGAAAAACATAACATTTTACAAAAATCTCATAAATTCACCGTAACATAATATCTATGCTCTGAATTCAAAAATTAACTCCATTTTATGAGAATAATTTTCTAATTATGAGATATTTAATTTTTAAGTAAAAACTCTATTTACCTGAGAAAATACTAATACTTGACTAATAATTTCTGAAATAGTTATTTGCTTATGCTATAATATCACATTACCAAAAAAGATGCCCAAATTATATTTATACTTTATTAAGTGAGTTTACTATTCCATTGGTAACATTACTATTCATAAGGGAAATATTAATATTCATAATTTAATATTCACTAAATATTAATTTGATCTTATTAGACTCTACATTTATTACTCATCACAAATATAAAAGACCATTTTTTGAAAAACATTTTACATTATTAATTATTTAAAGTTTACAAAAATATTTTGAAATACCATTTTTTACAAAATTCACTACTAATAAGAAACTTATATAAATTCATCCTATATTTATCCAGACATTTGAAATACCCAAATTTTACCATAAGAATAAATAACAAATTTATTTATACAAAATGATTACACAAAGTAACTAAGGGATTGTTACATAGACCCTTATAAAACCTATATAGGAACTAAGTGTAAGGTGTTATATGGTGATATAATCTTGGGGAGGCTTGGACAACATTTCCAGAGTGGTGATTTCTGTCATCTTGAACTTCTCCAGTAGTCGATTCCGTTCAAGCTTCACATGTTGAAGCTAAGCTTGGGCTTGGTCCAGAGCAAAGCCTAGTGACACAACCTCCTTACCAAGCTATGATATACGGGCTTCGTATGGCCTGAGTAAACTAAATGAGGACATCGACTCCTCTCTCTGTATAAATTAACAATGATCACTTTTATTTATAAACAATATTAATAACAATAAGAGTTTAGTTTCCAACGGTCATATAGACCAATGGGGACATAGTAGTCGAAACCCAAAGGTCTTATTTTAATTATAATCACAGTTTTAATTAAAGGATATAGTTTTGTTGAGTAAAAAATAAAATATTCACAAAATTTTAGGAAACAAAAATTATTCAAAAGTTTGGGTCGTTACATGTGGTCACACCCTCGATACTTCGATGTGTACTTAGAAAGTATACTAACATGGGGTGGACTAGACGGCCAACATACATGGCATGTACTTCCTGAAAAGGACATGAAAATGACCAAGTACATGGGATAAGACATGTTATGGTACATGTGAAGATGTATTTACGACATCCCTCCTTTTATTACATAACTTTTCATTATATTTTACTAACATAGGTTCTTTAAAGTCTAGTGTCTTGGAAATTAAGAACAACATACATGAAAACATTAAAAATTATTATAATACACTTTTAAGTGTTCATCAAAGGTTCATCCTGAGTAAAATTACTACATCTCAAAACCTGGAGACATACATAAAAATAAATGGTGAGCAGAAGGCCCAATAAGGAAAACAAAGGAATCAGTTTACTTATGATATCAATAAGAACTTGATAAAAAACATAAATACATGAGAAATAGAGGTAAAGGAATATAATAATGGAAATAATTTGAATCATAACATGAATATGTGGCTATAAAATTTAATTTATAAATTCATGAACAAATCACTAAGGTTAATCCCTATGGTGTCATAAAAATTAACTGGGTTATTCATCAAGGTATCGTGGAACTTGCCATATTTAGAGATTAAATTATTTACCCAATTCATTGGAGGGATATCAAGGCACACCCAAATTATGTATTTATTTTCATGTGATCCACATAGATCATAATAATACATATCATAAATAACCCAAATATAATAAAATAAATGGATTTCATGCCAAGGTTGTTATGTTTTTAATAAGTTCTTAAAAACATAATCTTTATATCATTTATAAGCCATGGAAAAAATGAGGGTTTTATGTATGTCAATTTCAGAATCAAATATATCATTTTTTATTTCATTATGAATACCCTTAGAAATTAAATAGGTTTGGGTATTCACATTAATAAAATAAGAAAATTTCTTTATAAAAAGAGAGAGAAATTTTGGGACAAAAATTCTACAGCATAACAGCTATATTACATGCTTTTAGAAAACAATAAAAAGAGAAGGTAAAAGCATCTCCAATACATAAATGAATCATAATACAGTATAGGTACATGATAGAAAATAAAAAATATCATGGTATGGATATTTTAAGGGCATACCACGTGAAAAGGAAACTTGAAAGGAATAGAAGATGCGATTTCTTTTACAAAAATTCGGCAGCCTAACGACGTCTCTTAAAATTCAGAAAAATAAGTAGATGAAAGTGGAAAGAATATATAATAATTTTTACATAAAATTGATAGAGATAAGGACATAGAAGAACATCCCCCAACATAATAATATGGAAACTACAAGACATAACATAAAGGTAGTCATGAATTAAAAGAGGAGGGTGAAAGGTTCCCTTACCTTGAAGAGTAAATTCGAAAGATCAATGTTTGGGACCTTAGGGGGCTTGAAGGAACCTTGGGAGGACTACTTGGGAGGTAAAAAGTCCATGTATTTGTTTAGGAGGAATTTTGAATGAAATTAAGGAAGGAATGGGTTGGTATTTATAGAAAAAGTGAGGGAATATTTAATTAATTTCAAACAGACACCTCATTAGTGGTATTTGAAATACCATGGGCTTGCCCATGGTAGTTTCCCATGGTATTGGACAATTGGGAAACCTCATAACATATCTTACCATTCACAAGTCTACCAAAATTATTACATCATTACTACATCATTAATCATGTCATTAATCACCATGAAAAACAAAACATTTTATAAAAATCTCATAAATTCACCCTAACCTAATATTTATGCTCTGAATTCAAAAATGAACTCCATTGTATGAAAATAGTTTTCTCTTAATGAGATATTTAATTTTATGTTAAAAACACTATTTACCTGAAAAAATACTAAAACTTAACTAATAATTTCTAAAACTGTTATTTACTTATGCTATAATATCACATTAACAAACTAGATTCCTAAATTTTATTTATACTTTCTTAAGTGAGTTTACTATTCCATTGGTCACATTACTATTCATAAGGGTAATATTACTATTCATAGTTTATTATTCCCTAAAAATTAAATTGATCTTATTAGAATCTAAATTTATTACTCATTACAACTGTAGAAGACCATTTTTTGAAAATCCTTTTAAATTTTTAATTATTTAAAGTATAAAAAATTATTTTAAAATACCCTTTCTTTCTAAACTCCACTAATAATAAGAAAATTCTATAAATTCATCCTATATTTATCCGAACATTTGAAATGCAAAAATTTTACCATAAAAATAAATAATAATTTTATATATAAAAATGTATTACCCAAATTAACTAAGGCATTATTACATAGCCACATATAACACCTGCATAGAACCTAAGTGTATGGTGTGCTATGGTGATAGAATCTTGGCGTGGCTTGGAGAACATTTCCTGAGTTGTGATTTATATCATCTTGAACTTTTCTCGTAGTCGATTCCGTTCAAGATCCACATGTGGAATCTCAGCATGGGCTTGGTCTAGAGAAAAGCCTAGTGACAAAACCTCCTTTGCAAGCTCTGATAGATGGGATTCGTATGACCCGAGTCTACTGGATGAGGCCATTGACTCCTCTTTCTGTATTAATAATCCATGATCAACTGTATTTATAAACAATAATCATAACATTAAGAGTTTAGTTTCCAATGGCCATAATGACCAATGATCATATAAAAGTTGAAACTCAGTGGTCTTATTTTAATTATAATCACTTCATTAATTAAAGGATATTGTTTTTTGATTATAAAATAAAATAACACACAATTTTATGAAACAAAAATTATTCAAAAGTTTGGGTTATTACAGTACATGTGTTGGAGCCATGTACTGACACATTGGTAGAGTACATGGGATCCCTACCCGGTGTGTACTAATACATAAACACAATTTGATGACATGGTCCATTTACATAGGTAGAACTCTGGGTCAAGGGACAGAGTGTGTAAACCCTCTACATGTTCTGTACTATTTATTACATGTCTTAGAATCCTTGTTCTCAGTATCTTGGAAAAGTTTCATTATGTTTTGTTCCCCTTATCCATTCCCTAAAGGTGAGTATAATATCGTTTCATACTCCTAGGACTATGATCCCATCAACAGTACTTCCAAGATAATGTTGTTGGAATCCCACAAGAGGCCTAATTTGGGATCCCATATTCATCTTCATTCCCTAGGTGGAGTCCTTGGTTTTAACATGACCAATCCTATTGAGATTTGATCCTCTACTTAGCGGGTTAATCCATATTTATTTTTTGGTATCACTCCATGGACCTGGATATGATCCCCATCTATTGTAATTTAATCTCTTTAGATTATCAGCATATCTTTCTCATGATGAGACTTTAATAGTAGTACCTCTTAGATAGATGTCATAAGTGATATCGAACTTAAGAGTGTGTGCACCCGGATGAGTGCTTTGTGGAATCTTTGAGATAGAATCCTAGGCTGACATACTATGGTTTTGGCCAACCCCATATATTGTGTGCCTTTTTTGACAATATTTGTATATTTTTGTTATATGAACCATAGACATATACCAGTGTAGAGTTGACAAATCTTTCCTTAGTTATATTTATTTATAGTTTCAGGGTGTCCTACTAAGTACTGTTATACTCAAACATGCATGGAATTTTCCCATATGTGTTGTTTCTTATGTAGATGATCAACCTTTTGAAGGATTCCTAGGCATACCATGACTAGATGATTCTTAGTGAGTCTAGAAAAATTGAAGTGTGTTCCTGTGGATCTCACACAATAGTTCCAATACATTTTTCTTACAGTTTGGACTTGTCCTAATTTTTTTTTGTGGTGAGCTTGTATTGGGCCATTTTTACTTTAATTTTCTTCCTATCATACTCTAGTTGTGGGATATATATGTAAACATGAATTGGTTGCTTAGTTTTTTTACATTTTAGTATTTTTATGGGATTGGAGATGTGTGCATGTGTATATGTACAAAGGAAATGACTCTCATGTTAGTAATATTCCTACTCGATGCTAGTCACCAGCCCCTGGCCTATTGGAAGAGGTATTGTGGAGCCGTATCATGGGCCCCACTAGGAAATATCATGAAAATCCATGTGTAGAATCTCTCTAACATAGATCCACACACACTCCTTTTATCTATGAACAATTCCAATTGATTTATGGCTGCTAGCATAGTGTATCAATTATCTTTCATTGTTTTGGTTGATAGCTTACAATTCATTTGAGGTTTTACGAATCTGTCTAGAACTTATTAATATCGATAATAATAGATAAAGAATAATTGATAGGGAATTTGGTTGTGCTTAATTATTCTAAAATCTTGATTAAAAATATATAATAAACATAACCATCTATTTATTGATCAAGGGTTTAGGTTGAAATATTATTTAATTGTGTACCATCCTTTAAATAATATAGTAATAATTATTAAACCGTATTCCATATAATAATAATAATAATAATAATAATAATTTATGGTGTACTCTATCTTTCAAAAAGATAAATATTATTTACCAGCTTATAAATAAATATTCATCACCTCCCCCTCCGATGTTGACAAGCGCCTCTTTTCTAGTGGCCCCCTAGAATAAAAGACTTCCCTAGAATGTTTCTTGAATGTGATTTCTATATCTATATAATCCTTTAAGGAAGTGTTGGATCACATTTAGTGGACTCTTGTTGCTTGATTTATGATATAAAAAACTCTGATTTATATGTTTTGTGATATCATGAACTTGTGGGGTTTGAATTTCCCAACCAAGGTTTTGACCCTAAATAATACAATATTTTACATCATTTTAGATTGTTGTAAAATCCCAAGATCTATTGGATGATGGAAGTTCTATCCAGTCTAGGGGTCAATGGAGACCAATACTGTTTGAGATTCCTCCAAAGTCATGGTTCATATTTCACTCACAAGACTTCCCCTTACGTTTATGAATGATGCCTTCTTGTATGGAATCAGTGACTCCAAGGAATATTTTCTTTATGCTGATGAACATAACATATGCCTCTATGAAATGGATGTGGATAGGGTTTGTGTCGATCTGGACCACTCTCATCCTCTCCTAACATGAATCCTCCTTCACATAGATGGCTTGGAAGATTGGTCTCAGGACATCCTTTATCCCCTTGCACTATGTTTTTTCTAGAGATGCCACACCCAAGGACACCCATTACCTATTTTCCATAAAATTTATTAGTGTCTCTTAGATCTTGATCAGTTCAGTTTCCCCATCAATGATGCATATCTGAAATCAAGGGGTTCCAAAATTTCCCTCTTGGTTAGAATAGATCTAGGGGATCATTCACAGGGTAAAGAAGTGCTTCCCCATCATCCTCTACTGAAAGTTACAAGATCATTCACATAGGAGGCAGTTCATCTACAGGGTGAGGGCCCTCTATGAAAATATATGGTTCTTTATAGACAAGGACTTATCTCATCCAATGTATCCCATCTTAGGGACATGATCCCATATAGTTCATCACCTCTTACCTTCCCTCACAAAATAGTTTATGATCACATGCACCTCATGCACTACCTTGGTTACAAATATGTGAAATTTATTTGGATGATATTTAAAGGAGGTCGTAACTAAGGGACTATGTACTTCTTTAATGGTTAGTTCTCCCATCATGAATGGTGCATGCATTTCCCCCACTACATTCCCATGTACTGGGTCTCAGGAACAAGAGTTTCAAGATCGTATGTCATCATCAATGGTGTATTCTCCATTGCTTCATTATGGAGTCTACACCAGATCATAATAAAAAATAAATGTTGATCAATCTTCATTTCATTATATGTGTCGCCAATTATCTAGGGCCAAATCAATAAATATATGCTTCAAATGATACCATTTATCATATAGATCACTCATATAATTAGATCATGGGTAAATAATGATTTTATATCTAATGAGATTCATATCAATTCTCTCTCCATTTTTTCTATTCAGGAGCCTAAACCTAAATCTTCAATGATCATATATTTTTTACAAAGAATACAAGTGCATAATTTCCTTCATGATAACCCAAAAAATCACATTTTTTTATTTTGGAAGTCCAAAATCTCAGTTGATCTGGTTTCTACCTCATATCATTTTATGAAAACTAAAATATCCTCAAGAGTGAACTACATTGTCTTCTCCTTTGTATATTAAAAATGTGATGCTTAGGCATGAGAATATCTATGGAATGATCTCAGTTCATTCATGTTGGGAGACAATTCATGGTTTCTAGGGGTGACTTCAACATTGTCATGGATCTAGAGGAAAATAAAGGTGTAGGGGAATTTCTTAGAAATGCTAGACAAGAGTTTTTTTTATGCCTAGAAATATACCCATGTATTTAGGATATATGGGGGATCGATTCACATGGTGTAAAAAATAGTGTGGTGGAAAGCAGACCTGGTGTCACCTTGATTTGTGTGTTGAGAATGATAATTCCATCACATTTTTTCCATATTTTAAGGTCTACCATCTTGTTCTCAACTCATCTGACACTCCCCTTTATGTATCTTCTTGGATCCATAGAATGGTAGAGGATGATGTTTCCAATTCTCTAAGATTTTGGTGGATGAACAGGGTTTTCGAAACATAGTGGGAAGTTGTGGAGTCAATCATAACATGGAAAACTATGGATGGATCTTCAAAACAAACTTAGATGTTGTAGGAGTGACCTTAAAACATGGATAAAAAGTCACCCCACTTCCAGGATATAGATATGACCTATAGGTAAATTGAGCAGATTGAGTCTATATTGGAGAATTAATGGGATAAATCTTTGTTTGGTGATATTATCAATAGTAATAATATCATGGATGGCATGCTGTTGAAATAGGAATTCCTAGCTTATGAGTGATCAATGATTAAATGGATTCGGGAAGGATATTGTAATTTCAATTTTTTTCTATGTATTTATTAATTAAATAATATGTATCAAATGACCCAATATAATCATGAAAGATGGTTCATACTTGAATGATCATGATGTGGTGGGAGGTATAGAGGATATGTATTTTAAATCTCTATTAGATCGTCTTAACCCTTTCTTGAAAGGAGGCTACCCTAGGGGTCTTGTTGATCTCTTTGATGATATTCCTCATGTGGTGTCTAATTTTGATAATGAGTACTTAGGGTAAATCCACAATGAAAATGAGATCCATGAAGTAGGTTGGAATCTAAGCCTTGAAAGTGCACCAGGTTCATTCAGCTTCCCGGGTCCCTTTTATAGGGCCACATGGAATGTGGTGAGGGGGATCTAGTGCGAGTAGTGCATGAATATTTTAAGGGAGTAAACCTTCCACATGTTTCCTATTCCACAAAAAATGTACTAGTTCCTAATGTTAATGATCCAAACTCTCTCAGTCAATATAGACCTATTTTCATGTGTAATGTTTCATAAAAGGTATTTACATGCATTATAAGCAAGTGATTATTAGTTTATCTCTCCATACAAATCTATGAATAACAACATGGGTTCATTAAAGGTTGAATGATCCAGGGCGATATTGATTTGGTTCAATAGTTGATTAGTGCAATTAAACAAAATCATTTTGGGTCAAATTTAGAAATCAAGTTAGACATGAAGAAATCCTTTATTTGTTTTTAATGAAACTCTATATTAAAGATCCTTTATTTAATGGGATTCTATACTTGGGTTAGTGATTTACTATTTAGGTGATTTATCTCCATATAGGTTTCTACATCCTTAATGGGAAAGTACTATGTTTTTTTAAAGGCAGTCTGGGGATTTAGGAAGAGTGGTCCACTCTCCCCTAACATGTTTATTATGAACTAGGATGTGCTTATCAATTATATTAACTAATGAAAAATAGTGGGTATCATTCTACCTAACAAAAATAAATAGCTGGATGGTGTTATTTCTAGTTGTATCTTCACAGATGATACAATCATTTTTGTTAATGGAATTAGTCAATCAGTCCATGGAATTAACAAAATATTGGAAGTGTATTTTAAATGGACCATAAAAAAGTTGAATCATGACATGATTATCTTCTTTGTCATGAGAAGTTTTTCAGACAGGAAGGTCAAAGCCTTGGAGATCAGTTTTGACATGCATTGATGGACCTTTTAAATGGAGTATTTGGGTGAACTAGTTCCCATGAAAAAAATTTATATTCAACACTTTGATAAACTAGTGGATAGAATCATTGGGAATATTTTGAACTGGGAAAACAAGATCCTATCATTAGGAGGAAAAATTACCATAGTGAATTGAATTATCTATTCAATACCCATGTAAATCCTTTCAACTCTCAAAGTTATAAAAGGGCATATATATAAGAATGAGAAATTATGGGTTTTATTTTTATGGGATGCCCATTAGGATGGAAAACCCCACTGAGTTTCATGGAATAGGGTGGTGTGACCCTGTACAAGGAGGTTTCAACGTTAGGAGTGTCTCGAGGGTAATGTGGGGATTGAAAGTTAAGTTTCCATGTGAAGTTATCTAGGGGAAGAAAATCTGGGGGAGGAATATGTAGTAGAAGTATGGGTCTAGTCTGGGGCATACTGAGATTCATACCTTCCGCTATAAGGCTCATTATCCAAGCTTAATTTTCAAATCTATAGAAACATACTCATTAGATTGTGGGAAGGGGTGGAATTATTTTTTGGAAATGTAATTGGGTGGGGACTAAACATGATTTTTATATATTCCCTACTTTGAACATTACATTCTGACCAGCTATTGGGAACCCAAGTTTTATCGAAGCTATTCTAGATAGGAACCAATAGGCCATCTTTGACAACGCTGTGTTAAATTCTGATATTGATAATTGTGTCTTCATGGGATCTTCCTCAGGATGATCGACAGTGAAAGAGTTTGATAGATTATAGAGGGTTACCAATGATCATGATGATTATCTTGAGTCACTATGTTCTAAGGATATTCCAATGAAATTTCACTTCATGGTTTGGAGTGTTAGGAATAATGAGCTTTCTACTATAGATTACATCAAATGCTTGAGAGTATCCTGACTTCAAGATGTTATTGCTTCAGGGATCCATAGATTAAAACTTTTTTTCACCTATTTTTCAAAAAGTAATGGGAATGTATGGTGTGGTGTTAATTTGGATAATTCACTTATTTTCCTTCCTAAGATCTATAGTGTGTGGCCTTTTTAAACTAGTGGTTTCAGGGAGTGTGGAACCTCCTCCCAAAGAAAAAATCCAGGGTGATCATTCTTACTGCAGGTGCATGGTTTCTCTACAAAATGAGGAATGAATCATGACATAAATAGGTTACAGGTACTTGAACAAGTATTGTATTCAAAACTCAGAACAACTTGATTGATCTGATTAGGATCTGTAAGGACTGGGCGGTATCCCCTTCGCTCAAATCTCTCATAGATTTCAATTCTACCCCCATCATTGTTACCAAACCTGAGCATGGGAGCTGGGTTCATTGGTACTCACATCATTTGGGTCCTAAACTAAACACATGCAATTTCTATAACTCTGGTGTCATGATGGTTGGAGGAGTGATTCAAGATTCATATGGCTCGATTATCCGGGCCTACATTGCTTACATTGGAGAAGGCAACTCACTCAAAGATGACACTTTTTCCATGATCATTGGCCTCTGTGTATGAAATCAAAGAAATATTCATCTCAATGTTGTAGAGACTGATTCTCATTTTATCTATAATTCACTAATTTGTATTGATTATTTGTTGTATCCTATTTATTATACTATTAAAACGAGAATGTATGTCATGAACAACTGTATAGAAATACTCTATATGTGACATGAAGGGAATATAGATGCATATTTTGTTGCATCCAAGGTGACCCAAAGGGATA
This sequence comes from Viscum album, assembly GCA_963277665.1. Lineage (NCBI taxonomy): Eukaryota > Viridiplantae > Streptophyta > Magnoliopsida > Santalales > Viscaceae > Viscum > Viscum album. Next base: position 642,018,894 of record OY728155.1, on the reverse strand, counting down.
AAATGTCATTATTTTCTAGTATTGGGTCCTTTCCACTATAGGGGGTCAACGTTGATCATACATATGCTCTCAGCCTCCATTACTATTGACCACCATGACTCTTGAGTGATCCTTTTTCATATTTTTTTTCTAGTGACATACTTTCAGTTCTTATTGATAATAAAATAAATAAAGATCAAATTATGAAATAATATATACAAATAAAAAATAAAATAAAATAAAATAAATATTTCATTCACAATCCAAAGAATATATATTTAATAAATATTCACATAATAAAATAAATTATTTATTTAATGACTCAATAAATATTTATTACGATGAGAATATTAGTGATTAATAAATCTAGAATAAAATTATTCCTGGATATTGAAAAAAAATATTTATTCCAATAATAAAATTAAAATATAATTTTATCAAGACTATAAAGAAATAATTAATGTGTGACATTATATGATTATTTCTCATTGACATTAAGCATGATTTCCTAAATTCCAAGTTTACTATCTAGTAATGGGTCAACTTATCTAAGAGAAAGAACTTAATGTTGAAATGATGATAACCGTATACAAAGAATCACTGTGTAATGTAATCCCTTTTTCTCAATATCTCTTCAAGAAGTTTGCACATATGTGTCATCAATCATTTTGATTAATACATATTTCTTGACTATCTGAAATAAATGCATCATTTCACCATTACCATGGAATTTAATTATAGTGTTATATTCTAATCAAATGGTTGAGATATCTACTTCCATAAATATGGAAGGGAGAAATACGTCCTTGATGTATCCATTAATATAATATCAATCTTGGCGTACCTAATGTATAAAACTTTTCCATGAACTCTATCATCAAGGTTTATGAAATAAATCTAAGTGCACGAGTTGTGATATGAATTAATAATAATATTAAAGTCTAAGGACCAGTACACATGATCAAGATAGGAATATCTGATGGCACCAAAACATATGGAATTCCTATTAGCAGAATGTTGTCATACTATCCCATCTTGGATATTACCAAGTGTTAAATTCATGAAGATAAGTCTCTTATACTAATGAGTACTCACACTTGAAGTCCAATTCTATGTGTCCCATAATAAAATGATATCAGATCGTAAAAATATTTTTAATAATTTCATTATAGCATTTCAAGGATCTTATCAGAGTGAGGAATTACTATGAACTTATCAATGCAAGATATAATCTAGTAAATTTCATGGAGAACAAAAAACAATATTTAATGATATAGTTTATTAATATTCAAATCATATAATATACTTGTATTAAAATTAAAAATAGTTGGTCCTAAGAAACCAAATCCAATACAATATGTGGGTGCTCTGATGCGAGTATAAAAAAAAGAAAACCCTATATTAACTAGTAAAGGTATCATTATCAAGGAACAACCGATGTGAGTATAATTTTTGGTTGGTCCTAGGATATGATTTCATTAACCCACATTTAGGGATTTGTGATGATTATACCATAGCATAGTGAATTAAAGCCATAATAAAAGAGTTTTGTCATGTTATTTCTAAAAGATAAAAATGAGGATTATCACACATGGTGGATCACCTTTTTATTGAAGGACATCCACCAAACCGATTTATTTATGGATTTTGTTAAAATTGGTATGAATTTCATTGATTAATTGATTTATGAATTGATGTCACTTTTGGGAGTTTTTTCCAAAGTAGAATTATGATTTTACTATATGTGAACAAAAAACTGTTGATTGAGGATTTGACCATATGCTTAGTGTGTTTTATATTGATTATTCCTTATTGTATAATTATAGATTAATTGTGATAATTTATTATAAATGTGTTGTAATTAATTATTATTATTTTTCATTGGAGTGAGGTCCATGTGTAATTGTTAAAGGTTTGGGAAAAATTACTCACCTGGGTTGAGTTGGCGTAATATAAAGTGGGCAATACTTCTAAATGCGGTAATGTAAAATTTATAGTATTTAGTGCCTGATATAACCTCTTTACACATGTTTACACCTATAATACATATTTCTAACATGGGAAAGTAGATGTAACTGACCGAAATAGGGATCATAAGTGGTTTTCCTTTTTTAATTAAATGACCAGGAGTCATTTAGACTCCTATAAATCCCTTAGGGGTTTTTTTTCGGATTTATCTATCGATAGAGACATATATTATGTTAGTTGATTCATTAGAGTGGTATGAGATACCAAATTGGTTTTCAAATTGTTGAAAATATCTTCAAAAACATTAGGATGGCTTTGTTAAATTGTTATTCTTAACGGGAGAGATGGACATGGAGGAACCTACATTTTGTCTTATAATTGACCATATAATATTCTAGAATTAGTGGTTATTTGAGGATAACTAAAAAAGATAAAAAAATATGGTGTTTATATTCCTTGATTGTTAATTATGGTCTCTATATATCATTATAGGCCTTATAAACCTTATTTCTTGAGAATAAGGTTGTTAAAGGCTGAAAGAACTCGTATTTTCATTACTTTTGTGTGTATTTAATGTAATAAAAAACATTTTTTTTTCATTTTATGTACATTTACATCAATTAAAGTTTTTAGGTATAATTTTTGTATTATTTTGAAAATAAATAATATTTTTTCTATGTTTTAATCATTTTCATTAAATTAACATAATAATTCATGTTTTTATTCATGTTTTTAGAAAAATTTCATTTCAAACATGAAATGGAAATATTTTTGGTTATTTTTGATTTCAAATGATTTTTACATGATTTTTATGTATTATTTTATTTTTGTAAGACTTCATGGATTAAATTTTATTTTTTGAGGAAACTCATAATATTTTTCTATTTTATATATGTTCTATATATTTCATATGACTTTTGGATGTTATCAAAACTCTTTTTCATATTTTAATAATTTAGATAGACTTATTGTAGTAATTTTAAAGTTTTCTAGAAAAAATTGAGCTTGTATGTATAACACCCCAACATTTTACAGTATGAAACTTCTTAAATAAATTAAATTTATTCAATATCTTTTGTTTCATGCAATACTAAGCTTAAACAAACTGTGATATACTATTAAATATTAACATGAAAATTGGAATAGTAACATGGCCATTAGGAATTGTAATCTGGCCATTAAAATGATAACCTCATCTTTGAAATTATAAATAAAATTTAGGTATCTCAAAAATTAAAATATGATATATTTATATCATAATAAGTAAATAATTGTTTTAATAATGAAAAATTAATTGTTGGTATTTTTGTGAAATGTAAATGTTTATTTACAATTTTATAATTAATATAATGAATTAAAAGATAATTTATTTTCATAAAATAGATTTGTAATTAATATTTTGTTTCATTATAATCATAATGTAATTTAATGGTACAATAATTAATTTTTCTAAGTGACGTAAAATCAGTTATAATATTAAAATATTATTTTTCTAATAAGTTATTATTTCATTTAAAAATTATATTTCTCATATTTAGAAAATTATTTTCATAAAATTGAGTATAATTTTGAAATATACACACTGAAAAATGTTTAGGGTTATTTTGTTGGTATTTTCCTAAAATAGTTAATTGTTTGGTGAATACTGAAATACAGTAATTTATGGTATTTATCATTATAGGTAAATAAATTAATTATTGAGTGATGAATGATGTATATATTAGGTAATTTCCAATTAGTTTGAACTCACATTCTCTAGTTATTGTACTTAGTCACAATAATCGACACTATTAATAGTCTTGAGCGAAAATGATAAAAAAATGAATAAAATAATAAAAAAACACCCATCCCCTCCCCTATAAATACCACCCCTCACCACCCCTTCTCCTTAAAAAATATAAGCCTTTAATATTTTCTAAATTATTCCTATTTCCCTTTCTTAGACTCTTCCCCACATTTAAGGCCTACTGGTCTTACCAAAATACCAAATCCGAGTGTCTTAAGGAGGTTCCCAAGGAGACGATCTTGAAGAAGTAAAATCCTCCTTTCTCTTTTAAAATCTTTTCTTTTCTTATCCTATCCTCACCTAACCTATAAAAAGTGGAATGGTAACTTTATTATAATATATATATTATAATTTTATTTTAATAATGTATTATCCATCATTAAATCTCTTCTTCTATATTTTTACTTTAAAAATGAAAACATCATCTGTGATGTGTCGATTCACTGCCTTCGTGGATGGCGAGTTTTCATTTCCCATTCCCACCTTAAATTATGGTCATAAAACCATTATAATAGTAAAATAATATTTTAATACACATATTATAAGTTATATTATATTCTATAACCAATATATATAAACATAATATTAAATAAATTGGCACAAGTTTGTGATAGTCGTAAACATTACCAAAATAAATTAAGACATTTTCATCAACATTTTATCTATTGAATCATCCTAAACCATATAACCAAATGATATATGAGACCATTTGATATTATTGAATTTCATTAATACTAAATAACTTTTCTTTGGAAGAATTTATTCCCATTTTACAAGAACTCACATATTTATAGTCAAGATAACGACCATAAAACCATGAAATGAACACTCCTGGAACAACGAATTTAAACATTACAACTCATAAAAATGGATATAAATGAACTTAATAAAATTATAACAAATAAAATATATGTTTAGGATCTATTTATTTATTTAATTAATTAATCTAATTTAATTATCCAAAACATTAACTACATCTGCAGAACACTATCAGACATAAGGTAAGGGATTCTCATCTCAGTTTTACTTCAATGAGATACATTCCTTATTAAAACCTTAATTATTTTGTGTGGTGTAATTAATTATATTTAATATTTCATATCATTAATCTCTTTATAACATGTAATTCAGTCATTCATTTGATTCTCATTAATTTTCTGGGGTATATGGTTTGACTGTTTACTAAGTGGTAAGGGAATTCTTAACCCAATTTCCATTCTTTAGGTTGAAATTATACACCATTTATTATGTCATGTTATGGTTATGTGGGAAACTAATTTTGATTATATTATATTGTATTTATACATTTTTATGTTTATTTAAAGTTGATACATGTAATTGATTTATTTGGTTAATGCCCACACGTTGTTTTTAAAAATAATCATTTAAATGTTTCTTTTTAAAAAAATTAAAATGAATGTTTTTTAACTTATACATAACGAGAGTATTATCCCAATTTCAAGACACCTTAATATATCAAGGAATCATTTACAAGTTGACATGGTTATTTTCAAATAAGAATTTTTCATTTATAATTGTGAGACTTTTTTTAATAATTTATTTCTAAGTAAAGTGGTATTTCTTTCAAGAATTTCTCAATGATTTTTTAAAGTATATTTATCTAGGTCAACAAAATTTGTTTGATCTTATTATTAATAGAGTTTGATCTATTATGATTCCATATACCATATTTTATTAATTTTTTAATGATCAGTTTGAATGTGGATGTTCTATTTTGATACCATTCATCATATGACACTAGATGATTTCTGATTATGTTTATTATTTGGAGAAAGTTATTAACATCCCATATGATAGTTTCAATATGGATGTATATGTTTATTATGTTTCACCTAAATAATATTATGAATTCATTAGAATAAGTAAGTGATTGGTGGATCACGTTGTAGCCCCTTGATGCCTCGATAGGTCTCATTAAAAAATCTAGTTTTGGGTATTGGATGATGTCTTGCCTGAGTATGTATTCTGTCTTGGCCAAAGCCCTGAAAATATGTTTATGATGTCCCACATTATTCATTTCATCATTACGAGACTAGTTATTGATAATCCATATGATTATTTTAATTATAAAATATCCATGGTTAATTTTAATTGTCATTTGATTAGATTTTATTCCAACCATATTATGATCAAGATTATGTTTTAATGGGATGTGTTTTTAGTTATTCACAATGCCTTATTACTAATGATTTTTAAGGATATACTCTGATGTATACTTACCTATATTGAGCATCTGATCTCACCCATTTCTTATGTTTTATTTTTCCCCAGGATGCCAAGTTGTATATTATGATTGGCATGCTAGGATTATATAGGAGAAGAGGGGTTTTTATAATAAATTTACTATGTTTTATTTAACTTAAAGTTTTAATGTAATACTAATATTTTTATCTAGTTTCACAAATCTACTAAACTATTTAGTCATTTAGGATGTAATTCCTTGTTTCTTATACCAATGTAATAATGTAAGACAATGGATATGGGCTACCAGGGTTGGGGTCTTTACAGTTTATATTAGAATAAGTTTAGTATAATATTATGAAAATAGATTTAGGAAAATATATATTAGGTAAATATAACCCAATAAATGACTTTGAGAATATTCCCTTGGAATAAAGACTATTAGAAGGAATTGAAACTATGAAAATCCTTCTTTTTATTACAACTTAAACATGATTTGTTACATAAAACTTCACTTGATACAACAAATAAGATCGAGAGGTTTACTGTCTCTGGGGTTAGGTTCATTACATAAAAACTTAAAACATGAAATACAACATCTTTATTGAAAACTTCCTTTACATGACCACTACATTCCTCCGTACTTAGCATTGCATGGGATAACTTGAGGACATGCATAAGAAAAGGGTGAGCTATAAAGCCCAGTAAGGGAGTACACATGGAATAAAATGAGGAGTACAATACATGTTAGACAACAGGCATATCAATAGAGAATAAGAAAAACATGAACATAAACACATGATAAAGCAATATAATCATAACATGGAAATGTGGCAACAACACTTAACATGGAATTGGCATGAGCCAAGGCTCATTGCACAGGGAGTATGACTAAATCCTCATTGCAAATAAAGCACAAGTAAACCCACATTGCACTTGAATTAGCATGAGTCAACACTCATTTCACATGACGTATCATGATACTATACTTTACCCAATGATTTGGAGCGCTATAAGGGCGCACCCTTCTTAAACATTTCATTTCATACATAAGTGTGCCACATGGATCATAAAACACGGATTCATAAAACATAAGAATTTATTCCACGACAAAGGAATGTAGAATTCATCTATGAAACTTTATAATCAATAAGTAAATGTGCATAAAGTTGAATACCCTTGATGGAGAAATGGGCATGGTATTCACTACACAATGACATTGGCTTAGAAAATCGGTGCGATTTCGGCAGCGTAACGGCGTGACATAAGAATTCATAAAAATGGTTGATGAGAGGGAAAGGGGTACCTCATCATATTTACATGTAATGGAAAGTAAAGAGGTCATATAAATACATGTCCCAACAATTGTAATGGAATTTAGATTAATGATACAAAAGTATTGCTTGAATGTAAAAGAGGAGAGAGAAGTTCCTTTCGGAATTTCGGCATAGTAACGAGTGTACATGGGAGGCATTTAATGAGAGAGAAAGAGTCTCCCATCATTCAAACATAAAGAGGGAAGTATGAGGGAGGTGAATAACCATACCCCAACATTTATAATTGAAATTAAAAGGGCAAAACAACTTAAAGAAAATTGGAAAAAAATGAGAAAGGAAGAAAAAACCCTTACTTGGAAGTGTGCTTCCAAAGGATAGAGAGAGGATTGTGAGATGCTTCTTGGGAGATTTGGGAACCTTGGGAGGATTCTAGAGAGAGTAGGGCAGAGTTTGGACGAACTCCAAAGTCTTTTAGTGAGGAGGAAGTGGGAGCATGGGTGGGTTTATATAGGAAAGGTGAGGGAATTCTTTATTATTTAGGTTTGGGACCCCTTATATTAAATTAATCCAAACCACAAACCATCCTATGGTTTTTCCCATGGTTTTTAGAAAATGGAAGAGGAAAATAATATTTTATAAGGACAAAGTCCGAGCTTCTTAGAATATTAGGGTTGCTTATGTGGAGGCGAGTCACACTCCCATGGAAATTAATTTAAAAAGACAAGGTGTTTAATAAGCGTTGAGGGGTCCATTAATGTTTTGAAAAGTAATCCAAACAAACCCAAAATGAAATTATTTTAATGGAAAAACATATATTGACTGAAAATAAAGATTATAGTATTTTATTACATCACTATTGGGTTATTATGATGTCATAAAACACATTATATATTTAAATGGTATTTAATTTTTACTCAAAAATTTGACTGTCTCAGAAAATTATGAAAAATTCACCGTTGGATAATTTCTACATACTAATTCCAAAAATTACATTTATTTTATCTAAATAATTTTCTAAATATGTTAATTTTCACTTTTAAAATAAAAAACGACATTTATAAGAAATTCATGGGTTTTGAAAAAAATGGCTTTCAAACTTTAATAAAAATTATAATTGCATTAATACAATTACATGATCATTTATATATAATAAAAATAATCTAATAATAATAATAATATTTTATTGAAATATTATTTAATTCAAAAATCCTTTAATTTAATAAAATATATTTCTTAATTAAATAATAACTAAAAACACCATTTGTACTTTAAAAACTATTTACAATGTATCAATAATGACAAGAAATTATATTCATTATTATATAAAAAAATAATGTACATGAACATAGTACTATCTATTAGTTACATAAACCCTTAAAACAGCCGCATAAGACCTAAGGGTAAGGTGTGCGATGGTGACAGACTCTTGGGGTGGCTCGGATAACATTGCTCGAGTGGTAATTTCTATCAACTTCCACTTCTCCCGTAGACAGTCCCGTTCGAGCTTGACATGGTGAAGCTCAGCTTGGGATTAGTTAAGAGAAAAGCCCATGGATGCCACCTCTTTTCCGAGCTCCGATAAATGGGCTTCGTATGGGGAAATTCTACTGGATGAGGCCATCGCTTCCTTTGTCTAGGTAAAATTGGATGTCTTAAAGACCTATATTTATACTAATCATGTGATCACTGTTCAATGGCTATAAAAGTAATGGTCACAATTCTTATCATAAAACCAATGGAGTTGAAATTTTATAAAAACAATTTATATAAAGTGACATTTAATAAGGTCAAGAGTGATTTTCCATTAATGAAACTTTGGGTCGTTACAATATTCCCCCTTTAAGAAATTTCGCCCTCAAAATTTTCTTTTTCCCACACTAAAACAGATGTGGGTAACTCAGCTTCATCACTTCCTCTGATTCCCAAGTTGCTTCTTCAAATTTGTGGTTCCTCCACAACACCTTGATGAGGGGCATTGTATTATTTCGTAGAACTTTTTCTCTACGATCTAAGATCTTCACTGGTTACTCCTCATAAGAAAGATCACCTTCCAATTGTACCACCTCAGAAGAGAGTACATGTGAGGGGTCTGATATGTACTTCCTTAAGAGGGATACATGAAAGACATCATGTACTTTTGCCATAGTAGGTGGAAGTGCTTGTTGATAGGCCACAACCCTGACACGATCAAGAATCTTGAAGGGGCCGATGTACCTTGGACTTAACTTCCCTTTATTTCCAAACCTCATGACCTTCTTCCATGGAGATATGAGTAGAAAAACCATGTCTCCAACTTTTAACTCAAGGTCTCATCGACGATTATTTGCATAAATCTTCTGTCAACTTTGGACTGCCTTGATATGCTGCTGAATGGTTTTCACCTTCTCCACCATTTCCTCGACCATTTATAGTCCAAGCAGCTTACGTTCACCGACCTCATCCCAACATGCCGGTGTTCTACACCTTTTCCCATACAGGGCTTCATATGGTTCCATTTGGATGCTCAAGTGGAAACTATTATTATAAGAGAACTCAACCAGAGGAAGATGTTGATCCCATCCTCCTTTAAAGTCCATTGAAAATGCTCTCAATATATCCTCAAGTTTTTTGATAGTCCACTCGGATTGACCATCATTTTGAGGATGATAGGTCGTACTAAAGTTCAGTTCAGTATTCAGAGAATGTTGAAGTCTCTTCCAAAACATAGAGGTGAATCTTGGATCTCGGTCAGACACTATAGATAGTGGTAATCCATGAAACCTTACCACTTCCCTGATATATATCCATGTCAGTTGATCCAATGAGAAATCCTCCTGAATAGAAATGAAGTGTGCAGTCTATATAAGACGATCCACAACAACCCATATTCCATTGTTTCCTTTGGATGTCCTCGGAAGTCCGGTGACAAAGTACATGGTGACGTTTTCCCATTTCCATTCTGGTATGGGAAATGGTTGCATCATCCCCTTAGACTTCTGCCTCTCTTCCTTCACTTGCTGACAAACTAGGCACTTTTATGTATATTCATCAATCTCCTTCTTCATATTATCTCACCAAAAGATTTCTCAGAGATCTCCATACATCTTTGTGCTCCCTGGGTGAATAGAGAAATTTGAACTATGTGCATCATCCAAAAGTTCCTTCTTCAGCTCCGGACTTGATGGAACACATAGTATTTTTCCAAACCGCACAATTCCTTATTCGTTAACATTAAACTCTGAGGATTTCCCTTTTTCGATAGCTCCCACTTTTTCTTGAATTCCCACATCATCCTTTTGAGCATCCTTTAACATTTCCAAAAGATACGGTTGAGCAATCATTTGTGAAAGGATTGATGATGTTCCCTTCTCTATGATTACCATGTCCATCTTCATCAAGTATAAGAAGATTGGATCCTTCTCAATTCTCATCATTAATAGAATCGCTGGATCCTTTCTATTTAGGGCACCTGCCACTTTGTTCGCTTTCCCAGGGTGGTAATGGATTGAACAGTCATAATCCTTGATGAGATCTATCCATATTCGTTAGCGCATATTAAGCTCTTTCTATGTGAATATATATTTAAGAATCTTTTGGTCAGTATAAATCTCACATTTCTCTCCATAGAGATAATGCCTCCATATTTTCAAGGCAAAGATCACCGCCTCCAACTCCAGATCATGTGTTGGATAGTTTCGCTCATGGATTTCAACTGCCTTGAGGCATAGGATATCACTTTATCATTCTGCATCAGCACACATCCTAAGCCCTTCTTCGAAGCATCACTGAATACCACAAAAAGATCCCCACTTGTGGGTAAAGTGAGCACGGGCGTAGTGATAAGCCTACTTTTCAACTCCTCGAAGCTTTCTTCGCATTCATCACTCCAAGAAAACTTTACTCCCTTTCGAGTTATCTTGGTAAGAGGGTTGGACAATCATGAGAAATTTCTCACAAATTGTCAATAATATCCAGCTAACCCCAAGAAGCTATGAATATCTATTATCGATGTTGGTCTTGGCCTTCCCTCAATTGCATCTGTTTCGGAGGTATCCACAGATATCCCATGGCTTGTGATGATATGACCCAAGAATGATACCTCCTTCAACCAGAACTCACACTTTCTTTACTTTTCATAGAGCTTCTCCTTGCACAAAGTCTCTAGTACAGTTCTTAAATGCTCCTCCTGATCCTCCTTGGTTTTGGAGTATATTAGAATATCATCTATAAAGACTACCACAAATTTGTCTAGGTAATATCTAAAGACTATATTCATCAAGTCCATGAATATTGCTGCAGCATTGGTGAGTCCGAAAGGCATTACTATGAATTCATAGTGCCCGTATCTTATACGAAAAGCAGTCTTGGGGACATCTTCCTTCTTCAACCTTACTTGATAATATCCCGAATACAAATCGACCTTGGAGATGAATTGTGCTCCACACAACTGATCAAACAAGTCATTAATTCCTGGGAGAGGATAATTGTTCTATATTGTGATTTGTTAAGTTCACGACAATCGATGCAAAGCCGTATTGACCTATCCTTCTTCTTGATGAAGAGGACTGGTGCACCCCATGGTGAAGAACTTGGGCGTATAAACCCTTTATCCAGATTCTCATGTAGTTGTTTCTTCAGCTATTCAAGCTCTACAACAGCCATTATATATGGAGTCTTGGATATTGGTAAAGCCCCAGGTATAAGTTCAATTGAGAATTCAACATCCCTTCTAGGAGGAAGACCAGGCAGTTTCTCGGGAAACACTTTAGCGAATTCCCTCACAATAGGTATTTCTTCAAGGATGGTTTCTTCCTTGGAATCAATCATCTGAGCCAGATATGCATGATCATTATGGTAGTAATATCCACGCTTGAGATGATGGAGTTAAAGGAGATTCATCTTCCTCCTTAAACTTGTAAAGAATCGGTGGTCGATTCTCCATATGGAGTGTGATTTCCCTCTCCCGAAAATTTATATTGGCTCTATATAAGGAAAGCCAATCCATGCCAAGAATTGCATCAAATTCCACCACAGGGAGTATGACGAGGTTCGATGAGAAATTCAATCCACAGATTATAACAGGGGAGGACTTATATTCATGGGATGCAATGATTTCCCCATTTTCCGTACTCACCGAAATCTTTACTTCCATGATTTTTGGTGGTGCTGGGATTGTTCTACTAAACTTTTGAGATATAAAAGAATGTGTGGAACCTGAATAAAAAAATTACATTCGCTATTATTGAATGAATAACTAGCGTACTTGTCACCACTTTGTTATCGGGGTTCACTTCGGCAGAAGTGATGGAAAAAGCTCTTTCTTGATGCCTTGGAGGTTTTTGGTTGTCTCCGAAAACCCTTGGATTAGGGAACTGATTTGAAAAATGATCAGGTTCTTTGCATTTTTAGCATTGAACAACACGTTGAGGTTCGAACGGAGCATTCCACTCATCTATCGCAGCCGCGGGTATTTCTTGCCGACAGTTAACAACTAGGTTCCCTTCTCTTCCACACCTGAAGCATTTCCTTGTCCCCTTAAGGAAATTTCTAGGGTGCTTCTTTCTGCACTTTTGGCAAGTGGGTTGCTGGATCTTCTTAGCACCGTTGGATTTATCCATCGACCCACTAGCATTGAAGTCCACCTCACGCTTTTTATCACCATGATACCCTTGTGATTATCCGATCTCCATTTCGACCTTGAGGGAACATCAGACAATTTCCACATATCTGTTGATGTCACTGATCGCTAATGCTTTCCGCAGGCTAGGCTTCAGCCCACCAAAGAAGCGGTCAACCTTGCATTCGGGGGTAATGACAAAGACGAAAGCATATCGTGAAAGCCTTTTGAAGTTTTCCACGTACTCTCCAACAGATTCATTATCTTTTTTCTTGAGGGAAAGGAAGTCCCTTTCCATCTAAAGCCGGAGGGTGCGCGGAAAATATTTATCGAAAAACATCTTCTGGAAATCCTTCAATTCCAACGCCTCGATCTCTTCCTCAGGCTTCTTATTTTTGATCAACGTCCACCATTGATCATCTTCACCCTCCATACAATAAGTTTCCAGGAGAACCTTCTCTTGTTCAGAACATTGAAGGATGGAGAAGATCTTTTCAATGGATTTGATCCATTGTTCAGCGATCGTGGGATCAGATGATCCACTAAAAGTAGGAGCCCTTTGTCTCATGAAGCTCTCGATATTGACTTGTTCTTTCTTAGGGGGGTTTTGAAGTTCCTTTTGACCTATGTTTCTATTCAATGCTTGAGTTAGCTGAGAGAGAAGCGTGATAATGTTCGTGATTCCCTCTCCCATTGGATTGGGCATCTCATTAGTACATTCATCACACTGATCTTCACATCGGTTGTTAGCCCAAGTCCTCCTATTACCGGCCATTGGCTGGAATAAAAGGAATGTTAGGGGTAACACATAAAGGGTACTCCAAAGACAAAAGTTTATGACTTATAAATAAACTTTCATTTCCTTAACTCATGAGTCTATAGGCTTCAATCTAGGTCTTTCATGATCTACCTTCTAACAAATATTCTTAGGGAAATTTTTTTAATTCCCTTAATAAGGGTTCATACTAAGCTTGTTAATTTACCAAAGCATATCCCCTGGGAGTGTCGTAACCAAGAGTACAGCAAAACCCATTATCGTGCACCAATTCCCGTTCGAGTCTAGCTCAAAGCGGTGTTTTCAGGTTTTACCCCTAAGATATATCTGTGCCAGAGCCGCCTCTACCTGCTCGTATCCATACAGGGATTTATTTTCTTGATAACACACTTACTCAATACTCACCAAAACTTAGGGACGTTTTTATTGTACTTAGTCTTATATCTAAGGCTTTACTAGGGTTTTCTAATCCTAATCCCAAAAATATCCATACCTATCCTCTGATACCAACTATGACAACCCTTCTTTTTATTACAACTTCAACATGATTCGTTACATAAAACTTCACTTGATACAACAAAGAAAATCAAGAGGTTTAGTGTCTTTGGGGCTTAGGTTGATTACATAAAAACTTAAAACATTAAATACAACATCTTTATTGAAAACTTCCTTTACATGACTGCATTCCTTCGTACTTAGCATTGCATGGGATAACCTGAGGACATGCATAAGAAAAGGGTGAGCTATAAAGCCCAGTAAGGGAGTACAAATGGAATAAAATGAAGAGTACAATACATGTTAGACAATAGGGATATCAATAGATCATAAGAAAAACATGAACATAAAGGCATGATAAAGCATGATAATCATAACATGGAAATATGGCAACAACACTTAACATGGAATTAGCATGAGCCAAGGCTCATTGCACATGGAGCATGAGTAAATCCTCATTACACATAAAGCACGAGTAAACCCTTGTTCCAATTGAATTAACATGAGTCAACACTCATTACACATGACGTATCATGATACTATACTTTACCCAATTCATTAGAGCTCTATAAGGGCGCACCCTTCTTAAACATTTCATTTCATGCATAAGTGTGCCACATGGATCATACAACATGGATTCATAAAACATAACAATTTATTCCACGATAAAGGAATGTGGAAATCATACATGAAACTTTACAATCAATAAGTAAATGTGTATAAATGTGAATACCCTTGATGGAGAAATGTGCATGGTATTCACTACACAATGACATTGGCTTAGAAAAGCAGTGCGATTTCGGCAGCGTAACGGCATGACATAAGAATTCATAAAAATGGTTGATGAGAGAGAAAGGGGTTCCTCATAATATTTACATGTAATGGATATTAAATAGGTCATATAGATACATGTCCCAACAATTGTAATGGAATTTAGATTCATGATACAAAAGTATTTATTGAATGTAAAAGAGGAGAGAGAAGTTCCTTTTGGAATTTCAGCAAAGTAATGGGTGTACATGAGAGGCATTTAATGAGAGAGAAAGGGTCTCCCATCATTCAAACATAAATTGGGCAGTATTAGGGAGGTGAGGAACCATAAACAAACATTTATAATCGAAATTAAAAGGGAAAAACAACTTAAAGAAAATTGGACAAAAATGAGAAAGGAAGAAAAAACCCTTACTTGGAAGTGTGCTTCCAAAGGCTAGAGAGATGCTTTTGAGAAGATTCGTGGGATCTTGGGGCACCTTGGGAGGATTATTGAGTGAGTAGGGCAGAGATTTGACGAAATCCAAAGTCTTTGAGTGAGGAGGAAGTGGGAGCCTGGGTGGGTTTATATAGGAAAGGTGAGGGAATTCTTTATTATTTAGGTTTGGGACACTTTATATTAAATTAATCCATACCACAAACCATCCCATGGTTTTTGCCCATGGTTTTTGGAAAAGGGAAGAGGAAAATAATATTTTATAAGGCCAAGGTCCGAAATTCTTAAAATATTTGGGTTGCTTATGTGGAGGTGCGTCACACTCCCATGGAAATTAATTTAAAAAGACAAGGTGTTTAATAAGTCTTGAGGGGTCCATTAATGCTTTGAAAAGTAAGCCAAACAAACCCAAAATCACATTATTTTAATGGTAAAACATATATTGTCCGAAAATAAATATTATAGTATTTTATTACATCACTATTGGGTTATTATGATGTCATAAAACACATTATATATTTAAACAATATTTAATTTTTACTCAAAAATTTGACTGTCTCAGAAAATTATGAAAACTTCACTGTTGGATAATTTCGACATCCTAATTCCAAAAATAACATTTATTTTATCTAAATAATTTTCTAAATATGTTAATTTCCACTTTTAAAATAAAAACCGACATTTATAAAAAATTCATGGGTTTTGACAAAAATGGCTTTCAAACCTTAATAAAAATTATAATTGCATTCATACAATTACATGATCATTTATATATAATAAAATTAATCCAATAAAAATAATAATTTTTTTTAAAATATTATTTAATTCAAAAATACCTTAATTTAATAAAATAGATTTCTTAATTAAATAATAACTAAAAACACCATTTGTACTTTAAAAACTATTTACAATGTATCAATAATAACAAGAAATTATATTCATTATTATATACAAAAAATAATATACATGAACATAGTACTATCGATTAGTTACATAACCCCTTAAAACAGCCGCATAAGACCTAAGGGTAAGGTGTGCGATGGTGACAAACTCTTGGGGTGGCTCGGATAACTTCGCTCGAGTGGTAATTTCTATCAACTTGCTCTTCTCCTGTAGACGGTCCCGTTCGAGCTTTAAATGGTGAATATCAGCTTGGAATTGGTCAAGAGCGAAGTCCAAGGACGCCACCTCTTTTCCGATATCCGATAAATGGGCTTCCTATTGGGCAATTCTACTGGATGAGGCCATCACTTCCTTTGTCTAGGTAAAATTGGATGCGTTAAAGCCCTATATTTATACTAATCACGTGATCACTGTTCAATGTCTATAAAAGTAATGGTCACAATTCTTATCATAAAACCAATGGAGTTGAAATTTTATAAAAACATTTTATATAAAGAGACATTTAATAAGATCAAGAGAGATTTTCCATTAATGAAACTTTGAGTTGTTACATAAACTGCATCAATGCACATATTCCATGTAGGAATTTACCTCTAATAAAAGATATTGATGTTGGAGATAGAGCTTCAACTATAGTTAAATAACTTATAACTATATTGGGACAAATTAGTTTGGTTATGAGAAATAACTTTACTCACATGGAGTATCCTAGTCTACAATGGGGTGTAACAATGTTAGACTGCTTCATGTGACAAAAACCAACATCATTCAGTGGGACTAAAAACACATTTGAATTTGAACAATGGATAAGTCCCATAGAGAATATATTTCCCACTATTTGAAGTAATGAAAGAGATAAAGTTATCATGGCAGTTTATCATCTCCCCAAATACTCAGATAAATAGTGGTCATTAATTCAAAACAGAAAGGAGGAGGAATAAATTTATAATATGGAATGTAAGATTTTTAAGGGAATTTTCTTGGAAAAATATCCCATTGTGAACAACGGGCGAATATAGAGAGAAAATTCTTGATTCTAAGATAAAAAGAGGATAAAAATGTTTCTAATTATGAATCTAACTTTATAAGGATAGAAAGCAATTCCACAGACTACATAGGTAATTAATAGAGAAATATTGACCGTTTTTATGGTCTTAATACAATTATACAAAGGGAATTAGTATCCAAACATTATCATCATACAAGGATATAACATCATATACCATCAAGATAGTGAAATAAATTTCTATTCCATATGGATTCAAAGGGAAGCAAGATAAGAAGAGGTTTGTCAGGTACTTTAGAAAAGAAAATAAGGAAAAACGGAATAATGAAAGAATATAATCTCCAACTTGCAATAAATTTGGAAAGGAACATCATTGAGCATGCACATTTGTAATGAGAGTTTTTTTTGAAAGTGTGTAGAAAAAGGCCACCAGGCCCGTGATTGAAAGGAAAAGAAACAAGTCAAAAAATTTCAATGTTTCAACTATAAGGATATGAGAAACTATGAACATTAATTTCCTAGATGTTAAAGAAAATTTCCTCATAAAATTAAAAGGTTATAAATCCATTCTAACGTAGTCACAATAGTTGAGGTTCAATATCCTAATGATGTGGGAGTAAGTAATTTAATCATCTCCTCAAATTTATCTAAATATTTATTTTATTCTAGATCATCACATTCTTTTATATCTTCCCAATTTTTTTTATAAAAATTAGATATTTATGATTCACTTAACCAAGGGATTTTTCAGTCAAAACTCATAGTGGAAAACTTATTGCAACAAATATGTGTCAATAATTTCCTATTATGATAGACAAACATGCTCTAATTACTGATTTTATTATCATACCTTTTTGTTGATTTTGATTTAATTTTTAGTATATACCATCTTTTAAAATATAACGAAAACAATTACTGAGAAGAAAATAAAATTATGATTTGTGATGAAGATACATAATTTATTAATTTTAGAGGGGAGACTTCATCATCTCAATCATGTCCAGATCTACTTCTAGTAGCTATTCTAAATGAGATTCTTATAGAAGAAGATAATATGAAACCTACAAATGAAAAAAGTGATCTTCAACTTGATTATGTACTTATTTTACATGAGTTAATTGATGCATTTCCAGTGGAATTACTGAGAAATACTCTATATTATGAAGTTAAGTTTTCTATTTATTAAATCCCTAATTCAAAACCTATATCAAAGACTCCCTATATAATGAAAACTGTGGAGTTAATAGAGTTAAGGAAACAAATAGATGAACTGAGTGGTATGGGATTTATACACCATAGTGTTTCACCTGGGGTAGATCCTTTTCTTTTCATTAAGAATAAATATAGATCTATGAGGTTTTACATTAACTATAGGGAGATCAATGTTATTACGATAAAGAACAAGTATTATATTCCTTGCATTGAACTTTTCAAAGATTGATCTTAATTTTGGATATCATCAATTGCATGCAGAGATGGAAGGTATTACAAAGATAGTGTTTCAAAAAAGGTATAGAAATTATTATTTTACAATAACTCCATTTGGACTGACTAACACACACACATTTTTATAGATATAGGGAATATATTATTCAAGGAATATCTTGATATATTTTTTGTTTTAATTATTGATGATATATTGGTGTACTAAAAAAACTACGAGGACTATGAGAACCACTCATACATTGTTCTAGAGTCTCTTAGAAGAAAAGAGTTATATGGGAATTTTAACTAGTGTGTATGCTGGATTCAATCAGCTTCTTTAAATGGCCTTATCATCTCCATGTATGGAACATTTGTTGATCCTATGAAGACAAATGCATTCTAGTAATGTCCTATACCAACAAATATAACTAAGGTACATAGTTTCATTGGTATAGTAGGTTACTATCAACGTTTTTTAGAATTTTTCTCAATTAACTGACTTGTTAACCAAGATTTCTCGCAAAGGGTTTAAGTTTATTTGAAAAAAGGAATGTGAATAATAATTTTAAGAATTGAATATGATATTAGTTAATTCTATGATCTTGAATCTAGCACCGAGAAAGGGTGGTTTTTTTATTTATACTAATTCATCAAAGAAAGGACTTGGTTGAATCCTTACACAGAATGATAGAGCTATTGACTATACTTCAAGGTAGTTAAAAACTCATGAACATGACTATACAACTCACAATATTGAGTTAGTAGCTCTATATTTTCTCTAATGATATAGAGGCACATTCTCTATGATGAAATATGTGAGATATATACAACTCACAAGAGTTGGAAATATATCTTCTAAAAAACAACCCAACATGAGGTAGAAGAAATGGCTCAATATACTCAAGGATTATGATTCTTCAATACACTATATCCCAGAGAAGAAAAATAATGTATAAGATGCATTGAGTAGGAAGGATCATGTAGTTCTGTGAAAATTAAAGATTGATAGGGATCCTGTGTATATGAATCTAGTAAATATGGATATGATAATTACCAAGGAAGGTGAAACATCACTACTTTTTCAATTGGTTTTCAAACCATATTTGATGTGAAAGATAAAAATTTATCTATTTGAAGATGAGAATTTTCATAATTAAATTAAATCTATGAATGATGGGAAGTTGGTAGAATTTGTACTTTGTTCGCTCTATACTGAGCTAAAAAGGGAAATATTGGATGATTCTCAAATCTCAAATTTCTATATACACCCTCGTTGCAATAAGATGTACAAATATTTGAAGGAACATTTTTGGTGGGATAATATGAATTGGGAAATTGAAAATTATGTATCAAGATGTGTAGTTTGTTAACTAGTGAATTCTAAAAGAAAACATCCTAGAAGAGTCATGCATCCTCTACCAATTCCTACATGGAAATGGGATGAAATTACTATAGATTTTTTCATTGTCTTACCAAATAATCCAAGATGGAATGACGCAATATGGGTAATTGTGGGTAAAATTACCAAATATGAAAATTTTCCTCACTATAAAAGTCGATTTTTCACAAGATCTAGTTAGATGAAATTATATTATTGAAGTTTTAAAACATCATAGAGTACCTCTATCGATTGTGTCAGATCAAGATCCCCATTTTACATTAAAATTATAGAAGATTCTTTAGAAGGCTTTGGATACTGAGCTTCATTTAAGTACTATGTGTCACCCAAAACTAATGGAAAGTATAAAATTACTATTAATACATTAAAAGACATGTTGAGATCATGATCACATGAATTTGAAGGTGTATGGGATCATTATTTCCCTTAGTTAGAATTTTCCTACAGTAATAGTTTTTATTCTAGTATTCAAATTGAGCCATATGATGCATTATATAGAAAGAAGTGTCATAATACAACTTGTTTGGATGACTTTGGAGAGAGGAAACCTATAGTCCCATAACTAATTTAAGAGATAATGAAAATGGTAAATATTATTTTGTCCCACATTAAAGCATATCAATGTATGAAAAATAGTTATACTGAAAACCATAGGAAAGATTTGAAGTTTCAGGTGGGAAATCATGTATTTATGAATGTATCTCCATAGAGGGGTGTCATAAGGTTTGGTAAGAAATGGAAAATAAGCCCCATGTACATCAGAACATTTGAAAATATAGAATGAATTGGGGCTGTGGCTCATTGTTTGGGGATTCCACATATATTTTATAAAGTATATGATGTGATCCCCATCTCTTTGTTAAAGAAGCACATGCCCGACCAAACAAATGTACAAACCTATGAAGAAATATTACTGGAACCTGATTTGTCTTACTATAAAGTGCCTATCGAGATTCTTGACACTAGAGAGAATATATTGAGTAGATGACTAGTAAAAGTTCTTTAGAGAAACTATAAAATGGTAGAAGCAATGTGGGAACCTAAGGATGCTATGAAAAAGAACTATTGTTATCTATATAGAGGTTAATGCTCATGAAAATTTTGAGGATGAAATATTTTGAAGAAGGGAAGAATATAACACCCAAATATTTTATGGTATGTATCTCCTTAAATAAATTCCATTTATTCAATGGCTTACATTTCATGTAGCACTTAGCTTAAAGGAACCATGATATATTGTTAAATATTAATATGACCATTGAAATAGTAATGTGACCATTAGGAATATTAATATATACATTAGAATAATAATGCCACCTATGGAAGTATAAATTAAATTTAGGTATCTCATAAATAAAAATATTATATATTTATATCATAATAAGTAAAAAAATGTTTTAAAAATGATAAATGAAGTGATAATATTTTTGAAAAACGTAAATTTTTATTCATAAGTTTATAATTAATATAATGATTTCAATGAAAAATTATTTTCATAAAATAGAATCATAAATTAATATTTTTTTCATTATTATTATAAGATAATTTTTAAGACAACATAATTAATTTATCAAAGTGTCGTAAAATCGGTGATAATATAAAAATCAATATTTTTTTGAAGAAATAATGATTTTATTTAAAAATTAAATTTCTCAGATTTATAAAATTATTTTCATAAAATGCAGTCCATTTTTTAAATATATAGGTTGAAAAATTCTTATGGTGATTTCATGGGATTTTTCAAAAATAGTTGAATTTTGGGTGAATAATGAAATATGATAATGTACATTATTTAACATTATAAGTAAATAAATGAATTATTGAGTCATGTAAATTGTATGGATGAGCTAATCACTAGTTATATCGAACTAACATTACCTAGACACTATAGGTCTCCTCAATAATCAACACAATTTGATAGTATTGATCCAAAATAACAAATAAATGAATAAAATAATAAAAAACACCCCTCTCCTCCCCTATAAGTTCCACCCTCACCACCCATTCTCTTCAAACCTTATAAGCCTTTAATCTTGTATAAATTCTACCCAATTACCTTCTGAAACCTCTTCCCCACATCCAATACTTGTTGGCCTTACTAAAATACCAAATCCAAGTGTCTTAAAGAAGTCTCCCAAGGAGAATACCCATAAGGGAAAAACTGGTTTTTGCGACTTGAATAAATATCGTCGCAAATAGTCTATCGAAGAGGTTATTTGAGACAGGAAAATCAACCTGTCACACATAACTAATTAGTTGTGATGGGTCTAGGCACCCCGTCGCAAAAACATTCGCGCGGTTTGGCGCGGTTTGCGCGCCAAACCGCGCGAAAGGGTATTTTCGACGGGTAGACACCGCCCGTCACAGATACCGGGAGGTTGTAAACACTAGTTGCGACGGGGGATACCCCGTCGCAACAAGTTTGACCCCCTGAGGGTATTTGGGATGGGACCAATCGCAAATAACTAGCGGCGGTAAAAACCTATTTCCGACGAGATGTTGTCCTGTCGCAAATAGTGTGTCGGCAGGTTACTTTTTGTGACGGGACCCTTCATAAATAACCTTTTAACCTCCGATAGTAATTAATGCGGGAGAAGGTATTTGTGACGGGAATCCCATCGCAAATAGTCTGGTCACAACTAATCAAACCTATATATACCCCCATCTGTTTTTTCTTTTCTCCTTAATTCATTCTTTCTCTCTTTCTCTAAACTCTAATTTTAGAGTGAAAATTTTTCAGAGTAAGATTATTTATTACAAAGAAGTTGTGAAGTTATCTACAGTTATAAGAGTTCAAGTTTAAACGTATTTATGTTTTATTTAATTTATCATTTATTTAAATTCTTTATATAAATTTTAATTATGGTTGATTAGTTGTAATTAAGTTAGATTTAAATTGTTTTGTCATCAGTATTTATTTGAAATAATAAAATTAAATTATAAGTACTAATTCTTAATAATTAGTAATAATTAATAATTATTAATGATAATTAGTAATGTATATAAATAATTAGCGGTAATTAGTAATTTTTAGCTATATCTTCCAGTAATTAATAGCAATTAACACTAGTTATTAATAACTAGGGAAAATAGTAATAATTTCGAAAAAATAGTAATAAATATTTACAATTAGTAATAAATAATAAGAATTGGTAATAAATACTAATTATTAGTAATAGATATTAATATTTAGTAATAAATAGTAATAATTAGTAATACATTCTAATAATTAGTAATAATTATTAATTTTTAGTATATATTACTAATAAATAGTAATAAATACCAATAAATTGTAATACAAAGTAATAAATACTAACAAATAGTAATAAATAGTAATAAATAGTAATAATTAGTAATAATTAGTAATAAATACTAATAATTAGTAATAATTAGTAATAATTAGTAATAAATACTAATAATTTGTAATAAATACTAAAATTAGTAATAAATACTAATAACTATTAATAATTAGTAATAATTAGTAATAATTAGAAATAAGTAGTAATAATTAGTAATAATATGTAACAATTAGTAATAAATAGTAATAAATAGTAATAATTAGTAATAATTAGTAATAATTAGAAATAATTAGTAATAATTAGTAATAATTAGTAATAATTAGTAACAATTAGTAATAATTAGTAGTAATTAGTAATAATTAGTAATAATTTTTAATAATTAGTTAAAATACTAATAATTAGTAATAAATACTATTAAACACTAATAAATACTAATAAAAAGTAATAAATACTAATAATTAGTAATAAATACTGATAATTAGTAATAAATACTTATAATTAGTAATAAATAGTAATAAATAGTAATAAATACTAATAATTAGTAATAATTAGTAATAAATTTTAATAATTAGTAATAATTAGTAATAAATAGTAATAAATAGTAATAAATTGCAATAAATAGCAATAAATAGTGATAAATACTAATAAATACTAATAATTAGTAATAATTAGTAATAAATAGTAATAAATAGTAATAAATAGTAATAATTAGTAATAATTAGTAATAATTAGTAATAATTAGTAATAATTAGTAATAATTTGTAATAATTATTAATAAATACTAATAAATACTAATAAATATTAATAAACACTAATAAATAGTAATAAATAATAATAATTTGTAATAAATACTAATAATTTGTAATAAATACTATTAATTAGTTATAAATAGTAATAAATATAAATAAAATGTAATAAATAGTAATAAATATTAATAATTAGTAATAAATAGTAATAAATAGTAATAAATAGTATTAAATAGTAATAATTACTAATAATTAGACATAAATAGTAATAATTAGTAATAATTATTAATAATTAGTAATAATTAGTAATAATTAGTAATAATACGTAACAATTTGTACTATATAGTAATAATTAGTAATAATTAGTAATAATTAGGAATAATTAGTAATTATTAGTAATAATTAGTAATAATTAGAAATAATTGTTATTAATTAGAAATATCTAGAAATAATTAGAAATAATTATTAATAATTAGCAATAATTAGAAATAATTATCAACAATTAGCAATAATTAGCAACAATTTGAAATTAGTAATAATTAGTAATAATTAGAAATAATTAGCAATAATTAGCAATAATTAGCAATAATTAGCAATAATTATAAATAATTAGGATTAATTATTATTAATTAGGATTAATTAAGAATAATTATAAATAATAAGCATTTATTAGGAATAAATATAAATAATTATCAATAATTAGAATTAATTATGAATAATTATGAATAATTAGGATTAATTAAGATTAATTAGGATTAACTAGGAATAATTATCAATAATTATCAATAATTTGGATTAATTAAGAATAATTAGGATTAATTAGGAATAATTGGGAATAATTATGATTAACTAGTATTAACTAGGATTAACTTGGATTAAATAGGATTAACTATGATTAATAAGGATTAACTAGGATTAACTAGAATTAACTATGATTAACTTGGATTAACTAGGAATAAATGGGAATAACTAAGAATAACTAGGAATAACTAGGAATAACTGTGAATAACTAGAATAACTAGGAATAATTAGGTATAATTATGAATAATTAAGAATAATTAGCAATAAAATCAATTGTAATAAATTGTAATAACTTGGCACAATTTTTAGTGGATTGATGACACAAATTTTTCTCGATGACTCTTCTCCTTTAAACTATCATTGACTTAAAACTTTACGAAAAGTATGCTTCTATAATTGCAAATCTGATCTCATATGCATGAGTTTGAATATACATTCGTAGAACCACATTTTTCATAATTTTTTTAGGTGGGGACAGTTTCTAGAAGATGATTCATCGACAAAAATGGGGCTCTTTTGTCCGATGACTCATTTACTTGCATCTTTCTCACACTGAACTCACAATGAAGAATCTTCTTGAAGGTAAGCTTATACATTCTCGTATGTATGAGAATGAATATGCATACCTCCAAAATGATTCTTCATTGTGATTTTAGTGTGATAAAGTTGCAAGTAAATGATCCGTCAGAAAAAATAGTAGCCATCAATCCACTAGAAATTGTGTCAACTTTAATTAATAGTAATTATTAAGAAGTAGTTGTAATTATTTATCTTATTTTTTGGATAATTTTTTTTATAATTTTAAATTATTCAAAAACAGTAATGATTTTATATTTTGCTAAATATATGGAACAAAGAAGTCAAAAACAGTCATTATGAGATGATTGCGCTTGGATAAATCAGTATAGAAATCCAAACGGTTCTGGTTTAAATCCTATATATATTGAGGGTGATAAAGATTTCTTATCATTTGCATCATCAAAACAAGAATTTGTTTCAGAAGGTATAATTAAGTGTCCTTGTAATAAATGTGCTCTGAAAACTTTTGACACATTGGACAATGTTGGGGGACATATCTTACAGTTTGGTTTTCATCCAGATTATGTTTTTTGGTATCAACCTGGTGAACGCAGTTCTAGAGAAGGTACTAATAACTTGATTCCAGATCCATCCTGGTTCAGAAATTTCATACATGATGTTGCAGGTCCTTTTGTTCAACAAACTAAAACTTAGGATGATATTGATTTAACTCCTGAGTTGGCACCTTCCGAAATTTATGAGTTGTTGAGGTCTTCTAAGGATACATTAAATCCTGGTTGCAAGATAAACAAATTAGAATTAGTTTCAAAATTTATATTTATTAAATCAGATAATGCAATGTAAAAAAAACTATTTTGATCAGATATTTTCTTTGGTTAAAACACTATTACCTGAAGGAAATGTGTTGCCTGCAAATTACTATGGGATCAAGACACATGTTTGTAATTTAGGACTAAGTTATCATAAGATTCATGCATTTGAAAATGATTGCATATTATATTCTAGTGAAAATGAGTCATTGAATAGTTGTCCTACATGTGGAAAATTGAGGTATAAATAATCTCAACCAGGAAAGTCTGGATCGATTCCTGTAAAACAGGTGAGATATTTCCCCGTTACACCCAGGTTGCAACGTTTATTTATGTCTGAGAACACAACATCAATGATTTCATGTAACAAAAACATGATTTAAACTGATAAAAGCTTGAATCATCCATCTGATGGAGATTCATGGAAACCTTTTAAATGAATGCATCTGTCTTTTTCATTAGATGCCCAAAACATGTTATTGGGACTTTATACTGATGGTTTCAGTCCGTTATGTTCTTATGGTAGTTAGTATTCATGTTGTCCTGTCTTTATAACTTAGTAAAATTTACCTCTATGTATTTTGATGAATAATCCGTATATATTTTTGACCTTATTAATCCCAAGACATTCAAAAAAGAATATTGATGTTTATTTGAAACCATTTATTTATGAGTTAAATTCATTGTGGAGTAATCGTTTTAGTACATATGATGTTGATACGAAAATAATTTTCATATTAAAAGCTGTATTGATGTGGAAGATTAGTTACTTCCTGGCATATGGCATGTTATATAGCTAGAGTACACATGGTCCGAAATCATGTACTTACTATATGAAAGACAACAAAGATTTTATGATCATCAATGGAAAAAAAAACCTTGCTATCTTGACTGTCATCGCAAATTTCATTCAACCAATCATCCTTTTTGGAGGAAAAAATATCATTTCAGAAAAGAAAAAATTGAAAGGGATGAACCTCCAAAAATAATCTCATGTATAGAGTTAAAATAAGTTGTATTTTCATTACCTCCCATCACATTTGGGTCAATAGTAAACTAATAAAAAATTCATGGCTTTGGGAAAGAAAATAATTGGATAAAACAGAGCATTTTTATGGATCTTACATATTGGTATGATTTGTTGGTCAGCCAAATGTTGGATGTCATGCATATTGAGAAGTACTATTTTGATAATTTATTTCATACAGTTTTGGATACACCAGGTAAGACCAAAGATAATGTAAAAGCATGATTAGATCTTGCCCAAATTTGCAGACAACCAAAATTTGAACTGTTTCAAAATGTCAGATCACAGAGGTTAATGAATCCAAAAGAAAATCATACATTTTTCAATGTGAGTCTCTTATTATTTTGTTAGTGGATTGCATATTTGAGACTTCCAGATGGTTATGCATTCAATTTGGGATGATTTGTTAAGAATGTTCGTATTACCGGATTAAAAATTCATGATTATCATATTATAATAGAAAGACTTATTACAATTGGATTCAGAGGATTGTTAAATTCTATGATTTGAGATTCAGTAACAGACATATCATATTTTTTTGAGACATTTTTTGCGGTGACAACCGACAATGATGCACTAAGAAATCTGGAAGAAGATGTTGGTGTAATTATATGTAAACGGAAAAAATATTCTTCCTAGCTTTCTTTGACTCAAATTGAACATATGATATTACATTTTCCACATGAAGATAAATTTGGAGGTCTGGTATAGTTTTGATGGATGTAGCCATTTGATAGATACATGCAGAATTTGAAGAAAAAAGTACGTAACAAAGCATTAGTTGAAGGATCAATTTCTGAAGCTTATTTGAAAGAGGAAATTTCTTTTTTTATGCACTCAGTATTTTGTTTATGAATATCCCTAAAACACAACCACATGGGGAAAAATGAGGGGAATGTTGATGTTGAAATGGACAATCAATTATCAGTTTTTAATTAGCCATATCTTGGATTCAGGGGAGTTCATGAATAATATATTTCAGATGATTAACATCACGAAGCTCATACATATGTTTTTCTCAACATCGAAGAAATGACATCATTTGTATTGTGAGTGTTTCTATCAATTATTCTATAATTTTTTTATAGTAAGTAAATTAATTTTATTTGCAGTTTATATAATAACCATATCATGAAATAGATTCCACAAATTTTAATAGCTTCTCTTGAAGAATGCCGACAAATTTGTTTTTCTCAATGGTTTAAAAAACTGGTAACAGAAATTTTTGATGGTTTACCATATCTATTCAGTTTATTATTTATTATATTGATAATTGTTTTACCAATTATTATGTGTCTCAACATGATAATAAAATTTATAAGCGAATGTGTATATTGAGTAACCCACCATCCAAAATGGTTAAATATTATAATGCATATGTGGTGAATGGTTTTAGATTTCATACATGTACAATATGGGGTGTAAAAAAAACAATAAACAGTAGAGTCTTTTTGATAGGATCACATCATAGAGAAACTAAAGTTGAATTTTATGGCATACTAGATGAAAATATTGAATGATTTTATCTAAGGAAAAATTAAATAACAATGTTTAAAAATTGGTGGTTGGATACTAAGAGAGGCTTGCGTGTTCATCCTATTCATGGAATCATCGATATTAAATATAAAAGTTTTCTTATTGTAAATGAATCATTTTTACTAGCTCAACAGGAACATAAAATATATTACGCAAAGTAATGTGCTACTTCAAGAGACTAGAGTGATTGGTGGAGCATAATAAAATGAAAATCTCTAGAATATAAGTTCACTCAAACTGATTGTGGTTCTGATGAAGTAAATGGAATTGAAATTTTTTAGAAGACTACTCAAAATCCATATTTTTCACATAGAGGCATGAATATCGATGATGAAACCCCACAATTAAGGGTTGATGGTGATGATGAAGTTAATGATGTTACAAACGAATTTCAAATGGTAAGAGATGATAA
Source organism: Viscum album (assembly GCA_963277665.1). Classification (NCBI taxonomy): domain Eukaryota; kingdom Viridiplantae; phylum Streptophyta; class Magnoliopsida; order Santalales; family Viscaceae; genus Viscum; species Viscum album. The sequence continues at coordinate 641,989,706 of OY728155.1, read as the reverse complement.
AATTGAAGCTCATATGGATATTGATGATGATGATGATGAATATGAAGACACTGACATCGTCAGATATAAAGATGATGATGATGGTGAACATTGAAACTGTTAAATACTAGTTATAATCATAACTAATATATATTTATATGTAATGGATATTTCGAACTATCTGCTAACAAAAATCATTTTGTGTTTCAGATGGACCCTGATCTATTTCGTGAGTTGGAGGAGGATGAGCTACCTTTGGATGAGGAAGATTTGGGATCATCTAACCCTCAACCTACTAGAAGTTCCGTTGGTACACAGAGGGGGTGCAGTCTTGTGCGACTGATGATTCCTAACTGTATCCTCGAGTGACGTCCACATCTTGGCTTCGATCCATGCATGCAGAGGTATGGTAACTTGTGTAGTTTAGTTATCTTTCATTAGTTTATTTATTTACTAATTGTTTTATTATTTGTAATTTTTTATATTTTTTCGCATGTAGTTGTTGGACAGGGGAGCACTATCTTGCGCAATTATTTTTCTCATCAATGGATCACATGGAAACAGATTCCCGTTGGTGTGCCGCTTGGAATGTTCAATCATTGGCTGGTACGTAAATAAATAATATTTATTTAGAAATTTATATCATTAACAACTTGATAATATAAATTATTTGTAGGGTTTTTGGTATCATATCTATGATAGCATGCGTGATGCTATCGATGAGGCATTGGAGGTGACTATGCGTGAGTGTTTCCTTCGGTTTTAGCACAATTTGAGACGATCATCCATTAAGAAAGCATGAGTAACAGTATTTGATGAGTTATGTAGAGACCTCTGACCAGAGTAAATTTCATCTCACCTTTGGGATGAATTATGTTCACACTGGTTGAGTGGGGTATTTCAGAGGAGATCTTCATTGGGTCGACAGAACCAGAGGAGACAAGAGGTGACACATCGAGCTAGTTGTCGTACATTTAGTACATATAGAGAGCCTCTGGTAAGTATCTTTTTTAAATATTTTATATAACATTAAATATAAAAGGTTTATATTATATTCTTATAGCTAGTTGAGCATCCTGATATTACAGAGTTCGATGTTTATCAGAAAATGTACTGTGATACAGAAACTAGAGATATTAGAGGTGATCACCAGCATTAGATTATGGTCAGTATAATTTCCTTTTTAATTTTAAAATTAACTACATATAATATTTTCACTATTTTAAGTCAAATTGGAACTGAAGGAGTCATATGAGTTTGTGACCTCTCAGACACGGGCTGAGAGTTAGGCCGAGACGACTGATTAAACTGGTGACCACCATTTTGATGAGGTGGTATGGATGCGGGCGACCCAGTATGCTTTCACGAAGGACCGAGTAGTTGGTATCGACTATCACTTGACTCCTAGGACTTATTATGGTACTGTGGTGATGTCGGAATCCAGCTCGAGAGGAGCTCGTGGAAAGACATCATCATCTGGCTAACAATATCAGGAGTAATGTGAGCTCAAACTGAGCTTATAGAGAGTTTGTAGAAGTAGTAGAAAGAGATGTGTCAGCAGCAACATAAGCACGAGGAGGGAATGCGTCGATGGAAGCAACAACAACATGAGAATATGGAGTACATGCACCATCTAACTCATTGTTTAGGGATGGAGTTTCCTCCACCATCTCCTCCAGCTCCTGCATCTCCTCCAGAAGACTATCCTCCCCATTAATTTTTTTGTTCTGTTAAAAACATTTGAATTCAACATTTTTTGTAATAGAATCTATTTACAGTTTTTGCCTTTTATATTGGTGTGAATATTGAATAATTTAATTTAATTTTATTATTTTTAATATTTTATTATTGTATTATTTATTATTAGTATTATATTGCTTAATGTTTGTTTATTTTACTAATAATAATAATAACAATATTTTATGATTTTTTTTATTTTTTTTTGAATGTTGAGAATTTTAATATTATTCAATATTTTTTATTATTTTAGTAATATTAATATTATTTTTTCATTAATCATAATTTTATTAATTTTTTTTATTTAACTAAGAATTTGTGATGGAACCTTTTGCAATGGTACCCCATCACAAATAGATTATATATATATTTTTTAAAACTTATTTGCGATAGGTTACTTTGCCATCACAAATAATTTTTTGCGATGGGCCCACCGCAAATGGTTTATGTATATATAGCATATATAAATAGAGAACTATTTGCGATGGAGCGAGTTCCCATCACAACTACTTTTTTATGGGCCCATCGTGACATGTTATTGTATATATAATGTATTTAATCGGAGTTCAATTTGCGATGGGAAGCAATCCTGTCGTAAATAGTATTTTTTTTGCGATGGGGCTGTCGCAGAAAATACTAGTTGTGATGAATTTTTCTACAACAGGATATCTGAGAGGGGACCTTTTCGCAAATGAATTCTTTTGACGGGATCCTATGGCAAATAGCCCATTGCAAATAGCTGAAATTCATGTATTGGAGCTTCAAGGGGTAAAGTTATTCTACTTCCTCTTTAAATTTATTTTATTTTCTTATCCTCTCCACACATACCATATAAAAAGTGGAATGGTAACTATATTATGATATATATTCTATAATTTTATATTTATAATGGATTTTACATAATCAAATCCTTTCTTCTCTCCTTTTATGTTAAAAATGAAAACATCGCCTATGATGTGTCGATTCACTGCCTTCGTGGATGACGAGTTTTCATTTTCCATTAATGAATTCAAGGATGGTCATAAATCCATTATAAGGGTTAAATAAGATTTTAATATACATATAATAAGTTTTATAATATTTTAGAACTAATATATGTTAACTAAAAATTAAATAAAATGACACAAGTTCACGATGGTCGTAAAAACCACCAAAATAAATTAATACATTTTCATCAATATTTTATCTAATGAATAATAAACATAACATATAAAAAATGATACATGAGAACATTAAAACTTTTTAAATTTCATTAATAATAAATAATTTCACTTTTGGGGAAGTTATTCCCATTTTAAAAGAACTCCCATATATATATACTCAAGGGAATCGACCATAAAACATTGAAATGAATACCCCCAGAAGAACGGATTTAAACATTACAGCTAATAAAAATGGAAATAAAGGAACTTAACAAAATTATTATAAATAAAATGTATCATTAAGAGGTTATTAATTAATTAATCATTCCAATTTTATTATCCTGGACATTGAGTACATGTGAAGAATGCTTTCGGACACAAGATAATGGTTTCTCGTCTCACTTTTACTTTTGTGAGATATATTCCTTATTTAACCCTTATTTATTGTGTGTGGTGTATCTAATTCCATTCAATATATAATATCAATATTCCTTTTATATTCTATAATTAAATTATTAATTTTATGACCATTAATTTTATAGGGCATATGATTTTACGATTTACAATGTGGTAAGGAAATTTTTAACCCAATTTCCATTCTTTGGGTTAAACTTCTACTCCATTGATTATGTCCTACAATGATTACATGGGAATTTTTTGTGATTATATTATGTTTTATTTACATTTTTTAATGTGAATTTACACATGATACATATAATCAATTCATTTGGATAATGCCCACACTTTATTTTAAAAATACTTTTTTGAATGTTTCTTTATTAATATTTTAAAGGGTTGTTTTCTTAAATTACATGACATTAAAAGTTTTTACCAATTTCATGATACTTTAATGTATTGAGGAATCATTTATAGGTTTAAAAGGTTATTTTAAAAGAAAATGTTTTCACTTATAATTGCATAATTTAAAAAAAAAATTATTTCTATGTAGAGTGGTTTTTATTTCAAGAATTTCCCAATGAAACAAACTAGATTGGGTATTGGCTGATATATTAGCTGATTATGTATGGTGTATTGGCTAAATCCTTGAAAATATATTTACAAGGTCCCAAATTATGCATTCAATCATTATTAGATTAGTTATTGATAACCCATGTGATTATTTGGTTAGTAGAATATCCATGATTATGTTTTATTATAATGTGATTATTTGTATGGAAATATTTGATCAACTTTTATTCTTGCCATATTATGAGCAATATTTTATTTTAATGGCATGTGTTTTAAGTTATTAACCTTGACTAATTATTAATGTTTATTTATGATAGATTTCATTATATTATTACCCTTACTGAGCATCTGATCCCACCCTTTTTTATGTTTTATTTTTCCCCAAAATGTCAAGATGTATAATATGATTGGCATGCATGGACAATCTTCAAGAACAGGGGTTTTTACAATGGAGTTACTGTGTTGTATTTCATTTCAAGTTGCAATGCAATGATTATGTTTGTATCTAGTTTTCCAGAGATACTAAAATATTCAGTCGTTTAGGATGTGATTCCTTGTTTATTATGCTAATGTAATAACATAGGGCATCGTCTCCAGACTAATGGGGTTATAATATTTACAGTATGAATTTACAATCCCATATGAATTTGATTTCTTATGACTTTATATTTCAATTTAGAGAGATTTATTAGGGAATAAAGTCTTTCATTTGAAATAATCTTCTCACGCATGACTTTTAATTTATGAAATTTCCTGAATAAGGAATTTCTGCTATAAGCATTTAAACCAAAATACTGTCTCATCCACATTGTAACACCCCGAGATTCCACAGTATTTTTCCGTTTGAATAATGCAATGGCGTGCATTATATGCAACTTTGAGATTCTAACACACCACAACCAATCAAACTAGCCGTTATGAATAGTAATACCTACTTTTTGAAATTTTATAAATTCTATCTCTCAAAATGGACTTCATTTTAGGATTCGGAATATCGAAATTATCCTAGGTTGAAATTTTGGTATTTTTCGGATAACTTTCATATTTTGATGAATAGTGAAAATTACAAAATTTTAATTAAAAACAACTTTTTTAATCAAAATAATTAATAGTGATATATTATGAATTTTAGTGGTTTTAAAGTATATTTAGAATATATTTTTACCATTTAATACAATGTTTGTTATTGGACATAATTTCACAATTAAACTGAACATAAACAAGTATCAATCTTTTGATAGTTATTATATCTTAAAAACACGCTTTTTGTTTTGACAGCTGGAATTAATTTTAAATTAATTTCTTCCACTTCTGTGTTTTGAATTTGAAAAAATGGATTCCATATTTGGAATCAGGATGTTCAAATTGTGTAAATAGGTAACTTTTATTTTTATACATTTTGAATAATTATTTCGGTAAATATTTTATTTACCATGGTTAAAGGGTAAATCCGGTAAATAAGGGTTAAAACAATTATATTATAATAATAACAAATTAAACTAAAACGTGTCCTAACCTTATTGGTTGATAAATGTTCGACCATGGGCATCTTTGGGTCGATTTTGGGACCCCATGGTGCCACTTGTAAGTGATAGGGACACTTTATTTTAATTAAGTTAAAATGAATGCAAAAATGACAAAAGCATATATCTTTTGGAAAAATAATTTTTACATAGGGTTATATATGTTTTATTTTAGACTATAAATATTCATTAGAAATATAAAAATATTTCCTACATAATTATATTTTATTTATAATTTTTATACATTAAATAAATTAATTTATTGATGACACAATGATGATGCAGTAATTACCATAATAGTGAAAAATTAAAATAATTGATATTATAAATACCAAAATAAATATAATTTGAGACTTTTAATGAATTAAACTAATTTTATAGGATAATATTACATATTATTATTGATTTAATTGACTTTTTTCGAAGCAATCATTCTGTTATGAGTTTTAAAAAAATCAACTATTGAATAGTCTCAAAATTGATAAAAAAGAGTTTTTAAAACAAATATTATATTATTAATTGATATTAAATTCATAAAAATATAAGGATCATCCAAGAGACTTATATCATGATATGTGTATCATTAATGGACCACTTGGGGGTCACTTGGATTTATATAGTAAGTTTATTAACCATATAATATAAAAATATAAAGAGACATTGTAAAAGTGAAACTAATTAACTAAGAGTTAATACTTAAAGGTAAGGTTATTATAATGACCCAAACATGTCTAAATTATAATGGTTGAGTGTTTTCCAACCAATACCCACCTTAAAATTTAAATAATCCACTTTGGAGCCATTATAAACCGAATACGAATTTATTATAAAATAATATTTCTAGCTTTTCCAAAGGTGCCCCTCACCCCTCTTATAAAAGGGCACTCCCCCTTCTCATTAACTCACACCTTCAAAGCCTTTTGGTTCAGACAACCTCTGCAAAATACTCTCTCAACTTCCCTCACTTCATCCTAGAGGCCTTCCTTTCGTCAGAAAGAAATCTTAAGGAGCCATTTTGATCAAATCAAAAGGAAGAACCCAAAGAAGAGGTAATGATTTCACCACCCTTTTTCAAGTTTCTTTCTTCTTCCACTTCTTCTTTATTTGTTATTACCATTATAAAATAATAACTCCAGTATCTTATATATACTGTGATGTTATTATAAATATGGTACAATCATATTCAGTATTCTATCCATCCTTTGAATAACATGTCACCATACGTGCGTATGTACGGCTTACCGTCTCCACGTCGTGGTGTAATTGTTATTTAATAAATTATTATTTGGATGGGTATAATAATGATGTGTAATTCATGTAAATAATAAATGTAACATGATAATTATTCTGTATATATTATATACCATCTAATTATATATTATTTTAATATCAAAAGAATGATATTGTCGCTCGTGCGTACGTACGGACTATCGTCTCCACGAACACGATGAGATTCATTCTCCATCGTATCCATTCAAGTATAATTATCATTTGATTATTTAAAAATAATTTTTAAGGACTTGATATCATTCTGGATATGAATAAGATACAACCAATCCATGGAAAACATGGCTTACATAACAAAACATATAAAAGAAAACGAGTAAGTTAACACCCGAAACAACAATAATACTAAGATATTATTAACAAATCAATGTTAAATAATAATATATGATATCATATTAATGTAAATGATTCTTTTATAATTAAATAAAAATTATTTCACCATTATACAAGAGTTTAACCTACCGTCGACCAAGGAAAAAGTACAAAGTAAGGGATTTTCTTATCTCACTTTCAATTCCTTGAGATTTCCATTATTCACCACTAATTTATTGAAAGTGGTGTATTGTGTACTAGCATTTGATATATATTATCATGATTCTCTTTATATTCATGTTATTATGTGAATCATTTGGTGGTTATTAACTTTTGGTCATACGACTTAGTTGTAAGGGATTTTCTTATCTCACTTTCAATTCCATGAGATTTCCATTGTTTGCCACTAATTTATTGAAAGTGGTGTATTGTGTACTGCCATTTGATATATATTATCATGAATCACTTTATATTCATGTTATTTTGTGAATCATTTGGTGGTTATTAACTTTTGGTCATATGACTCAGCGGTAAGGGATTTTCTTATCTCACTTTCAATTCCGTGAGATTTCCATTGTTTGCCACTAATTTATTGAAAGTGGTGTATTGTGTACTACCATTTGATATATATTATCATGATTCTCTTTATATTCATGTTATTCTGTGAATCATTTGGTGGTTATTAACTTTTTGTCATACGACTCAGTTGATTACAACATGGTAAGGGGTTTCTTATCTCACTTTTAATTTCGTGAGAATTCCATTGTTCACTACTTATTTATTACATGTGGTGTGTGTACAGCCCATGTTTTTATTCATTGTGTAATATACTTTAATTAATGTATATTTACATCATCATTGTATGATCCTTATTTCATGGGTGTATGTTTTGTATGTTACCAAATCAATAAGGGAATTTGAAATTTCAATTTCCACTCATTCGGCTTTACGCATACTTCATTGATTATTTTACTCCAAGATTATGTGTGGAATCACTATTCATTTGATTATGTCAAAATTTCCACTCCCCTTTCTGTGGATATACTTTTTATACACATATTCACTCCATTTATAAATTCTCAAGTCATCGGTATGAACTTGATAACAGTAATTTTTACTCAATCTCGATTTGTTGAGATAAACATCCAATTCATTGATGTTGTTTTTACTAGAATATGTGTGAATGTCCCTTGATTGTTTTACACTGAATATCCAATCATATTTAGTGTATTTATATTTTTCACACATAATTATGTCGTTGATTTATCCTTAACCTAAGGATATGGCCTTTATGAGAGATTTCATCTCAATTTACATTCCATTGAGACTTCTTTGTTGTTATACACCAAATCACTTTTATGTGGTGTATATAATGTATTTGACATAGTATATCATGAATCCCTTTATTTTCATGATATTAAAAAGTTTTGATTGCCTCAATTATTTGTATTCAAGTGTCTCTATTTTGGTTATAAACACTAACTAAAATACCATTTTTAAATTTTTTAAAGACTTATTCTTCTAAATCTTGCTCATTAATGTCCATGTTTTAAACAATGGTTTTAAGGATTTATTTATATGGACATTAAAGTATTAAAATTAAAACTCCTTTTAAAAGTTTCAAAGTGGTATGGGGCACTTTGATTCAAAAATATATTTTTAAATGGCTTCTTGACAAATAGTGTGACTTTTAAATGATTTCAAGAAAAGGGAGATATTTCTCTCAAATAGTTTTGATGGTTATTTTCATCTATGTCAATATCATTCATTATTATTGATTGAGGTTAATATGATACAATACAATCCTCCATATTGTATCAAATGAGTTATGTTTGACTGTGGATGTGCTATTTTTATACCATTCATGGTTTGTGGTTAAAGTATTGACATTTCGTATGCTAGTTTTAATACGAATGTTTATGTTATGTTTAAACATGTTCATATGAGGAATGCATTGGACTTAGTAAGTGACGGGTGGAGCCCGATATAGCTCCTAAATGCAGCGGTAGGTCTCATGAGACAAACTAGTGTCTTGGCACAAGGCTTTGACAAAATCTTATTTGTAGTCATGGAACGAGGCCTTGGCTATGTGGTTATGATAGTCTGGGATTATACATTCCATCATTATGAAAGTGGTTATTGATATTTCATGTGATTATTCGATTAGTAGAATATCCATGTGAATAAGTAAATCGAATTATTTCATTTTATTTTTGCCATACTATGTTGAAGTTCACGTTTAAAAGGATTTTGTTTTAGTTATACACTGCCTTAAATGTTTAATTCTTATTTATGAAAGTTTCCGCTATATTGTTATCCTTACTGGGCATTTGAGCTCACCCCTTTTCTATGTTTTATTTTTCCCAAGATGTGAAGAAGTAAATTATTAATGACCTACAGGGATATTATGAGGGGATAATAGTGTGGAATATGGAGACAATATGTTGTTGTAGTAGTTTTTCACTTTATGTTGTAATGTAAAACTTTATGAATATATCTAATGTTTCCAAGGCTACTAAACCAATCGGTATTTCGAGATTTGATCTTTTTTGTGATCATGACAATGTTATGTAATAATTCACCGACTTTGGGTAACTGTGGTCGGGGCGTTACACACATGACTTAAATAAAAGGGATACAAAGAGATGAATGTAATGGGATAGATTAAATAGGTTTAAAATATTGTTTTCATTGAATTAATGATCATACATGAAGAACAATTTCTTGTGCAGATGAAAAAGATTTACTTCTACTACTGCAACCATTACAGGGAAATTGTATTTAGCTGGGGTTCTAAAAATCCATTATGGAAAGAAGTGTCGAGGAATATTTCATGGTGGTTTTCATAAAGCGTCACGGAATTTTTGGCAGTGTTTTTTAATTTTTTTAATTTTTTAAATAAATTCATATGAATTATTTAATTATTAATTTATTATGTATTATTATTATGTATTATTTATTTATATTCACAAATTTATTATTTATTATTATTATTTACTTACTTATTAATTATTTAAGTATGCTAACATGTACGCATATGCCTTGCATAAATTTATCATATATAAGTGTTGGGTGATATTTGAACCCCTTACATCTTGGTTATTTCACAAAAACATTACGTCTCTAACATGCTCTTCATGTGGTGTGTAAATAGAATTTAATAAAGCTATAAATATTCAGATAAATTCATATAAATACATATACATAAATAATAGTACTAATGAATAATAATAACTAATAAATAAAAATGACAAACATTACATAATAAATAAATATGTAATAAATACTTATTAAATTATAAATAACAAATAAAAAATAAAATTATTAACAAATAATATAAAATAATAATAATAATAATAACAACATATAAATTTATAAATAAATAGAGAAATAAAGAAAAAAAATAATAAAAAATATAAAATAAATAAGTTTTAATTAATAAATAGATACTAATAAATAAAAAATAAAAAATAATAATAAAATAATAATAATAATAAACTGTAAATAATAAATAATAAGTAGTAAATAAATATTAAATAATTAAATAAATTATAAACAAATAAAAAAATAATAAATAATAAGATAATAATACATATAATAATAAATAAGATTGAAAATAATAATAATATAATAATAAATAATAAATAGTATGTAAAAAATAATAAATAAAACATAGTAAATAAAAAATAATAAATAATACGTAGTAAATAATAAATAATAAATAATAAATATATATATATAGTTACAGATAGAGTTATTTAAGTGCCCTTATACATATCTTATAAAAATATATAAATAAAAATAAATTTAAATAAATGTATATAAATACAAGCATGGAGGAAAACACACTAACTAAGAAAATACATATAAATATAGATATGAAAATTATTTACATATATATGCACACACACTGAAATCTATATAAATATACATGAAAGTATATAAATATACATGAATGAATATAAATATACATGAATGAATATAAATATACTTGAATGTATATTAATATACATAAATAGATATAAATATACGTGAATGTATATAAATATATATAAATAGATATAAATATTTATAAACATAATGACCCAAACTTTAATTATTAAAAATTACTCATGATCTAATTAAATGTCTTATTATGTAAAATAATTATATAAAATATGCACTTTCTTGGTTTTATGTTTTTGGATTTCAAAATACCATTAAGAATTGTTACCGTTTCTAATATAGCTATTGATGAGTGATAACATGATTAATATAAATATAGGGCTTTATCAGATCTAATTTACTAAGAAAACGGAAGCGACAACCTCATCCAGTAGACTTGCCCCATACGAAGCCCATTTTTTGGAGCTATGAAAGGAGGTGGTGTATTTGGGATTTGTTCTTGACCATGCCCAAGCTGAGCTTCAACATGTTAATCTTGAACGAAACCACCTATGGGAGAAGTGGAAGTTGATAGAGATTACCACCCGAGCGATGTTATCCGAGCCACCCCAAGAGTCTGTCACCATCGAACACCTTACCATTCGATCTTATGAGGGTGTTATAAGGGTTTCTGTAACAAGACCTTATCACTATTATTATGTGCATTATTTTTTTATACAATAAAGAATATACATTCATTTTATTATTGTTACTTTGTAAATAGTTTTTAAAGCACAAATAGTTTTTTTAGTTAATACTCAATTATGAAATCTATTTTGATGAATTAATGGATTTTTTAATTAAATTATATTTTATTAAAATATTATTACTATATTACTTTTTAATAAAAATAAATGATTGTATAATTTTTATGAACGCAATTGTAATTTTTATTAAGTTTTGAAAACCGTTTTTTGTCAAAACCCATGAATTTTTGATAAATGTTAGTTTTTATATTAAAAGTAAAAAATCACATATTTAGAAAATTATTTAGATAAATAGAATATTATTTTTGTAATCAGGATGTCAAAATTATACAATGGTGAATTATTCATAATTTTTTGAGACAGTCGAATTTTTGGGTAAAAATTAAATACGGTTTAATATATAATGTTTTTATGACATCATAATGACCTAATAGTGGTGTAATAAAATACTATAAACATTATTTTCGTACAATATATGTTTTAACATTAAAATAATGCGATTTTAGGTTTATTTTATTTATTTTACAAAGCCTTAGTGGACCCTTTAAAGCTTATAAAACATTTTATCTTTTTAAAGTGTTTTCTTTGAGAGTGTGACTCACCTACACATAATCAAGCCTAATATTTTAAAAAATTAGGCCAATTTCCTTATAAAATATTTTTTCCACTCTACTTTTTTAAAAACCATGGCCAAAAACCATGGTTTTGTTTGTGGTTTTGATTAGTTTAATGTGTCGTGTCCAAAACCTAAATAATAATGAATTCCCTTACTTTTCCTATATAAACCCACCCAAGCATCCACATCCTCTTCACTCAAAGACCTTGGAGCTCCACCAACCTTTTAAATAATCTCTATATAATCCTCTCAAGGTTCCCCAATCTCCCAATAAGCCTATATCAATCCCCTCACCCACCTTTGGGATCACACTTCCAAGTAAGGGATTTCTTTCTTTCTCATTTTTATCCAAATTTCATTATGTTGTTATGCCATTTTATTTTTAATTAAAAATATTGAGGTATGATTTTTTACCTCCCCCATACTGAAATTTTTACGTCTAAATGATGAGATACCACTTTCTCTCTCATTAATTCCTCCCATGTACTCTAGTTACCATGCAAAAATTCCATTAGGAAGTTCTCTCTTTTCATTCACATTCAAGAAATTGTTTTGTATTATGAATCTAAATCCCATTGCATATGTTGGGACATGTATATATATTACCACCTTAATTTAAATTTCTTGTACATATGATTAAACACCCCTTTCTATCTCATTAACCATTTTTAAGAATTCTTATGTCACGCTGTTATGTAGCCGAAATTGCACTTTAATTTTTCTCAAGCCAAAGTCATTATGTAGTTAATAACATGCCCATTATCTATAACGGGTATTCACCTTTATTCCGGTTTACTTATTTTATTAAAGAGCTTCATTTATGTATTAAAAATTTCATTATTGTGGAATAAATGATAATGTTGAATTATTCCATGTTATATGATCCATGTGGCACACTTATGAATGAAATGAAATGTTTAAGAAGGGCGCGCCCAGATAGCACTCCAATGCATTGGGTAAATATTAGTACCATGATACATCAAGTGAAATGAGAGTTTACTCATGATAATTCAAGTGCAATTAGGGTTTACTCATTCTCCATGTGTAATGAGCCTTGGATCATGCTAATACCATGTTATGTGTTGGTGCCACATTTCCATGTTATGGTAATCATGCTATATCATGCCTTTAGTTTCATGTTTCTCTTATGCTCCTTTGATATAACTATTGCCTAACATGTACTGTATTTTTTCATTTTATACATTTTTTACTCCATTACTGGGCTTTACATATCACCCATTTCTTATGCATGTCCTCATGTTATCCCATGCAATGCTATGTACGAAGGAATGCGTGTGGTCAGGTAAAAGAAGTTTTCAATAAATATGTTGTTTTCCATGTTTTAAGTCATTATGTAATGTTCCCAAGCCCCAAAGTCACTAGAAATCTTGATCTTCTTTTTTGAATCAAGTGAATATTTTATGTAATAAATCATGTTTAAGTGTGAAATAAAGACCAGGGTTGTTATAATAAATATATATAAATATATCTAAATATATATAAATATTGACTAATATGAAAAAAACATATAAATATTTATGCATATATGTGATTATATATAATTTTTAAATAAATATTGATAAATATATATAAATTAAAAAATATAAACATTAATGTAAAGAAATACATGCATACATACATACATATATATACACATAATAGATAATAAATCATCAAAATAGGGAAAACTACAACAATTATAGCATCATCAAATCAATAGGTGTAACACCCCAAAATTTTATGGTATGTCTATTTTAAAATTTAACATATTCTATAGTTTATGCTTTACAAAACACTGAATTTAAGATTTTAATATACAATTAAATATGACCGTTGGAATAGTAATGTGACCATTATGAATAGTAATATGACCAATAGAATAGTAAGTTCACCTATGAAAGAATAAATAAAATTTATGTATCTTATAAATGAAAACATGGTATATTTATATCATATAATAAGTAAAGAAATGTTTTAAAATTGATAAATTAAGTGTTGGTATTTATTCTGAAACGTAAATGTTTATTTACAATTTTATAATTAATATAATTATTTAAAAGGAAATTTATTTTCATAAAATGGATTCATAAATTAATATTTTTTGTCTTATAATTATAAGATAATTTTAGTAAACCTTAATTATTTTTTCAAAGTGTTATAAAAATACTTATAATATTAAAATATGAATTTTTCAAGTAAATGATGATTTTATTTAAAAATTAATTTTTCATATTTAAAAAATTATTTCCAGAAAATGGATTTTATTTTTGAGTTCTAAATGTATAAAAATATTTAGGGTATATTTTTATTAATTTTCTGAAATAGTTGAATTTTTAGTGAATAGTGAAATGCAGTAATTTAGGTTATTTTTTAAATTCATGAATCATTGATTCCTAGATGATGTATGGATGATGTAAGCCCATAATTTACAGAAACCCTTCATTATTTTAATAAATTTAGTGATAATGAACAAAATTTTCGTCGTCTTGTGCCAAAATAATAAACAAATGAATAAAATATTCAAAAAACACCCCTCTCCTCCACTGTATATACCACCCCTCACCATCCATTCTCCTTACACATAAAAAGCCTTGAAGATTAATTATATTCTATGAAATTTAAATCCCAAGCCTCTTCCATGTGTTCGGGTCATGCTGGTCTCACCAAAATACAATTTCAAAGTTCCTTAAGGATGTTGTCAAGGTGGAGAATTCAAGAGGCAAATCCCCTTTCATTATTTTATTTTTCTTTCAATTTATTTTATTTCCTTATCAATTAATTACCTCCTCGGTACAAAAATGCATTATAACCATAGTATCTTATATATACATTAATTGTTTTATTATAATGCGATATCCACCCTCAATTCATTTGTCTTTCCCTTCCAGTTCTAAAAATGAAAACGTCATCCATGAGGCATTGATTCACCAACTTCTTAGATGATTATTATTTCATTTTATAATACCGCCTTCAAGGTTGGTCATAAAAACATTTTTCTGGATAAAAATATTATTATATTTATATTAAAACTTATTTTGTGTTCATTAAAAAGTATATAAAGATTATATTAAACAATAAAACAAAACTAGTTTTTGGTGATCCAAAAAATGCCAAAATAATCCTAATGGTTATCATTAACATTTTATGTAATGAATCATCCGCAGATATAAACAATGATATATAATACCATTTTTAACTCTATATGTTCATTAATAATATATAATTTCAATTTTTTAAAACTATTACCATTTCACATGATCTTTCATACATGTATACAAGTGAACCAATCATGAAGACTAAGGAAACAAACGCTTCTAATCGATGAAATTGAATCTTATAAGTCAATAAAAAGACCATAAATGAACTTAATAAAATTATAATAAATATAATAAATTTTTAAGAGGTTATAAATTAAATTATTAATGAATATAATTTCATTATATTGGACATTAAGCATAATTGCATAATATTTTCAGACATAAGGTAAGGGATTCTCCCCGAACGTCCAATTTTCATTTGGGTTACACTTTCTCTCTTTTTATAGTAATGTAATTCTTCTTTATTTTTATATAATTCTTAAATATTATTTTTTATGTTCCAAAATCATTTATCATGTTCATTTCATCCTTCTTTGATGGGAAATATGTGATTTTTAAGGTCCCCTTTTCAATTCTTCCTGATAAGCATACCCGACTAAAGGGAACTTCTCAGTTTCTTACCCATTTTCAAGGGAACTACATAATCTGTTTTAGGCAAATGATATTTTTCAAAAATCACAATTTTTTTCAAGAAAAATTATATTTGTTCATTTCTATTTTAATTCAAACAACTATTCCATTTACCTCTTTTAATACTCTTTAATATGTTCCCTAAACCACACTAAAGAGGCTTATTTATAAAGTTCCTTAAACAATATTTTTATATAATTTCACTATCCATGACCAATTTCAATATTAATATTATTTTAATAATCCTAAAATATAATTTCATCGCCTTATATTTACTTGGATGTACATGTTTACCATCTTATTTTTATGAAAAATACAAATGATTTTCCAAAAAAAACAATTTTTCAAAGTAAAAAGGGTGTTTCTATCAAGCATTTATCAATGAATTTATTAGATTATTTTCATCTGTTTCAATTACCTTTATTGAATCTTATAATTAATTGATATTGAAATATTATTTTAACTTCTACCACATTTTATCTAATGGTTTATGATTATTTTTGGGGTTATACTATCTTGGTAGCATTCTCCATATTACTATGGATGGTTTATGATTATGTTTATTGTTTGGGGATATTATTTACATTTAATATTCTAGTTTCAATATGAATGTATATGTTGATTAAGTTACAACCCTTTATATGAGGAATTCGTTAGACTTATTAAGTGATGGAAGGATCCCACTCTAGCCCCTCGATGCATCGGTAGGTCTCATGAGACAAACTAGACACAATTTTTTCACATTTTTTTATGGGTGTCTTGGACTAAGACATGACATAATGATTTTGATGTTTGATATTATGCAATCCCTCATTATGATTATTGTAATTTATAGTACATGTAATTATTCAACTAGCATAATATCCATGGTAAGGTTTCTTTATCATGTGATTATTAATGTAATTATTTAATAATATTTTTTCCAACCATATTATGATCAATATTATATTTTAATGATATTTGTTTTGAGTTATTCTACTTGAAAAATTGTTTTTGTTTATTTATGATAGCTTCCACTGTATTTATTACCCTCACTGAGAATCTGAGATCACCCCTTTCTTATGTTTTATTTTCCCCTAAGAGGTGAAGTTGTATATTATGAATAACTTGAAAGGATAATATAAGACTTTATGGATATTTACAATGGAGTTTCTATGTTGTTTTTTTCTTTAATTTTGTAATGTAATACTTATTTATGTATATGGTTTTCCAAATATACTAAACTATTCAGTCCTTTGGGATGCGAAATCTTTTTTTTGTACCACTGTTATTAAGTAAGGAACTAGATCTGAGATACTACAGTTGGAGTCTTTATAGTTGGTATTAGTGAAATTTTAGTATAATCCTTGGAAACTAGAAAACATAGATTAGGGAACACAAACCTAAGGTATAATTTCAGAATAAGCATCAATGAACATCCTATAATTTTCATAAGTTATATATTATGTGGGTGTCTATATAAATACATCCCTATCTAGATATTAAAAGAGGACATGGGTCTAGAATATACATACCTTGGGGTAAAAAATCTAATATAGTTCATTTGTCCTAACTCGACATAACCTGGTATATAAAAATGAGTATTACTACACAAATGGTTTGACACTCCTATGTGATATTCTTAGGAAAACTCACATTTTTTATAAACCATTATGAAGGATTTAAAATTAAATATGTCCCAAAATAAACCATGTTTATGATTATGAGATTATCTATTCACAAATTTATAATTTATGTTAAGTGTTTTTCTAGTTCTAAATTGTATGCCATTGTTTAAAAATAGTGCATGGTGAATGTATTGGAACCTGTATCAATGCATGTATCCAATGTAGGGATTTAACAACTTTATAAGATAAGGACATTGGAGTAGGAGTTTAGACTGGAGTTGAAAAACCTATAACTATAGTGGGACAACTGACTGAGGTTATGAATAATAACCCCACTCATATGGAGTATCCATATCCACAACGTGGAAGAACGATGTTAGATTGCTTCCTAATACAACAACCTATATAATTCAATGATACTAAAAACCCATTTTTAGCTAGGAAGTGGATAGTTTATTTAGAGAATATATTTATTTCTTTGGGAAGTAATGAAAGGGATAATGTTATCATGGTTGTTTATCATCTCTCGGGATACGTGGATAAAGGGTGGCCATTGATTAAAAAAAACAAGGATGAATAGGAAATTGAAATCATGGAATGTAAGCAATTTAAAGAAATTTTCTTTTGAAAATATTTTCCTAGAAAAAAAGAACAGATATGGAGAGAAAATTATTGACTCTCAGATAGAAATAGGATGAAAATGTTGATAATTATGAATCCAAATTTATAAGATTATCAAGGCACTCCCTGAAATACATACATAATATAAAGAGAAAGACTGATGATATTTTTTATGTTATTAAGCCAATTCTATTATGGGCAATAGTTTCCCAAACATTATCATCATATGAGGATATAGTCTCATGTTTTATCAAGAAATAGAAATAATTTTCAAATTATTATGAATTTAAGGGAAAGTAAGAGAAGAATGGAATAATAGAGAAAAAGATAGGTAAAGGTAAAAAGAGAAAGAAGTATTTTACCCCAAGTGATATTTTTGGGAAGAAACTCCTTGATACTTTCATGATGGGAATGGCAGTTTGTTACAAGTGTGAAGATAAATCTCACTAGGCTCATGAATGTAATGGAAATAAAGAATCTATAAATGAGAAAATTTTCAACTGTAAAGGGAGGGGGCCCTTCACAAATGAATGTCCCATGATTCAATGAAATATAGCTTAAAAAATAAAAGGGATCATGGTCGAGCTCATGTTGTTACTACATTTGAAGTGGAATAATTAATGTATTTGTGTTTTTGGATTCAAGAATTATGTAATGATATTTTGGTTATAATAATCATGAGATATATAAGGATTATACTTCATTACTTCTTCTTTATAGATTTGGAAGAATACATGTTTTCTTTCATGGCTTAAGGCGATCTGTGAATTCATATATTTGTTATGTTGGATTAAGTTTTTTTTGGAGAATCTTATATTATGTTGATTTTTGAAGTTTAGTTACCTTTCTTCTAGATATTTGGTCGTTAAATTTGGACAAAGACATCTTGGATGAGTTTTAAGGTTAACTACTTAGGGAATTGATTAAGGATATTATTTATTAAGATTAAAGTATGATTTATCATATTGGATAACCTATGATAACCTTTTTTGTTGTAGTAAATAGTTAAAGGTAGAAATAATGAATTATGGATCAAATATCCATATTTTGGATTAATAAATAAAGTAGAAATAGAGTGAAGAAAAACCAAAGGAAGATATTAAGTCATGGAAAGGAATCAAGTAAGTTTACTTTTTTAAAGTGCTTTTCTAGATAGTAAAAGAAACCCTAAAATCTCGGAAAAAGGATTTTGGAACAAAAAATTCATCTGTTTACAGTTCTTTTGGAGAAAGCAATAGTTTTTAACTAATAAAAAATTTATAGACTTGTGATAGTTAATTTTACGATTACCATGTTTTCAATCACTCTCCATCAGAACATGATGGTTAGATTGTATTCCATATTTTAACTTCACACTAATGTTATCCTATTTGAGTGCATAATTTTTTGGGGAACTTAACATTTCCATTTCCCTATTTTTAAGATGATGTTTTATTATATCTTTTTTTGATTTGTGAATTCCCCAAGGGTATTCGAAAATTAAAACTCCATGATTACCAATCACATGTTTAAATTTCAAGGAATAATGTGTTAAATTAGGTAAAAATATAACACCTCAAGATTTAATGGTATGTATATTTTAAAATTTAACATGTTCTATAATTTAGGATTCACACAAAACTGAGTTTAGAACCGTAATATACTAATAAATACAAACGTCATAATTGTAATGTGGCCATTAGGAATTTTAATATGACCAATAGAATAGAAACAAAACCTATAAAATTATAAATTAATTTTTTATTTCTTATATAGAAAAATATATTATATTTATATCATGGAATAAGTAATTAAATGTTTTAAAAATGATAAATTATGTGTTGGTATTTTTGTGAAACATAAATGTTTACTTACAATTTTATAATTAATATAATTATTTAATGTAAAATTTATTTCCATAAAATATATTCATATATTAATATTTTCTCTCATATAATCATAATATAATTTTAGAAGACCTTAATTATTTTTTCAATGTTTCATAAAAACAATTATAATATTAAAATCATTATTTTTGGAGTAAATGATGATTTTATTTAAAAATTAAATTTATCATATTTATAAAATTATTTTCATAAAATGGAATTATTTTTTGAATTATAAACATTGAAAAATTATTATGTTTATTTTTTTGGATTTTTCTAAAATAGTTAAATTTTTATGAATAGTGAAATACTATAATTTACAATATTAATAAATACAAGAATTATTGAGTCATAGATGATGTATATATGATGTAAGCCCATAATCTCGAAACATCCTTAATTATTTTAATATATTTAGTGATAATTATAAAACTATTCATATTCTGGAGCCAAAATAATAAACAAATGAATAATATATTCAAAAAACGCCCCACACCTCCACTATAAATACCACCCCTCACCACCCCTTATTATCACACCTCCTAATACTTGAATATTTATTATATTTTTACCATTTAATCTCATAAACCTCTCCCCAATTTTCTCATCATTTGGGTCTCACAAAAAGTCCATTTCTATGTTCCTTAGGGAAGTTCTCAAGGGGGAGAATTTAAGAGGCAAATCCTCTTTCGTCCTTTTAATTTTCTTTCAATTTATTTTCTTTTCTTTTCATTTTCTTACCTCATATATCAAAAAATTAATGATAAATATAGTATATTATATATACCATAATTTTATTATCATAATAGAATATTCACAATCAATTATTTTATCTTCCCTTTTTTTCTGAATATAAAAACCTTGTCCATGAGGTGCCGATTCCCTACCTTCACGAATGATGATTCTTTTGTTTTCTAATATCACATTAAATTATGATCATAAAAAAATTATTATGGTTTAAAAGATTATAATATGTATATTTCAACTTATATAGTCTTATAGAAACATTATATATACATTATATTAATTAAAAAAACAAAAGAAGAGCATAATGATTAAAAAACACTAAAATAATCCAAACGGTTATCAGTAACATTTTAGATAAGGAATCCTACTCATATATGAAAAAATGATATATAATACTATAAAATATTCTATAACTTCATTAATAACATATAATTTTAATTATGGATAACTGTTCCCATTTCACATGATCTTTCGTACATGTATATAAGTGAACCAATCCTGAATACCAAGGACATGAACACTTACTAATGATAAAATTGAATCTTATAACTCATCAAAAAGACTATAAATGAACTTAAAATTATAAATCAAATAAATTTTGAAAAATTTCTGAATTAAATTATTAATGAATCTAATTTCATTATCCAGGATGTTAAGTACAAGTGAAGAACACTTTCAGAAATAAGGTATTAGATTCTCCCCGAACTTCCATTTTTCATTCGAGTTATACTTTATATCTCTTTGCCCCAACGTAATTATTAATTAAATTTATATAATTATTCTACATTTTGTTTATAGGTTCTAAAATCAAGTATCTAGATCATTTTATCATTCTTTTATCAGAAATACATGATTTTATAAGGCTCCCTTCTCAATTATTTTTGGTAAGAAAGCCCGATTAAAGGGAACTCCCTAGTTTCTTACCCATTTACATGTTCACTCCATAATCCATTTTAAGCTACTGATATTTGTATAAAATCACTCATTTTATCATGAAACATTATCTTTTTTCAATTATTTTTTTATTCAAACGATTATTCCCTTTTCCTCTTTAAAGACTTTTTAATATGTTTACTGAAGCCGCACTAAAGTGGCTTATTTCTAAAGTTTCTTAAAAAATATTTTTACATTTTTTCTATATCCATGCCCAATTTCAGGATGTATATTATTTTTATATTCTTAAAATATAATTTCATTCCCATATCTTTTATAGGATATTAATGTTTATAATATGTTTTTTATGACAAATACAAATGATTTTCCAAAATAAATCTTTTTCCAAAGTAAAGAGTGTTTCTATCAAGAATTTCTCAATGATTTTATTAGAGTATTTTAATATATTTGAATACCCTCTATTGAATCTTATAATTAATTTAAATTTATATCTTATGTTACCAGCTACTATATTTTATCGAATGGTTTATGATTATTTTTAGGGATGTAATATATTGATACCAATTTCCATATTACTCTTGATTGTTTATGATTATGTTT
The DNA here is from genome assembly GCA_963277665.1 of Viscum album. Classification (NCBI taxonomy): domain Eukaryota; kingdom Viridiplantae; phylum Streptophyta; class Magnoliopsida; order Santalales; family Viscaceae; genus Viscum; species Viscum album. Next base: position 641,967,448 of record OY728155.1, on the reverse strand, counting down.
ATTATTTGGAGATATTATTTACATTTCATATTATAGTTTAAATATGAATATATATTGATAAAGTTCCACCCCTTTCATATGATGAATGCATTGGACTTAGTAAGTTATGATCAAGCCCCACTATAGCCCCTCTATGTAGAAGTAGGTCTCATGAGAAAAACTAGATTGGGTTTTAACCAATTAATGTTTGGATTATTGGTAAAATCCATTAGGTTATGTTTTTGATGTCCGACATTATGAATTCCATCATTATTATACTTTTAATTGATAGTCCATGTGTTTATTCAACTAATAAAATATCCATAATTATGTTTCTTTCTCATGTGACTAGTTATGGCATTATTTAATCATCTTTTAATCCTACCATATTATTCTCAAGATTATGTATTAGTGGAATGAGTTTTTAGTTATTGACCATGAATTATTGTTTATGCCTATTTATGATAGATTCTTTAATTTTGGTTACCCTTACCGAGCATTTGATCTCACCCCTTTCTTATGTTTTATTTTCCCTTAGTGTGTGAATATGTATATTATGGATGACTTATAGAGATAATCTAGGAGTTTATAGATGTTTCCAATGGAGATTCTCTGATTTTTTCCTTTCAAGTTGTAATGTAAAACTAATATATGTTTCTGTTTTTCCAAATCTACTAAACTATTCAGTCCTATGGGAAGAAAACTCTTGTTCTTATTACCAATGTAATTAAGTAAGGCCCCAGATCTAGGCTATTGGGGTTGGGATGTTTACAATAGGAATATAGATCCATATAATAAATCATATATGATTCCAAAAAGCATATGAAGTCACTCTTAAATGAAGTTAAAAAGACATTGAATGTTCAAAAATAATCATATCAAAAACAAAAAACTATGCTTTAGAGGCCCTTTAAGAAATATTTGACCTAAATAAATAGTGATTAAGGTACCCAAATTTAATCATGGTGTATAGTTCATCGCATGATTCAATTGGATATATGGTAGAGCCCAAACAGACACCCGAGTCAAAAGTTATGGTTGTTTGAAGTTAATGTTCTATTTTCAACATCTCTTAAAACACTAGTAAATTTTATTCTATTTTTTATTATAAAATTATTATATAATGTCATTTTAGTTCCTTTCATAAGCTTCTGTTTGAAAGGTTATGGAACTTGAATGAACACTCAGATGAAAATTCATTTTACACAGAAGTCTGACGTTCAAATCATCCTAGAAATAATATAAGTCTCATATAATTAAGAACCAATAATTATAAATAATTAATGAATAATATATAATAATTAAAAAATTGTAAATAATAAATAATAAATTATTAATAATAATAGATAATAATTGTTAATAATAAATAATTATATATTACTATTTTTTTTATTTTTTACCGGCATTTTCTTAAAAAAACTGCTTAAAATAATGGATTTTTTTTTTAAAATTTGATGTAGCAGTGGGATTAAAAACCACCATTAATTTTTTTTGATGAAATATTTAGTGGTAGTTTTGAAAACCATTGCTAAAAAACTACTGTGAATTTCAACATTTGTTTTCAACTAGTGATCCTTGAAGTCTGTCCTAAATGATGTTTCATGCATGAAAGGTACCCCAAATGTTACATAAAGGCTATCATCATTTTTAAATATATTTCCTTGCATCCTTGGAGTATAATGGAAACATAACCCCGATTAGAAGAAGAGATCATGAGAGATTGAGAGAGAGGCTAGAAAAGAGAGAGGTTGTTGAAATAAAGGATATCAGTTAGTTAAGAGAGGATTAGATAGAAAGTGGATTTCAAACAAAGATAATATATCAATTTCAAGTTAAAATAACAAGAAACCATTAGAAGTAGAGATCGAAGGACTCTTCCCTTTTGATTTTTTTCACTTCATTGTAATCCTGTTTAATTTCCATATAAATTTTAATATTTAATAATGTTTTTCATTTTATTTATTAATTAAAAATTATTATAATTTATTTTGATTGTTGTTCAATATATAAATTTAAAATTATTTTTCTTATGGTTTAATCATCTTATGTGTGGTATAACTTCTGAGAATAGGAAGTTCGATTGGTTTAGGTTGATAGGAGGTATTTGGGTAATCATATCACTTTAATAAATGGATCAATACTCATATTGAGTCCTCAATATGGGTTCTAGGAAAGTCTATGTGTTTAAGTATAGTCCTTTGATTGATTATTGGGGAATTCCACTAGGTAAATATTTTAGACTATTATAACTTGAGTGTATAATGGGTCGAAGATTTTTTATTAATGTTATCTCAAATATGTCTTTTATAATATGTTCTTCTCTTGATTTTTAATTTTAAATACTATTTTTTTCTAATAAAATATATTTTAGATTTACTTATTCTTCGTTTAAACTTATTGTAATCCCAAATTTTATTAACCTTTATAAAAACAAATAAAAAAGTTATATTTCTAAACATAGTTTGAAATATCCCCATGATAAAACCTTAAGAACTACTACATTTCATTCATTATGGGAATAAATTATTGATGGGTATTTTGTAACAAAAATATTACCTTGAATTGGATCCATTTTTTGGGTGGTATCCAAAGATTATTTATTTCTTTTTATGTCAAAATATAATTTTATTAGGATTTATCATATGTTTGTATTATTCATCCATAATTCCATCAGTCATGTAAGGTATATTTTTTGAAGAAACATTGAAAAAAATATCAAATTCTTCAAGTAGTGAGTAATTTTTTTAAAAATTATTACCACATATATATAGGAATTAAAATAATTCATTTAAACAGAATCGAAAGAAAAAGATAACCTCCACCTACTTATATTTTCTATTAAAGAACATTATGAGGATTAATTAAAGAATAGATTGGACTTTTCTTTTTTCATTTTAGAGTCATAGTATTTCTTTAAAACTTTTTTACCCATTAATTTGAGGGTTAGAATCCAAGGGTCTTCATAAAATAATTTTTCTTAATTTTTTTTAATAAAATGACTTGTGAACCCCAATTTATAAGATTAAAAAATCAAAAAAATTATACCAAACATTAACTAATGTATAAGAAAACCATGATTAATTAAACTCTGTAAAATTCATATATGAAATTATGTTATTTAATTTTGTGAATTAAACCATCATAGTATCTATTCACTTAGAAAAAAAACTATAAAATGAGATAGCATAGGGAGAGACCTTACACATAGATTTGTTTTGGTCAGATTCTGTTGATAGTAAATTGTGAATAGATTTTTATTATGTAGATTTTATCTTTACATATTTTTAATAGACTAGTTCGGATGATGATAACGATGAATAAAAAGAAGTAGTGGATGAATTTGGGTATAAAATTGAGGAACTAATTGTATTGTACAATGGATTACATGATGATGAGGGTGCCAAGATGAATAAAAAATAATTCATCCATTAAGTTGAAAATAAATATAAACTACATTTGGGAATAAATATCTATTAATCAGTGGATTTCCCTCTTAAAGATCATGTTTGGTGGAGGTGAAATTATATTCTATTTCATTGTTTACTACTTTATGGAAACCAAAATATCATGGAAAGAAACATAAATAAATATTTCTATGGGAAATTCTAATAGATTTGAAAGTTGAAAAAGATAGGAGAAACATCTATTTAAGGGTTTTTAAGTAAGACAAATTTTCCTCCTTTAGAATAGGTATAGTTAATTATCACTATATAGCTACGGACTATATAAATGTAGTACATGTGTTACCCCTACACCCACACTCCTTGTATTTAAGGAAAATACATACATACATTACATATCAGCCTTGAAACCAAGAAAAGTAAATTGAATTTAAATTTGAAAAATTTAAATATTGAAATAATCATTGATTCACTAACACACAAAGGAAAATTTAGTTTTAGAGTTTTAGAAAGTTAGGGAAAAACTTTATCTAACAAAACATAAATAGTTCACATCTAATGAATATTTATCCCAATATATAAGGAAATAACTAATCTATAAAATGTATTCAATATCCTACAAAAGTTTTGAACATGAGATAAACTTATATATGTATCTAAAAATTTTTTATTCATTATGACATTTATAACAGAAAACATAATAAGAGTGAGATCAAACTCCCAACATGGGAAAGCACAAATAAAAAGATACCATAGAATAAATAGGGAATGAATAACATTGAAATAATAAATGATAATAAAAAAATTATCATTAACAAATCATTTGAGCTTTAACGATATCCATTAATAGTATTATAACAAATAGAAGGTATAAAACAAATTAATTTTGTAGTGACAGAATGTATAATGCCATACATCATAAATATTATATTCAAGGTCTCATGAAAATGCATCATAAATAATTAGTTACACATACACTAAATACATTGGCTAGTCTATCTCATGTGACTCACTAATTCATCTAGGAGTTATCTAACATTATGCACCACCCGACACCATGAAGTCCAATGAATTCATCATATGAAAAGAGATAATAAGAAATACAATACATAATCTAAATTAATTTGTAATAAACACTCATATTAGAGAACTTGTATTTGGTATGTTAATATTTTCTCTAGTTAATACACATGATCATAATCCATCAAGAGTAATAAGATGGATGAAAAAACAATAAAAAACCAAAATTCTGTAGTTATAAACATCCTTATTATAAAACTTGTATATGAGATGTCAATATTTTCCTTAGTCAATAAACATGAGCATAATACATCCAAAAAAATAAGGTTGATGGTATAATTGAGGAATCTCCCAACTGTAACATAATAAATTTGACATATTCTGACATAGATGAACATTATATTTGTAAGAAGAACACTTTGAAAAATATCAAATAAGAATATATCAAGAACTAAATTATTTGACACCATGAGTTTAATACACTAAAGTAAAATAGTATGAGAGTATTTAAGAGGTATTCTATGAAAAATAACTCTCAAGGAGGTAAAAAAACATTAATATAAAGATAAAAAAGGAAGTTATGTAGTAAAAGTGTTTTTATAATTTTTTCAACAATACCTTAAAAGGAGGAAGATACAAGTGACATTCAAAATTTATTTTTAATAGGAAACATGAATTTTTTTATAAAAAAAAGATACTTTAAAAGGAATATCAATAAAATATACTTCAAAAGGAAATAATGGTTCTAAATAGGAATTTAGAGTAAATGATAAAAATATCTATTTTAAAGGGAAATCCATTTTAATATTTTGGGAATATTTTTTTAAAACCGACAAAAAAATGACCTTGAAACATCATTTAGAATATTATTGAAGGAAAATAAGAAGTTAACACTAGATAATATATATAATTATTTAAAAAATATAAAAGGTAAATATTTTTTGAATGAAAAAATATGGATATGATGGAGAAATATTCATTAATGGGGTTGTGGATTATTATCAACAATATTTCATTTATGAAGAAAAAAATCCATAAATTTAAAGGACTGATGTAAAAATACATCAACAAATAGTTAATGAGAAAGAAATGTAAATCCAAAAAAATAATGTATAATTAAAATATAATTCAATCATAAGGTAGAATATACCAAAAATATAATCATAATGTTCATAAAGAATAATAATAACTCAAAAACTGAATATTGAGTTATAAAAACACTTATGGATTTAAAAAATCTTAGATCAAAAGGTTTGAAATCAAGGATTCAAGAAAAGAAATGTAAATTCCATGAGAGAAACATTAATAATAATAATATAATCTAATGTATTAGTAATTACACCACATAAAATAATACAATGTGAAAAACATGAAAACCTGCATCGGTGAATGGAAATTGATATAAAAACCCTCACACACATCATACTCCAAAATTTTTATTATCAATGAAATCCTGATCCTAAATTTATTATAAAAAATAAAAAATAAGAGGGCCAAAATTTACAAGGGGATTTAAAAAGGTGTGAGTGAATGTCACCCCACATATCCACACCCATAAGGGATGTACAAAAGTCCAATATCCAAAATGATCATATTATGCTCATTTAAAATTTTTATAGGTAATCTAACACTTGATTGGATTAATTTAATACTTTCAAGAAAAACAAATTCAGATGAGTATGGACTCATAAAAAATCAATCCATTGATGGAGTACTTTCCTAGTAAAATTCTTGGATCTAGCATTCATGGATTCAACAGAAATATTATAGTGGAATTCATTCCAGAGATAATTATATTTATGGTGGATAAAAAATTTGATATAATTATCCATGGCTAGTAATTTAGATTCATATTCTATGCCAAGTCCAATGTAATTGTTGAATCAACCTTTTACAAAACTTTTATGTGTCTAAAATATGACCCCACAACTAGAGGGTACTAGCATGCCAGAGGCAACACCATCAACATGTACCTTTATCCATGAGGGAATTTGGAGAATGCTTAAAATGGATTTGGACACTAAATATTTTTTGGACTTACCATTAACACTCAATAACTATAGAATATCCAAATCACATATGTTATTTTCCATCACACCAGTTTGTATCTTTGAATTTCTGAAGGCATTCTTATATATGGTCATCATTCTTGCACGAATAGAAGGATTATAACTGTTAAAAACAAGATCATTCCAAGCCTCCCAAATGAAAAAAATGGTGGAAACAACATATAATATAAATATTTTATAAACATATTCACTCATGGTTGTATCACTGATGGACTAAAGAAGATTTTGAATCTGATTATTTATGAAGATTAGAATGCCAAAGTGGCATGATAGATATTCCTATAATTAAGTAAAAAACTATAATTTGATGAAAAAATGATGTGAGTGTTCAAAATTCGTTATAAATATGTGATAGAATGACACAATATAGATTCTATCCCCTTACAATAGATCATTAATATGAATGTGGAAACTCCAAATCCTCAACATAAGCAGCCATTTATGGGCTTGATGAAGGGATATTTGAGTTTCAATAGCCACGGGAGGGTAAATGTTTCCCTAAAAATTAAGTATATAGTGATTCTTAGTGTTTAAGAGTCCAATTTCATTTGGTTTCTTGAAAAGGATATCCATGTCAAAAAAACTACATCCTTGTATATCGGTGAAGACATGAGATAGGATTATCACATTTAGGTAATTGTTATTGTGTAGGTTTTCATCAAAAGACATATTCTATAGGTTTGGTGGTACATCGATGATGTCTTCAAGTGGTATGTCAGGGCATGGTGTGCTCCAATAGTTTAGGTTGTATTTTCTTTATACCATCCATTTTCAATTTCTCTTAATATCATTAAAAGATCTTCTAAGGTTGGGCCATATAGATGGGGCAAGGTATGGGAGGATCCATTCATCATCATTTAAATAAACCTATTTGATATGAAATCAAGATAAGTTTAATAGAAAGTTATAAGATTCAAAGAAAATTTTACTAGAAGTTAATTATTAAAGATCTCAAGATCCTTGATGCCCAGTCCCCCCACAACAATTGGTTTTATGCACTATTTCCAAGAAATAGTTATAAGCTTCTTTTTATGGACAGAACCATCCCAAATGAAATTTATGATCCTATTTTTAATATTATTGAGAATTCCCCTTGGCCATTTTTATAATGAGATGGAATATATAAAATATGATTTATCCATGTAGATTCTTATATCTTGGGACATAGATTTTCCTTTACAGCTGGCCAGCCGATTGATGATCTTGGAACAAGGGTTTTTCAGGTAATTGTTTTTCCCAAAAATAAGGGAACACCAAGAGAGTTGAAAGTAACTATTCCAATTTAAACTCCAAGACATTTGGAAATCATGTTCTTCTTGGTAACATGAATTAAATATCCAAATGGAATGATGAAATTATTCCAACTAATGGCCTAAATAATACTATTTCATAGTGATAAAAAATTAATTTTATGGAAGACAAAGTGTTTTTTGGAGGCCCACCCACATAAGATGATGCCGTCATCATATAGAATAGGTGAGGGGGTGAAAAAATACCTACCAAACTTTATGCATTTGTACTGTCTAGTTTGAGTTAGATCATTAATTAATCTACTAATACAATCTTCAATAATTAAAAAATAGTCCTGAGAGGGGGTTCCCTTATCTCACTCCTCTTAGAAATTAAAAAATAGCCTCTGATGGATCCTGTAACATACCACCCATTGTCATTTTTTTGATAAGTGATAGGTGATACTGGACTTAGGTGACATCCCCAAAACACCAAAGGCTGGATAGAAATTCCATGGGACTAATAAAAATTTTAGGGAAGATTTTACCAATGAAGATAAAATAACCAAACCACAATACAAAAACAAACTGAATCCACTATATGATGCATGAGTACAAAATAAAACTCAATACAAAACTAAACCAAAAACTATGTAAGAGTATAAAGAATAAAATAAAACCAACAAAACTAAAAGACTACAAAGACACCAACTCACCAAATCTCAACCAGCTCCATGCTCAAACTCTATAATCCATTCCCAAGGTATCATGATGCATCAATAAATAACTAATATACCTTTAATTTAATTGTGTATCAATATATAATATCTGAAAATGAACCAATGTTACCAAGAATGGGGTGAGAATAAACATAGTAGGATTTCCCGAGTGACATCTCCACTCACACCACTAGTATATAACAAGTGTTCACATTTTTGTAAAATATTTTAACATAATTTAATGATGTCTATATCAAATCCAAAACTTCTTTCCAAATCAAAACAATTTTCTATAGGAGAAACCAAAATTGTATTTAAAACCATTTCTGAAAACCTTTTTTCATAACCATCCCACAAATATACACATTCACTCATGCATTCCTCATGACTAATCTCTCATCGATCTCCCATGTCATCACAAGGTAACCAATACCACATTCCCCATGGAACACACCCCTTCTAATGGGGCACATCTAATTAAAATGAACTCATGCCTACCCAGTCTAACAAAATCCCTTTCTAATAGTTTAAAAAAATTATTTAACAAAATTCCGATATCATTTTCCAAATATAAAAACCAAACCATAATTTAAAAACCATAATTTTAAAGTCACGAGTGAATTTCATTTTCTTCAAAACAACCAATTTCCACAATTTCCAAGAAATTCAATAACGTGGTTTCAATTAAATCATATAAGGTTTTCTAAACAATTTCAAGAAATTTAGACAGTTGGAAATAAAGGCTTCTTGTTATAATCAAGAGAAGTTGATATAGAATCCACCTAACTCAAAATTATTGGCAAAACAGAAGAAAGGAACAAAAAATTCAAAAACTTGGGTTGAAACTCCAAAATACTACCTTATATATTGTTCTCATCAATAAAGAACATAAATCATCATGATTGACATCAAAAATCATAAATATATCATAAAATAATAAAATATATGATTCCAAGAGAGGAAAAAAGAAGAGATCTATGGAAAATGAAGACGAATTACCACTTACCAAAGAATTTGGGCCACCAACTCACTTAGATTTTCCTCCCGAATTGAAATTAATTGTATCTGCATCCTTTAGAGTAAGAGGAATTTTATTTATAACAAATTTAGGGAAAGAGAGATGTATTAAAGATAAAAAATTATTGAGATCCAAAGTTTTTGGATATAATTTTTCACTGTGAATGATTAGGGTGTATGATTACCAAAACTCTTCACTAACCGTGAAAAAGTCACCACCTCTAACACATGTCGCATGGTTAGTCACATGGTTAGAAAATCCAATAACTATCCATGATATACCCTTATGTCAAACATTGCATGGTTTTTCCATGGAAGCCACATAGTTTTGACAAACCATGCACCTAACCATGTTCCTACCCAGTGGACGTTGTTTCAGTTGCATGTTTTACTGGGAGGTGCGAAATAGTTTCTACTAACCATGATCAAACCATTCACCTCCCAAAAGACTCAAAAAATACGTCAAAATTCCAATGAACCACTAAAAACATTAACCAATCACTTTATATACTTAAAATATATAAATAAAGATCATGTACCTGAAACAGAGGTGCTACATTCTCTCCACAATTGGTCTTTTAGTCTCTAAAAAGTAGAAAAAAAATTTTTTTTGAAAGTGTTTGGGCTATTTATATAGTATTTCCTTCTCACTCTCCCATGTTTCTTATTTAATCTAACCATGTTTCCATAAAAATAACATTATATTGATTATTTTCCCATGCTATAATTTCTATTGAAATCCTCAATCCACACCATCACATGAGCCAACATAGCATCTAGGTCTAGGTCAACATGACTCTATTGAACCACATGTAATGTATCTAAAGGATACTTCTTCAATTGATATACTTGATACAAATTATACACTAAAATGAACCTTGGTACCAAATCCCATAGATATTCCACCTACCAACCCCTTCAAGTATATCAAAAGGGATGATGTATTGAGGACATAACATGACCCGCTTCCAAAAATATTGATGACCAAGCCTTTGAGAGATCCTCAAGAATAAATGATCAATCCCCTAGAATGAAAAATACCTTCGATGATGATCTAAATAAGATTTATTAACACTCTGATCCATTTCTATTATCTTTACGATCGAATGAATCTTTTCTATTATTTCTTGCACAAGGGTTCGTCCAACCAGTGATGACTAACCTGTTTCCACAAAAAAGTGGAGGATGAAAAGGAAAAACATATAAATATTTAAAATGATACATATATATCAAGTCCTAATAACTATTTTTATATGAGAAATCCACTAATACTATCTTCTCCTTCGATGGGGTACCGAAATCCATTATAAAATCTCTAAGCATGTCTTCAAATGTTTGTATCATCCTTTTGAATTATCTATCATTTTGATGATGAAATGACCTGATAACATTTAACTAATTTTAAAGGGATTACTATAAGTATTTCAAAATATAATATGTAAACCATATATCTCATTTTGATTTTATCAAAACTAGAACACTGTTCCTTTTTAAAATATATCGGATATAGATTTTTGACATGTCTTCTCCCGTATTAGATTCCTGAATAGGGGTGAAATGGGCCAACTGTGTGTGTCGATCCACTATCAACCATATAGAATAGTGATTTTGAACCATCGTTTGTAGTCCTGTTACGAAACCTATAACTATCTGCTCCCACCTCCACAGAGGAATTATTAAATACTACAACATAACTATTTTCTGCTAGTAATCTACTATAACATAATGATAGGTGAGGCATCTAAAAAAACTCAACCATTTTGATTTTCATGTTATCCCACCAATATTTTTCATTTAGTTCCTTATACATATTTTTTATTCTTGGATAAACAACCTATATAAAATGGTGGTCAACATGATGTAGTTGTTCCCGACATGCAAAAGGTACGACCATCCGATCTAGGAACTAAAAATCAAATATTCTATAAAGTCTTAATCCCTCAACGATCTCCCCACTAATGAGTTTTGACCTCATAACATCACATTAAGAATTGTATTTATGATCCTCTTTCACCTACTAAACCAAATATAGAACAACCCAAATAGGGAAGAAAACTGAAACACTACCTCTCCCTTCACAATAAAAGTGCATGTTTTCTATAACTATCATCAAATACCCTTAAGCTAAAGCTTCATTATCCAATTGATTATAAAACTTTTTTCTTAATTCATATTCAATAGTTTTACCTTTAATTAGTGTATACATTAAGTCAAATTCAAAAATTTTAAGGTATTCTATCTATATTATTTGGTTTAGATTCAAATATATTTGTGAGAAAATGTGCTTCAAAATCTAATGATCCATAAAAACTATAAATTTATCATCAAAGAGGTAATGACGCCATGTCTTCAAAGAATATACCATAACAGCTAATTCAAAATCATATGTTTGATAGTTTTTCTCATGAAAAATTAATTTATATGAGCCATAACCAATAACTTTATGTACCTGCATAAGAACAAAAACCAACAAATATCCTAAAGCATCATAATTCACCACATAGCCTTGTACTAATTTTGGAAATATCATGATCAGTGATAATGTTGGGAAATATTTAAACTCATGAAAAGGATATTGATATTCATCATTACACTAAAATGGATCACTTTTCTTTATGAAAGCTATCATTGGTGGAGCTAGTTATGAGAAGTCACGAAAAAACATAAATAATAACTAGACAATCCTAGGAAAGTGCATATCTCAAAGACATTATTTCATGGTTGAAAAGATATCCTTACCTCTATATTTTCTAGATCCACATAAACACATTTTTCAGAGATAAAATATCTAAGGAAACATACAACTTTTTTCCAAAAATTACACTTTGAAAGTTTGGAAAACAGATGGTGATCCCACAAGATACCCAACACTATCTCTTAGAATTACTCATTCTCAAACTTTTTCAAATAAAACACTTGTATTTCATCAACAAACACCGCCACAAAATATTTGAGATATCTTTTAAATATATGATTTATCAATTCCATAATGAAATATGGTGGATTAGTAAGACCAAAAGGCATAACCACATACTCATAATGACCATACCTAATATTGAAAGATGTCCTCAGAATATCATCCATGCAATTGGTGATATCATGAAAAGAAGTAAATTTTAGGGAGACACTAGGCTCTGGTCAATTAATCAAATAAATCATCAATTTAAGGAAGAGGATACCATTTATTTATCGTAACTTGGTTAATATTATGATAATCCACACAAATTCTTTGAGTTTTTTCTTAATTTTTGAAAAATAAGAGTGATTATACTAATGGAGACGTACTAGGCCAAATGAACCCTTTCCTTTATAGCTCTTCAAACTATAATTTTAACTCCATTAATTATATTGGTTCAATAAGATAAGACTTAAGTGAGATAGGGACGGTCTCTAGTAAGTGATCAATTGTAAACTCCACATCTATTTTGGGTGTAAACCCTAAAAAGTTATTGGAAAAAACATCAGGAAACTAATTCAATACAATTAGAAAATATATATTCTAGATCTCAACAACTAATTCCAAAGTCAAAGATAACCATTGGTTTGAGATAGTTCCAACCACTAGTTCCAGCAATCCTTCTCCACTTTTATTTTCATTTTGATCTCAATTCATTTGATTATCAACAATGTTTTTATTTCTAAAACTAACCCTTTATTTGTAATAGTATATGTGAGATCTAAACTTTATTATCCAATCCATACCTAGGATTAATTCATAGAAATTAATCTTAAGCAGTGAGAAATTACAAAGAATCTCAACCCATTAATGTTATAGAACATTCTTTACACATAAAATCTTGAAATTATCTTTGACCAAGAAGATTTTTAGGATTCAAAATAGATGGAATCATATAAACATTTAAACCCATCAGATTAATGGTACTAAAATAAATAAATGAATGGAATAAAGCTATATCAAATAAATATTTCATAAGGTTATAATTCAATATAATCATACCTCTCCCAAATTAAGATCCCAATTGACTATCCATGATTACATTCTCAACTCCACACAATTTCATACTCACTTTAGTTTGATCTTTACTACCTTATAGATATTTCACTAGAAGAGGATTCATTTTATTGATAGAATCACCATGGATTTCTTGGTTTTATTGATGAGATATATTTTACTACACTCATTCCATCGAAACATATGATACTTAAGAAGCATTATATGTGTCTATAGAACATGACCTTGGAGCACTATGAAAAAAGTATTGAAGGTGTCACATCTGATTGAAATTGTGACTTGCTCAAGGCGGTTCTATACAAAATCTCTTTACATTCTAAAAAGAACCATAGTAATAAGATCCCATCTTATTCTCAAGCTGAGGAGGTATATTGATAAACCCCATAGTTTGATTCTAAGATATACCACCCCCTTGGGAATTGGTGTCCCTCCTCCACTTGTTTCTTGTATTGTATTTCCAAACTATTCCAATAGGAATAAACACGCTTCCTCCCATTTATTACATGAGATATCCCTTTCATCCACCATTTATTTATTAAAAGTATCTATATAATATGATATACAAATAATGACAATCTTTGAGTGAATCTTTGGTCTCATCATTGATTAAATAATGTGTCCCTTCAATGACACACTTGTAGTATCTTTTGGTGAAAATCATCCTAAATTCAAAAATTTAACTACATATTGTGTTACTAAGAGATTATCTTATTTCAAAATGAATAAATTCATCATTCTATAAATTTTTATAATGTGAGGATATAATGGTTTTTTTAACAATACTTAAAAATCCTCTCATGAAATGATTTGGTCCAATTTAGGTAGAAATTATAAATCCCAGCAAAAGTATGCTAGATCCTCTAGAATATACGTTTCTATCTTAAACTTAAACTCATCTAGTCTGACAAGGAAATCAAATATTCTATTCATCATTTTTAACCACACATATAATTTTTTCTATCTCTAAATCAGCCCAAAAGATGGGTGGATTCTACTTTTAGGGATAAACCAAATGATCCAATTGTCTATGTTCATTATTCAGGTTCCCTTTTTCCATGGATTGAAAATCATGGACAATAATCTATACTGAACGGTTGTTCACCTATGAATTAGGTGAAAAACATTATCAACAGACTTTTTAGGGTGGTTTTTATAACACCTACCTGGTACCATTCTCTATAACCAAAATAAACTCCATTTAATCTCACTCTCTATAAACCTAAGGCTTATAAACTTCAACTTTACCACAACACACAAACCACAACAAGCTTTCCCAAACTCAAAAATTTTCAACTTTCAAACAATTTGTTAAAATTTCAATATGCTTTTTGAAAATCAAACCATTTTAAAATATTTTAAAAATAATTTTTTTTCACCAAATCATAAATCAGTATTCAAAATTAATTTTTTACTTCATGTGATATTTAATTTTTATTAATTCATGTCATACTATTGTCATTAGCTAAACCCATAATTATAAGGTAACTACTCAATGAAGTTTCTCTAAACACTCATGTACCCAACACCCTGATAACTTGTAGTTTAGTATAAATAGGTTGAACATGCCTTTTATGATCTTCATTTAAAGGTATAATGATCCTATCTCCTTATTACCAACCTAATTGATGGACTAAACAAGAATAATTTTCAACTTAAGGACCAAACAAACTGATACAATTTGTAACATCCCCTACTCATTATTGTCCTGAGAAGTGACAGGTTATAAAAGTCTTAGGTGACATCCCTATGACACCAAAGGATAGAAACAAATTTCTAGGTATTCATAAACATTTGGGACATAATTTTCCCATCTAAGATAAAACAAACAAACCACAAATTAAAAACCAACTAAAGACATTGTATAATGCATGAGTAAAAAATATAACTCAATAAAAAACCAAACCAAAAACCATGTCAAAGTGTAAATCAGAAAAAAATAAAAAAAAATAAAAGACAACCAAGTTACTAACTCAACAAATCCCAAATAGCACCAATATACAACTCAACAAGTCATGCCCATGGTGTCCTGTTGCATCACTAAAGAACTGGTATAACTTTCCTTTACCTATGTCTCAATATATAATACCTAAAAACAAACCAATGTTTCCATCAAGGGGGTGGGAATACAATATTTATCATTTCTCCAATGAATTCCCTATTCATGATACTAGGATAGAACAATTTATCACATTTATATAAAACATTTTAAAATAAGTTAAAGCAGTTTATGTCAAATCAAATGCAGTTTTTAAAACCACAATCGTTTTCCACGAAAGCAACCAAAGAAGTATTCAATACCATTTCTCAGAACCATCTGGCATAACCATTTCACACATTCACACATCCACACATCCACATATGCATTCCAAAGTGATAATTCCATACTAATGAGTAGACTCTCATCAATCTACTAAGTCATCACCAGGTAACCAATACTAGTTTCCCCAATGGTATATACCCCTTCAAGAGATTCTTATATAATGTAATTGAAATCATGCTGAACATGTATTCCAAAAACCATTTCTAGGAAATTTCAATAAAAATTTTCTGTTATTGAAAACAATTCGTAATTTTTTTCCATAAATTAAAACAAAAACATAATTTTAAAATCATCATTTTAATATCATGAGCCAAATTCCCTTTCCATAAAACAACCAAATTCCAAAATTTACAAGAAAAATCATTAATGAGGTATAAATCAAAACAAAAAAGGTTTTCACAAAAATTTAAATCAATTCAATCAATTTGAAACCAATAATTCATGTTCAAATCATGAGAAGTTGAGAGATAATCCACCTACTTCACAACCACTGGGGAAACTAAAGAATGGTACAACTTAAAAAACCAAGCTGCAAACTCATAAAACTAACCTTTGATCTTGTTAAATTCAATAAAAAAACCATATATCATCATTATTGGAAGATATAAATAAATACATCAACAATAAATTAGATATATGATTCTGAGAGAGGGAATAAGAAGTGATCTAAGGAAAATGAAGAATAACTAGAACTTACTAATTAATTTAGGCATCTAACGCACTTAAATTCAACTAGGAATCGCCCTTAGATTGAAATTAATTGTATCCACCACCTTTTGAGCATTCTGAATCCGAGTTATGATTATTTTATGGAAATAATGAGTGATTAAGTAGGTAAACCAATTTAGATACACAATTTTTAGATATCATTTATCACAGTGCATGGTTTGGGAGCATGGTTAGGAAAATCATGCACTAAAAATGCATGAGACACTACCTAAAACACACCTCACATAGTTAGATTACATGGTTATAAAAACCATGCACCAACCATGTTATTTCCCTCTATCCATCATTTTAGTTTCTCCTAGGTAGCAGTATGGTTTGTCCAAACTTTGTGCCCAACCCTACACCTAACCAATACCCACTATTTTAGTTATAGTGTATCTTGGGAGGTGTTATGCTTTTTTACTAACCATGACCAAGACGTGGACCTCTAAAAATTCATAAAAAATATATCAAAACACCTTTGACCCTATTTCAACTTAACCTAATCAGTATATTTACTTAAAATACATAAATAAAAGGGTCAAGTACAAGAAACTAAGGGTTCTATAGATCCATTGATGATAATGGAGATTCTCATAGTGATAAAGATAATGTTGATGAGTATAATAAAAGTAATAGGGAAACCATTCTTTATTATGATAGAAAACATATTCCACATTATAGTGAAAAATTATCTTGAGATTTCAATTTTTAGGGAAAAGTTTCCATCTTTCACTTTCTTCTTCATTAGGTTCATACTTTATGACGTACTGAACAAGAAATGTTGGATACTTCTTCTTGGGGAAAATAAAAACTAATTTGTAATGATGATATCCCTAATGATATCCCTTAATTAAGTCTTAATAACATTGCTAATGATTTTATGTATTTTATTTCTAATTGAAACAAGCCCAATGTATCTGATGTCAATGGAACCCTTTTTCTTGAGGATAAGTGCCATGAAATTAGAATAGATTTTATAAGTCATAGAGGAATGATTAAAAACTCTATAATAACATTGGTCACATCATCTTGTTTGATTTCCCAATAGAACATAAAAAACTTATTTTTGAACCCATTTGGTCTCGGGGAACTATTAATGTTGATGGATAAAATTTCTTTTTTTACGTTCCTATTTTGAGGAATCCATGGTGAGAATTATTTTTTGATGTCACTCAATGCATAACGTAATTTCTTCAACTATCATGTGGGTGTTATCAGATCTATAATCATAGTATAGTGTTTTAAAATTATTAATCAGAAGATTGGAGATGTCATTTTCATGGGATAAAGTGAATCTATTGAAGATGATGGCATTATATCCTCTCCATAATATTTTCTACATAAGTACTTGATGAAAATATTTATAGTTTCTATCTACCTACATTATCCATTTTACAATAATAAGAGTTTTTTCTTACCTTTACTTGAGTGTTATAGGCTCATTAATCCAAGAGAGAGGCTGGATTTTCTCTCTAGAGAGAGAATATTGGTTCTTATTTCAGTTTTTGAAGTAAGCAAGAACGTTTTCAGTAGCCTAGATATCCTCCCCAGGTATGGAGAATTATTTTTTACTCCACTCTTTTAGGAATATTTTTCTATTTTTGAGATTAATAGTAAGTGTTTGTAAAGGTATTCCATTGGATTCCATCTTGCATGCCTCCATGATAAAATACCTAAACCCAAAAGCGATAAGACATCCATTGTTAAATTTAAATGGAATATGGACTCTACTTATGTGTTGTATGTGAAGGTCAAAAATATTTGTATTGTGATCCGAGTGAAGTTTAAGTATGGTGAAACAAAAGGCTCAAATGGAAGCACTTATATCATCCATTTGAAAAAAAAATATATTCAACTTACTATCCTGCTTACCATTTACAATAAATCTACTCTATGTGAGATCGGCCTCAACAATTAGAACTTCATAAATGTTTCAATAATCAATGAAAGAGGAGAAATCGTGGGAGTTAATACTATTTAAATTGGTTTATATTTTCTCATTACGCCTTATTTGAAGTCCCCTACAACAATCAGTTTGAGGACTATAATATTAGATTCCATTTCCATATCCCATTAAAGATCCCTTATTTTGATGTAAGAGGTAGAATCATTAAAAAGTAAATTAAAAGGGTGAGAAAGTGGACAGAAAATGATATATCAATATGATAACGAGCTTTTAAATAGTTAGTAATGTGAATACAATCATTCTTGAGTACCCACATATGATCCATGCTAATGTTATGTATATTTTGGGAGACAAAATTGTACCCAAGGGAGGTCTATTTGAAGACCTTCTAGTTGTTGAGAAACATTTTGGGCAACAAAAGTCCAATTAAAATTGGTTTATCAGTAAAATAGTAATTTCTATGTTCTATAACCATGGGATAGTTCCCAATCCCTTGAAAATTCAATTATATTATCTTAATTGATTAAAAGATTTGACTCTCATTATAGGTCCTCATTATTGAAGCATCATCATATTGTATTTATGCCCTTTGTTCTTTCCTTTATTTCCCTTTCCTTTAATTGATTCATCCCCTACTATTTTATTACTATCTTCAGGCATTCTAGTTATATCCTATTTAGATTTATGCAGTTGTATGGCCTCATTATCATCTACTGAAAATTTTACATTAAGAGGGGGGAACTTATTGATGGAATGAAAGTTTAATTAGGTGTGTATTCATATGCTTTCTCCGAGTAGATTTATTAAGGGGAACCTATATGAAGGGTCTCTTGGTCTCATCTTGATAAGACATATTTCTAGACACATTTACTATACTTGCATATTGTTTAGGAGAAGGGGTCTCAACCTATATGAAACCCTATGTCACATGATTCATAATAGAAATTGGAGTGTCTCTAGTATTTTAATTACTTCCTATTACTGTATGATCCTACTAAATGACGTGAGGATATTGTTACTTATATGAATGGTTATTAATCTCTA
Source organism: Viscum album (assembly GCA_963277665.1). NCBI lineage: Eukaryota > Viridiplantae > Streptophyta > Magnoliopsida > Santalales > Viscaceae > Viscum > Viscum album. The sequence goes on along the minus strand of OY728155.1, from coordinate 641,948,060 downwards.
TGAAATCATGTGGAACAAGGTCCACTCCAGGAACTATGGGTTCTTCATATTTTCTATTTCTATCTTTGATTATGTGATCCTATTCAGAGGTTGGAGGATCATCATATGATCATTCATATTCCCTATTCCTAGGGGAAAATTCAAGTGGCAGGAAGTTTAAGCATCAATATATTAAACAATTTCCAAGTCCAATACATATTTACAATAAATAATATTATGTGGCTGTATACATTTATGATCATTCCTTACATGAAGATTATTATCCAAGAACAAAAATTCATTAGAGGTGTTGTCAATGAGTTGATATTATAGGAATTTAGAAAACCCTTTCCTATTTACTAATACAATTAATGATTCAGTTTTGGTGTCCATACCCACTTCCAAACATTCAGATATTGGGGATATGAAACAATATGAGAACCAAGGGGTTATGGAAGGACCTTGAATCGGAATATGATTGAAGAAAGGAAATTTATTAATATTATTATATCCCATGAATTACATTATAAATATAATAAGGTAAATTAATTAGTAGTAAATAAAAATTACACTATATAAAGGGAAACATGGTGTCTAAAATATAACTTCTCTTAAGGAGTTATAATTATGGCCATGAAACCCTTATAAATTTTTAATATTTTAAAAAACACAAGAATGTGCATGATAAAAAGTGAGATATATTTGTAAATCCCTTATATTTTGTGTAAATTATAAGAAAATTAAATCCATGGCCAATATATACACCATAAAAAACAATTGTTGAATATGAATCATATCTCAATGAATCATAATTGGATTACAAAACCCTTACCTTGTATTCCCGCTAAGTCGAACACACTTTAATCCCTTTAATAAGAAAAATATATATCATAATAAACTATTTACTATTTAATAACCTTATTCACACAAATACACATATATATACTTTTATAAATATAATTTATAATTTTTTACTACAAATATATTACTTAGTTACATTATATATTCATAATTGGATGTTATTAGTTTTGAATGTTTGTTTAGTGCTAGTTTCGTAATGGAGGGGTCAATTTTTTATTATAGATTAAATTTCTATAAATATTAAATCATTATAGTTATTTTAATATATAATCTAATATATAATAAAAAATTTTAATTTCATTTCATGAGAATATTTGTTATAATTATTGAATCTAAAATTGGTGACAAGATTGTTTTAGAGATATTTAAGGAATAAAATTGGTATAGTAGAAATGATTTTATGTAAATATGTTAACATTATTCAACAATAATAAAAACATTATTTACTAATATTTTCAATAATTAATTTTTTATTTTATTCCATGGAATAAATTTATAGCATTGTTCATGTGGGTGGTTAAGCTGACCCAAACATGATCATGATATAATCTCTGTGTGAAGGTGATTAAAAATGATATTATATTATTTTAAAATAATTATCACTGAGTTTTCATAAATTTTTTAGTTAATATTAATGTGATTAATTATAATTAAGAACAGTTAAAATGATAAGATAAATGAAAAATAAGTTGTTAAAATAAACCGCTTTTCTTATGGGGATACTCAATTTAAGTAGTTTATATTACAATGATCAATTATTGATAAAATTAATTATATAATTACTAATTTATATTTATATAACAAAATAACTGGAAAAATGTCATATATATTCACTAAATAAATTTTTAGAACCATACATGAAAGGTGACGATGAAAAATGAAATGCTTCATTCATAACGGCGGTAGTCCACATATACCAACGAGAACAATTTATTTTTTATCAAATGAATGAGAGGGGAAAAGATAATGGTTATATTATTAATAAAAAAACTATAGTATATAATTTATTGTGATAAAATTATATAAATATGGGTATAATAGGTTTGGGTGAGGGAAGATGAGAAGGCTATATAAATGAAGCTAAAGGATAAGTAATACTCACATTGGGTGTTTTATTATCCTCTTGAAGATTTCAATGTAAATGGAGAACATGAGGCACCATGTTGAGACTAAGGGATTCAAAAAGTTTAAATAGGGTATATATGATGTAAAATGGGGAGATATTAAAGACAACTTTGAACTAGGTGTGTGAATTTAAGTGAGTGGACGTGAGATCCGTTTTTAGATGAAACATAGGGATATATTGTTAGAAAATAATTTTAGTTAATGGTTAATAAAAAATTTTGAATATCCTTTGGATTTTTTAGATGATTTATTTATTTTTTTGTTAAAATATTACTTTTGAATGTTTTATTGTTTTAGGGAAAATGATTTGTTGAAGATTTTGTCATTACTTATCTTATATTGATAGATGATGCTCTATTGATCTTCAAAGTACCAATATCATGAAGATGGTTACGATTCAATAAGAGTTGGTTTATAGGGAGATGTTTTAAAAATTTAATGTTATGGGTGAATAAATTTAAATCAATGAAGTGATAAAGTTTTATAAAATCATCCTAAAGATAACTGTAAACATTACCAGATTGAGTATAACAGAACTAGCTTATTAGACATAAAACATGTGAGCAAAGTTGATGTTATAAAATGATGAAGCTTAAACCTATATAAATTTCAAAATTATTTGTACATAGATTTGTTTCTATATAAATGTTGATCTCTAAATTATTGATCAGACCAAGAATGATAAGATGGATTTTTGGTAACTCTAGTGGATAGAATAGAATAGATGCACTCTTGAAAAATAAAATGGAATGAGATCACTATATTATAGAATTTTTAACATCACAATATATTCTACATTGTATGGAGAAAAATTAAAAGTTTTATTAGATTGGTTTTAATGGATCAATCTCTATGAGAAGTTTGATCCAATACAGGATGATCCGAAGAAGAAATGATATATCATCTGATAGATCAAGATCATGGAACTTTTTGGATAATATTATATGGAAGAAAACTATTAATAACACCAAATTAAGTGATCCTAAGTTTTCCATAATGAGTTTTTCATATATATAGGATGGAAAAAATAATTTTATACACTAGTCATGGGTTTAAATAGATATATAAAAGCATTTTAAAGTCAATCATAATGATGATGCTCAAATTTACTTTAATTTTTCATAAATATAGTTGAGATTTAAGGAAATGTTTATGAAATTATTGGCATTGAGATTTTAGGAATTTTATATGAAGAATTTAGAATCTGAACATTAAAAGGATTTGAGGATGATCAAATGAAATTTTAGATGAGCATGAAAATCAAATTGGAGTCCATGATTGCCCTTCATTTTTAGTGGGTGTTTTCCTATACAAATGGGTGAAATATCATTGATAGTTGGAGGTATTTTTATTTTTGAGGAGTGGAAGTGATGACATTTTGGGAATGTGAATATATAACTAAGAAATCAAATGGTTAATAAACTGGTACCAAACACCACTATTGGAAATAGGTGTATCAGACAGATCACATCAGACTGAGGTACATCAAATTGAGGAATATTAGATAGGGGAATACTAGACAGAGATTGAGATTGACTTGATAGAGTCATGACAGATAGAGAGGTTCCACAAATAGAAATAATGAACATTGTTTTATTGATCAAATTTTAGGTTTTAAATATCTTTGGCTATGATGTGTAGGAATACTTTGTAAGTAGTATGTGCTGTTATAATTTTCTATTAGGATACAGAATTATCTAGATGATATTTGGATCATTTTTATTCACATCATTATATATTAGATATCCATGGATCAATAAGAGAAAAAAAGGACTAAGTAACAACATTGGTACTAAACCTTGTAAAAACTCATGTTCCCTACTTTATTTACATATATTTGCATATGAGTGAGGTTGAGTTTTTAATTTGAGGTTATCAAAACATTAAGAAGCCCTAGAGGTTAATTTCAAGATTTTTTTTGTAAAAGATCACTAATCATTGATCCCACTTCTAAATGGTTTACAAGATCCTAGGAACTTCAATTGTTATAAGAGAAGTAAGTACCCTCTATAAGATCACAATTCACTTTATCATGTATAATCTCAACACCTTTAATACAAAAGGTATTCCTACCCTTGATGAAACAAATATCATGGATGGAAGAAAATGACTCCTTATATTTTTCTTTTGGTATGGTGGTGATTAATGCAACTAATGTGGGTTTTTTAACTAATAAAAAAAATACTTCTATGAAATTTATTGGGAAGAGTAATCTTGAGGTTATTGAAAACATTTGAATAATATTCTTATATCATTGTTAATAAATTTTTATATGGTGATGCATCTCAAAATAACAGTGGAAACATGGGACAAATGAGAAAGAAATATATAGGGAAATAGAAATGATATTGAATCAACATCTATGAGAGAAGATTGAAGATAGAGTGATCACTAAAGAAAAAAATATTGATTACTACTTCACTATATTATAAGACCTTTTTAGAAATATATTTGAATTCAGGGATGTGTTAGATGATTTAACTATTATTAAAATATTTATGAGGAACTTTCTAGATAAATTTTATCTTAAAGTCTCTAATTTAGAATATAAATATTTTTATTCCTCGATGAATTAGATAACTAGATTGTTGTATTTGAAATAAGGAAATTTCTAACCTTGAAAAAGAATATTAAGGATAAGATATCCTTTAAAGCTATGGGGAAGCTAAAAATCTATGAACATGAAATGACGTATTGAGCCATATTGAATGAGAATGTAAGGAAAATGATTTTGAATTTAATGATAGAATTACGTTCCTTATCTAAAGAAAATTACCAAAAAGTTATAGGTAAGTACAATGGAATATATCTACTTAAATGTTTTGAGTAGAGATGCATCAAAAAACATTAATGAAATTTCCAAAGAAAAAATATACAGAATATTATTATGATGAATTTTTAAAAAACCTAACATTAAAAAGTGGGGTAAAATTTAAAAACATGTTAATCAATCCACCAGGAGTAAGAAAAGGTTCACTAAAAGAAAAAAATAAGTGTTTTGAGAAAAATATAATTTTATTAATTTACTAAAAACATTTTATAAAAAGATAAAAAAATTTGGAGAGGTTTTGAATCTTCATGGATCATGTTTAAGGAAAATAAGATTTATTAAATAGTTAAGAAAAAGAAGTTGAAGAAACTTAGATGAAATATTAGATAAGATCCAATCTTGGGTCATGTCTCTAAAAAAATAAAAAACTCAATAAATATGTTTTAATATTAAATAAGTAATATGAGTACAAGGAGGAAGGAAAAGGATAATTTCAAAAAAGGATGTTTTTTCACCTATAAGAAAAAACTAATCTCAAGCTTAATATTTCCTAGAAAGGATAAATGGTTGAGGATCAGGATGAAAAAATTGATTCTAAGAAATAAGATCTATTTAAGACTCGATAATGATTTATTAAGGCTCAAAATACCTTGATTAAAATAAAATATAATTTCAATAAAGTTTTAAAGGTAAAGGATAAAATATCTCAAGCTATCGAAAAAACTCATCCCCAGAATTATGTGAAATCAGCACCCACAAAACTTAAATGTTTATTAGATTGTATTAACCATGTGGGTTTGAGAATAAAAATGATTAATATTGGATTGATAAAGGATATGAGAAATATATTATATAATAATAAGGTAAAATTAACTATTGGACGAATGATTCCCCATTCAAAAATTAGATTTTTTTAAGTATGCTGCATAACAAAAAAAAATTATCCCAGGAGAAAACCATACCTATCAATAAGATAAAGATTAATTGGATATTACTAGTGTTGTGGTATTTAATGCACCAAGGAATAAATTTTTTGTAGAACATGTATCTCCCTTGAAGTATGAAGTAACTGAGGAGAAACAACCAAGGAATAAAAGAAGTTAACTCTCTAAATTTACAAGAAGAATTAAAATAATATTAATAAAAAGTTAAAAATATTTCAATAAAATAACAATTTAACTATATGGTGAATGTTTTTGTAATGTGTGGGAAATCCGGGCACTATGCCAAAGGTTATATGAAATCACTTATAAAGAAAATTATTTATTACAAAAAATAAAAGGATATTAGGAAAAGAAATATTGAAGATAAATATTTTGTTATTCATAAATCTATAAAAGATAGACAAATTAATAGACCATATATTATTGATAGTTTTTATTCCTCACATACGACTAGATATGTAGAAATATTTAAAATTATTTAATAATATGAGGGAGGTGAGGTCACTTTCATAAAGGATATTTACTTAAAAGTAAGAGGAATTAAAATGGCATATATTAAAGCTCAAGATTTGAAGTAAAATAAAATTATGATTGTTGAAGGGATTAATCATATCTTTTTGAGTTTTTTTCATCTTAATGCTGATGATATAGAAGTTATATTTATAAAATATTCTTTCATCATATGTTGTTTAATATATGGAAATATTTTTACTTAAGGAGAAATAAAAAGCTAAAATATATTCTAGATTAGTGATCCAAAAAATTATTTTTATTTATTTTTTGAGGATGGAAACAAGATATTTTACCAAATACATGAGAATATTATCTGAAATAGTATGATAAAAATATCAAAGGAAGTCGTTATATGAGATTTACCACAACTAAAAAGAATGATGCTACATTTTTATAACACTCTTGAATTGAAGGATGGTTAGTGGAAGAATAAATAAAGAAGAAATTAAATCCCCCAGACTTATTGAGATCATAAAATCTAATCTTTGTTTCCAATGAGAAATTAATAAATAAAGGGTGATTTTGAATTTATTAATTTCAGTGATGATTTCAATTAGTTAACCAAGTTAATGTTTATGAAACATAAATCAAAGGCTACATTGTTGTTCAAAAAAATTATAAGGGATGTTGAAAAAGAGATGCTCACATAAATATTGAATCTCAGAATAGATAATGGAAAGGAGTACACAAGTAACTCTTTTGATTCATACTAGAGGAAACAAGAAATTAAACATCAATATAGTTCTCCTCACACTCCTTTACAATATGAGGCTGCATAATAGAAGAAAAAATGTTTAGTTGAAATGGTGAGAAACATGTGTGTTGAACATAAGTTTGTAAAATTCTCTTAACAGATAAGGTGTATGTATACTTGTAAATGTTAAAAATAGAAGTTTACATCAACTAGAATAAAAAATGACTCCCTATAAGATGTGACAAAAAAAATCTATAGTGAATCACTTCAAGGTTTTTGGGAGTTCTTACATTATAAAGATAAAAAATCCAAATTTGAAACATATTGATGAAAAATAAGATGGTGTTAGCATGGGATATTCTTCTAATAAAAAAATTTACAAGTGATGGAATAAATTACAACATCTATTGGATGATTCCTTTGATGTAAAATTTAATGAAAATAATTCCGCAATAACAAGAATTATTATTGATGATGAGGATGAAGTAATTAATGATAGAATGATGACTTCAAGGGATGTTAATGAGAAGAAAGATGATTTTGATCCAAATTTTGTATAGTTTTATTTTGATTATATAATGAAGAGGAAAGTAATAATAGAATAAAATCTGAAAAAATTATATAATTTTCAAAAATAATTTTAATCATATAATATTATCTAAAATAAATAAGTGCCAGTGTATTCTAGACATAAATTATGTTCTAAAAATCAACTATCACTTATCTCACAGGTGGAACCACAATCTATTTCATAATTTTATGAGAATAATGAATGGTTAAATTAAATGAATTAATAGTTATATCAAATAGAGAAAAATTAAACTAGAGATATTATTACATGAATGAATGAAAAAAATGATATTTTAAAAAATTGGGGTTTATAAGTAAACTCAAAGATCACGGATAAATTTTGAGAAATAATTCACGAATTATTTGCAAAGTATATTCATACATGGAAGGTGTTGATTTTGAAAAATATCTTTTCCATATTTCAAGGATATAAACCATTAGAATGTTTTTATTTATTACAGCTCATAAAAATTATAAAGTGTATCTGATAAATTTTAATTCTGAATTCCTAAATAGGGTAATTGAAGAAGAATTTTATATTGAGCAACCCAGTGGGTTCATACTTGATAATGATGAAACCATGGGGTGTAATTTGATGAGATATTTATACGAGTTGAAATATTACCCATGTTCTTGTTATAAAAAACTTTTTAGATTCCTGAAATACATGAAAATTTCAGAAGTAAAATTTTCTAACATCTTATATGTGATAGAAATGTGTACATAGACCCTGATTTTCATTGTTTACTTTGATGATACAATTATTGATGGTGACATGGATAAATATTTTGACAATTATTCTGAAAAAAATAAAAACTTTGAGATGTAAAATCTCATAGAGTTGAACTTCATTCTTGGGTTACATGTTCAACAGAAAGGAAGATAAATCTTCTTCTCACATGAAATGTATGTAAGGTGTTGATATAAAATTTTGGAATGATAGATGAAAATAAGGTTTCTAAATATATCTTTATTGACATGATAATAAGTAAAGATAAATCTGTCTATATTTTAAATTAAAATGATTTATAGATATTTATTAGGAGTTTACTCTATCTTATTTATTCAAGGTTGGATATTGTATACGTTCTAAAATTTTATGCATGATATCAATGATTCCAAAGGAATCAAACTCAATGGTAGTAAAAATAATCCTTAGGTATGTTAAAGAAATATAAAACTATGACCTCGTTTATAGACAAAGGAATTGATTGAATTTTATTGGTTTCACTAATTTAAATTGGGATAGATATTACAATTATTGTAAATCAACATCAGGAGGAACTTTATTGTTGGGATAATTTTGTGTGGGTTTTCATAGTAAGAAAAAATATTTTGATTAATTGAGTAAATTGGAAGAAGAATATGTTTCCTCCACCCCTACATATATAAAAATTAAGTTCTTGAATGTTCTGATGGAATATGTAAGGGTGAATGTTGAGGAAAATTTAAATATTATTTTTGAGAATTGGAGTACCACTGATCTCTCCAAAAATCCTGCACAATATTCCACTTCAAAAAAAATTGATATTAATTATCATTTCATTAAGAAGGAATTTCGTAGTGGAGATGTAATGCTTCATTTTATTTCAATGAAAGATAAATTTTTTAAAATTTTCAGCAATGCCATGTCTAGGGAAATATTTTAGTAATAGAGACACCAAAACCTCAAGCTCTACAAGCTCTAATCTCCACAGCATCTCCCAAGAATCACCATGAGCCACTAATAATAAGATGCTTTACCATTACCTATGTCCTGGAATATGACATCTTCAAAATAACCAAGGTTCCAAAGCAGGGGTGAGTATAAAACTCAGTAGGTTTTCCCCAATGACTTCCCTACTCATGCCACTAGGATAGAAGAGTTTGCAACATTTATATAAAACAGTTTAGATAAAACATTTTCTCAAAAACAGTTTAGAACTAAATATAAACATATTTCCAAAACCATTCATAACCAAATAATCCAAGTTCAATTGAAACCAATTTTTCAAAAAGTCATTTTTCAAAAAAATAAAAAATCAAGCTTTAGAAACATTTCACAAAACATTACTTTTTGGCATAACCAACTATTTCCACAAACCCATGAAACCAACCATGCGTGCTACCTGGAAGAGGGGAGAAGCCCAAACCCTTATCCATCCCAACCATGATGGGGGATAATTATTACCCTTATCCAACCCAAATGCACATGAATATTTTACAAGGGAGATCCCTAAACCTTATCCATTACAACAATGATGGGGGAGACCCCTAACCCTTATCTGACCTGAATGCAATATGAATGTTTGACGGGGGAGATCCCTAACCCTTATCTATCCCAACACTTATGGGGGAGACTCCTAACCATTATCCATCCAGAATGAAATATAAACACACACCACACATTTGCAACAATCATTCCAATACAATCCTTTTAATAAAACACCTTTTATTGAAAACTATTTCCATCAAAACCAAGTTTGTTCATCCAATTTAAACCATTTCAATAAAACCGTATTTTTATTGAAAACCAAAGAATGAAACAATTTCATCAAACCATTTAAATACCAAACCTTTTCAAATAAACACCACTTTTAATTGAAAATCCATCTTTTGTCAAACCATTTACCATTCCAGCAAATCCATAATTTAAAAATCAACATTTTAAATTAAAGAATCCAAATCACTTTGCATAAAAATCCACAAAGATTTCATAATTCCATCCAAACCATAAATCATCACTAAAGAAGATTTACCCCAAGATTTTCACAATCAATTTCACTCAAATAACCCCAATAGAAACTAATCCAGTCAATTCTAACAAGTAGAGTTCAGATTGAAGCCACATACCTCAAATGTTTTGATAAAACCCTAACAAATGGAGAACACACAGGAAAATCAGGCTGATTCATCATGGATCCTCCTTAGATCCCTTATCCTAACACATCCAAGACTATATATCATCATATCTGGCATCCACACATTTAGATCTACCCATAATGGGTGTATATCTAAGAAATTGAGAGAAGAGGGGAAGTATATCTAAGTAGATATAAGAAACCAAACAAGAATGATCACATACCCAAGGATCCAGCTTTGATTCGCCAAGAGAAGCCTTTGGTTTGCCTCTGGAACGATGGGATGTAACACCCCAAGCTTCTACAGTACGCTTCTCTTTGAATAATGTGATAGCGTGTGTTGTACGCAACACCGAGTTCTAACACACCACAACTAATTAAACTAGCCGTTGTGAATAGTAATACCTACTTTTTGAAATCATATATATTTTATATTTTAAAATGGACTTCATTTTTAGATTCGGAATATTGAAATTAGCCTAGGGTGAAATTTTGGTACTTTTCGGATAACTTTTATATTTTGATGAATAGTGAAAATTACTAAATTTTAATTAAAAACAACTTTTTTAATCAAAATAATTAATAGTGATAAATTGTGAATTTGAGTGATTTTAAAGTATATTTAGAATATATTTTTACCATTTAATATAATGTTGGTCATTGGACATAATTTTACAATTAAACCGAACATAAACAAGTGTCAATCTTTTGATAGTTATTACCTCTTAAAAACACGCTTTTTGTTTTGACAGCGGGAATTAATTTTAAATTAATTTCTGCCACTTCTGTGTTTTGAATTTAGAAAAATGGATTCCATATTTGGAATCAGGATTTCCAAATTGTGTAAATAGGTAACTTTTATTTTTAGGCATTTTGAATAATTACTGTGGTAAATATTTTATTTACCATGGTTAAGGGTAAATCCGGTAAATAAGGGTTAAAAAATAATATTACAATAATACACAATTACCCTAAAACGTGTCCTAACCTTATTGGTGGACACATACCCGACCATGAGCATCCTTGGGTCAATTTGGGGACCCCTTGGAGCCACTTGTATGTGGTAGGGACACTTTATATTAATAAAGTTAAAATAAAAATAAAAATGGCATAAGCTTACATCTTTTAGAAGAAAATTTTTTACATAGGGTTATACATGTTGGATTTTAGATTATAAATATTCATTAGAAAGATAAAAAGATTTCCTACATAATGATATTTTATTTATAATTTTTAGACATCAAATAATTTAAATTATTAATGACACAATAATGATGCAATGTTTACCTCATTAATAAATCATTTAAATAAATAAGCTTATAATGATTAAAATATTATCTAAAACCTGTCCAATTCTTATTGGTTGATGTTATTTAGAATATTAGTCATCTTAGCTTCGACCTCAATGATTTTTGGACCATTATAAACCGAATATAATAATATTATAAAGTAATACTTTCACTCTTTCCTAAAGAGCCTCTCTTTTACCTTATAAAAGGAGACCACTTCTACTCATTCCTCACACCTCTCAAGCCACTTGGCTCATCCAAACTCTGCCCAACTAAGCTCCCCACATCCCTCTACTCCTCCTTGAAGCTTCCCCTTAGTAATAAATCATTTCAAGAAGTCCTTTGGTTCCAACCAAAGTGAGTTAACTAATTTAAAGGTAACGATTTCTCTTAAATTATTTTCCTTTATTTTGCTTCTCCAACCCCCAAACTCTTTTTATTTCCTTTCTTTTGAAACAACACCAGTATCCTAAATATACTAGGATGTTGTTATAAGAAGTATTCAAACTACACATACACACAACTCCATCTAATGGATGATGAACATAATGTTTCTGTGGATGGAAAACTAATGCCTCACGAAACGATGATTGTTCAAATACATCTTACCGCCTCTCATGGTGGCCATTATGATGGAACTGTAATTAAATATGATATTAATGATATATATTTTATATATAATCTTCTGCAATTCCATTTCATTTCATACCATTATTCGTTTCATGTTGTATATACATACGATAATTTCATTTGAGGAAGTGCGGACTACCGCCCCCTTAAAATGATATGACTCGTTCATACCACACATGGAACGTATAAAGGATGGTGTTAATGAACTTAAGTAACATATATAAAATATTATATTATACTGGAATAGTAATATACCTATGTATCATTTGGATTCAATTCTTTTAAAATAAAAATTAAATGGAAGTAGCGTTCGTGCGTACGTACGGACTACCGTCTCCACGAACGCGGTGAGATCCATCCTCCATCGTATCCATTCAAGTCTTATTCTAATTTTAGGGTTAAAAATAATGTTAATATCATTCTGATTATGAATAAGATTTAATCTATCCATTACAAACATGTCTTACGTAACCAAACATTTAAGAAGAACGAATCGATTATCACCTGAAACGACGATAATACTAAGATATTATTAACAAATCAATGTTAAAAGATCATATATGATATCATATTAATATATATGATTCTTGTATAATTTAATAACAACTATTTCACCATTATACAGGAGGTTAACCTACCCCAACCAAGGAAAAGTACAAGGTAAGGGTTTACTTTACAACCTCTTCATTATCCAAGGTTGTTTATACGTAATAATCTACTAGGATCTCTTTATCATCCACATCCATGTTTCTTAAAAATGCATTTCAAATCATTTTTACTATTTACTAGAATATGAGTTAAAGTCATTTATACCCTTTTTGACTTTTATAAGTGGTTTATAAAGGAATCTTTCGATCGTTTTCAAAACAAGGTCCTTTTTAACCTTTTCGACAGAATTGAGGTAAGAATGTTTTTTTTAACTTATACGGTGGGTGCGGTTATTTTACGCCGTTATAAAATCTTAAAAGTTTTCTTTACAATCTTATAAGAATATTTTCAAAGAAATTGTTTTATTTTATATGGATCTTAAATGATTTCAAAATAAAAGGAGATATTTCTTTTAAAATAATTTTGATTTCATCTATGTCAACATCTTTTGATGGATTTCAAGATTATTTGAAGTTAATTTATTATGATACAAAACTTCTATATTGTGTTGATGGTTTTGTGATATGTTTGACTGTGGATGTGCTATTTTATACCATTCATAGTTTATGGTGAAAGTATTGACATTTCATATGCTAGTTTTAATACGAATGTTTATGTTATGTTTAAACCTTTTCATATGGGAATGCATTGGACTTAATAAGTGACGGGTGGAGCCCACTATAGCTCCTCGATGCATCGGTAGGTCTCATGAGACAAACTAGTGTCTTGGAACAAGGCCTTGACAAAATCTTATTTGTAGTCTTGGCACGAGGCCTTGGCTATGTGGTTATGATAGTCTGGCATTATGCATTCCAACATTATGAAAGTGGTTATTGATTTTTGCATGTGATTATTCGATTAGTAGAATATCCATGTGAATAAGTAAATGGAATTATTTCATTTTATTTATGCCATACCATGTTGGAAGTTCATGTTTGAAAGGATTTTGTTTTAGTTATACATTTCCGTAAAAGTTTATTCTTATTTATGAAAGTTTCCGCTATTTTGTTATCCTTACTGGGCATTTGAGCTCACCCCTTTTATATGTTTTATTTTTCCCAGAAAGTGAAGAAGTAAATTATGAATGACCTGCAGGGATATTATGTGGGGATATGAGTGTGGATTATGGAGACTTTATGTTGTTGTAGTAGTTTTTCATTTTATGATGTAATGTAAAACCTATGAATATATCTAGTGTTTCCAAGGCTACTAAACCAATCGGTCTTTCGAGATTTGATCTTTCTTGTGATCATGCCAATGTTATGTAATAATGCACCGACTCTGGGTAGCTGGGGTCGGGGCGTTACAGTTGGTATCAGAGGAAGTTTAGTACAAACCTTGGAAGATAGATTTAGATAAACTCTGATTAGAGCACGTAGACCTAAGATGAACTTTGAGGATTAGTATAGAAGAACTTCCTAGAATTTTGGTATTGTAGAGATTTTGTGAGTTTTCCGAGCAATACATCCCTGTCTGGATACGAGCAATTAGAGGCGGCTCTGGCACAGATGTACCTAGGGGTAAAACACGAAAACACCGCTTTGAGCTAGACTCGAACGGGAACTGGTGCACGACAACGGGCCTTGCTGCATTCTTGGTTATGACACTCCCGGGGGATATGCTTAGGATAACTCTCATTTTCTTTACAAATAATTTTGAAGGGATTATGAGTATATACATCCTCAAAGAAAAAATTCTTATGATTATGGATTATATCCATAAATAGTTCAATTTATGTTAAGTGTTTTATAAGTATGGGATTATGTATTTTGATTCATAAACTGATCTAGTTTATGCCATTGTTTAGAAATGGCGCCCAGTAGAAGGAATGAGAACTCCAGAAATGCACATGATCCAAAGAGAAGGAAGGATCATATCTTTCATGGTCATAAGATATAATTGATAAGAGAAATAGTCTCCCATGTATTATCATCATATGAAGAAATAATATCATGTGTTGATAAGATAAGTAAAGAGTTTACTGAGTCCTATGGCTTTGAAGGGAAGCAAGAGAAGAAAAGGATGGAAGAGAGAAAAATGGATAAAGGGAAGAGGGAAAAGAAGAATTTTCCCATATGTGGTAACTGTGGGAAGAAACACCCTGGAACTTGCCTGAAAGGAATGGGAGTTTGTTATAAGTGTGGAGGAAAAGGGTACAAAGTACGTGACTGCAAGGGTGAGAAAATGGTTTCAAATGTACAATGCTTCATTTGCAAGGAGTTTGGACACTACGCGAACCTATTCCCCAGTCATCAGACTATGCCGCAAATGATGCTATTGGATAATAATCAAGTTATGATACTACCACAGATGAAGAGGAATGATTAGAGTTCTTATGTTGATTATGTCAATTGAGTGTTGTATCAAAAATGTACTTGTTATAATAATTATGGAGTATATAAGGATTGTACTACAGTACTATTTCATTAAGGACTTGAGATTGTGTGGAACAAAGAAAAGTGACTCAATAGCAGGATAAATTTTTGGAAAATATATGGTTGAGAGAAAGATAAACCATAATATGGTTCTGATACCGAGTTAGTGATTTTAGAATAATACATGATTGATTTGGATAAATTATATTGGATATTCTTGACTACCTTGAAACTGATTAATGATTTGTATATTCCATCATTTTTTGGGGTTTAAAACATTTTTGGATTGATGAAGTATATCCAGCATTCTATATGGAATAGGGGGGCATGAATGTAATCAATAAGGAATATGGTAATTCAAGATGTTTCAGTTTATTAAAAGAATACAAGATGAAGGTATTCATATGCTATTACGGGGTAAAAAGGATCTATATTATGTTTACCTTCCTTATAAATGTTGGACTGTGAGTTTGGACAGAAGTATTTTTGATAGTTCTAGTTTGGATTATTTTGGATTACCAAAAAAGGACAACCCGGAGGTCGGGCGGCAATCCGTCGCGTCCGGCAAGGCTGCGAGACTTGAACCCGCAACCGAAGGGCGACAAGGGTGTATCACCTACCACTGGCCCACGAGATGTCCTGGATTAAATAATGTTGTTTTTTTTAAAGATCTGGTAGATGAATTATAAATTCATTTATTTTGGAACCCTGTACGAATAGTATAAATAAAAAAATTACATTCTATTATCTTTTAGAGTGAAAGATGAATTTGTGGTGGTATTTATTGATGATATCTTGGTATACTCCAAAACCTACGAAGATCATGAAAATCACTTGCGCATTATCTTGAAGACTCTGAGGAGGAATGAATTATATGGGAAGTTTAGCAAGTGTGAATTCTGGCTTCAGGAGATTTCTTTTCTTGGCCATATTGTCTCTAAAGATGGAATCTCTGTTGATCCTTCTAAGACCAAGGCAATCCTAGAATGGCCAGAACCTACGAGTATAACTGAGGTACGTAGTTTTATTGGCTTGGCAGGTTATTATCGACGTTTCGTCCAGAATTTTGCCCGATTGGCTAACCCATTAACGAAGCTCACATGTAAAGGGGTTAAATTTGTTTGGACAAAAGAGTGTGAAGAATGTTTCGAAGAACTGAAGAGAAGATTAGTCAATGCTCCTATATTGACTCTACCATCGGGGAATGATGGGTTCGTTATTTATAGTGATGCATCGAAGAAAGGACTTGGTTGTGTCCTTATGCAGAAAGATAGAGTTATTGCCTATGCATCACGACAGTTGAAAATTCATGAACAAAATTATCCTACTCATGATCTCGAGTTAGCAGCTGTAATCTTTGCTTTGAAGATATGGAGGCACTACCTCTATGGTGAAAAATGTGAGATTTATACTGATCACAAGAGTTTGAAGTATATTTTCTCAGAAAAAGAACTTAACATGAGGCAAAGGAGATGGCTTGAATTACTCAAGGATTATGATTGTACGATACACTACCACCCGGGGAAAGCAATCAAAGTAGCAGATGCTTTGAGCAGAAAAGACCATGGAGTTCTGAACATGATGATAATTGAAAGGGATCCAATTTTCATGGATCTAGTGAAGATGGACATGGGAATAACCAGGGAAGGTGAAACATCAATGTTTTTTCAAATGGTTTCCAAACCATCTTTACTAGAAAGGATTAAGAGTTCTCAGACCGATGATGAAGAATTTCAGAAGACGATTAAAGCTGTGAATGATGGGAGATTGAGAGACTTTGTGTATGAAGATGGAATTTTGAAATTCGGGAAGAGACTTTGTGTTCCCAATATACCTGATCTAAAAAAGGAATTGCTGGATGATGCTTATAGTTCCAATTTCTCTATACACCCTGGGAGCACCAAAATGTATAGAGATTTGAAGGAACATTTTTGGTGGGACAACATGAAGAGGGAGATTGCTGATTTTGTGTCAAGATGTATGGTTTGTCAACAAGTGAAAGCTGGAAGGCAACAGCCTGGAGGAGTCATGCAACCTCTTCCCATACCGGAGTGGAAATGGGACAATGTTACGATGGACTTTGTCATGGGGCTACCGAAGACTCCTAGAAGGAACGATGAAATATGGGTTATTGTTGATCGTCTTACCAAGTCAGCACATTTTCTTGCTATAAGAGAAGATCTACCCCTGGAACGTCTAGCAAGACTATACATTAATGAAGTTGTGAGACTTCATGGAGTACCCCTATCGATTGTTTCTGATCGTGATCCCCGTTTTACTTCAAGATTTTGGAAAAGTCTTCAGAAATCCCTGGATACTGAACTTCATTTGAGCACTGCTTACCACCCTCAGACAGATGGACAATCAGAACGGACTATTCAAACCTTAGAAGACATGTTTAGATCTTTCTCACTTGACTTTCAGGGTATGTGGGATCAATATTTACCATTGGTAGAATTTTCCTATAACAATAGCTTCCATTCAAGTATTCAGATGGCACCATATGAAGCGTTATACGGAAAGAGATGTCGTATACCAACCTGTTGGGATGACGTTGGTGAAAGAAAACTTGTAGGCCCAGAACTGGTGGAGGAAATGGTGGAAAAGGTGAAAGTAATCCAAAATCACATCAAAGCAGCTCAAAGTAGGCAGAAGAGCTATGCCGATAATCGAAGGTGGGATTTGGAATTTCAAGTCGGTGATCATGTTTTCCTAAAGGTATCTCCATGGAAGGGAGTCATACGTTTTGGAAAGAAAGGTAAATTGAGTCCCAGGTACATCGGACCTTTCGAAATTCTAGAACGAATTGGGGTTTTAGCTTACCGATTGACAATGCCGCCAAGTCTCTCCAAAGTTCACGATGTGTTCCACGTATCTCTATTGAGGAAATACAAGCCTGATCCGACGCATGTACTCACCTATGAGGAATTAGAACTGGAACCCGATCTGTATTATTGCGAAGAGCCCGTCAAGATTCTTGATACGAGAGAACAAGTGCTGAGAAACCGGACGACGCGTCTGGTAAAAGTTTTGTGGAGAAACCATAAGATGGAAGAGGCAACGTGGGAACCCGAGGAACTTATGATGAAGAACCACCCGAGTCTTTTTATGCAGTAATACCCTAGAAATTGCGAGGACGCAATTATTTGAAGGAGAGGAGAATGTAACACCCCAAGCTTCTACGGTACGCTTCTCTTTGAATAATGTGATAGCGTGTGTTGTACGCAACACGGAGTTCTAACACACCACAACTAATTAAACTAGCCGTTGTGAATAGTAATACCTACTTTTTGAAATCATATATATTTTATATTTCAAAGTGGACTTCATTTTTGGATTCGGAATATTGAAATTATCCTAGGGTGAAATTTTGGTACTTTTCGGATAACTTTTATATTTTGATGAATAGTGAAAATTACTAAATTTTAATTAAAAACAACTTTTTTAATCAAAATAATTAATAGTGATAAATTGTGAATTTGATTGGTTTTAAAGTATATTTAGAATATATTTTTACCATTTAATATAATGTTGTTCATTGGACATAATTTTACAATTAAACTGAACATAAACAAGTGTCAATCTTTTGATAGTTATCACCTCTTAAAAACACGCTTTTTGTTTTGACAGCGGGAATTAATTTTAAATTAATTTCTGCCACTTCTGTGTTTTGAATTTAGAAAAATGGATTCCATATTTGGAATCAGGATGTCCAAATTGTGTAAATAGGTAACTTTTATTTTTAGACATTTTGAATAATTACTGTGGTAAATATTTTATTTACCATGGTTAAGGGTAAATCCGGTAAATAAGGGTTAAAAAATAATATTATAATAATACAAAATTACCCTAAAACGTGTCCTAACCTTATTGGTGGACACATACCCGACCATGAGAATCCTTGGGTCAATTTGGGGACCCCTTGGAGCCACTTGTATGTGGTAGGGACACTTTATATTAATAAAGTTAAAATAAAAATAAAAATGGCATAAGCTTACATCTTTTAGAAGAACAATTTTTACATAGGGTTATACATGTTGGATTTTCGATTATAAATATTCATTAGAAAGATAAAAATATTTCCTACATAATGATATTTTATTTATAATTTTTAGACATCAAATAATTTAAATTATTAATGACACAATAATGATGCAATGTTTACCTCATTAATAAATCATTTAAATAAATAAGCTTATAATGATTAAAATATTATCTAAAACCTGTCCAATTCTTATTGGTTGATGTTATTTAGAATATTAGTCATCTTATCTTTGACCTCAATGATTTTTGGACCATTATAAACCGAATATAATTATATTATAAAGTAATACTTTCACTCTTTCCTAAAGAGCCCCTCTTCTCCCTTATAAAAGAAGACCACTTCTACTCATTCCTCACACCTCTCAAGCCACTTGGCTCGTCCAAACTCTGCCCAACTAAGCTCCCCAAATCCCTCTCCTACTCCTTGAAGCTTCCCCTTAGGCAGAAATCATTTCAAGAAGTCCTTTGGTTCCAACCAAAGTGAGTTACCTAAATTAAAGGTAACGATTTCTCTTAAATTATTTTCCTTTATTTTGCTTCTCTAACCCCGAAACTCTTTTTATTTCCTTTCTTTTGTAACAACAACAGTATCCTCAATATACTAGGATGTTTTTATAAGAAGGATTCAAACTACACATACAAACAACTCCATCTAATGGATGATGAACATAATGTTTCTATGGATGGGAAACTAACGCCGCACGAAACGATGATTGTTCAAATACATCTTACCGCCTCTCATGGTGGCCATTATGATGGAACTGTAATTAAATATGATATTAATTATATATATTTTATATATAAGCTTCTGTAATTCCATTTCATTTCATACCATTATTCGTTTCATGTTGTATATACATACGATAATTTCATTTGAGGAAGTGCGGACTACCGCCCCCTTAAAATGATATGACTCGTTCATACCACACATGGAACGTATAAAGGATGGTGTTAATGAACTTAAGTAACATATATAAAATATTATATTATACTAGAATATTAATATACCTATGTATCATTTGGATTCAATTCTTTTAAAATAAAAATTAAATGGAAGTAGCGTTCGTGCGTACGTACGGACTACCGTCTCCACGAACGCGGTGAGATCCATCCTCCATCATATCCATTCAAGTCTTATTCTCATTTTAGGGTTAAAAATAATGTTAATATCATTCTGATTATGAATAAGATTTAATCTATCCATTACAAACATGTCTTACGTAACCAAACATTTAAGAAGAACGAATCGATTATCACTTGAAACGACGATAATACTAAGATATTATTAACAAATCAATGTTAAAAGATCATATATGATATCATATTAATATATATGATTCTTGTATAATTTAATAACAACTATTTCACCATTATACAGGAGGTTAACCTACCCCAACCAAGGAAAAGTACAAGGTAAGGGTTTACTTTACAACCTCTTCATTATCCAAGGTTGTTTATACGTAATAATCTACTGGGATCTCTTTATCATCCACATCCATGTTTCTTAAAAATGCATTTCAAATAATTTTTACTATTTACTAGAATATGATTTAAAGTCATTTATACCCTTTTTGACTTTTATAAGTGGTTTATAAAGGAATCTTTCGGTCGTTTTCAAAACAAGGTCCTTTTTAACCTTTTCGACAGAATTGAGGTAAGAATGTTTTTTTAACTTATACGGCGGGTGCGGTTATTTTACGCCGTTATAAAATCTTCAAAGTTTTCCTTACAAGCTTATAAGAATATTTTCAAAGAAATTGTTTTATTTTATATGGATCTTAAATGATTTCAAAATAAAAGGAGATATTTCTTTTAAAAGAATTTTGATTTCATCTATGTCAACTTCCTTTGAGGGATTTCAAGATTATTTGAAGTTGATTTATTATGATACAAAACTTCTATATTGTGTTTAAGGTTTTGTGATATGTTTGACTGTGGATGTGCTATTTTATACCATTCATAGTTTATGGTGAAAGTATTGACATTTCGTATGCTAGTTTTAATACGAATGTTTATGTTATGTTTAAACCTTTTCATATGGGAATGCATTGGACTTAATAAGTGACGGGTGGAGCCCGCTATAGCTCCTCGATGCATCGGTAGGTCTCATGAGACAAACTAGTGTCTTGGAACAAGGCCTTGAAAAAATCTTATTTGTAGTCTTGGCACGAGGCCTTGGCTATGTGGTTATGATAGTCTGGCATTATGCATTCCAACATTATGAAAGTGGTTATTTATTTTTGCATGTGATTATTCGATTAGTAGAATATCCATGTGAATAAGTAAATGGCATTATTTCATTTTATTTATGCCATACCATGTTGAAAGTTCATGTTTGAAAGGATTTAGTTTTAGTTATACATTTCCTTAAAAGTTTATTCTTATTTATGAAAGTTTCTGCTATTTTGTTATCCTTACTGGGCATTTGAGCTCACCCCTTTTATATGTTTTATTTTTCCCAGGAAGTGAAGAAGTAAATTATGAATGACCTGCAGGGATATTATGTGGGGATATGAGTGTGGATTATGGAGACTTTATGTTGTTGTAGTAGTTTTTCATTTTATGATGTAATGTAAAACCTATGAATATATCTAGTGTTTCCAAGGCTACTAAACCAATCGGTCTTTCAAGATTTGATCTTTCTTGTGATCATGCCAATGTTATGTAATAATGCACCGACTCTGGGTAGCTGGGGTCGGGGCGTTACATGGGAGAACCCTCCTTGACCTTAGGAGAACCAAAATCCCTAGTTATGGCTGCTTAGGAGGAAAAAGGAGATACATAGAGGCAAATACATGTCAGATCCACCTTTATAGGATCTCGTTTAAGTGGTCGCACAGTTAGTTTGCATGGTTTGAAAAACCGTGCACTAACCACGCTCTAGATACTGCCTCAACCACCCTTCTTGCACAGTTTGGCCACACGGTTAGACAAAATGTGTGCCGCTCGTGTGGAAGCCACTGCCTCCAAGACCCACTGCGCATGGTTTGGCCACATGATATAGACAAACCGTGCGCCTCCCGTGCGACTTCCCCTTTGCCTCAAAACATCATTCCAAGTTCTCCTGACTCTCACATTCAACACTCTTAACTTTAAAACCATTAAAAGTATCAAGTATGTATTACATACCAGAAAACGGGGGTACTATAGGTATTGTAAAATCACCAGGTGGACTAAAAATGATGTATAATAATATAAATTCATACTAGATTAAATTTAATGTATCGAGATCTGTTCAATGTTTTATTGGATGTAAGATGATCAAATAGAGACATTCCATCTCATCTGGTAAATTAATATTGATTAAATTTTATGATTCTATAAGAAGGAAAAAACTGTGTAGTGAAAAAGTTAGAGAAAGACGATGTTTACCATACCAACATGATTAGATAGATGGGATAATAAAAATAAGTTTGTACACTGGTCAAAGGTTTCAAGAGATTCGTAAAAAATTGTAAAGTAAAACATTATGATGAAACTAAGATATTATTTCAATGTTCATAAATCTATTTTAAATTTATGTAAGTTTTAATTAAATTGTTAACTCTGATATTTGAGGAATTTCATATGAAGAATGATTATTTTTAAGTTTTATAGACTTTTAAGGTAGTCAAATAGAAGTTTAGTTGAGTAGAAATTCCAAATGAGGTTCCCTGATTACCCCTTGATATTCAGAGAAATCGTTCCTATAAAATGGGATAAAGTATCATTAAAAGGTGTAGTTGTTGTTATTTGTGAGGATAATAAGTGATAAAGTATAAGAAGCATGAGTATTCGACCAAGTAATCACTTGGTTGAAGAAAATGCACTAGAAACAACTACCATATAGAGGTGAATCCTACAAAGTGAATCATATTGAGTTGAACTGAAATAAATAAAATCAAATAGAGTTATACTAGAAAAATATTGAGGCACACCAGATAAAGTAATGTTACATGGAGAGGTATTAGATATAGAATTTCTGGACAATGTTTTAGTGAGAATCATTCATGTTCTATATTACATTGGATCTATAGTATAAGAAAACTTTGTAACTTATAGGATCCATTAGAATTTCCTATATAGAGATATAATGATATTTATATGAGTTAAAACATATTTATTCACTTCATTATATATTTAATATTCATGTATCGATGAGAGTAAATAGGTCTAGGACTAGCTAACCACATTGGTACAGAACATTGTAGAAACTTTTTGGTCTGAATTTATTTTCTTATATTTACTTTTGAATGTGGTTGTATTTTAAATTTTAGGGGATCTAAAATCTAACAAGAAATAGAGGTTAGTTTTAGGATAAAATAAATTATCAGATATCACTAAAAAGTCAACCCCTACTTCTCTGTGGTCTACACAATCCTAGTAACATTTGAATTGCATGAGAGTTAGTGGATTTAAGTGGTGAACTATATGTGGTACATGTAAATATGAATTTCAAACCTAAGAAAGGTATTATAGAAGGTCTATTATAGATGGTCTAAGATTAATGTTTATTTAGTAAAATTCATGCTACATTAGTTTACCCATTTCAACACTTATTAATTTTTATTACAAATTAACAATGCCAAATATTTTATTGTAAAAAAACAATATGACCCCAATCAAAAAATTTGGATGTTATAAATCCAAATTTGGGTTCCATTAATTCTAATTAATTTTATAACTATAAGAAAATTAACATTTAAATTAAAATAAAATATATAAAAAATAGTATTTTTGAAAAAAATATTTCTTATACAATAAGTGTTATTATTATTATTTCTCATATATTATTGATTACCTGACTGTAAATATTTTTTATATATGATTAAAAATAATATTAGAATAATAATTTAAACTATATCATGTTAATTTATTTAGATTAAAATTATGCAACTCTTTTAAAATCAATTCGTTAAAAAATGACTATTTTACTTTAACCTTGGTAATTAATATTTATCCTTGGTAACTTAAATTATGATTGAAATTAAACTTATTACTTAATTGGAATATTATGAATCCAAATATGAAAACCATTTCATAAAATTTTATTACTACGGGTTATTAAATTTTATTTTAATATAAGAATTCATAACATTTAAAAATACATTTTTTAGTAAAATATATTTTAGTGCATAAAATGAGTTTATTATTTTCTTCGTTATAGTAATTAATTTTTTTCAATTAATTAGTACTAAAAATGTCCATTATTTTTATACATATTTTTAATATTTTTTTACCTCTATTTTTACCTGCCAATTCAACGTATATATTTTAATGGTTATATAGTGTTCCATGGTTCATTTTGATTCCATGTTATATGTGATGAAATATATTAAACATGTTGTGTTTTAAAGAAAAGTATAATTTAATGTACCAGTGTGTTATATTCTCTACTATTAAATAAAATTATCACTCACTAAGGACAATAGCTAAAGGATACATAAGAAAAAAAAATGTATTTTATTTTGAGTTATAAAAATTACTATCTTCAATACTAGGATACTTATCATTTCATACATAAAAGGTATCGATTTTTATTTTACTTCATTAAAAAATTGTACTAAATATGATTTATAATTTGGTTATAAGAGTTTCTAGGGATATACCACTCATTACATCATTTTCAAGATCCTATTTCCAACCAATTACCAAATGAAAAATGGTTATGATAATATCTAATAAAATTATATGAATATGGAAAATCAATCCTATGATTTATTCTCCAATTAAACCTTCATTTAAAAATATGATACAATCAATTCCACTATGATATAATTGGATAAACCTATAAATCCTTCTGTTTAACCAAGTTTATCCCGGGTAATTTTACTATTGGGTTCTTTAACAAAAATACATTCAAATACCCTATAATGTCTTGTAAAGATCATTCCAAATAATATCCTATGGGAGTGCCTAGCTAGGTGTACAGTCTTAGGACCATTAATTGTGCATTGAGTAAATATCGATTTTATTATTAACTATCATCTTTTGGGATGATTACCCCTAGGTGCATATGTTAAATATCTAAATCCACCTACCAGTATCAAAATATGAATGTAATTTACAAGATAACAATAAAATCTCTATAATACCGAAAATTAAGGATATACTTATTTATAAGGGTTTCACTACTATTCTATAGTCTTAATCTCTAATAATAATTATCAATATCATTCTTACTATATCTTAAACTGAAACTTCATTGAAAACTATACTCTATGAATTCAAATTAACCCTCACCCCCCAAAAATATAAAATTATATACTAATAAATATATACCTTATTCATGTATACTTCTTATATAATTATTATTTTCCTAAAATATCGTGATTTTCCTTTGAATAATCTATACACCTAGATTTTTATTCTCTTTAACATCTAAATTTATCTAAACATTTTCTTTGATACCAACTATAGAACTCATGAAACTGCACTCCCAAATCCAATGTGAATAATCAAATACATTATATATTTTAATTAAAACCCACACATGTGAACATAATTTAAATATCGATAAATAAAATATCCAGACAAAATTTTGAATCACTTACACCGAAAAGGACTTTTTGGTTTTAGAGTTTTAGATATTTTTGAGAAATTTTTATCTAATATAACCAAAACATTTTATAATGAATAAATTCCTCTCAAATATATAAGAAACATATTAATTTTTAAAATTTATTCAACATCTCCCACAAATACTCCAGACAACATACCATTCTATATATATCAAAGTTAATAATCTTCTTCGTAACCCTGGGAAATGAAAACATAAGAAGAGTGAGATGAATCTCTCAGTAATGGAAAACATACATCAAGGGATATCATAGAATAATAAAATATGGTATGAATAAATGATAATTAAATAATTCCATATAACTAATCACATGATCTTTAACTATATACATGAATGACAATATAAAAAATCACATGGATAACCACCACTAATTTCATCATGAGAAAATGTATAATAACGAGTATAATAAATCTTAACTTCAAGGTATCATTCCAAGACATAATAAACATTTAGATAGATATACACTAAATACCCAGAATAGTTTTTCTCATGAGAAATATTGATGCATTAAAGGGATATTTAATATTGGTTCCCACTCATTACTACTATGTACAATGAATTTATCATATGAAAAGAGTAAATAAAAAATAAAATTGATATTAGACATGCCTTAGTAATAAAAGTATGTATTGTAAAACTAGCATAAATGATCTCAATATTTTCCCCAGTCAATAAGTATGATCATAAGCCATACATAGAAACAGGGTAATCAATATGATATAGTAATAAATATCCATATAGAAAATAATTCATAAGGGATATAAATATTTTTTCAAATCAATAGAGATGATCATAAACCACCCATAGAAAGAATGTGGTTGGTATTATTAAGTCATATACCTAGTGTAACATAATAATTTCAAATGATATTGACATATATTAACAAAACATTCCAATGAATAACGCTTATAATGGTGTCATATAAGAAAGAACCAAGAATTGGATTTCTTGATACCATGAGATTAATCCACACAAAAAAACAATATGAGAGGATTTAAGAGAAATTCCATGATATATAATTTCCAATGAGGTAGTAACCCATAAAAATAAATACAAACATGTAAAAGAAGCCTTATAATTATATTTATATATCATTTTTGAGAATGTTGTAAAAAAGATATTTATGAATCACTTTCTAAATCCTTTTTCAAAGAGGATACATTAGAAACATTACAAAAACTAATTTAAAAGGAATATTACTAATTTATCCTTTAAAATGACATAAAATTGATCGAAATGAAATACAGAGTGGAAGATAAAAATATAGAAATGAAATGGATTTTTTTAATATTTTAAAAATAACTTTTTATAACCTACATTGTAAAATTGATGTTGATACACAATTTTAAAAAGAGATAATGAAATATAAGAAGTCCACATGAGATAATGTAACATCCAAACCCCAGAAGCCCAGAGTTTGTGCATTATTACATATAATTGGAATGATCACAAAAGATCAATTCTTGAATGACCGATTAGTTTAGTAGCCTTGGAAGTACTAGATACATTCATAGGGTTTACATTACATCATGAAATGGAAAACTACAACAAAATTGATTCCAAAGACAACACTGAGATCCCATAGAATATCCCTACCGGTCAGTCATAACATACTTCTTTTCATCCTAGGAAAAATAAAACATAGAAAGGGGTGATCTTAGATGCTCAGTAAGGATAACAATATAGCAGAAACTTTCATAAATTAGTATAAACATTTAAGGAAATGATTAAGATTAAAACAAAAGCCTTTTAAACTTGAACGTCAGCATAATATGGCGATGATAAATTCAAATAATGCCATTTACATATTCACAAGGATATTCTACTAGACGAATAATCACATGCAGTATCAATAGCCACTTTCATAATGATGGAATGCATAATGCTAGACTTTCATAACCACATAGTCAAGGCCTAGTGCCAAGACTACAAATAAGATATTGTCAGGGACTTTTTCCAAGAAACTAGTTTGTCTCATGAGACCTAACAGTGCATTGAAAAGCTATAGCGGGCTCCACCCATCACTTACTAAGCCCAATGCATTCCTCATATGAAAAGGTTTAAACATAACATAAACATTCGTATTAAAACTATCATGTGAAATGTCAATACTTTATCCATAAACAATGAATGGTGTAAAAATAAAACATCCATAGTCAAAAATATCACAAACCTTCAATAAAATATGGATGTTTTGTATCATAATAAATCAAATTCAAATAAGCTTAAATTCCATCAAAGGATGTTGACGAAGATGAAATCAAATCCTTTTTTAGAGAAATATCTCTTTCTATTTTGAATTAATTTAATAGTAACATAATTATAAAAATAAATTTATTTCTAAAATATTCTTATATGCTTGTAAGGGAAGCTTTGATGATGTTACAATGACAGAAAATAGCCACACCAGTCGTATAAGTTAAAAAAAACATTCTTAGCGAATTTTTTTCAAAATGGTCATACAGTACCTTGTTGGAAAATGACAGAAATATTTCTTTCAAACCCTTTTATAAAAAGTCAAAAAGGGTATAAATGAATTTAATCCACATTTCAGTAAATAGTAAAAATGTTTTGGAATACATTTTTAAGAAACATGGATGTGGATGATAAAGAGGTCCCAGTAGATACTTACGTAAAAACAACCTCAGATAATAAAGAGACTGTGGAATTTACCCTTACCATGTACTTTTACTTGGTTGAGGGTAGGTTAAAATATTGTATAATAGTGAAATAATTTTTATTAAATTATAAAAGAATCATATTCATTAATATGATATCATATATGATCTTTTAACATTGTTTTTTTAATAATATCTTAGTATTATCGTCATTTCGGTTGTTAACTGATTGATTTTACTTTATATGAAATGTTAAATAAGTAATGTTTGTTATGGATAGGATGTATCTTATTCATATTCAGAATGATATTCATCATTTAAACATTATTTTTAATCATCTAATAAAAATTATTCTGGAATTGATACGATGGGGAATGAATCTCATCGCGTTCTCGGAGACGGTAATCCGTACGTACACACGAGCGAAAATATCATTGTTTTGATATTAAATTAATATATAATTGGATGGTATATATTATATACATAATAATTTTAATTTTATATTTTTTATTTACATCAATTATACATCATTATTATACCCATCCAAATAATAATATATTGAATAACAATTACACCACTACGTGGAGACGACAAGCTGTACGTACACACGTATGGTGACATGTAATTCAAAGGATGGATAGAATTATGAATATGTTTGTACCATATTTATAATAACATCAAATTATATAGAATATTCTGGAGTTATTATTTTACAATGGAAACAACAAAGAAAGTGGAAGTGGAAGAAGAAAGGAACTTGAAAGAGATGATGAAATATTTACCTCTTTTTCAGGTTCTTCCTTTTGATTTGATCAAAAGGGCTCCTTAGGTTGGATTTATGACTATAGGAAGGACTCTAGGATTAATATAGGACAATTTATAGGGTATTTGGGCAGATTTTGGTGGATACAAAAGGCTTTTAAGGTGTGAATTTTAGGGAAGGGGGAGTTCCCTTTTATAAGAGGGGTGAGGGGCACCTTAGGAAAAGCTAGAAATATTATTTTATAATAAAATAATTTTTGGTTTCAAATGGCTCAAAAATAAACTATTTTATGTATAAAGTGGGGATGTGTCTAAAACCACTCAACCAATAGGTTTTAGATAGGTTTGGGTTACTATATTAACCTTATCTTATAGATTTTACTCTTAGTAAAATAGTTTGACATTTACCAGGTCTCTTTGTATTTTTATATTATATGGTTAATAAACTTACTATATACTTCTAAAAGAACTCAAAGTGGTTTATTAATGATAAATATATTATTATATAAGTCTTTTTGACTAAAATTATATTTTTAGGAATATAATATTTTTTTTAAAAACTTTTTTATGTCAATTTTGATACTATTTGTTAATTTGTTTTTGCTAAATTCATAACAGCATTATTACTTTGATAAAAATTCATCTAACAAACCCTAATATGTAATATTAACCTAGAAAATTAGTTTAATTCATAAAAATTCTCAAATTACATTTATTTATATATTTATAATATCAATTAGTTTAATATTTCATTCATTCGGTAATTACTGCATCATCATTGTGTCATAAATAAATTATATTATTTAATGTCTAAAAAATATAAGTAAATTAAAATTATGTATAAAATATTTTTATATTTCTAATTAATATTTATAGTATAATTTATCTTATGTTTATCCCTATATTAAAAATGGTTTAGTTATTAAAATTTGAATTTTACACTTTTAACCCTTCATTGAATTAAATAATAATAAATGTCCTAATCTAATCTAAGTGGATCTAAAGGATAATATTTTATTTCTAAGGTTTTTTTTGGTCGAATTACACTTATCCAATATAATTGGTACATGTGTTAGTGTAATAATAATATCATTTTTACCCTTAATTATCCTATTTACTTTTAACCGCGGTAAATAGATGTAAAAAGTTACTATTCACCAAAAATTATTTTCATTTTTTTGAACCAAATTTTACTTACTTATATAAAAATTTTCCCTTGTATTTTTGAAATTCAACTCACAGTATATGTAAAATTATGTTTTATTTAAATTTGCAAATGTTCCTAGGAGGTGGGTAAAAGACGGTAAATAGTTCAATAAAATTTTAATATTTCTAAAATTATTATAAAATGACTCCAAAGAATTACATTGATATTATATAGGTATTATGTATCTATTTTGACCTAAAATAAATATAAATAAAATAAATAATTATTTAAAAAAGAAATTCTTTTTTAAACTATAACTCATTGTTTTTCACTATTCATCAAAAATTGAAAGTTTTTAGAAAAATACCAAAACTTCACCCTAAGATAATTTTGATATTTTGAATCCTGAAATGAAGTCCAATTTGAAATATAAAATTTATAAAATTTCAAAAAGTGGGTATTACTATATATAAAATCTAGTTTGATTAGTTTTGGTGTGTTAGAATTCGATGTTGCGTACAAGACACGCTATTGTATTATTCAAAGAGAAATGTATCGTGGAATCTTGGGGTGTTACATTCTCCCCTCCATAAAATAATTTATTCCTTGAAATTTATGTAATATTACTACATAAAAGGATTCAGGTGGTTCTTCATCATAAGTTCTTTGGGTTTCCACATTGCCTCTTCCATCTTATTGTTTCGCCATAGAACTTTTACCAGACGAGCCGTCCGGTTTATCAACACTTGTTATATTTTATCTTGAACCTTTAAAGGAGATTCAAAATAAGACAGATCGGGTTTCTGTTCTAATTCCTCATAGGTAAGTACATGTGTTGGGTCAGGAATGTATTTTCTCAACAGTGATACATGGAATACATCGTGAACTTGGGAGAGATTTGGAAGCATTGCCAAATGGTAATCTATAGCCCCAATTTGTTCTAGAATTTTTAAAGGTTCGATGTAGTTGAGACTCAATTTTCCCTTCTTATCGAAACGTATATCACCCCTCCATAGATATACCTTCAATAAAACATGATCTCATACCTGAAATTCCTAATCCTTCCTTCAGTTATCGGCATAGCTCTTCTGCCTACTTTGAGCTAATTTGATGTGGGTTTGGATTACCATCACCTTTTCCATCATGTCCTCCACAAGTTCTGGGCCTACGAGTTTTCTTTCACCAACATCATCCCAACAGGTTGGTGTGCGACATCTCTTTCCCTATAATGCTTCATATGGTGCCATCTGAATACATGAATGGAAGCTATTATTATAGGAAAATTTTACCAGAGGTAAATATTGATCCCACATACCTTGAAATTCAAGTGAGCATGATCTCAACATGTCTTCTAAGGATTGAGTAGTCTATTCTGATTGTCCATCAGTTTTAGGGTGGTAGGCAGTGCTCAAATGATGTTCCTTATCCAGTGCTTTCTGAAGACTTATCCAGAATCTTGATGTAAAATGGGGATCAAAATTAGAAACAATCAATAGGGGTACTCCAAGAAGTCTAACAACTTCATTAATATAAAATCTTACTAAATGTTCATGTGGTAAATCTTCTCTTATAGCAAGAAAATGGGATGACTTGGTAAGATGATCAACAATGACCCATATTGAATCATTCCTTCTAGGAGTCTTTAGTAGTCCCATGACAAAGTCCATTATAATATTATCCCATTTACACTCTAGTATGGTAAGAGGTTGCATGACTCCTCTAGGATGTTGCCTTCCATATTTCACTTGTTGAAAAACCATATATCTTGACACAAAATCAGTGATCTCCCTCTACATGTTGTCCCACCAAAAATGTTCCTTCAAATCACTATACATTTTAGTGCTCCCAGGGTTTATTGATAAATTGGAGCTATGAGAATCATCCAATAAT
Organism: Viscum album; assembly: GCA_963277665.1. Taxonomy (NCBI): domain Eukaryota; kingdom Viridiplantae; phylum Streptophyta; class Magnoliopsida; order Santalales; family Viscaceae; genus Viscum; species Viscum album. The sequence continues at coordinate 641,915,802 of OY728155.1, read as the reverse complement.
TCTCTTTTTACATCAGGTATTTTGGGAACACAAAGTCTCTTCCCAATTTTCAAAATTCCATCTTCATATACGAAGTCACTCAATCTCCCATTGTTCAAAGTTTTAATCTTCTTTTGAAACTCCTCATCATCAACCTGAGAACTTTTTATCATTTCTAGTAAATATGGTTTGGAAACCATTTGAAAAGAATTATTGTTTCACCTTCCATGGTTATTCCCATATCCATCTTTATTAGATCCATGAAAATAGGATCACTTTCAACTGTCATCTTATTCAAAACTCCATGATCTTTTCTACTCAAAGCATCTTCCACCTTATTTTCCTTCCCTGGGTGGTATTGTTTCATGCAATCATAATCCTTGAGTAGGTCAATCCATCTACTTTTCCTCAATTTGAGTTATTTCTGTGAGAAAATATACTTCAAACTCTATTGATCAGTATAAATGTCACATTTTTCACCATAGAGATAGTGTCTCCAAATATACAAATCAAAGATTACAACTGCCAACTCCAGATCATGAGTAGGATAGCTTTTCTCATGAATTTTTAGTTTTCTTGATCTTTAGGAAATAACCCTATCATTCTATATAAGGACACAACGAAGTCTTTTCTTTGAAGCATCACTATAAATAACAAACCCATCATTCCCTGATGGTAGCGTCAATATAAGATCACTGAATAATATTATATTAAATTATTCAAAACATTCTTCACACACTTTTGTCCAAACAAATTTAAACCCTTTTCGTGTGAGCTTTGTTAATGGGTTAGTCAATCGGGAAGAATTCTAGACGAAATATCGATAATAACCTACTAAACCAATAAAACTACGTACCTCAGTTATACTCATTGGTGCTGGACATTATTGGATTGCCTTGGTCTTATAAGTATCCACATAGATTCCATCCTTAGAGACAATATGGCCAAGAAAAAAATCTCCTCAAGCCAGAATTCACAGTTTCTAAACATCCCATATAATTCATGTCTTCTATGAGTCTTCGAGATAATGCGCAAGTGATTTTCATGAACTTCATAGATTTTGGAGTATACCAATATATCATCAATAAATAACACTACAAAGTCATCAATATATTCCTTGAAAACTCTATTCATTAGATCCATTAGTAAAATGGGTGCGTTAGTCAATCCAAAAGGCATTACTATAAACTCGTAATGCTCGTACCTGGTTCGAAATGCTTTTTTCGCAATGTCTTCCTTATTCACACACATATGATGATATCTAGATCGAAGGTAAGTATTTGAAAAGTATTGAGATCCATGAAGTTGGTCAAATAAATCATCAATGCAAGGTAGGGGATACTTGTTCTTTATTGTTATAACATTGATCTCCATGTAGTCAATGCACAACCTCATAGATCCATCTTTCTTCTTAACAAAAAGGACAAGGGCTCCCCATGGAGAAACAATAGGGAAAATAAATCCATTATTACTCAATTACCCTTGGTGTTTCTTTAGTTCCTCTAATTCCACAGTGTCCATTCTATAAGGGGTCGTTGATATGGGCCTTGATCTAGGAATTAAATCAATGGAAAACTCAATTTCTCACTCTGGAGGATGTCCAGGTAAATCTTATGGAAACACATCAACATATTATTTCACAATAGGTACATCATCTATTTGAACATTCATTTCCTCACCCATAGTTATTTAATTCTGTTCCTCCCCAATAATTTAATTTAGTTGAGATACTGAGGGTGGATCGAGATAAGAATTAGGTGGTGACGATTCTTCTCTAAAGATAAGGTGTTCTTAGTCATCATCATCAAAAATAGTAACCTCCTTCTTCTTACAATAATTTTTTTGCATTATGGTCCGAATTCCATTCCATACCGAAGATTATATCACATTAAATCATGGATATGACGATGAGATCAGTAGATAAAGAACATTTATACGCCCTAATGGGGACTGAATCACAAAACTTTGTTGCAATGATACCTCGCTTAGGAGTTTTGACTGAAAACTCCCTTGTTAAATCAAATTGGAAATATCTAATTTTCATAGAAAACAGGGAAGATATGAAACAATGTGATGATATATAATAAAATAAATAATTGGCTAAACTTGAGGATACCATTAAATTTTATACCACTACATCTTTCGGAGCATCAACCTCAGCAGTAGTCATAGCATAAGCTTGACTGTGATCCCTTGGCCTTTTCTGAGGTAATTTCCCCTGACAATTAGGACATTCATTCTCATAATGCCCTCTTTCTCTACAATTGTAGCATTCAACATCGAAAACCTCTTTCTTCCCTTTGTAATCATGAGCTTGGTGGCCTTTTTCACCACACTTGTAATAGACTCTCATTCCCTTCAAGCAAGTACTAGGGTTTTTCTTCCCACATTTACTGCAGGATGGATATTAAACTTTTCCCTTCTTCCCCTTATTTCCATTTCTAGAGTGTTTAGTATATCACTTCTTCTCATTCTTTACTTTAAAGTCATAAGACTTAAGGAATTATTTTTCTATCTTGATAGAACATGAGACAATATCTTCGTACGTTGAGAAGGATTGTGAGACTAATGATCGACAGAGAAATGGTTTTAACCCATAAAATAAACAATCAATATTACTTATTGGGTTATGTATATAATCTACAACATGCCTCGCTAACCCTGTAAAGTTAGATTCATACTTTGCGACATTCTCATCCTCCTTTTGCCTTAGACGTGGAAATTGTCTTTCCATATCTGCTCGATGGTCACGAGGAATGTATTTTTCTAAGAAATTTCCTTAAAATCCCTCCATTCCATATATATTTTATACTTCATAATCTTTATTTGTATCTTTAATCAATGAACACCATTGATCAGCATCTCCAGTGATGTGGTAAACTGCCATGAAAACTTTTTATCTTTTGCTACTCCCATGGCATGGAATAGTTTCTCTAAAGAATTTATCCATTTCTCAGCTAATAGTGGATTTTTACCCCAATTGAATGTTGGTGGTTGTTGCCTCATGAAGTGATATAACATTTATCCTCCACACTGCGGAACAGGGTGCTCCATACTGGTAAGGTTATTATTCATAACCTGAGTGAGTTGTCCTAGTATAGTGATTAGCTGACCCGCACCAGCTGCATCACCAGCTCCACTATAATTGTCTTGAGTAGGAGGGAAATACCTACATGGAGTGCTTGAATTGGTATAGTTTCCATTCCTTCCACTAGGAACCATTTATAAACAATGGGATAAACTAGATTAGTTGATGAATCAAAATACATAATTCTAAACTTGCAAAACACTTAAAACAAATTGAACAGTTTATGGATATAATCCATAATCATAAAAAATGTTTTTTTGAGGAAGTATATACTCATAAACCCTTCATAATTGTTTTTAAAGAAAATTTGAATTATCCTAAGCATATCCCCTGTGAGTGTTGTAACCTAGAGTGCAGCAAGGCCCGTTATCGTGCACCAGTTCCCGTTCGAGTCTAGATCAAAGAGGTGTTTTTGGGTTTTACCCCTAGGTATATCTATGTCAGAGCCACTTGTACCTTCTCGTATCCAAATAGGGATGTATTGCTTGAAAAACTCACAAAATCTCTACAATACCAAAATTCCAGGATGTTCTTCAATACTAATCTTCAAAGTCTATCTTAGGGCTATGTGCTCTAATCAGAGTTTATCTAAATCTATTTTCCATGGTTTGTACTAAACTTCCTCTGATACCAACTATAACGCCCTGACGCCAGAAGCCCAGAGTTGGTGCATTATTATGTATCATTGGAATGATCAAAAAAGATCAAGTCTTGAAAGACCGATTAGTTTAGTAGCCTTAGAAGTACTAGATATATTTATAAGGATTACATTAAATCATGAAATGAGAAACTACAACAACAATGTTTCCATAGACAACACAGAGATCCCATAGACTATCCCTGTAGGTCAGTCATAATATACTTCTTTGAATCCTTGGAAAAATAAAACATAGAAAGGGGTGAGCTCAGATGCTCAGTAAGGATAACAATATAGTAGAAACTTTCATAAATAATCACAAACATTTAAGGCAATGTATAAGACTAAAAAAAAATCCTTTTAAACATGAACATCAGTATAATATGGAAAAGGTAAAATAAAATAATTCCATTTACTTATTCACATGGATATTCTACTAGTCTAATAATGACATGCAATATCAACAACAACTTTCATAATAATGGAATGCATAATTCCATGCTTTCATTACCACATAGTCAAGGCCTTGTGCCAAAAATAGAAATAAGATTTTGTCAAGGACTTGTTCCAAGATACTAGTTTGTCTCATGAGACCTACCAATGCATCGAGGAGCTATAGCAGGCTCCACCCATCACTTACTATGTCCAATGCATTCCTCATATGAAAAGGTTTAAACATAACATAAACATTAGTATTAAAACTGACATACGAAATGCCAATACTTTATCCAAAAACCATTAATTGTGTAAAAATAACACATCCATAGTCAAACATATCACAAAACCTTCAATACAATATGGAAGTTTTGTATCATAACAAATCAAATTCAAATAAGCATAAAATCCATCAATGGATGTTGACATAGATAATATCAAAACCTGTTTTTTAGGGAAATATCTCTTTCTATTTTGAAATCATTTAAGAGTCACATAATTAAAAAGAAAAACACTATTTTGATAATATTTTTATATGCTTGTAAGGGAATATTTGATGATGTTATAATGAAAGAAAATATCCACACCCACTGTATAAGTTAAAAAAACATTCTTACTTTAATTTTATTCGAAAAAATCATAAAGTACCTTGTTGGAAAAAAAATAAAGATTCCTTTCAAACCATTTTATAAAATGTCAAAAAGGGTATAACTTACTTTAAACCATAGTCTAGTAAATAGTAAAAATATTTTGGAGTACATTTTTAAGAAACATGGATCTGGATGATTAAGATGTCCCAGTAGATACTTACGTAAAAACAACCTCAGATAATAAAGAAATTGTGAAATTAACCCTTACCTCGTACTTTTCCTTGGTAAAGGGTAGGTTAAACTCCTTTATAATTTTCAAATAATTATTATTAAATTATACAAAAATCATATACATTAATTTGATATCATATATGATCTTTAAAAATTACTTTGTTAATAATAGCTTAGTATTATCGTTATTTTGGGTGTTAACTGATTCATTTTCCTTTATATTATTTGCTACGTAAGTAATGTGTTTTATGGATAGGATGTATATTATTAATATTAAGAATTATATTAACTCTTTAAACATTATTTTTAATCATCTAATGAAAATTAGTCTTGAATGGGTAAGATGGGGAACAATCTCATCACGTTCGTGCAGACGGTAATCCGTACGTACACACGAGTGGAAATATCATTATTTTGAAATTAAAATAATATATAATTGGATGGTATATCATATATACAGAATAATTATCATGTTATATTTATTATTTATGTCAATTACACATCATTATTATACCCATCAAAATAATAATGTATTGAATAACAATTACACCACGACGTGGAGATGGAAAGTCGTACATACGCAGGTACGGTGACATGTCATTCAAAGGATTGATAGAATAATGAATATGGTTGTACCATATTTATAACAAAATCATAGTATATAGAATATATTGGGCTTATTATTTTAGAATGGAAACAACAAAGAAAGAGGAAGTGGAAGAAGAAAGGAACTTGAAAAAGGTGATGAATTTTTTACATCTTCTTCGGGTTCTTCCTTTTGATTTGATCAAAATAGATCCTTAGGATGGATTTCTGAATAAAGGAAGGCCTATAATATTAAGGGAGGAAATTTTAGAGGGTATTTGGGTAGAGTTTGGACAAGACAAAAGGCTTTTAATGAGTTAATTTGAGGGAAGGGGGAGTTCACTTTTATAAGAGGGGTGAGGGGAACCTTAGGAAAAGCTAGAAATATTATTTTATAATAAAATAACTTTTGGTTTCTAATGACTCAAAAATGAACTATATAAATTCTAAGCTAGGTATGGATAAAAACCACTCAACCAATAGGTTTTAGACAGGTTTGGGTCAATATATTAACCATGTCTTTTGGATTTAACTCTTAGTTAAATAGTATGACATTTACCATGTCTCTTTGTATTTTTATATTATATTGTTAATAAACTTACTATATAATTCAAGAAAACCCCATGTGGTTCATTAATGATACACAAATCATTATATAAGTATTTTTTTAGAAAATTATATTTCTAGGAATAGAATTTCAATTAAAAATATAATATTTGATTTAAAAACTCTTTTATGCCAATTTTGACACTATTTGGTAATTTGTTTTTCCTCTATTCATAACAGCATTATTATTTAGAAAACAATTCATCTAACCAACCCTAATATATCATATTAACCTATAAAATTATTGGAATTCATAAAATGTCTCAAATTACATTTATTTGGATATTTATAATATCAATTATTTTAATATTTCATTAATTAGGTAATTACTACCTCATCATTGTGTCATAAATAAATTAAATTAAATAATTACTAAAAAATATAAATAAAATACCATCATGTAGGAAATATTTTTATATTTCTAATGAATATTTATAGTTGAATTTATCTTATGTGTAACCCGATATTAAAAATAGTTTAGTTATTAGACTTTGAATTTAACACTTTTAACTCTTCTTTGAATTAAATAATAATAAATGTCAAAATCTAATCCAAGTGGACCTAAAGGATAATATTTTCTTCCTAAGGTTTTTTTGATAGAATTAAACTTATCCAATTGAATTGGGACATGTGTTAGGGTAACAATAATATCATTTTTATCCTTAATTTCCCTATTTACTTTTAACCGTGGTAAATAAAAGTAAAAAGTTACTATTCACCAAAAAATGTTTTCATCTTATTGAACCAAATTTTACATATTGATATCAACCGGGTCTCTTGGTTTTTTAAAATTCAACTCACAGAAGCGGTAAAATTAATTTTTATGTAAATTTGTAAATGCTCCCAGGAGGTGGGTAAAAGACGTTAAAAAGTTCAATAAAATTTATATATATATATATATAATTATTTTAAACCGACTCTAATGAATTACACTGAACTTATATAGGTACTATGTCTCTATTTTGACCTAAATTAAATTTAACTAAAATAAATAATTATTTAAATAAAAATTCTGTTTTAAACTATAACTCAGTGTTTTCACTAGTCATCAAAAATTGAAAGTTTCCAGAAAAACAAGAAAAATTCAGCCTAAGCTAATTTCGATATTCCAAATAAAAAAATGAAGTCCATTTTGAAAGATAAAATTTATAAAATTTTAAAAAGTTGGTATTACTATTCATAACGACTAATTTGATTGGTTGTGGTGTGTTAGAACTCGAAGTTGCATACAAAACACACTATTGTATTATTCAAAGGGAAGTGTACTGTAGAAGCTTGGGGTGTTACAGATAATACATAATATTATTTAAAAAATTTAAAAAGGTAAATAATTTTTAATTAATTAATATAGATTTTGAGGAGAAATATTCATTAAATAGGATGAGGATTATTATCAACAATGTTGAATTTATGAAGAAAGAAATCCATCAAAGGAAATAGATTCAAGTAATATTCCTTAAAAGGGTTTTCATGGGAATGAAATGTAAATAAAAAAATGGATGTGAAACAAAATTAAATGTTAAGATATAATTTACCCAAATTATAAGAATTATGTTAAATGAGAATAATGATAACTCAATGAATAAAACATATTAGGGGAAACAATTATGGATTTAGAAACAGTTTGATAAAAAGTGAAAAAGGATGGATAAGGTAAATGAAATTTAAATACCATTAAATAAAAATTAATAATATAAAAACAAGTAAATGAATTAGTAATAACACCATATAAAATAAGAATAGGTGAAAAATATAAAAACATGCCTGAATGAACGATAATCCCTATATAAAACCTTAAAGACAAAAAAATAAATGAAGTGGGTAACATTTTAAAAGAGGTTTATGTGATATAAATATAATTACCTATAAAATTAAAGATTATTTTGAGCATAATACAATCACATGATATAACATACCAAACTTATGGGAATAAAGTTCAAGAAGAAAATTATGACTCTACAAAAGAGTATTTAGTTAAGAACCACCCTTATGGATTGGGTAACACTTGAATATAAAGGTGATTGAATAAAGAAAACTAATTATTATTTTTATATACAATTAATTACATTGTAAATATAGTAAATAAAATTCGTGGGTATTAAATCAAGATAACACCCTTGTAAAGGAAATGTGGTGCAGAAAATATAACATGTTTGAAAGATTTAGAATTTAAACCAAGAAACTTTTACAACTTTGGTATATTTTGAATCAAAATCCAATGAATGATATATTATGGGATGGATTTGTATATTAATTATAATTAATTAAATTTATGATTAAAATAAATCTATGGAAAATATATAAACTATAAAAAGGTAATAAGTGGTGAATACAAATCATATCTCATAGAAGAATAATTGAGATGGAGAAACACAAACCTTGTATTTATTCTCAGTCAAGAACAATATAACCTTATTTATAACAAAAATAAAATTAAAAATAACATATTTTATAACCATAATAAAACCTATAAACTTTTATAAAATATATTTTTAATCATTTATTACAAATAAATAAGTTAGTCAAATTTTATTTTCATCCTCAGATGTTATTAGTTTATATTGTTAGTTTAAAACTAGTATCGTAATGGTGGTGTTGATTATTGTATATAGATTCAAAGTTCATAATTTTGAGATAATTAAATAAAATTTAACATATGTTTCATGATGTTATATAAATTTTCTAATTTCATTTCTGAGGAGCATTAGTTTTGATTTTTGAAGATGAAATCTTTGACGAGAATGTTTCAATGATTTTTTAAGAATAAATGTTTTATATTAATAATGAGTTTAAGTATTAATATTACCTTTTTAAAACCTTAATAATAATTAATTTTTTATATTAAAAATAATTTAGTTTCCAATCCTAGCTGTGATATAAATTAATAGAATTGTTTATGTGGGTGGTTAGACCAACCCTTCCAAGATAGTTCTATAATCAATGTGTGAGTATGGATTTGGAATATATATATATTTATAATATCAATATCATAGTGGTATAACAACAAAATTTTTGTGATATTTAGGTGATTAATTATAATTAATAAGAGTTATAAGGACAACATAAATAAATAATATGCTGTTAAAATAAATTTTTTTATTGGGATACTCATTTTTTGTGGTTAATTTTAAAATGATCAATTAGTGATAATATTAATCATTGAATGAAAAAATTTTGTTTAAAGAATTTATATAAAGATATAAATATAATATATATTCACTAAACCCATTTATATAACCATTTATGAAATGTGGTGATGAAAAAATTTAAATTCATCATTCATGGAGGTACTAGTCTTCACATATTCATGAGAAACATTTCCAATTTTTAAAATTAATGGGAGGGAAATAGATAATGGTTATTAAATAAATATAATAAAATTTTAGTACATTACTTATACTGATTTTATAATATAAAATTTTTATAATTATTTTGGCATAGGTTGAATGATAATGATAAGGAAAGGAAGTTAAATGATAAGTAATACTCATGTTAAGAGTTCGATTCTCCAATTGAAGTGTACAAAAAAATATAAGAAATGAGGATATTTTTTTTTGATACTGGCCTAAAAACCATGTAAATTTGATGTATTTTAAGTAAAATGGGTTGGTATTAAAGAGCATTTGGAACTACGATTGTGTCTTGAATTGGGTGGAAGTGATCTTATCTTCAAGGTTAAAAAAGGGACAAATCATTGGAAAAGAAATATTAGGTAATGGGTAAGAATAGAATTGAATGAGATACAAGTAATTTATGTGGGAAAATGTTGGTGAGTCATGTATGTATAAATTTATTAACAAACATATATATTCTATAAGTTTTAAACTTCAATTATAAAGAGTTAAATTCCATCCACATTAGATAATCCATTTTAAAACTTATTAATCTTGATTAGAAATTAACTATGGTAATTATTTTGTTAATAAAATTATAAGATGTTTGATATTACCTAATTGTTATCTAATTAGTTTTAATTTTGACTATATTTAATCTAAGTAAATTTCTAAATATGATGAAATTATCTTTTAAATTTATATATAATATAGGAAAACAAATAATTTTGAAAAATAATTTTTTATTCAATAAGTTTTATTATTATTATTACAAATAAAATTATAATTAAATGAGGTTAAATAAATTTTGTTTATATGGTTAAAAATAATATTAAATTCATAATTTAAAATATCTGAACTTAATTTGTTTTGATAAAAATTATGCAACTCTTAAGAAATCAATTCTTTGAAAAATATCCATTTTACTTTTACCGTGGTAATTAATATTTAACCATGGTAACCAAATTTAAAAATGAAATTTCCCTTGTCACATTTTTTGAATATTGTGATTCTAAATATTAAAATCATTTCATCAAATTTAATTTATATTAGTGATATAAATAATTTTTTATATAAGCGCCTATGGTGTGTAAAACATAATTTTTTTGTAAAATATATTTTTTGTGAATAAAATGATTTTATTAGTTTTTTAGATACACTAATTGAATTTTATCATTGAATTATATTTATAAATGAACTTATTTATATATATGTTTCATAAATATTCTACCTTCATTAAAACACACCAATTCAATGTGTACATTTTTGAGGTTATATAATGTTCTATAGTTCATTTTGGTTCAGTATTGCATGTGAAAAAAGATATTGAACACATTACGGTATAAAGGAAAATAGAATTTAAACTCTTAAGGTGTTAGAGTAGAAACACAGGGGATAAAACCAATATTATTTTCCCCACTTTTATTTCATTTTATTTCTTCCATATTCTACAAAATTATGATATTTTGTTTCTTATTTTTTATTTGTTTTGAGGTGGATGCAATTAAGAGAGATGCTCAAGGTAGATCATACTTAATAAAAAAGGTTGTTTCCTCTTTTTTGACTTATTTATTTGTCTCTAAATCATTATTTTAGCTTCTCATATATACTATTTCTTAATATAGACAATGAAAAAATATATATGAAAGATAAGAATATATTTTTTGGGGATTTTTTACTGGGTGATTTATATTTTGTTTTCTCATTTTATTATTATTTTTATTAATTTGTGTGTGTTAATTTTCCCTATTCTTATGTGTATTTGAAAAATATTTTCTATAATTAACTCTTTTGTACTTTCTAAAACCCATTTCAATGGTTGAACTAATATCCTTTTAGAGTCAAATTTAAATAAATGCTAAAATAACTATGTTTTAGATTGAAAATATTCATTATTTAATTATAATATCTAGAAAATATTGATTACCATGAAATGAATTTCTATAAACATTTCAAAATAACCTCCCCAATATTATTTTGAAGTATTGTTTTGATATATTTTTCACTTTTGGATCATTTCATGAGAGAACCAAATAATTCTTGTTACATTTAGAATTTAATTTGTTATCTATAAAAAAACAAGAGTTTAAGGAACTTGTCTAGGGATGACTAAGGAAATTATTTGATTTCATAAAAATAATTTATCCAGATTAAATTTCATCCAATCCATCCAATTTATATTATCCTTTTCAGACCTTAGTTAGTCATGAAATACTTATTATACAACCAAATATCATGACTGAAACCAAAATACAACCATATTTATGGAGTAAAATGCATCATCTAGTTATACTTATATGTATCGGATTATTATTTATTTATTTTTCATCATTTGGGAAATATTTCTATAAGATGTAAAAAATATAAGGTTTAATTTTTATGGGTAGCTACTAAAACTAATTTGGTGCAAAAGTTTAGAAATAAAATGTTGAAAACAAACTATTATATGAAAGTTCTATAAATATACAAGAAAAGTAAAATTTGAAAAATTGTTTTTTATCATTATAAAAAATAATTTTGAATTCAAAAAACTGATTAAATACTTAAGGATCCCTCAATGTAATTAAGAATAATCTTTTTATAAATTGAAAAGAATTCTGAGTCTGAAATTCAATTATGATTAAGGTTATTAAAAAGAATAAATGTTGTTACTTAGATAATTGTGGTGTGAGTTGTCCCTAATTATTTTTAAGATATTTTGAGCTGATTAATTACGAATATGATTAATAATAAAACTAGTATTGGGTGAAAAATTAATCATGATATTTTTCTTCAGAAAGAGCTAAATCTCCTTAATAATTCTTAGAGTTTTTTTTTCAAATTTGGAACCTACCGACCATTATCCTCAAAACATCCTCAAAAATTCATTGGGATAAAAACTTTTACTTGACTCAATTAAGTGGATATTTAGGATCTAATAAATCCCATAGATCCATTTCTAGTGTTTGGATGATAAAATCATTTTCAAAAATCCATATTTGTGTGATGAGGGAAAATTTTAGTCAGGATAGTTTTTGTGTGAATCAGAGGGTAAATGAAGTGGTAATTTATTGATCGATTTGAATAGAGAATTAAGAATAAAGTTTTAATGGAATAAATGATAATTTTGGGTTCCTTGGTGTTAAATTAGTAGATAAAATGGTCTTTTTTTGTTGGAATTTAGTTTATTATTGATTGTGATACTTAAATGTAATGGAATCTAAGTATTAATTGTGGAGGAATTGATAGATCTCATATTTGTATTATAATTAATCTATATTTAAGTGAATAAATACATACCATTTTTATTATTTTGAGTAAAATTAAATAATTTCTAGTTCATATTGATATTTTTGGTAATTATTATGAAAATGGTTAAACTAATGTTATAATTTTTTTAGTCATTTTATGGAATTGGATGAACAAGGCATGTTTTTATTTGAGTTTTTTAAAAATAATAATTTTAAACATAATATATAATTTTATTTAATCCTTGTTTCATAATACTTTTTCCTAGAATATAGTATAACTTCCATGATTTAATTTTATTTCAATTATTTCATATGAATTTTGAGGGAACATTTAATAATTTTCAATTTCATATGACTTCCAAGGAATTTGTTTGAATTCTAGATGTTCTTGTAAGTATTTTCTAGATATTATATGTTTCATCCAAGTTCCCATAAGACTTTATATAATTAAAAAAAACATTGATCAGATATGAATTTAAAATAACTTATGAATTTCATTCAATATGACATTGGAAGTCTTATTATATTGTTTTATTATTGAATAAATTCTTATGGTTGAATTGGGAATTTTCACATACCACATTTTACTTTTTGAAATTTCAAAATCCAGTTATTTCCCCTACATTAATTTTGACCAACACACTATATATTCCATGTGACTTTAATATAAAAGATATCATGGGTTATATGTAATAGGATGATTTAAATCTGATTAAATTCTAGTTTCCCACATGAATTATTTATCAAATATGTGTATAAACACTCCTTTTATGTAGAAAAGATCTTATGTTTTTTGTACCTTCTTGAAGTTATCCATTAAGGTTGATTCACACAGAAAAGGATTCACAAGAGTGACTAGAATGATATCAAAATTTTCAAATATAATTAAATCCATTTTTGAATTTTAATGGATGCACAACCATGACTAGAATAATTTATCATGAGAGATATAGAGTGGTTCGCATTAAAGGAGAGCGGTCATAACTATATATGAGGATGCACTGTTAAAAGGGGGTTGTTTGGAGAATAAGAGTTCACATGGAGATAATCTAGCCTTGTTGGAAAAAAATATAAAGTGCATATGGGAAGTAGTGATATGATGACTCTTTTATTTTGAAATTTATATTTAATTTTAATCATATTTGATTTCTCTAGAAACTTTACTTTTGAATGATGGTGTATTTTTCATTCTTAACAATACTTTGATCAATATTTTGGTACATATTATGATAGTATGATAAATTTTCATTATGTTTATGTTTAATAAGTGAGGTATCAATTTTGAGTACATCAGGTTCAATTAATTTTGTTTTCACGTAGGTCTTTGGGTAATTGAATCACTTTTATAGGTGAATCAATACCCATATCGAGTTATCGATATGGTTTCTAGGAATATTTAGGGGTTTAATTGGAGGAATTTCAAATATAATTTAGTAATTAAACTAGGAATTATTTTTATTTAATTATAATCAGAGTGTTTAATGGATCAAATCATGTCCACTTTTACAATATCAAATATGTCCTTTCCTATCGGTTCTACTAATAAAATCGAAATCTAATTCATAATTTATTAATAATTTATTCAGTTTTAGTTTTAATTTATCATTTTTTAAAATTATTCTAATCAATAATTTTCTAAAACATTACACTTTTTTTTATCTAAAGTGACTATTTTGAATTTATTCTACAACATCCTTATGAAAAAACCCTAATGACTACTATATTTCATTATCCAAGGAGTTAAAATATTGACTTGTATTTTATGAAAAAAATATAACATCAATGGAAATGTTTTTCTATGATTGGGGTGATATAATTAGGGGAGGGTTTTCTTATAGGTATCCTTGTACTAATATTGAGTTTTAAAACTTGTATGATCTCTAAACTTGTTTTTGGATGAAAAAACTCATGTATTGGTGGATAAAAAGGGTGAGGTATAATTTAGTATTAGATTTAGTATGATGAGTTCCCACTATAGGCTGACCCTTGTGTGATGGGTACAATTATATGAACAAAATCCTTTATGAGTTAGGATAGGTTTCAAATGTGTGTACTAGATATACAAGGAATTGAGAATGTGTAGTGTAGTGAGTGAAATGGGTTATAATGAACCAATTCCATGGATAATGAATTTTTTACAATTATTTAAATTGTGAGCAGTGATTTCTTATGGCAGATTTATAGATAAATAATATATGGAATTATTTTATGGAGTTGGATGGAATTCCGATTGAGTTAGTAGTTTATACAAATATTAAATGACCTTTACTCATCAGGTTGTGTGGTGAAACGTTTTGATATGGTATGAAAATGGAACTTGTGGATTTTAATTGAATATGAATGGGTTTATTGAAAATAATGGGGATATTATTCTATGGTATGTTTGTTTTAATTTAAATTGGGGTATTTTTACGTATACATTTGGGTGCAATTTCAAACTAGGGTATTGAAGGATATGTGGTTGGGTGCAATTCCAAAAAAGGATATTGATTGGGATAATATTGGGTGTGATTCCAACCATGTGCATTTATTGGTATGAATTTGCGAATAATGAAAACCATCTTTGTTGATTGGTATGTGGTTTGGTGAACCTATAACTAGGGATATTTATTGATATGTCATTTGGTGTAATTCCCATCATAGAATTTGATTTCCATGTATTTGGGTATAATTCAACTTAGGGATATTAATTTTTATGGGGTTTGGGGTATTGTTGTTTAAGGTTATGTTATGATGTGAGTTGGATAGAATTCTTAATGAGATGTTATGATACATTTTAGATGTGATGTATCTCTATATTGTTGGGATGTGGATTGGATGTGATACCTCTTAAGATATTATGATTTTTGTTGGATGTGATTACTTTCAAGATGGTTGTGATGTATGATAGACTTGGAGATTCTTGAGATGATTTTGATGTGGATTGGATCTGATACTTCAGGAGATGGTGTATCACCCTAGAAATTTATTTGAAAATATTATACTCATTATCTTTCTTAACAAGTAACATTACCCTTTAATTTTTTTATATAATGTCAAAATATTATTATTTAAATGTGACCATTATAAACGAACCATTAAATTGGAAGGTACGAATAGAATAACCAAATGATGAAATATATTTTTTAAGGTTCCACTCAATAAATATATATTGATTAATTCTTAGGAAATAAACACTCATTTTTAGTAAATTCATTTTATGATTTAAAAAAACATTTTCTAAAAAAATGATTTATATTGATTTTTATGAGTGACTATTTTATTTAATTTCATCCAATTTTAGAATTTTTTGATAGAAAGGATATTGTTTTTTAAATCATTAAATCCAAATTATCTTAATGTGAAATTTTGGTATTTTTTTGAAAAGGTTAACTAATTAGTGAATAGTGAAAAAATACCAATATTATTGAAAATTTCTGTTCCCATTCAAGTATTTAATTTACGAATTTATTTTGATTTTATTTTAACAATTATTTACTACATTTTAAAAAAATTTACTAAATTCATTGTAATCAACATTAATCTTATTTTTGGTATGAAAAAATTTTGTACTTAATTTTTTTTTGGAAAACCGTTTGTCATCCTATTTTGGTGATTTTTTTAAAGTGATTTCTAACAAATATTGGAAATATTTTTTTTTAAATTTAATTCATTTTCTATTAATAAATTAAATTTTATCAAAATATGATTTTTTTATATTTTTTGACGAAGTTTCATTTTTTGGCGAATAATTAAAAATACAGTTTTTATTGAATAAAATATATTTTATGATATTAATAAGACATAAATATGAATTAAAAAGTTAGAAAAATTATTTAATGAATAATTTATTATAATATAATATAAATATTAAAAAAATAATTCAAAAAATATAAATTATAGTTTCATTCATGATAAATATGAAAACCATTTTCAGTGTAGACGAAGTGCTGAAGTCGCACAGGAAAAGTAAAATATAGTGTCTTAAAGATAATATTTTAGAATTAAGATGTAATTTATCATATTTATTAAATTATATGTTTTTTAATATATTATTGGGAGAAATATTTATTATTTTTGGATTTATATAACAAGATAATTTTCTAAATACTTGTTTTGTGTTTGCATAGAGTGGAAAAAAGTCGAAATAACATAATAAATAATATGTCATGAAATATATGTGAGTAAGTATTCATATTGAATGAATATAAAATTTAATTTTTAATTTAATTTATTTATTTTTATTGTGGTAATTTGTTTTATTTTTTAGTGATATTATAATTACCTTAAACTCTTATACAACGTAAACACAGTGAGTGTGAATGTAGAAGAAAAATGAAAGTAAATATTTTTTAAAACATAAAAAGTAATATTTTTTAGAATAATTATGGTGAGTGAAAATTTTTAGGATTAATAATAATGTATAATTTATGGTGAAAGTGTTTATATTCAGATTCCATTCCTGTATTTATGTATTTATAATCGAAATATGTGAATAGTTCTTAAAACAACATTATTAGTATTCTATATTAAATAATATAATATTAAGTGAATTAAAAGACATAAATAGAATTGAAATATGAAAATGGGGATTTTATATAGTAACAAATGTCACACATTGACCATTTTTTATCCAAATTTTACCTTATAATTTAATTTACAACCCTTTAGTATTGAATTTTTTTTACCATAATTATGGTTAGAGTTGGTTAACAAAAGGGTTAAATCCAATGATATGTTTTAAAATTAGACATAATCCAACCAAACTTTTAGTGTATGTCATTATTTAAACTTTATAAAATTTTTTCAAACATTTGGTGACATGTTTATACTCTTACATGGAAAAGATTATTATATTTAAATCTCTTAAGTAATTCCAAGTATGTCCATTCCTTCATTATAAAATGAAACCACCACTCTTAGATTCTTCACACCACAATGATCTAGTTATCTAGACCAAACCATGAAAAAAAGTATTCCTAACTTACTTATATATATTATAGAGGAGATTTTATTATTAAACTACCATCCCTAATGTTCTTAAGGAGAGATGCAAATGACGTTCTTCAAAGAGGGGGTATTCTTCTTAGCCGTGCATTTTATTTTTATTTTTTATTCTATATCATTAAATTTTATCCTAACGATTGGAATACAAAAAAATAAATGTCCCATATAATTAGATTTTAATATCTCAATATCATAAGTTTATTCATATTCTTTTCAATTCTATGGGGAATGAAAACGTCATACATGTGTGCGTGTGGACTACCACCTCCATGGTGTGAAGTATTTGATTTCTCATAAACTCTTTTTATGGTTGGTTATTATGATGTATTTAATTAATATAAAATATCTTAATGATATAATTATAAATATATAAATATAATATATCATCTATTATCTTAATATTCGATCTATTGAAAATTGATAACGTCGTTCATGTGTACATGTGGACTTCCTCCTTCACAAAATTATGTGACTCATTTTTCTTATAAGTCATTAATTGATGATTTGAAAAATATATTTAATGCATTAAGATTATAATCATATCATTATTATAGATTTTTAGATTATGTAACCACGAACCCTTTGACCACATCCAACATACTAATGTTATTTTTTATCTACGAACTAAACGTCCCCAAAATGCATGAGGTGTACTTAACCAACTAAGTAATTGAATATGTTATCAAAATAAATGAAATAAATGAAATAAATGATATAAATTATTTAATTATTTTTGAATAAACCTAAAAAATGTTATTAGACAATTAAATAATTAATATTAGTTTATTATATAGGTGTTGAATGACATACAAAACCAATCTAAACTTGAGGTTAGGTGTTTCTTAACTCATTTTCCATTCATTGGGTTATACGTATACTTTATTGAATTTATTATTGTAAGATTATTTTGGAAATTCAATATAATTATATTATGTTGTATTTAATTTTGTTTTGGTTTTATATTTATTCTACATAATCAGTTCATTTCAAAATTATAACTTCAATGATACGTCATTTGTAAGTATTATACATCTCAATGTGGTTTCCCTGAGACATGTATTGTTTTATGCACCTACTTCATTTTATAAGGTTTACATGATATAAATTTAGATATTATATCATATATAAATATTTTATTATGATATTTAAAGCTCATTTGAATTTATTTCTTCTATGATATATCTATTTAGATGTTATAAAAGGGGAAATGGTTTTCATGGTCCCAATTTCCACTATTAGAGACATAATTCAGGTTATGCACCTTGTTTTATTTTATATGGTGTACTTTATAAACCTTTAATATGTTTTAAAATATAATTTCATTGATGTTATCGGTTTTATAGAATCATGTTATGTTCATTTACTTCATGATTTTTTATTGAAGTATTACACAAGTTTCAAGGGTTTCTTATCTCAAACTTCCTAATTTCAAACATGATTTTATCAATGTTACTTTATTTATTTATATGTTGTATATAATGACTCTAGATATATAATATAACCACTCTTATTATAGTTATTGTATTTTAATATCCTTCTTATTTTATTTATTTTATATGGTTTTTGGTTTTAAAATACCATAAATGGGTTTTCTTTAAAAATATTACTTTAATGTTTTTAAAGATATTTAACAAAACAATTCTTCCATGTTATTTAATTTTTTTAAAAATTTATTTTATACAGATTAATTATTTCCTAATGTTATTTTCAATGATCCTGAAACTTATTTTTCTTGGTTTTAAAAGAAGATTTCTTGTCATTTTCTAAATTGGTTAATTTTGACTCTCTTTACAAAAGTTTAAAAATATGTTTATTTTTTACATTTATGACATGAATGGATTTTCACAACACTATGAACATTATTTTATTTGAAAATTATTTTAAATTTTTTCATGTTTATTTTCAAAGAAAAAAATTTCTCAATATTCTAGCATTTATAGTTAAATTTTTATCAAAGAAAAAATATATTTTCTCATGTTTTCAATGAAATGTTTGAATGATATTTTACTGATATTTTTTCAACTATATAAAAATAAATTAATGATTCCAATTATTCAATAGGGACATGATCTTATGATATAGTTATATTCTTTGATATGAATGGTTTATGATGATTATTCAAATAAATTATCAT
The DNA here is from genome assembly GCA_963277665.1 of Viscum album. Taxonomy (NCBI): domain Eukaryota; kingdom Viridiplantae; phylum Streptophyta; class Magnoliopsida; order Santalales; family Viscaceae; genus Viscum; species Viscum album. The sequence continues at coordinate 641,895,969 of OY728155.1, read as the reverse complement.
GAAACATATTTCTTTTACATGGGTAAATCTAGAAATAAATATATTCTAGTTTTTATAATATGTTTGATGATGAAAATTAATTCTTCCATGTGTTATATCTATCCAGGGTACTTGTACAATATTTATGATGATAGTTGAGCCTGATACAACTTATACGATGAGTGTTCCTGATATAACATCTATGAAGGATGAACCTAATATAGATTATACTACCCATAAACCTAAATTAGCAATCTGATGCATTGGTTAATGTTACTTGTCTTTAAAGGAAATAAGGAGGGATTTAACTGGAGAGGTTTATTTTATGGATTTAATAGGTCACCTGTTATTTCTAGAATGAGTGAACATTGGCAATGATGATAATTTTACAGGATAATAAAACTTTTCTCTATGTTTGATATGAGTTCTAAAGGATCCATTGTTGAAGGATTGTTCTAACATGGATCATGATATTTGAATTATATGACTATTGTATTATGTTAAAACATTATTCTCTTTATCATGATTTATGATCCATGTTTTTATGGGTATGATTTCTCTTCTGTATTCTCATTCACTTTGATTATGTCATCATACCCATATGCCCATTTTTTTCACTGATGATATTCAATTATTAATACTTTTGTTAACCCATAAATATTATTTAAGGTCACCCTTGTTATGTTTCCTTTCCACTGGTTATAATGAAATATTTTAATTAAGATATTACTGGAAGGGTTCTACGTGGGTGATGATGAAGACATAATGTGTTATATGAAATTCTTGGTATATAAGAAAAAATTATCAATTGAATACATGGGAATTGTTATGTAAAAGTTTATCTTAATTTTTAAAAAGAATAAACATAAAATGTCATTGGTTATTTGAGTGATAAAATATTTCTATTTTATTTCATATGATTTAGATCTCTAAAATTGGACCACATTTATTGGTATCAAATCCATAAATTTAAATATTATTTTTCGCATTGGATCCAAGAGTATGGGTTTTGTGCAGTTATATATAGTTTTGATATGATTTGTACATGATGTATTCGAAGATAGTTTTGATGTGTCTTGGAAATGACACCTCAGAAGATGACTGGGTATTCCATATATGACGTCTTATAAATTTAGTGTGGATATAAATCCTAGGTTTTTTGTACTAACACCCATTTTTCAAGGTTAATTTTTCTATATATAGATTAGAATTTAAGGGTAGCTCTATCAACAGACTATAATCCTATACTGGCTAACGCAGGTATGAATTTACCATCAGGGTGCCTTCATGAGTACCTTGTGGTGAAACATGTGTATGAAAGTGATTCGTTAGCCAAAAATTCCTTTTTATTATGTACATTCATGAAAAATTTTGTTGGTTCTTAATAGGGACACTATTAATTGTGTTTTAAAGATATTATTTTTCTCACACCCTGTGGGTGCACATTGGTGCATTTGCAAACCTTGTGGTTGACATATAAGTTTATCATATAGATCTAGTACAGGTGGATGATCAAAAATAAATTAAAATTTAAGGCCTTCAGGCAAGTTATTTAGTGATATGGAGACATGATAAAGGTGATGGAAAGGATTATGATAATATCTCTTTTTTTACATTATTTTATTTTATTTATTGCACAATATATAATCAGCCCATTGGGTGATCCCATACTAATGTATGCCTACATGAATTTCATGCTTATATTTTATTATAGCATTATTATGATATTTGTTATTTTTATCCTTTCTCTACAAACACAATGGTTGTACTAAGATATTTATTTATGTTTACTAGATATTTAATGTAACATCTTGAACTGAACCACTAGGTCTAATCCGGAATGCCACATAACCTCATGCATGCCTCCCCTTATGCAAGAGACAGCTGACAAGTAGAAAGGGTAAAATTTCATAACTAGGGAGATTAAACACTTAGTACCACATCAAAAGATAAATGATAAATAATAAAAATATAAAGAATAATTAGAGTAATCATGCAAAAAGAAAATGACATACATGTCAAGAAAATAAAACCAGCTTCCAATCTAGTCAGCCAATCCAAAATGAATAAAAACAAATAATAAATAAAATAACTATAGTTTTATCCATTATTTAACCAGGTCCACCTCGTCTCTATGACCCCCCTGCTCAGCAATTCACAACAGTGATCTTTCACTTCATTGGGTATCTCATGAAAACTACAAGTGCATCGGAATGCCTGAGAATTTTGTGAGTAAAAGACTTAGTAGGACACCACCAATGATTCCTTTACCTAGCATTATCAAGTAGAAAAGTATTATATAAAAATAATAAATAAAAGAAACACAAAAAAAATCCAAAACTAAGCAGTAGTGTGCTAAACAAGCGACGGAAACCCCCGATCATACATTGTTCAGTTCCATGCTGAAAGATTACTAAATCAGTTCGAAGAAAAAAATACCTTTTACAGCAACCTCATGGTGTCATGGAGGTTACATAAAAAATCATCTATCCCTCAAGTGAACCATGTCACAAAGATCATCTAGATGATAATAAATAGTACTCCCATCGACTAGGATATCTCATAGTGAATGGAACTTTGCAAAAAAGAATCCTCAACCACACCCTTAAGACGATTCCATGGAATCCTCGTACCTCCACAATGTTCTCAAGTCCCTCACCACTATGGTTGGCATCTACTGTTCTCCCCCACAAGGGAATAAATATTTCATGAAGGTCCACCTATCTCAAATACCATTAACAACTAACTAGGAAGGGTAATACATATATATGGTGACCACAAAAGTATGTATTGTATATCAACATGAGTATATAGAACCATACATGGAAACATGTGATCATAATCAAATATTTATAAAAGCTACACATATATCACTGATGGAGTCAAAATAATTTTTATGGGACAAAAACATACTCACATGAAATCAAAATAAAGAATGATCAATTTAAATTCCAAAAAATAAAATCATTAAAGAAAAAAGTGTAAACACAATCCCAAGAAGGTAAGGAACATACCTCAAAAATCAAGAAGACCTCATTACAGTTTTATTATCGCCAATGGTGACACATAGATGTTTCGAGTTGTCGGTATGTCGATGTTTGAGGTACCTCAAGGGTTTTCAAGATGAGAAAAAACTATTTTATTTCAATATATATATATAATATGCGATGATACATCCTCTCTCCTTGATGAATCTTGAATTGTTTATTAAAACATCATATTTGATGTTATTTTTTCTCTCTTGAATAATTATCAAATTACCATTTAGATTATCAAATTTTATGATGATTTTCCTTCATTGATAATTTTAAAATTATAATCTAAATTATAACATGACATGAAAATTTATTTCAATTTTTGAATTTTTTATAATTATCATTTAAAAATAATGCAGGTGTTTGAATTTATCCTTTAAAAAAATTAATAATTAAAATATAATAGTTATTCCTTACAAATTATCATTATACTATTTTATTATGATAATTTGTTTAAAAAAACAATCATTTGATTTTTTTTTGAAATTATCCTTTAATAAATTGTGAAAAAAATATCTAATATTTAAAACATATGTATTATCATTTTTCATTTATCTTAGTTCAATTTTTTATAATTATCACTTGATAATTCCTTAAGATTATCTTTGATAATTTAACACAATTAAAATTTGATAATTATTTACAATTATCCTTTGATAATAAATTTTTCTTTGATCAATTTCATAAATTAATCATTGACAACAAACTTATATAAATTTTTTAAAATTATATAATTTGATAAGTGTATTATATTATCTTAAATAGACTCATGAAATTATCCATCGATAATTGGTTGAAATTATCATTTGATAAATTGATGTTATGATCCATAATTTTTATGATTATCACTTGGAATAATTATCATTTGATAATTCATTTATATATTATTATTTTATCATAATTTACATAATTACCTTATGATAATCTTAAGAATTATAATAATGGTTTTACCATTTTTATTAAAATATACTATTTTTTTTAATATATTATAGATCAAATGAAATGGAAGAATAAAGTAAATAAATAAATAATAGGGAAAAACCTATTTTCAAGTGCACCACACATATTAGGGGACCACGATGCCTAGATCCAATGAATAAGAACCCAGATTTGAATGGAAATTTTCACCAATCATGCACAAAAGAGTCCCACAATTGGCCTGACAGGACAAGATTGAACAATGAGAAGACAAAGGTGTTTGATGATTTAAGAACCCTAAAAATTGGATCACTTAAAAACCCAATTTCAAACACATGATTTAATCAAATATTCAACATAAAATTTATTATAGAGTAACTAATTTCACCTAATCAATGAATTGAAATAGAAACAGAATAAAATAATGATAAAATAAACCCTTTTAAAAATTTAATGGGCCTTCAATGGCCATTTTTCATGGGGAGAATATGATGAGACATGTTTTATTTTATTTGACGAGTTAATAGAAAAAGTTATTTAATGTAAATATTTAATAACTAAAGAAACTATTGACAAGACCAAACTCCCATTGATTATAAAATTTATACCCTTACGAGGGTAAACCCCACGTTCTAGACCCATTAGTGGTCTCATTTTTCCCATATGACACGCTGTTTGTAAGATATTAATTATTTATTAATTAAATAATTAAATAATTAAATAATTAAGAATATAATGGTTTTTATCATGAGCAATCCTTCCAAACGTCCAACGCATACATATGTTATACCCCTCCCATGGTAAACAATGCTTTGAAGACCTAAAGGTGGTCTCAGATTTCTCATATGTCGCATAATTTTGGGGTTAATAAAATATTTTAAAAAAAATAATACAATAAAAATCATTAAATAAATTATTTTTTTGAGAAAGGCTTCCAAATGTCAAATGCTTACATATTTTATAGCCCACTGAGGGTAAAAACCGTGTTCTAGACCTAATGGTGGTCTGAAATTTCTGATAGGACGCACATGTTTTGGATTTGTTTAATTTGTTTCAAAAAATTACATTCGCTTATTGTAATATATTTAATAATTTTATTTCATCTTCATAAAGGCTTTACGGGCCTCATAATATCACACCAAATTAGCATCCAACTCCATAAATATTCTATTCAATATTTCAAAGATTTAACTGGGAATTTACCCTTATTGAAAACTTTTTACACATTAATTAAGTTATTTTCACTGATAAATCATTTTTTAACATAATAAAGTCATAATTTATCACAGGGAGGATTTTTCCTATCTTTGTAAAAATAATGGTATTACAATTCCCTATCTTTACCAACATCCCATCCTTGAAAATTATCGATAGTATTCCAGCTCGAACAACTCAAGAGCTTGAGCTTGAACATCAAACTCATGCTCCAACATCACTTCGTGGAACCATCCATGCAACCATAGAATCTAGACCAGTGGTTATGTATATCTATGAACAATGTTCCCATTTCATTATATGATTCTCACAAACACTCCTCATAATATGAACATGTCTCCAGGTCAATTTTCTCACAATTTACAACATGTGTTTGGGTAGGTACCTCCAAATATGTTACACATGAAACACATCATGCATATATCGATAGAGAGAAGGGTGGTTCAGATGTAACACCACCTCGACTATCCACTTAGTGATCCAAAAAGTTCCTACAAAACATGATGCTAACTTGTAATGCTTTCCTAGACATTTGTGCACTAACCGAGGAGTCACTCTCAATAAGACATGATCTCCCAGAACAACTCCAAGGGTATCCACCTATGGTCATCATATGATATATTTATACTCTGAGCAGTGATCGACCTCTTTCATATTAGCTGAGCTCTCTTAGAGGATTCCTTAACCATAATGGGTCGAAAAATTACTATCTTACCTACCTCATTACAAAAGAGTAGTGAGTGAAACTACCTCCCATAAATTTCCTCATAAGGTACTATCTAAATCAACATATGATAACTATTATTGTATGAGAACTCAACCAGGTATAGGTGGTCATCCCAAAATCTTCCAAAATCATGCATGAATGATCAAATCATATTCTCTAATATGCATATAGTTTAATTAAATTTTAAGTTGGTCTGAGGATGGTATGACGTGCTCAATCTCACCTAGACCTCTATGGATTTCTATATGCCCTTATAAAAGAGCGAAGTCGTACATGAATCTCTATATGAAATAAAACTAAAATGGAATCCATGAAAGTGTATGATCTCTCAGACATAGATCTTTCTCATCTCCTCCATTGGGTGCATATCTCTGATTAGTAAGAAGTGAGAAGACTTCGTTCACCGATCAAAAATCACTAAGACCACGTCATGATTCCTCATGGTCTTGGGAAACCCCATAACAATGTCCATCCTGACGTCTTCAAACTTCCACATAGGTATTAAGAGTTACTGCAACAACCCACCCAAATGATGTCGATCGGCCTTCGGCCTCTGAAAGGCAAGTCATTAGGAGACAAAACTAGCAGATTTCTAAAAGGATATGGTGCATTAATTTTGTTGTGATCACACTAGAGGGTTCAATAGGAGTACTTCTCAGGAGTTCACCCATATAAGTAATATTATCATCCATGAATTATTAAGTGTAGAGCGAAACACGTGTACTTCCTAGTATGTCACCCATTCTAGTACTACTCTCACCCAAGCATGCTTAACTGAAAAGTAAAAATTTAGTATTTCCTAGGAGGTCAACCATCATAGTACTACTCCCTCTAAATTATTCTGAATTGAGAGTACTAATGAAATATAAAAAATGAATTTTTGTCTATGCAAAACCTAGCGCCTCTATCTCATGTTCAGGTTGGTCTATATAAATATATAATGAAGGCACTTTTTTTCCATGTAAATAACAAATCTACCATCAAATTGATAGTTTATTTAACACTTCAAATCATGAACCACCACTGCCAACTCCAGGTCATGTGTAGGTTAGTTCTTATATTGGGGTCATAGATGACAAGAACCATAAGAAACTATCTTCTTTATTTGAATCAGCATCATTCTCATACCAATGCCTGATGGATCAAAATTCACTACAAAACCAATCCTAGTATTAGGGAGTGTTAGTACTGAAGCTATCATCAACCTTTTCTATAGCTCAAGGAAAGCCTCTTCATAGTGGTCCAACCACAAGAACTTTACTTCCCTCATTTTAAGTGCTATCCTGGGTGTTGATAGTCCTGATATGTCCTAGATAATCCTCACGTAATATCCTTATAATCCCAAAATCTCATAATCTAAAACACATTTTGGGGACATGTCCATGAAATGACTTCATTTACCTTATCAAGGTTTACTAATATACCTATCTCAGACACCACAACTCCTAGAAATTTCACATCCTAAATGTAGAAATTACAATTCGACAGCTTCTTAGAATGCCTATGCGCTCGAACCATACTCAGAACTAACTCTAGGTGCCTAGCATGTTTTTTATATTTTTGGCAAGTAGATGAGGATTACAATAAGTGAATACTATATTTGGGGAGTCCAATTATGGATGAATGGTCTTGTTCATGGGGTTCATGAACACTGTTGGTGCATTTGTTAGCCCAAATGACATCACCAGGTACTTGTACAGTCTATATCTACTCCAAAACGACATCTTTGTAATGTAATCCTATATAACTATCAATTGGTGATATACTAATCAAAGATAAATCTTTAATAACTACCATGATCCCTATAGTGGATCAAAATATCATCGATACTGGGAAACAAATATCAGTTCTCCACCATCAGTTAGAACTACATCTAGTAATCCATGCATTTTTGATGATTACCAAATTCCTTCTTGAAAAAAAACATAGGTGAACCCCCAGGTGATATAATTGGATTTGTGAATCCCTTTCCATATAAGTCATTTGTTGGAACCTTGAACTCCTTTAGTTCATTTGACACAATTTGATACAAGTATTGAAAAGGTTGTCCTCCCAACCTGAGCTCAATCTCATCTTAACATGTTAGCCCTTTAGAGTCTCCACTAAGTCGAGGAATGCCAAAAATATCACAACCCACTCTTCAACATCCTGAGAGCATCTAATTTTCTGGAAGAATGATGAATGAAGGAGTTGAGAATCAAGAAATACTTGACAACAGTTCTGAACTCATATTCATAGGACTTGCATTAATCCAAAGAATTCCTATTAACATAGATCTTCTACCTAAACCACATAGCAGGTGTAGGAGAATTCTCATTTGTATTCTCTTACACATCTAGTTGTAATGTAGAAACATACTCCCATAACAATATAGAAGAACTCAAAAAATAAAAATATATATTGGGATCATCCTTAATCAGTCTATTGGATCACATAAGGTTTTTCTAAACCAAATTATGGGTCAAACAAGGTTTCCGAGGATTCTACCCTTAAACCTAGGTATACCCTTACTAATACTAATCCTTGTTTCCATCCCTATACGTTAGTCACAAACATCATATATATACTAACACAATATTTTCTCAGTATAACTAATTAATTATAATAAATATACATCACCCGACATGGAAAATTAGATATTTCACAAAGGAGAAACTATCCCAAATAGATAACACCAATCAAGACATTCAATTAATGAACCATTATACATCACACCAACATGTATATATATGTTATGTAAACCTATGTGTTTATTAATAATGCATGAACATGCATGAAATTTTATAAATCACATATCTACATCATGTGAATCACCTAAGGTGAGTTTATTCAACAATAATAACATAACATAAGTTACCCACTTTATAGAAACTCAGAGGTCCATTATACAGTTCTGAACAGGTACTGACATAATTCCCCAGACCGAGTCACGAACATCCTAACTCTAGTATAACCTGTCCCAACCAATACAAGAGAACAAACAAGTTATTTAATCTTTCCTCTAATACCATTTTGTAACATCCCAACAAGAACCACTAGTTTTGAACTGGAATTCCATACACCCTCATGTATGACTCCCCGTATGCAAGAGGTTTCCAACTAGTAGTGATGGTCAAAGTATGTAAATGTGGAGACTATAACCATAGTACCACATAAAAGGATAGATAATAAATAATGAAAATATAATGAATAATTAGAGTAATAATGAAGAAAGTAAAAGACATACATGTCATGTAAAAAAAGCAACTCCCAATGTAGAAATCCTATACAGAATGAGTAAAATAAAATTATAAATAGAAGAACTTTAGGGTCATCCATTGTCTATCCTATTCTACCCCAGATCCATGGTCCACCTACTCAGCAATTCACCATATATATCTTTCACTTCACCAGGTCTCTCATGAAAACTAAAAATGCATCGAAACACATGAGTAGGGTGTGAGTACAAGACTTTGTAAGACACCACCCATGCATCATTAACCCAATGTTCCCAACTATGGATATGTATTCCATAATAATAATAAATGCAGGAATCACACAAACATACAATCCAAATATGAGTGCTAGTGTGCTAACCAAGATACCAAAAACCCTGGTCATACCGACATCGGATCCATGAGAGAAGATAGCTGAATGAGATGGAAGAAAGAAACCATCCCTTGTACAATGTTATCATGTTATCATGGAGGTGATACCCAAAAGTCATCTATCCCTCAAGTGGACCATGTAACCTAGATCCTCTAGAAAATAATATCCATTACTCACATCTACTACGATATCTCATGGTGAATGGGACTTGACATCAAGTCTTCCTCTAAAAAACCCTCAACACGATGACATGGTGTCCTCATACATCCAGCCTCTTCTCAGGTCCCTCCTCGTTATGGTTTCAATCAAGCATTCTCCCCCACTAGGGAGTAAATATGTTATGATGGTCCACCTATCTCAAATAACAATAAAAACCAAAAAATTCATGGTAATAAATAAACAAGGAGAGCACACTTGTTCGCATAGTATTTCAACATGATTATATAGAACCACACACAACAACATGTGACCGTAATAAAATATATATAAAACCTACAGTTATATCACTCATGGAGTCACAATAGTTTTTCTGGGATATATACACTCACATAAAATCATTATAAATAATGATCAATTTAAATTCCAAAATATATAATCATCAATGAAACAAGTGTAAATGCCAGCCCGAGAAGGTAAGGAACTTCCTACCTAAAAAATAGGAAACACCTCTTTGTGGGTTTATTATTGTCCAAGGAGATGTGTCAAAGTTTCATGTTTTTAGCACGCCAATGTTTGATGTATATTAAGGGTTTCCTAGGACTAAAACAACTATTTTATTTCAAAAAACTAAAATAAAATATTATATGCAATGATACTTTCTCTCTCCTAGATGATTTTTGATTTAATTACTAATATTACATATGTGATTCTATTTTCTCTCTCTGCAATTATTCTTGATTTATCATTTTTATTAACAAATGTGAAGATAATTGTCCTTCCTATATAATTTTAAAATTTTTATCAAAATTATCACATGTGATGACAATTTATATCACTTTTGAATAATTTTAAAATTATAATTTTAAGTTATCATTTAAAAACAATGCATGTGTTTGACATTATCCTTTTAAAATAATTGAATAATTATAATATAAAAATTGGTCTTTGTAAATTATCTTTTCACAATTTCAGTATGATAATTTTTTTCCAAAAAATATCATTTGTTAATTTAGTGAAATTACCCTTTAAAAAATTTTATGGATATATTATAATAATTAAACCATTAAAATTATCATTATACATTTATCTTATGATCATTTATTGTAATTAACAAATGATAATTCCTTAGGATTATAATTGATAATTTCACACAATTATCATTTGATAATTATTCAAAATTAAATTGTTATAATAAATTATCCTTTGATCAATTTCATAAATTACACATTGACAATCAACTAACATAAATTTATTATAAATTATTATTTTATAATTGTATTCTATTATCTTCAATAGACTCATGAAATTATCCTTCGATAATTGGTTGAAATTATCATTTGATAAATTGATGTGACTATCCCTATTCTTTATAAATTATCACATGTAATAATTATCATTCGATAATTCATTTATACATTATTAATTTATCATAATTCATGTAAATAACCTTTGATATTCTTAAGAATTAGAATTCAGGTTTTAAAATTTATATTAAAATACACCATTATTTTATCAATTTTTTATAGATTAAAAGAAATTGAAGAATAAATTAAATAAATAAATAATAGGAAAACACATTGTTTTCAAATGGACCATTCACAAAAAGGGAACGCTACACCTAGATCTGATGAATAGGAATGCAAATATGAATAAGGGGCTTCACCGGTCATGCCTAGATGTGTTACAAAACTATCTAGACTTGACAAGATTGACCAATGAGATGATGAAGTTTCTGATCAAATTAAGAACCCAAAAAATTGGATCATTTAAAACTCCAAATTCAAACACCAGATTTAATGCACTATTCAACCAAAAATTCATTACAGATTCATTAATTTCACTAAATCAATGAATTTCCACAGGAACAAATTAAAACAGTGATGATATATAAGCTTTTGTTAATTAAATAGGCCTTTAATGGCCGTTCCATGTGGGGAGAAAAAGATTAATCAAATTTTCATTTATTTAAATAATTAATAATAATTATTATTTAATATAAATAATTAATAAATAAAAAAATATAGAAACCTAACCAAATTATTGTTGAATATAAATTTTATACCCTACCTAGGTTAAACCATACTTTCTGGACCTATTGGTGGTCTCATATTTCTCATATAACACACTATTTTAAACATATTAATTATTTATTAATTAAAAATGGAGTAAAGAATTAATTAAAAATATAAAGGGTTTTTATCGTGAGAGATTCAACCAAACTTCCGATAATTAAAAACGTTATATCCCAATTTGGGTAACTAACATGTTCTGGACCTAACTATTGTATAGGATTTCTCATATGATTCACTATTTTTTTATTTGCTAAATTATTTTAAAACATAATATAACAAAAATTATTAACAAATTATTTTCATGAGCAAGGCATCCAAATGTTATATGTTTACAAATTTTATACCCCTCCATCGTTAAACACCATATTCCAGGCCTTATAGAGGTATTTGATTTCTCATTGGATGCGCCATTTTAGATTTATTGAATTTTTTTTAATAAATTTCATGCTCTTAATGTAATATATTTAATAATTTTATTCCATATTTTTCAAGGCTTTATGGGCCTCAGAATCTCTTACCAACTTAGCTTCTGACTCTGAAAATAGTGTATTGATTATTACAGAGTTAACTGGGAATTTAGCCTTATGAAAATATTCTAACTCATTTATTAATTAATTTTCATTGATAAATCATTTTTTATATAAGACACTTATAATTTATCACCAAGAGGGTTTTTACTATCTTTGTAAAAATTAGGATATTAAATTTATTCTATATATCTATTATTTTTCAATGTTAATGGATGTTATAGTCCCTAGATGATGTTAATTAGACTCCTGCTACTATTCTTAAGCCTTTGGTATATGAGAACACATGCTTGAGGTCATGTTTCACTTTTGTTTTGGTTAATTTTTGTTTGAGTAGGTCTAGGGACAATATAAAGTAATACTAGAGGCTTATTTCTTTTCTTACTATTTAGGATATGGTAGAGAATGATAATTTTTGTTAAATCATCAGATAGTAGTTGTTATTGTTCTTAGCGGGCACCTACAAGAACTGAGATCGATGTTATAATGAAGTTGAGACTGATTTTATTTCATTTCACTATTAAAATTGGGTTGTTTGAATTTTTTTCAATGTATGATGTTTTAGTTATTTTATTTATGATTTTATACTAAAATAGAATGTAAAAATGAATAAATTCAAGAATATGTTTTGGAATATAAGTTTTCACGACATGTTCATACTAATATGTGATTTATATGATGGATATAAAAATAGTTTTTTAATTTTATAGAGAATCAATACTAATTTATTGTATATTTTCACAATTAAATTATTATTGGAATTCCAGTTAACTTAAAAATGGTTATATTTTCCAATATATGAATCACCATAGAGAAATTTCATTTATGTACAAATGGATGTGGAATTGTTCCTTGAGGGGGAATCCTAGTATATGGATACCTGATGTGAATTGGAACCCAAGAGTGAGAAATTTTGACTTTTAGGGATTCCCAATGTATTTGAGAACTGTAGATTGGAAATATTGGCATGCCATTTATTTTGTTTTATTTGATACCGAAGCCTTAATACTACTTCATGATCATTGAATTATAGTGATGTATCATTTATTGACTAGGTAGAAGGTATTAGATATTGTGTGATAAAGCACATGATACTTGTGAAATAAGTACGTTAACAGAAATAGAAAGTTCCCAACCTAATATTATTTGAGATGAGTTTTTATTTATGAGTATAGAAAGAGAGAGAAGTGTAATCCAAGACACATGGTTTCATTAATGTTTGTAAGCATGGTGTGTGATTTGAGTTATGGGATCGATGCATTAAATATTTTTAGGCTTGCAAGGGATACCTCAGTAATGTATTAAGAATAAATTCATGGATATTTCATCATGTGTTGGATAGGAATCTTAATGATATTAAAAATGTTAATAGGTTGGGTAACACATAGGTTTATGGTTGAAAATTTTTGGTTTTGAGATTATCATGAGCCTCACAATCAATAGAAATTTGTAAACCTCATAGTGAAACATGTTGGATAACCAAGATCCTCTCCCAATTATATTTTTATAATCAATCTCATATCCACACCACTTATTTTTATTTTTATTTTTGTTAATATAGTAATTTATGGGAAAATGAAATGGTATATTTTAGTATGGTATGGTATATATTGAAATGAGTGACAGAATGGAAAATATCACAAAAGTTATCTAGAAAAAGATTGATTCCTAGTTTTAACTTATTATTTCATTCATTATCTAATTATATTGTTAAAATCCATTAAATAATTTTCTTAATATCTTTCATGACCTAGTACTATATACATTGTTTGTAAATTCCAATGCACATTCATGTATATTCTATGTACATTAGACACCACATCCTCTCAAACAATGAATGATGAACACACCATGATCAAGGTCGTAAAACATACTCAACCCAACCCCATCATAAAATTTTTATGCCATGGACAAGATCATTACATCATATTTGAAGTGGAAAAATCAAATGGAGGATTCTATTATTTTTTATAAATTTGAATTAAATGCATCAGTATTCCATGGAAGGATGAAAATAACCACTATAATACATGGCATAATAACTTCTACATAAAAAATGGAAGAATACATTGAAAATTAAAAAAAATTATTTATGAATACTATTTTACCTCCCATAAGGATCACACCATTATGTTAGTTTCCCATTATCATGGGGATTTAGTGGAATAATAGGGGTAGAATGTAAAAAAAGGGTATAATGAGAAGAATAAGATTAAATATTCTATATATATAAAAAAAATATTAAAAATACAGAATGAAATTAAAAAAAATATAAAAAAACTATACGATATTGTTTTCTATGCTAAGAGGCATATGTCTTAAACCACACCTCGATTGATCAAAAATAAAGTGATGGTGTGTTAAAAACAAACTCTATGTTTTACTCAGGTATAAAAACATCATGATAATATACTATAGGAAGACACCACTTACGGTAGTATGGATAACACATTTTATCCCATTCAGCCCCCACTTTGCTGATTTACTCTTCCCATTCTAGGGGTAGCATTGCTTTTATTTATTTTTTTGGTTCTCCAATATCATTGTAACGCCCTAACCCTAGAAGTCCAGAGTAGGTTCATTATTACGTATCATTTGCATGATCATAAAATATCAAGTTTCAAAAGACCGATTAGTTTAGTAGCCTTGGATATACTAGATACATTAATAAGGTTTAAATTACATCATAAAATGGAAAACTACAACAACATTGTCTCCATAGACAACACTGAGATTCCATAGACCATCCCTAGAATTTATTCATAATATACTTCTTTGTATCTTGGGAAAATAAAACATAGAAAGGGGTGATCTCAGATGATCAGTAAGGATAACATTTCTGCAAAAACATTCATAAATAAGCAAAAACATTTAAGGCAGTGTATAGGTCTAAAAAAAGCCTTTTAAACATGAACGTTAGCATAATATGGAAAAAATAAAATCAAATAATTCCATTTACTTATTCACATGGATATTATACTAGTCGAATGATCACATGAAATATCAATAACCACTTTCATAATGATGGAATGCATAATGCTTGAATATCATAACCACATAGTCAAGGCCTTGTGCCAAGAATAGAAATTAGATTTCGTCCAGGCCTTGTGCCAAGACACAAGTTTGTCTCATGAGACCTACCGATGCATCAAGGTGCTATAGCAGGCTCCACTTGTCACTTACTAAGTCCAATCCATTCCTTATATGAAAAGTTTGAAACATAATATAAACATTCGTAATAAAACTAGCATATGAAATGTCAATACTTTATCCACAAACCGTGAATGGTATAAAAATAACACATCCATAGTCACACATAACTCATTAAATACAATATGGAAGATTGTATTATAATTGGTTAACCTCAATCGAGAATAATGAAGGATATTGAAATAGATGATAATAGTCATCAAAAGTATTTGAGAGAAATATCCCCCTTTTATGAAAAAATTTAAAAGTATCACTATTTATCCAGAAGCAGTTTAAAATATATTTTTGAATCAAAGTGTCCCATACCACATTGAATCTTTTAAAAGGAATTTAAATTTTAAAACTTTAATTTCCATATAAATAAATCCTCAAAACCATATTTAAAACATGGACATTCATGAGAAATATTTAGAATAATAAATCTTTAAAACATTTAAAATGATATTTTAGTTAGAGTTACTAATAAAAATAGAGACACTTGAATACAAATAATTGAGGTAATAAAAACATTTTAATATAATTAAAATAAAGAGATTCGTGATATACTATGTCAAAGCACATTATATACACTATATAAAAGTGATTTGGTGTATAATAACAAAGAAGTCTCAGTGGCATGTAAATTGAGATGAAATATATTATAAAGACCATCTCCTTAGGTTAAGTATAAATAAATGACATAATTATGTGTGAAAAATATAAATACACTCAATATGATTGGATATTCAGTGTAAATCAATCAGAGTACATTCACATATATTCTTGTAAAAACAACACCAACGAATTGGATATTTAACTCAACAAATGGAGATTGAGTTAAAATTACTCTTATAAAGTTCATATCGATGACTTGAGAATTTATCAATGGAGTGATTATGTGTATAAAAAGTATATCCATAGAAAGGGGAGTGGAAATTTTGACATAATAAAATTAATAGTGATTCCACATATAATCTTGGAGTAAAATAATCAATGAAGTACACGCAAAGCCGAAGGAGTGGAAATTGAAATTTCAAATTCCCTTATCGATTTGGTAACTACAAAACATACAACCATGAATGAAGGATCATACAATGATGATGTAAATATCCATAAATCAAAGTATATTACACAATTAATACAATCATGGTAAGTACACACACCACATGCAATAAATTAGTGGTGAACAATGGAAGTCTCACAGAATCAAAAGTTAGATAAGAAACCCCATTGTAATTTTTCTTTGTAATAGGGTAGGTTAAACTCTTATATAATGGTGAAATAAGTTTTATTGAATTATGAAAAATTATATACATTAATATGATATCATATATTATCTTTTAACCTTGATTTGTTAAAAATATCTTAGTATTATCGTTGTTTTGGGTGTTAACATATTCATTTACCTTTATATTATTTGTTATGTGACACATAATTGTTATGGATGGGATGTATCTTATTCATATAAAGAATTATATCATGTCTCTAAACAATATTTTTAACCATAAAATTAAATTTAGTCTTTAATGGATATGATGGGGAATAAATCTCATCACGTTCGTGCAGACGGTAGTCAGTACATACGCACGAGCGAAAATATCACTCTTGTGATATTAAAATAATATATAATTGGATGGTATACCATATATACATAGAATAATTATCATGTTATATTGATTATTTACATTAATTACACATCATTATTATACCCATTCAAATAATAAAATATTGAATAACAATTACACCACGACGTGGAGACGGTAATCCGTACATATCCACGTATGGTGACATGTCATTCAAAGGGTGGATAGAATAATGAAGATGGTTGTACCATATTTATAATAACTTTAGAGTATATATATGATACTGGAGTTATTATTTGATAATGGAAATAACAAAAAAGAATAAGTGGAAGAAGAAAAGAACTTGAAAGAGGGTGGTGAAATTATTACCTCTTCTCTGGGTTCTTCCTTTTGATTTGATCAAAAGGGCTCCTTAAGATGGATTTATGACCAAATGAGGGCCTATGGGATGAATTGAGGGAATTTTAGAGGATATTTTGGCATGGTTTGGCCTAGCCAAAAGTCTTTGATGATTTGAATTAGAGATAAGGGGGAATGTCCTTTTATAAGAGGGGTGAGGGGCACCTTAGAAAAAGCTAGAAATATTATTTTATAATAAAATAATTTTCGGTTTATAATGGCTCCAAAGTTGATTATGTAATGTTTATGGTGGTTATAGGTCTAAAAACACTCAAACAATAGGTTTTAGATAGTTTTGTGTCACTATAATAACTTTATCTTTTTTATTTAACTATTAGTTAAATATTTTGACCTTTACCATCTCTCTTTGTATTTTTATATTATATAGTTAATAAACATTCTATATACTTTCAAGAGACCCCCAAGTGGTAAATTAATGATACAAATATCATTATATAAGTTTTTTGGCCGAACCATAGATTTTGTGGAATTGAATATCAATTAATAATATGATATTTGTTTTGAAAACTCATTTATGTCAATTTTAACAATATTTAATAATTGATTTTTTTTAAAGTCTTAAAAACATTACTAATTAAATTAAATTCATTTAAGAAATCATAACATGTCATATTTACCAATAAAATTCGTGGATGTCATTAAAATATCAAATTATATTTATTTTAACATTTATAATACCAATTACTTGATTCTTTCATTAATAAGGAAAATACTGCATCATTATTGTGTCATAAATAAATTTAATTAATAAATGTCTAAAAATTATAAATAAAACACCATTATATAGGAAATAGTTTTATATTTATAATGAATATTTATAGTTGAAAATATAACATATATAAATCTATGTAAAAATTGTTTTTCAAAAAGATATATGATTATGTCATTTTTGTGTTTACTTTAACTTAATTAATAGTATGTGTCATTATCAGTTACAAGTGGAACCATGGGGTCCCAAAATAGACCATAACATTCGCATGGTCGGGAATGTATCAACAAATAAGGTTAGGATATTTTTTAGGGTAATTTAATATTATTATAATATAATATTTTACCCTTATTTATCAGATTTATCCTTTAACCATGGTAAATAAAATATTTATTGAAGTAATAATTCAAAATGTCTAAAAATAAAAATTACCTATTTCAAAAATTTGGACCTCCTAATTATAAATATGGAATCCATTTTTCTAAATTCAAAACAAAGAAGTTTCAGAAATTAATTTAAAATTAATTCCCGTTGTCAAAATAAAAAGGGTGTTTTTAAGAAATAATAACTAGCAAAAGTTTGGCTTTTGCTTATGTCCAGTTTAAATGTCAAATTATGTCCAATGACAGAAATTTAATTAAATGGTAAAAATATAATCTAATTATACTTTAAAACAACTCAAATTAATAATTTATTACAATTAATTGTTTCTATTAAAAAAGTTGTTTTTAATTAAAATTTAGTAATTTTCACTATTCATCAAAATATGAAAGTTATCAGAAAAGTACCAAAAATTAACCCTTAGCTAATTTCAATATTCTGAATCCAAAAATGAAGTCAATTTTGAAAGATAAAATTTATAACATTTTAAAAAGTGGGTATTACTATTCATAATGACTAGTTTGATTGGTTGTGGTGTGTTAGAACTTGAAGTTGCATACAACACATGATAATGTATTATTCAAAGAGAAGTGTACCATGGAAACTTTAGGTGTTACATTCTCCCATCCTTCAATAAATTTCATCCTCACAATTTTTAAAATTGGGCTTGGGAATATATTGGAAAGTCCCACATCGGAAAAAGAGTCAATAAAACTATCACTTTAAAAGAAACAGAAGTACAAAGGTCACCCAAGATAACCCATACTAGGATTACAAGTAGGAAAACATGGATATGGATGATAAACTAAGTATCATGTTCTGATGGAGAGGGATAGAAAATTGATTAGAAGAATGTTAAAAACAAAAATAACCAAAAACTTGTGATGGGTCAAATGGTCATTAGTCTCCCAGTATGAAAAGTTAAAGGACAATGTTTTTTTTGTTTTAAGATAAATTAAATAAATATGAGGAATTAATTTATGAGATTGACTAATAACATAAAGAGATATATTTACTTTTTACGTAGAGTTTCATTCTTTAATAAATTTCTACCACTAACTCATTTTTTTAAATGATGAGTATTCAAGAAGAAATGGTCACACTGGAAGAGCTAGAATAAACTTCTATAGAATCACATGATCCATGAAGGATAAATTATATATTTACCTTGTCTCTAGAGATCAATCCAAACCAAAACAGTTAGAAAAAGAACTGATGATCTCCCAAAAGGATATTCCATTAGTGAAAGAAACACTAATCTTAATTTCTAAAACTAAAACAACAAATACCCCAAAGTTAAATAAATACCATTCAATAAACAATTGTCTTTAAAATCATTCAATATAATCCAAAATAATATTGAAACCCAAAACATATAATAAATTGGTTATGTAGTCTTCCACGTTAAATTGTATCTCCAAATGACATCAACTACTCTTAAAGCCACATACTTAAAAGTAATTAACCTAATCACATATTCTATATTATTGGTTAATCATTTCCATAAATGACCCATATCACTATAAATCCACAATAAAAACATAGATAAAAATCCACCATTACACCTCAAATAAAATCCCTTACAATTCTATTTCCATTGGGCATATAGTGTTCCCAACAACGAGAACATCTTAGAAAATAACATTTATCACTTAATCACTGAATCATTTTCCTATAATAAGGGTATTAATTTGATAAGACATAAGATCCCAAATCAACATATTATTGATCAATAAAATCATTTAACTAAAATTAATTAGTCACACTAACTAGGGACTTCACATAGTCCAGTGGTAGGTGATCAATCCCAATCGCACGTTGGTTGTGGGTTCAATTCCCCATCTTTTTCCGACGCGATGGGTTGTCACACGGTCTGCGTGTTGTCCTTTTTCAAAAACTATATTTTATAACATTAACAAAATGTGATAAATTTCTCAAAATAACTATAACAAAATTTAACCCCAAATGTTATCTCATACCTTGCATTTCCATCCCAAAATATAATAACTTGTAATTTACTCAAACCCAATGATCATATAAAACCAAATGGTTATTTATAAATATATCCACAAGAGAAAAGATAATTATTCCTCAAATATCATTTTAACCTGAAAAACTGTAGGGTTACAAATACAATAGAAAATTATTCCAATGTATTCCCATCTATAGGGAGTACAAGTACTTTTAAAAATTTCTCCAACCATTTATTTTCACATAGATTCTTCTTTCACCAAGAAAATATCCTATAGAATTGGTCATTCACTCAGGTAATGACCAGGTCCACTAAATTTACAAAAAATGTCTGTAAAGGGATTCTTGGGACCATTTTTATTTTCTTCCATAGTACTCTTCATTTTCCCTCAGCAATTATTCACTTTATGTCCTTCTTTCCCACAAGTAAAGCATTTCTTCGTTACATTAAGACACTTTTATAGGTATCTCCTTCCACATTTCCTGCATGATGGAAGTTAATGATTCTTTTCACCATGGTCACCACTACTGGAGCTCTTATAATTCATCACCTTTCTCTTCATTTTTGAGTCCTGGAAGTTGGTTAATATATATATTGTTGTTCGTATTTTTTGAAAACTTATTTGGAAAGAAAACGATATCTTTTACACTTATCAACATTCCATTTTGTTTCTCATTTACACCATCATTCCAACCTTGTACATCATTCTCAATGTTACTATGACTTCATTGGAATCCAGCAATTGACTAAAACCAGAAATCATTGTGTGAGTAGAAATAGTAATAATTTCATTTAGAGAATATCATGAAACCATATTATTAATTTAAAAAACCTTAGGATTAACCAAGGTCATTTATTCTCATTTTATATTAAGATAATTCAAATCAGTTTGTAAAGAAAATGTAAATTATCCTAAGCATATCCCATGTGAGTGTCGTAACCAAGAGTGTAGCAAGGCCCATTGTCATGCGCTAGTTCCTGTTCGAGTCTAGATCGAAGTGGTTTTTTTCGGGTTTTACCCCTAGGTACATCTGTCCCAGACCTGTGTCTACCTGCTCGTATCCAGACAGGGTTGTATTGCTCGGAAAACTCACAAAATCTCTAAAATACCAAAATTCTATGAAGTTCTTCTATACTAATAATCAAATTCTATCTTAGGTCTATGATCTCTAATCAGAGTTTATCAAAATCTAGTTTCCAATGTTTGTACTAAACTTACTCTGATACCAACTGTAACGCCCCGACACTAGAATCCCAAAGTCAGTGCATTATTATGTATCATTGGCATGATCATAAAAGATCAAGTCTCAAAAGACCGATTAGTTTAGTAGCTTTGGAAGTACTAGATAAATACATAAGGTTTACATTACATCATCAAATGGAAAAGTACTACAACATTGTCTCTGTAGACAACACTGAGATCCCAAGACTATCCCTGGAGGTCAGTCATAATATACTTCTTTGCATCCTAGGAAAATAAAACACAAAAAGGGGTGAGCTTAGATGATCACTAAGGATATCATTATAGCAGAAACTTTCATAAATAAGCATAAAAATTCAAGGTACTGTATAAGACTAGAATAAAAGCCTTCAAAACACGAACTTCAGCATAATATGGAAAAGATAAAATCAAATAATTCCATTTACTTATTCACATGGATATTTTACTAGTCAAATTCTCAATTGAAATATCAATAATCCCTTTCATAGTGATGGAATGTGTAATGCCAGACTATCATAACCACATAGTCAAGGCCTTGTGCCAAGACTACAAATAAGACATTGTTAAGGCCTTGTTCCAAGACATTAGTTTGTCTCATGAGACCTACTGATTAGTCGTGGAGCTATAGAAGACTCCACCCATCACTTACTAAGTCCAATGCATTCCTCATATGAAAATTATGAAACATAACATAAACATTCATATTAAAACGAGCATACGAAATGTCAATACATTATCTATAAACCATGAATGGTATAAAAATAGCACATCCACAATCAAACATAACTCATTCAATAAAATATATATGATTTTATTGTACTAGATTAACCTAAATCGAGAATAATTATGGATATTTACATAGATGAAAATATTCATCAAAACTATTTGAGAGAAATATCCCCGTTTTTTTTTGAAAAAATTTAAAAGTCTCACTATTTATCAAGAAGTCCTTTAAAATAGATTTTTGAATCAAAGTGTCCCAGAGAACATTGAAACTTTTAAAAGGAATTTTAATATTGAAACTTTAATTTCCATTCAAATAAATCCTTAAAACCATTTTTAAAGAATGGACATTAATGAGAAATATTTATAATAATAAATCTTTAAAGCATTTAAAATGATATTTTAGTTAGAGTTCATAACCAAAAAAGAGACACTTGAATAAAAATAATTGAGGTAATGAAAAATTTTAATATCATGAGAATAAAGTGATTCATGATATATTATATCAAAGTACATTATATACACCATATAAAAGTTATTTGGTATATAACAACAAAGAAGTCTCAATGGAATGTAAATTGAGATGAAATATATTATAAAGACTGTATCCTTAAGTCAAAAATAAATCAATGACATAATTATGTGTGAAAAATATAAATAAACTCAATATTATTGGATATTAAGTGTAAATAAATCAGAGGACATTCACACATGCTGTTGTAAAAACAACACCAACGAATTGGATTTTTAACTCAACAAATGGAGATTGGGTTAAAATTACTCCCATCAAGTTCATATTGATGACTTGAGAATTTATCAATGGTGTGATTATGTGTATAAAAAGTATATCCACATAAAGGGGAGAGGAAATTAGGACATAAGAAAATGAATAGTGATTCCACACATAATCTTGGAGTAAAATAATCAATGAAGTTTGCGTAAAGCCGAATGAGTGGAAATTGAAATTTCAAATTCCCTTATCGATTTGGTAACATACAAAACATACACCCATAAAAGAAGGATCATAAAATGATGATGTAAATATACATAAATTAAATTATATTACACAATGAACACAATCATGGGAAGTACACACACCATAAGCAATAAATATGTGGTGAACAATGGAAGTCTCACAAAATTAAAAGTGAGATTAGAAACCCCTTACTTTGTACTTTTTACTTGGTCGAGGGTAGTTAATACTCCTTTATAATGGTTAAATAATTTTTATTAAATTATAAAACAATTATATACATTAATATGATATCATATATGATCTTTTAACATTGAATTGTTAATAATATCTTAGTATTATCGTTGTTTCGGGTGTTAACAGATTCATTTTCTTTTATATTATTTGTTATGTGAGCCATATTTTTTATAGATGGAATGTATATTATTCAAATAAAGAATGATATTATATATCTAAACATTATTTTTAATCATAAAATGAAATTTATTTTTGAATTAATACGATG
This sequence comes from Viscum album, assembly GCA_963277665.1. Classification (NCBI taxonomy): domain Eukaryota; kingdom Viridiplantae; phylum Streptophyta; class Magnoliopsida; order Santalales; family Viscaceae; genus Viscum; species Viscum album. The sequence continues at coordinate 641,872,072 of OY728155.1, read as the reverse complement.
GGGAATGAATCTTATTGTGTTCGTGGAGACGATAGTCCGTACGTACGCACGAGCGAAAATATCATTCTTTTGATATTAAAATAATATATAATTGGATGGTATATCATATATATAAAGAATAATTATCATTTTATATTTATTATTTACATTAATTAAACATCATTATTATACCCATTCAAATAATAAAGTATTGAATAACAATTACACCATGATGTGGAGACGGTAATCCGTACGTACGCACGTATGGTGACATGTCATTCAAATGATGGATAGAATAATGAAGATGGTTGTACCATACATATAATAACTTCACAGTATATAGATGATAGTGGAGTTATTATTTTATAATTGAAATAAAAAGAAGAATAAGTTAAAGAAGAAAAGAATTTGAAAGTGGGTGGTGAAATTATTACTTCTTATTTGGGTTCTTCCTTTTGATTTGATCAAAAGGGATCCTTAAGATGGATTTATGACCAAAGGAGGGACTCTGGGATGAAGTGAGGGAAGTTTAGAGGTTATTTGGTCATGTTTTGGCCAAGCCAAAATGCTTTGAAGGTGTGAATTAGAGATAAGGGGGAATGCCCTTTTTTAAGAGGGGTGAGGGGCACCTTAGGAAAAGCTAGAAATAATATTTCATAATAAAATCATTTTCGGTTTCAAATGGCTCAAAAGTGGATTATGTAAATTTTAAGGTGGTTATAGGTCTAAAGACACTCAAAAAATAGGTTTTATATAGTTTTTCGTCGCTATATTTACTTTATCTTTTTTATTTAACTATTAGTTAAATAGTTGGACCTTTACCATGTCTCTTTGGATTTTTATATTATATAGTTAATAAAGTTTCTATATACTTCCAAAAGACCCCAAAGTGGTCCATTAATTATACACATATCATTATATAAGTCCTTTTACCGAACCATAGATTTTTTGGAATAGAATATCAATTAATAATATAATATTTGTTTTAAAAACTCATTTGTGTCAAATCTGACATTATTTAATAATTGACTTTTGTTAAAGTCTTAAAAAATTTATTAATTCGAAAACAATTAATTTAAGAAATTATAACATGTAATATTAAAAAATAAAATTCTTGAATGTCATAAAAAATTTCAAATTATATTTATTTTAACATTTATAATACCAAATATTTGATTCTTTCATTAACAAGGAAAATAATGCATCATTATTGTGTCATAAATAAATTTAATTAATCAATGTCTAAAAATTATAAATAAAGAACCATTATATATTAAATCGTTTTATCTTTCTAATGAATATTTATAGTGGAAAATATAACATATATATCTCTATGTAAAAATTGTTTTTCTAAAAGATATATGCTTATGTCATTTTTGTATTTACTTTAACTTAATTTATATAAAGTGTCATTATCACTTAAAAGTGGCTCCATTGGGTCCCAACATTAACCCTAATATTACCATGGTCAGACATATATCAAAAAATAAGGTTAGGACATGTTTTAGGGTAATTTAATAATAATATTATATTATATTTTTACCTTTATTTACCGAATTTACCCTTTAACCGTGGTAAATAAAATATTTACCGAAGTAATTATTCAAAATGTCAAAAAATAAAAGTTACCTATTTGAAAAATTTGGACCTACCAATTATAAATATGAAATTCATTTTTATAAATTCAAAAAAAAAAAGAAGTGGCAGATATTAATTTAGAATTAATTCTTGTTGTCAAAACAAAAAAGATGTTTTTAAGAAATAATAACTATCAAAAGTTTGGCATTTGCTTATGTCCAGTTTAAATGTAAAATCATATCCAATGACCAAAATTGAATTAAATGGTAAAAATATAATCTAATTATAATTTAAAACCACTCATATTAATAATTTATTACAATTAATTATTTCGATTAAAAAAGTTGTTTTTACTTAAAATTTAGTAATTTTCACTATTCATCAAAATATGAAAGTTATCAGAAAAGTACCAAAAATTCACTATAAGATAATTTAAATATTACAAATCCAAAAATGAAGTCAATTTTGAAATATAAAATTTAAAAAATTTCAAAAAGTGGGTATTACTATTCATAATGGCTAGTTTGAATGGTTGTGGTGTGTTAGAACTCGAAGTTGCGTACAATGGACGCTACTGTATTATTCAAAGAGAAGCGTACCGTGGAAGCTTGAGGTGTTACATTCTCCTATCCTTCAATAAATTGTGTCCTCACAATTTTTAAAATTGGGCTTGGGAATATAATGGAAAGTCCCACATCGGAAAAGAGTCAATAAAACTATCACTCTAAAAGAAAGAAAGAGAAGTACAAAGGTCACCCAAGATAACCCATACTAGGATTAAAAGTAGGAAAATATGGATATGGATGATAAAATTAGTGTCAAGATCTTATGGAGAGGGATAGATAAATGATCAGGAGAAAGTTAACAACAATAAAACCACAAACTTGTGAGGGGTCAAACGGTCATTTGTCTCCCAGTAGGAAAAGTTAACGGACATTATTTTTTTTGTTTTCAGTTACATTACATAAAGATGAGGAATTAATTTATGATATTGAATAATAACATAAAGAGATATATTTAATTTTTATGTAGAGTTTCATTCTTTAATAAATTTCTACCACTAACTCATTTTTTTAAAGATGAGTATTCAAGAAGACATGGTCACTCTGGAAGTGCTAGAATAAACATCTATAGAATCACATGATCCATGAAGGATAAACTATGTATTTACCTTGTCTTTAGAGATTAATCAAAACCAAAATGGTTAGTATAAGATCTAATGATCCTCCAAAAGGATATTCCATTAGAGAAAGAAACACTAATCTTAATTTCTAAAACTAAACCAACAATACACCAAAGTTAAACAAATACCACTCAATAAACAATTGTCCTTAAAATCCTTCAATATAATCCAAACTAATATTGAAACCCAAAACATGGAAGAAATTGGTTATGTAGTCTTCCACGTTAAATTGTATCTCCAAATGACATCAACTACTGTTAATGTCAATACTTAAAAGTAGTTAACCTAATCACATATTCTCTATTATTGGTTAATCATTTCCATAAATAACCCATATCACTATAAATACACAATAAAAACATAGATAAAAATCCACCATTACTCCTCAAATGAAATCCCTTAGTATTATATTTTCTTTGGGCATATAGTGTTCCCAACAAAGATAACATCTTCCAAAATAACATTTATCACTTAATCACCGAATCATTTTACTATACTAAGGGTATTCATTTGATAATACATAATATCCAAAATAAACATATTATTTATCAATAAAATCATTTAACTAAAAATAATTAGTCACACTAACATGGGACTTCACGTAGCCCAGTGGTAGGCAATAAATCTGAATCGCACTTTGGTTATGGGTTCAATTCCCACAGCTTTGTCTGGCATGATGGGTTGTCACACGGTCTGCGTGTTATCCTTTTTTAAAAACTAACTTTTATAACATTACCAAAATGAGATAAATTTCTCAAAATAACCATAACATAATTTAACCCCAATTGTTATCTCATACTTTGAATTTCCATCCCAAAATATAATAAATTGTAATATCCTCAAACCCAATGGTCATATAAAACCAAATGGTTATTTATAAATATATCCACAAGAGAAAAGATAAGTCTTCCTCAAATATAATTTTCACATGACAAACTATAGGGTTACAAATACAAGAGAAAATTATTCTAATGTATTCCCATCAACAAGAAGTACCAGTACTTTTAAAAATTTCTCCAACCATTTATTTTCAGATAACTTCTTCTTTGGCCAAGAAAATATCCTATAGAATAGGGAATTAAATCGGGTAATGGCCAGGTCCCCTACATTTACAACAAATGACTATAAAGGGGTTCTTGGGACCAATTTTAATTTCTTCCATAGTAATCTTCATTTTTCCTTGGCAATTCTTCACTTTATGTCATTCTTTCCCGCACGTAAATCATTTCTGTGTTCCATTGAGACACTTTCCTAGGTGTCTCCTTCCACATTTCCTACATGATGGAAATTGAGGATTCTTTTCTCCATGGTCTCCACTGCTGGAGATCTTATCATCAATCACCTTTCTCTTCTTTGTTGAGTCTGGGAGTTAGTTAATATATATGTTGTTGATCATATTTTTGGAAAACTTATTTGGCATGAACACGTTATCTTTTACGCCTATCAACATTCCATTTTTTTCTCATTTCCACCACTATTCCCACCTTATAGATCATTCTTAATGTTACTATGACTTCCTTGGAATCCAGCCATTGAATAAAACCAGAAAGCATTGTGTGAGTAACTGTAGTCATAAAATCAGTTAGAGAATATCATGACACCATATTCTTAATTTGAAACACCTTAGGATTAACCAAGGTCATTTATTCTGATGTTATATTAAAATACTTCAAATAGGATTGTAAAGTAAATGTAAATTATCCTAAGAATATCCCCTGGGAGTGTCGTAACCAAGAGTGTAGCAAGGCCTGTTGTCGTGAACCAGTTCCCATTCAAGTCTAGCTCAAAGAGGTGTTTTTGGGTTTTACCCCTAGGTAAATCTGTGCCAAAGCCGGCTATACCTGCTCGTATGTAGACAGGGTTGTACTGCTCGTAAAACTCACAAAATCTCTAAAATATCAAAATTCTCAGAAGTTCTTATATACTAATAATCAAAGTCCATATTAGGTTTATGTGCTCTAATCAGAGTTTATCAAAATCTAGTTTCCAAGTTTTGTAATAAACTTCCTTTGATACCAACTGTAATTCCCCGACCCTAGAATCCCAGAGTCGGGGTATTATTATGTATCATTGTCATGATCATAAAAGATCCAGTCTCAAAAGAACGATTAGTTTAGTTGCTTTGGAAGTACTAGATACATTTATAAGGTTTACATTACATCATAAAATGGAAAACCACAACAACATTGTCTCTATAGACAACACTGAGATCCCAAGACTATCCCTGGAGGTTAGTCATAATATACTTCTTTACATCCTAGGAAAATAAAACATTGAAAGGGGTGAGCTCAGATGCTCAGTAAGGATAACATTAAAGCGGAAACTTTCATAAATAATCATAAACATTTAAGGAAGTGTATAAGACTAGAACAAAAGCCATTTAAACTTGAACTTCAGCATAATATGGAAAAGATAAAATCAAATAATTCTATTTAATTATTCACACAGATATTATACTAGTCGAATGATCACATGAAATGTCAATAACCACTTTCATAATGATGGAATGCATAATTCTAGACTATCATAACCACATAGTCAAGGCCTTGTACCAAGACTACAATTAAGACATTGTCAAGGACTTTTTCCAAGACACTAGTTTGTCTCATGAGACCTATCGATGCATCGTGGAGCTATAGCGGACTCCACCCATCACTTACTAAGTCCAATGCATTACTTATATGAAAGGTTTTAAATATAACATAAACATTCATATTAAAACTAGCATAAAAAATATATACTTTATCCACAAACCATTAATTGTATAAAAATAGCACATCCATAGTCAATCATAACTCATTAAATACAATATGGAATATTGTATTGTAACAGATTAACCTCAATCAAGAATAATTGAGGATATTGACATAGATGAAAATATTCATCAAAACTATTTGAGAGAAATATCCCCCATTTTTATAAAAACATTTAAAAGTTTCACTATTTATCAAGAAGCCATTTAAAATATATTTTTGAATAAAAGTTTCCCATAGAACTTTGAAACTATTAAAAGGAATTTTAATTTTAAAAATTTAATATTCATTTAAATAAATCCTTAAAACCATTTTTAAAACATGGACATTAATGAGGAATATTTATAATAATAAATCTTTATAACATTTAAAATGATATTTTAGTTAGAGTTACTAACCAAAAAAGAGACACCTGAATACAAATAATTGAGGTAATAAAAACTTTTTAATATCATGAGAATAAATGGATTCATGATATACTATGTCAAAGTACATTATATACACCATATAAAAGTGATTTGGTGTATAACAACAAAGAAGTCTCATTGGAATGTAAATTGAGATGAAATCTCTTATAATGACTGTATCCTTAGGTCAAGGATAAATCAAAAACATAATTATGTGTGAAAAATATAAATAAACTCAATATTATGGGATATTATGTGTAAAGAAATCAGAGGACATTCACACATATTCTTATAAAAACAACACCAATGAATTAGATTTTTAACTCAACAAATGGATATTGAGTTAAAATTACTCTTATCAAGTTCATATCGATGACTTGAGAATTTATCAATGGAGTTATTATGTGTATCAAAAGTATATCCACAGAAAGGGGAGTGGAAATTATGACATAAGATAATGAATAGTTATTCCACACATAATCTTAGAGTAAAATAATCAATGAAGTATGCGTAAAGCTGAATGAGTTGAAATTGAAATTTCAAATTCCCTTATCGATTTGGTAAATTATGAAACATAAAACCATGAAAGAAGGATCATAAAATGATGATGTAAATATCCATAAATTAAATTACATTACACAATTAATACAATCATGGGAAGTACACACACCGAATGCAATAAATAAGTGGTGAACAAAAAAAAGTCTCACGGAATTAAAAGTGATATAAGAAACCCCTTTCTTTGTAATTTTTCCTTGGTAGAGGGTAGTTTAACCTCCTTTATAATGGGGAAATAATTTTTATTGAATTATAAAATATTTATATACATTAATATGATATCTTATATGATATGTTAACATTGATTTGTTAATAATATCTTAGTATTATCGTCGTTTCGGGTGTTAACAGATTCATTTTCTTTTATAGTCTTTGTTATGTGAGCCATATTTTTTATGGATGGAATTTATCTTATTAATATCTAGAATGATATCATGTCTCTAAACATTATTTTTAATCATCAAATGAAATTTATTTTTGAATGGATATGATGGGGAATGAATCTCATCGTGTTCGTGGAGACGATAGTCCGTACGTACGCACGAGCAACAATATAACTCTTTTGATATTAAAATAATATTTAATTTGATGGTATAACATATATAAAGAATAATTATTCTGTTTTATTTATTATTTACATGAATTAAACATCATTATTATACCCATTCAAATAATAATATATTGAATAACAATTACACCACGACGTGGAGACGGTAATCCGCACGTATGTACGTTTGGTGACATGTCATTCAAAGGATGGATGGAATAATGAAGATGACTATAACATATTTATAATAACTTCAAAGTATATACATGACATCAGACTTATTATTTTAGAATGGAAATAAGAAAAAATAAGAAGTGGAATAAAAAAAGAACTTGAAAGAGGGTGGTGAAATTATTACATATTCTTCGGTTCTTCCTTTTGATTTGATCAAAAGGGCTCCTTAAGTTGGATTTATGACCAATGTAGGGCCTCTAAGATAAATTGAAGAAAGTTTAGAGAATATTTGTTCAGGTTTTGGCCAATCCAAAAGGTTTTGAAGGTGTGAATAAAAGATATGGGGGAGTGACCTTTTATAAGAGCGGTGAGGGTCACCTAAGGAATAGCTAGAAATATTGTTTTATAATAAATTAATTTTCGGTTTATAATTTCTCAAAAGTGTATTATCTAAATTTTAAGGTGGGGATAGGTTGAAAAATACTCAACCAATAGGTTTTATACAGGTTTGGGTCACTATATTAACTTTATCTTTTTTATTCAACTCTTAGTAAAATAGTTTGGCATTTACCATGTCTCTTTCTATTTTTATATTATATAGTTAATAAACATAATATATACTTCCAAAAGACCCTCAAGTGGTCCATTAGTAATACACCTATAATTATATAAGTTTTTTGGAAAAACCTTATATTTTTTGAAATAAAATATCAATTAATAATATAATATTTGTTTTAAAAACTCATTTATGTCAATTTTGACACTATTTAATAATTGATTATTTTTTAAGTCATAAAAACTTTATTAATTAGAAAACAATGCATTTAAGAAATCCTAACATGTCATATTAACCAATAAAATTCTTTAATTTCATCAAAAAGTTAAAATTATATTTATTTTAACATTTATAATACCAATTATTTGATTCTTTCATTAATAAGGAAAATAATGCATTATTATTGTGTCATAAATAAATTTAATTAATCAAAGTCTAAAAATTATAAATAAAATACAATTATGTAGGAAATCATTTTAAATTTATACGGAATATTTATAGTCAAAAATACAACATATATAACCCCATTTAAAATGTTTTTTTCAAAAAGATATGTGCTTATGTCATTTTTGTATTTACTTTAACATAATTAATATAAAGTTTCATTATCACTTATAAGTGGCTCCATGGGGTCCCAAAATCGACACTAAGATTCCCATGGTCGGACATGTATCTAAAAATAAGGTTAGGATAGGTTTTAGGGTAATTTAATATTATTATAATATTATTTTGTTACCCTTATATACCAGATTTACCCTTTAACCAAGGCAAATAAAATATTTTCCGAAATAATTATACAAAATATCTAAAAATAAAAGCTACCTATTTACAAAATTTGTACCTCCTGATTATATATATGTAACACATTGTTCTAAATTCGAAACACAGAAGTGGCAGAAATTAATTGAAAATTAATTCCCGTTGTCAAAACAAAAAGGGTGTTTTTAAGAAATAATAACTATAAAAAGTTTGGCACTTGCTTATGTCCAGTTTAATTGTGAAATTATGCCCAATGACCAAAATTGGATTAAATGGTAAAAATATAATCTAATTATATTTTAAAATCACTCAAATTTATAATTTATCACTATTAATTCTTTCAATTAAAAAAGTTGTTTTTAATTAAAATTTAGTAATTTTCACTATTCATTAAAATATGAAAGTTATCATAAAAGTACCCAAAATTCCCCCTAAGATAATTTTTATATTCTGAATCCAAAAATGAAGTCTATTTTGAAAGATAAAATTTATGAAATTTCAAAAAGTGGGTATTACTATTCATAATGGCTAGTTTGATTGGTTGTGTTGTGTTAGAACTCGAAGTTGCGTACAACACACGCTACTGTATTATTCAAAGTGAAGCGTACCGTGGAAGCTTGTGGTTTTACATTCTCCCCTCCTTCAATAAATTATGTCCATTCAATTTTTAAAATTGCGCTTGGGAATATAATGGAAAGTCCCATATTGGGAAACGAGTCAATAAAACTATCACTTTAAATGAAAGAAAGAGAAGTACAAAGGTCACCCAAGATAAACCATACTAGGATTCCATGTAAGAAAACATGGATATGGATGATAAACTAAGTGTCAAGTTCTGATAGAGCTGGATACAAAAATTAAAAGGAGAAAGCTAACAATAAGAAAACCACAGACTTGTGATGGGACAAATGGCCATTAGTCTCCCAGTATGAAAAGTAAACGGACAACATTTTTTTTTGTTTTAAGTTATACTACATAAATATGAGGAATTCATTTATGAGATTGACTAAGAACATAAAGATATATACTTAATTTTTAATTATAGTTTCATTCTTTTATAAATTTCTACCACTAACTCATTTTTTAAAAGATGAGTATTCAAGAAGACATTGTCACACTGGAATAACTAGAATAAACTTCTATAGAATCACATGATCCATGAAGGATAAACTATATATTTACCTTATCTGTAGAGACTATTCAAAACCAAAGTGCTTATTATAAGATCTGATAATCCCCCAAAAGTATATTCTATTAGAGAAAGAAACACTAATATTAATTTCTAAAACTAAACCAATAATACCCCAAAGTTAAATAAATTCCATTCAATAAAAAATATCCTCATAATCCTTCAATATAACCAAAACTAATATTGAAACCCAAAACATAGAAGAATTTGGTTATGTAGCCTTCCACGTTAAATTGTATCTTCAAATGACATCAACTACTCTTGAAGTCACATAATTAAAAGTAATTAACCTAATCACATATTCTCTATTATTGGTAAATCATTTCCATAAATAACCCAAATCACTATAAATTTGCAATAAAATAATATATAAAAATTCACCATTACTCCTAAAATGAAATCCCATAGTATTCTATTTTCCTTGGGCATATAGTGTTCCCAAAAAAGCGAACATCCTAAAAAATAAAATTTATCACTTAATCACCGAATCGTTTTCCTATACTAAGGGTATTAATTTGATATGACATAAGATCCCAAATCAACTAATTATTGATCAATATAATCATTTAACTAAAAATAATTTGTCACACTAACAAGGGACTTCACATAATCTTGTGGTAAGCGATAAATCCCAATCCCACTTTGGTTGTGGGTTTGATTCCCACATCGTTGTCCGACGTGACGAGTTGCCACACGGTCTGCATGTTGTCTTTTTTCAAAAATTATATTTTATAACATTACCATAATGAGATAAAATTCCTCAAAATAACCATAACATAATTTAACCCCAAATGTTTTCTCATACCTTTCATTTTCATCCCAAAATATAATAACTTGTAATTGCCTCAAACCCAATGATCATATAAAACCAAATGGTTATTTTAACTATATCCACAAGAGAAAAGATAATTCTTCCTCAAATATCATTTTCACATAACAAACTGAAGGGTTACAAATACAAGATAAAATTATTCCAAAGTAATCCCATCAACAAGGAGTACTAGTACTTTTAAAAATTTCTCCAACCATTTATTTCCACATAACTTCTTCTTTGACCAAGAAAATATCTTATAGAATAGAGCATTCACTCGGGTAATGGATAGGTCCCCTACATTTACAGAAAATGACTGTAAATGGATTATTGGGAACATTTTTATTTTCTTCCATAGTACTCTTCATTTTTCCTCGTAAATTCTTAACTTTATGTCCTTCTTTCCCACACGTAAAGAATTTCTTTTTTCCATTAAGACACTTTCCTGGGTGTCTCATTCCACATTTCCTGCATGATGAAAATTTAGGATTCTTTTCTCTATTGTCCCCACTACTGGAGCTCTTATCCTTCATCACCTTTATCTTCTTTGTTGAGTCCGGGAGTTGGTTAACATATATGTTTTTGATCATATTTTTGGAAAACTAATTTGGCATGAACATGATATCTTTTACGCCTATCAACATTCCATTTTGTTGCACATTTCCACCACTGTTCCTACCTTGTACATCATTCTCAATGTTACTATGACTACCTTGGAATCTAGCCATTGACTAAAACAAGAATTCATTGTGTGTGTAACAGTAGTCATAAAATCATTTAGAGAATATCATGACACCATATTCTTAATTTGAAACACCTTAGGATTAACCAAGGTAATTTATTCTCATATTATATTAAAATACTTCAAATCGGATTGTAAAGAAAATGTAAATTATCCTAAGCATATCCCTGGAGGTCATTCATAATATAATTCTTTGCATCCTGGGAAAATAAAACATAGAAAGGGGTGATATTAGATGCTCAGTAAGGATAACATTATAGAGGAAACTTTCATAAATAAGCATAAACATTTAAGGCAGTGAATAAGACTAGAACAAAATCCTTTTAAACTTGAACATCAGCATAATATGGAAAAGATAAAATCAAATAATTCCATTTACTTATTAACATGGATATTCTACTAGTTGAATGATCCCATGCAATATCAATAACAACTTTCAAAATGATGGAATGCATAATTCCAGACAATCATAGCCACATAGTCAAGGCCTTGTGCCAAGACTACAAATAAGATTTTGTCACGGCCTTATTCCAAGACACTAGTTAGTCTCATGAGACCTACCGATGCATCGCAGAGCTATAGCGGGCTCCACCTGTCACTTACTAAGTCCAATTCATTCCTCATATGGAAAGTTTGAAACATAACATAAACATTCATATTAAAACTAGCATATGAAATGTCAATACTTTATCTTCAAACCATGAATGGTATAAATATAGCACATCCACAGTCAAACATAACTCATTGAATACAATATGGAAGATTGTATTGTAACATATTAATATCAATCGATAATAATGAAGGATGTTGACATAGATGAAAATAGTCATCAAAACTATTTGAGAGAAATATCCCCTTTTTTATTAAAACATTTAAAAGTCTCACTATTTATCGAGATGCCATTTAAAATAGAATTTTGAATCAAAGTTTCCTATAGCTCTTTGAAACTTTTAGAAGGAATTTTAATTTTAAAACATTAATATCCATATAAATAAATAATTAAAAACCATTTTTAAAACATGGAAATTAATGAGAACGATTTATAATAATAAATCATTAAAACATTTAAAATGATATTTTAGTTAGAGTTCCTAACCAAAAGCGAGACACTTGAATACAAATAATTGAGGTAATAAAAACTTTTTAATATCATGATAATAAAGGGATTCATGATATACTATGTAAAAGTACATTATACACACCATATAAAAGTGATTTGTTGTATAACAACAATGAAGTTTTAATGGAATGTAAATTGAGATGAAATCTCTTATAAAGACTGTATCCTTAGGTTAAGGATAAATCAATGACATTATTTTCTGTGAATGATATAAAAAAACTCAATATGATTGGATATTCATTGTTAATCAATCATAGTACATTCACACATATTCTTGTAAAAAAAGACCAATGAATTGGATATTTAACTCAACAAAAGGAGATTGAGTTAAAATTACTCTTATCAAGTTCATATCGATGAATTGAGAATTTATAAATGGAGTGATTATGTGTATCAAAATTATATCCATAGAAATGGGAGTGGAAATTATGACATAAGAAAATGAATAGTGATTCCACACATAATCTTGGAGTAAAATAATCAATGAAGTATGCGCAAAGCCGAATGAGTGGAAATTGAAATTTCAAATTCACTTATCAATTTAGTATCTTACGAAAAATACACCCATGAAATAAGGATTATAAAATGATGATGAAAATATCAATAAATTAAATTATATTACACAATCAATACAATCATGGGAAGTACACACACCACATGCAATAAATAACTGGTGAATAATGGAAGTCTCATGAAAATAAAAGTGAGATAAGAAACCCATTAATTTGTAATTTTTCCTTGGAAGATGGTAGTTTAACCTCCTGTATAATGGTGAAATAATTTTTATTGGATTATAAAAGAATTATATACATTAATATGATATCATATATGATCTTTTAACATTGATTTGTTAATAATATCTTAGTATTATCGTCGTTTCAGGTGTTAACAGATTCATTTTCTTTTATATTCTTTGTTATGTGAGCCATTTTTGTTATGGATGGGATGTATCTTATTCATATCCAGAATGATATCATGTCTCTAAAATTTATTTTTAATCATCAAATGAAATTTATTCTTGAATGGATATGATGGGGAATGAATCTCATCACGTTCTTGGAGACGATAGTCCGTCCGTAGGCACGAGCGACAATATCACTCTTTTGATAATAAAATAATATATAATTGGATATTATATCATATATACAGAAAAATTATCATGTTATATTTATTATTTACATGAATTACACATCATTATTATACCCATTCAAATAATAAAATATTGAATAACAATTACACCACGATGTGGAGACGGTAATCCGTACGTATGTACGTATGGTTACATGTCATTCAAAGGACAGATAGAATAATGAATAAGGATATAAAATATTTATAATAGCTTCAAAGTATATAGATTATATTGGATTTATTATTTTATAATGGGAAAAAAAGAAGAAGTGGAAGAAGAAAAGAACTTGAAAGAGGGTGGTGAAATTATTACCTCTTTTTTGGGTTCTTCCTTTTGATTTGATCAAAAGGAATCCTTAAGCTGTCTTTATGACCAATGTAGGGCCTCTAGGATGAAGTGAGGGAAGTTGAGAGAATATTTTGGCTGGGTTTTTCAAAGACAAAATGTTTTGAAGGTGTGAATTAGAGATAATGGGGAGTTCCCTTTTATAAGATGGGTGAGGGGCACCTTAGAAAAAACTAGAAATAATATTTTATAATAAACTCATTTTCGGTTTATAATGGCTCAAAAGTGGATTATTTAAAATTTAAGGTGGGGATAGGTAGAAAACAACTCAACCAATAGGTTTTAGATAGGTTTGGGTCACTATATTAACTTTATCTTTTTGATTTAACTCTTAGTAAAATAGTTTGACATTTATCATGTCTCTTTGTATTTTTATATTATATAGTTAATAAACTTAATATATACTTACAAGAGACCCAAAAGTGGTACATTAATGATAAAAATATCATTATATAAGTCCTTTTGCTGAGCCACAGTTTTTTAAGAATATAATATCAATTAATAATATAATATTTGTTTTAAAAACTCATTTCTGTCAATTTTGACACTATTTATTAATTGATTTTTTTAAAGTCTTAAAAACATTATTAATTCTTACAAAAATTAATTTAAGAAATAATAACATGTCATATTAACCAATAAAATTCTTGGATGTCATAAAAAAGTTCAAATTATATTTATTTTGACATTTATAATACCAATTGTTTGATTATTTCATTAATAAAGAAAATACCGCATCACTATTGTGTCATAAATAAATTTAATTATTCAATGTCTAAAAATTATAAATAAAATACCATTATATAGGAAATACTTTTATATTTCTAATGAATATTTATAGTAGAAAATATAACATATATAACCCTATGAAAAAATTGTTTTTCTAAAAGATTTATGCTTATGTCATTTTTATATCTACTTTAACTTAATTAATATAAAGTGTCATTATCACTTACAAGTGGCTCCATGGGTTCCCCAAATCGACCCTAAGATGCCCATGGTAAGAAATGTATCAACCAATAATATTAGGACACGTTTTAAGGTAATTTAACTTTATTATAATATTAGTGTTTTACCCTTATTTACCAGATTTACCCTTTAACCATTGGTATATAAAATATTTACTGAAGTAATTATTCAAAATGTATAAATATAAAATTTACCTATTTACAAAATATGGACCTCCTGATTCTCAATATGGAATCCATTTTTTTAAATTCAAAACATATAAGTGGAAGAAATTAATTTAAAATTAATTCCCGTTGTCAAAACAAAAAGGGTGATTTTAAGAAATAATAACTATCAAACGTTTGGCACTTGATTATGTCCAGTTTAAATGTAAAATTATATAAAATGACCTACATTGGATTAAATGGTAAAAATATAATCTAATTATACTTTAAAATCCCTCAAATTCATAATTTATCACTATTAATTATTTCGATTAAAAAAGTTGTTTTCAATTAAAATTTTGTAATTTTCACTAGTCATCAAAATATGAAAGTTATAATAATAGTACCAAAACATTACCCTAAGCTAATTTCAATATTCTGAATCCAAAAATGAAGTATATTTTGAAAGATGAAATTTATAAAATTTCAAAAAGTGGGTATTACTATTCATAATGTCTAGTTTGATTGGTTGTGGTGTGTTAGAACTCGAAGTTGCGTACAACAGATGCTATTGTATTATTGAAAGAGAAGTGTACCGTGGAAGCTTGGAGTGTTATATTCTCCCCTCCTTCAATAAATTACGTCCTCTCAATTTTTAAAATTGGGCTTGGGAATATAATGTAAAGTCTCAAATCAGAAAAAGATACAATAAAACTATCACTTTAAAAGAAAGAAAGAGAAGTACAAAGGTCAACCAAGATAACCCATACTAGGATTCCATGTAGAAGAAAATGGATATGGATGATAAAATAAGTCTCAAGTTCTGTTGGAGAGGGATAAAAAAATGATCATGAGAATGTTAACAACAAGAAAACGTCAAACTTGTGATGGGACAAACAGTCATTAGTCTCCCAGTAGGAAAATTAAACGGATAAAATTTTTTTGGTTTTAAGTTAAATTACATAAATATGAGGAATTCATTTACGATATTGACTAAGAACATAAAGAGATATACTTAATTTTTTAAGTAGGGTTTCATTTTTTAATAAAATTCTACCAAAAACACATTTTTTTAAACGACGAGCATTCAAGAAGATATAGTCACACTGAAAGAGATAGAATAAACATCTATAGAATCACATGATCCATGAAGGATAAAATATATATTTACCTTGTCTTTATAGATTAATCAAAACCAAAACGGTTAGTATAAGATCTAATGATCCTTCAAAAGGATATTCCATTAGAGAAAGAAACACTAATCTTAATTTCTAAAACTAATCCAACAATACCCCAAAGTTAAATAAATACGAGTCAATAAACAATTGTCCGTAAAATACTTCAAAATAATACAAACTAATATTGAAACCCAAAACATAGAAGAATTTGGTTATGTAGTCTTCCACGTTAAATTGTATCTTCAAATGACGTCAACTACTCTTAAAGTCACATAGTTTAAATTAATTAACCTAATCACATATTATCTATTATAGGTTAATCATTTCTATAAATAACTCAAATCACTATAAATCCACAATAAAAACATATATAAAAATCCACCATTACTCCTCAAATGAAATCCCATAGTATTCTATTTTTCTTGGGCATATAGTGTTCCCAACAAAGCAAACATCTTCCAAAATAACATTTATCACTTAATCACCGAATCAATTTCCTATACTAAAGGTATTCATTTGATAAGACAAAAGATCCCAAATCAACTTATTATTGATCAATAAAATCATTTAAGTAAAAATAATTAGTCACACTAACCAGGGACTTCACGTAGTCCAGTGGTAGGTGATAAATCCCAATCTCAATTTGGTTGTGGGTTCGATTCACAGAGCTTTATCCGACGCGACGGGTTGTCACACGGTCTGCGTGTTTTCCTTTTTCAAAAACTATATTTTATAGCATTAACAAAATGAGATAAAATCCTCAAAATAACCATAACAGAATTTAACCCCAAATGTTATCTCATACCTTGCATTTTCATCCCAAAATATAATAACTTGTAATTTCCTCAAACCCAATGATCATGTAAAACCAAATGGTTATTTATAACTATATCCACAAGAGAAAAGATAATTCTTCCTCAAATATCATTTTCACATGAAAAAATGTAGGGTTACAAATACAAGAGAAAATTATTCCAAAGTAATCCCATCAATAAGGAGTACTAGTACTTTTAAAAATTTCTCCAACCATTTATTTCCACATAGCTTCTTCTTTGACCAATAAAATATTCTATAGAATAGGGTATTCACTCGGGTAATGGCAAGGTACCCAACATTTATGGCAAATGACTGTAAATAGATTCTTGGGACCATTTTATTTTCTCCCATAGTACTCTTCATTTTTCCTCGAAAATTATTCACTTTATGTCCTTCTTTCCCACACGTATGGCATATCTTTATTCCATTGAGACACTTTCTTCGGTGTCTCCTTCCACATTTCCTGTATTATGGAAATTTAGTATTATTTTCTCCATGGTATCCACTAATAGAGCTCTTATCATTCACCACCTTTCTCTTCTTTGTTGAGTTTTGGAGTTGGATAATATATATGTTGTTGATCATATTTTTGGGAAACTTATTTTTCATGAACAATATATCTTTTACACATATCAACAATTCATTTTGTTGCTCATTTCCACCACTGTTCCCACCTTCTACATTATTCTCAATGTTACTATGACTTCCTTGGAATCCTGCCATTGACTAAAACCAAAAATAATTGTGAGTAAAAGAAGTCATAAAATCATTTAGAGAATATTATGACACCATATTCTTAATTTGAAACACCTTAGTATTAACCAAGTCATTTATTCTAATCTTATATTAAAATACTTCAAATCAGTTTGTATAGAAAAGGTAAATTATCCTAAGCATATCCCCTGGAGTGTCGTTACCAAGAGTGCAGCAAGGCTCTTTTTCGTGCACCAGTTCCCGTTAAAGTCTAGCTCAATATGGTGTTTTGGGGTTTTACCCATAGGTACATTTGTGCCAGACCTACCTCTACCTGCTCGTATCCAGACAGGGATGTATTGTTCGGAAAACTAACAAAATCTCTACAATACCAAAATTCTAGGAAGTTCTTCTATACTAATTGTCAAAGTCCATCTTAGGTCTATGTTCTCTAATATGAGTTTATCTAAATCTATTTTCCAAGGTTTGTACTAAACTTCCTCTGATACCAACTGTAATTCCCCGACCCCAGAAGCCCAGAGTTGGTGCATTATTATGTATCATTGGAATGATCATAAAAGATCATGTCTTGAAAGACTGATTAGTTTAGTAGCCTTGGAAGTACTAGATACATTCATAAGGTTAACATTACATCATAAAATGGAATTCTACAAAATCATTATCTCCATAAAAAACACTGAGATTCCATAGAATATCCCTGGAGGTCAGTCATAATATACTTCTTTGCATCCTGGGAAAATAAAACATAGAAAGGGGTGAGTTTAGATGCTCCGTAAGGATAACATTATAGCAGAGACTTTCATAAATAAGCATAAACAATTAAGGTAATGTATAAGACTAGAACAAAAGCCTTTTAAACTTGAACTTCAGCTTAATATGGAAAATATAAAATGAAATAATTCAATTTACTTATTCACATGGATATTCTACTAGTTGAATGGTCACATGCAATATTAATAACCACTTTCGTAATAATGGAATGAATAATGCCAGACTATCATAACTGCATAGTCAAGGCCTTGTGCCAACACTACAAATAAGATTTTTTCAAGGCCTTGTCCCAAGACACCAGTTTTCCTCATGAGACCTACCGATGTATCGTGGATCTATAGTGGGATCTACCCATTACTTACTAATTCCAATTCATTCCTCATATGAAAAGTTTGAAACAATACATAAACATTCGTATTAAAACTAGCATACGAAATCTCAATACATTATCCACAAACCATGAATGGTATAAAAATAGCACATCCACAGTCCAACATAACTCATTCAATACAATGTGGAAGATTTAATTGTAACAGATTAACCTCAATCGAGAATAATGAAGGATATTGACATAGATGAAAATAGTCATCAAAACTATTTGAGAGAAATATCCCCCTTTTTTATGAGAACATTTAAAAGTCTCACTATTTATCAAGAATCCATTTAAAATATATTTTTGAATAAAAGTGTCCCATACCACTTTGAAACTTTTAAAAATAATTTTAATTTTAAAACTTTAATGTTCATATAAATAAATCCTTAAAACCATTTTTAAAACATGGACATTAATGAGAACGATTTATAATAATAAATATTTTAAACATTTAAAATGATATTTTGGTTAGAGTTCCTAAGAAAAAGAGAGACGCCAGAATACAAATAATTGAGGTAATAAAAACGTTGTAATATCATGAGAATAAAGGGATTCATGATATACTATGTCAAAGTAAATTATATACACTATATAAAAGTGATTTGGTGTATAACAACAAAGAAGCCTCAATGGAATATAAATTGAGTTGAAATCTCTTATAAAGACTATATACTTAGGTTAAAGATAAATCAATTACATAATTATGTGTGAAAAATAAAAATACACTCAATATGATTGGATATTCAGTGTAAATAAATCTAAGGAAATTCACACATATTCTTCTAAAAACAACACCAATGAATATGATATTTAACTCAACAAAAGGAGATTGAGTTAAAATTACTCTTATCAAGTTCATATCGATGACTTGAGAATTTATCAATGGAGTGATTATGTGTATCAAAAGTATATCCACAAAATGGGGAGTGGAAATTATGACATAAGCCAATGAATAGTGATTCCATACATAATCTTGGAGTAAAATAATCAATGAAGTATGCGTAACGTCGAATGAGTGGAAATTGAAATTTAAAATTCCCTTATCAATTTGGTAACTTAAGAAACATACACCCCTGAAAGAAGTATCATACAATGATGATGTAAATATACATAAATTATATTATATTACACAATGAATGAAATCGTGGGAAATACACACACCACATGCAATAAATAAGTGGTGAACAATGGAAGTTTCACGGAATTAAAAGTGAGATAAGAAACCCATTACTTTGTAATTTTTCCTTGGTAAAGGGTAGGTTAACCTCCTGTATAATGGTGAAATAATTTTTATTGAATTATACAAGAATTATATACATTAATATGATATCATATATGATCTTTTAACATATATTTGTTAATAATATCTTAGTTTTATCGTCATTTCGGGTGTTAACGGATACATTTTCCTTTATATTATTTGCTATGTGGGCCATATTTGTTATGGATGGGATGTATCTTATTAATATCCAGAATGATATCATGTCTCTAAACATTATTGTTAATCATCAAATGAAATTTAGTCTTGAATGGATACGATGGGGAATGAATCTCATCGCGTTCGTGGAGATGATAGTCCGTACGTACGCACGAGCGATAATATCACTCTTTTGACATTAAAATAATATATAATTGGATGGTATATCATATATATAGAATAATTATCTTGTTATATTTATTATTTACATGAATTACACATCATTATTATACCCATTCATATAATAAAATATTGAATAAAAATTACACCACGACGTGGAGACGGTAATCCGTACATATGCACGTATGATGACATGTCATTCAAAGGATGGATAGAATAATGAAGATGGATGTAACATATTTATAATAACATGACTGTATATATATGATAGCGGATTTATTATTTTAGAATGGAAATAACAAAGCAGAAGAAGTGGAAGAAGAAAAGAACTTGAAAGAGGGTGGTGAAATTATTACCTCTTCTTCGGGTTCTTCCTTTTGATTTGATCCAAAGGGCTCTTTAAGATGGATTTCTGACCAATGGAGGGCCTATAGGATGAATTGAGGGATTTTTATAGGACATTTTGTTAGGGGATGTCAAATCCAAAAGGCTTTGAAGGTGTGAAATAGAGATAAGGGAGAGTTCCCTTTTATAAGAGGGGTGAGGGGAACCTTAGGAAAAGCTAGAAATATTATTTTATAATAAAATAATTTTTAGTTTATAATGGCTAAAAATTGGATTATTGAAAGTTTAATGTGGGGATAGGTCTAAAACCACTCAACCAATAGGTTTTAGACAGGTTTGGGTCACTATAAAAACTTTATCATTTTGATTTAACTCTTAGTTAAATAGTTTTACATTTACCATGTCTCTTTGTATTTTTATATTATATAGTTAATAAACATACTATATACTTCCAAGAGACCCCCCAAGTGCTCCATTAATGATACACATTTCATTATATAAGTCATTTTTTCGAAACTTATATTTTTAGGAATAGAATATTAATTAATAATATAATATTTGTTTTAAAAACTCATTTATGTCAAATTTGACATATTTAATAATTGATTTTTTTAAGTCTTAAAAATTTTATTAATTAGAAAAAAATTCATTTAAGAAATCCAAACATATCATATTAATAAATAAAATTTGTGTATGTCATAAAAACCGTCAAATTATATTTATTTTAACATTTATAATACCAATTATTTGATTCTTTCATTAATAAGGAAAATACTGCAACATTATTGTGTCATAAATTAATTTAATTATTAAATGTCTAAAAATTATAAATAAAATACCATTATTTAGGAAATAATTTTATATTTCTAATGAATATTTATATTAAAAACTATAGCATACATAACCCTATGTAAAAATTGATTTTCTAAAAGATATATGCTTATATCATTTTTGTATTTATTTTAACTAAATTAATATAAAGTGTCATTATCACTTACACGTGGCTCCATGAAGTCCTAAAATAGACCCTAAGATTCCCATGGTTGGACATGTATAAATAAATATGGTTAGGACACATTTTTGGGTAATTTAATATTATTATAATATTATTTTTTTACCCTTATTTTCCGGATTTACCTTTTACCCATTGTAAATAAAATATTTACCGAAGTAATTATTCAAAATGTCTAAAAATAAAAGTTAACTATTTACAAAATTTGGACCTCATTATTCTCCATATTTAATACATTTTTCTAAATTAAAAACACAGAAGTGGAAGAAATTAATTTAAAATTAATTCCCGTTGTCAAAACAAAAAGGTAGTTTTTAAAAAATAATAACTATCAAAAGTTTGGCACTTGCTTATGTTCAGTTTAAATGTAAAATTATCTCCAATGACCAAAATTGGATTAAATGGTAAAAATATAATCTAATTATACTTTAAAATCATTCAAATTCATAATTTATAATTATTTATTATTTTGATTAAAAAATATTTGTTTAATTAAAATTTAGTAATTTTCACTATTCATCAAAATATGAAAGTTATCAGAAAAGTACCAAAAATTATCCCTAAGATAATTTCGATAATCCGAATCAAAAAATGAAGTCCATTTTGAATGAAAAAATTTATAAAATTTTAAAGAGTATGTATTACTATTCATAATGGCTATTTTGATAGGTTGTGGTGTGTTAGAACTCAAAGTTACGTACAACACACACTACTTTATTATTCAAAGAGAAGCATACAATGGAAGCTTGGGGTGTTACATTCTTCCCTCCTTAAATAAATTGCATCTTCTCAATTTTTAAAATTGGCCATGGTAATATAATGAAAAGTCCCACATCATAAAAAGAGTCAATAAAACTATCACTTTAAAAGAACGAAAGACAAGTACAAAGGTCACCCAAGATAACCCATACTAGGATTACATGTAGGAAAACATGGATATAGATGATAAACTATGTGTCATGTTCTGATGGAGAGGGATGTACAAATGATCAGGAGAAACTTAACAACTATAAAACCACAAACTTGTGATGGGACAAAAGGTCAATAGTATCCCAGTAGGAAAAGTAAATGGACAACATTTTTTTAAGTTACATTACATAAAGATGAGGAATTAATTAATGAGATTGAATAAGAACATAAAGATATATACTTAATTATTAAGTAGAGTGTCATTCCTTAATAAATTTCTACCACTAACTCATTTTTATTAAATGATGAGTATTCAAGAAGACATGGTCACACTGGAAGAGCTAGAATAAACTTCTATAGAATCACATGATCCCTGAAGGATAAACTATATATTTACCTTGTCATTAGAGATTAATCAAAACCAAAACGGTTAGTAGAAGATCTAATGATCCCCAAAAGGATATTCTATTAGAGAAAGAAACACTAATCTTAATTTCTAAAACTAATCCAACAATACCCCAAAGTAAAATAAATACCATTCAATAAACAATTGTCCTTTAAATCCTTAAATATAATCCATACTAATATTGAAACCCAAAACTTAGAATAATTTGGTTATGTAGTCTTCCACGTTAAATTGTATCTTCAAATGATATCAAATACTCTTAAAGTCACATACTTAAAAGTAATTAACCTAATCACATATTCTCTATTATTTGTTAATCATTTACATAAATAACCCAAATCACTATAAATACAAAACAAAAACATAGATAAAAATATACCATTACTACATTTTATTACTTAATCACCAAATCATTTTCCTATACTAAGGGTATTCATTTGATAAGACATAAGATCACAAATCAACTTATTATTGATCAATAAAATCATTTAACTAAAAATAATTAGTCACACTAACCAGGGACTTCACGTAGTCTAGTCGTAAGCGATAAATCCCAATCGCACTTTGGTTGTGGGTTCGATACCCACATCTTTGTCCGACGCGACAGGTTGTCACACGGTCTGCGTGTTGTCATTTTTCAAAAACAATATTTTATAACATTACCAAAATGAGATAAATTCCTCAAAATAACCATAACATAATTTAACCCCAAATGTTATCTCATACCTTGCATTTTCATCCCAAAATATAATAACTTGTAACTGCCTCAAACCCAATGATCATATAAAACCAAATGGTTATTTATAACTACATCCACAAGGGAAAAGATAATTCTTTCTCAAATATCTTTTTTCACATGACAAACTGCAGGGTTACAAATACAAGAGATAATTATTTCAAAGTAATTCCATCAACAAGGAGTACTGGTACCTTTATAATTTTCTCCAACCATTTATTTCCACATAGATTCTTATTTGACCATGAAAATATCCTATTGAATAGGGCATTCACTCGGGAAATGGACAGGTCCCATACATTTTTGGAAAATGACTATAAATGGATTCTTAGGACCATTTTTATTTTCTTCCATAATAATCTTCCTTTTTCCTCAGAAATTCTTCACTTTATGTTCTTCTTTCCCGCACGTAAAGCATTTCATTATTCCATTGAGACACTTTCCTGGGTGTCTCCGTCCATATTTCCTGCATGATGGAAATTTAGGATTCTTTTCTCCATGGTCTCCACTACTGGAGCTCTTATCATTCATCACCTTTCTCTTCTTTATTGAGTCCGGGAGTTAGTTAATATATATGTTGCTGATCATATTTTTGGAAAACTGGTTTGGCATGAACACGATATCTTTTACGCCTATCAACATTCCATTTTTTTGGTAATTTCCACAATAGTTCCCACCCTGTACATAGTTCTCAAAGTTACAATGACTTCCTTGGAATGAAGCCATTGACTAAAACCAGAATGCATTGTGTGAGTAACAGCAGTCATAAAATCATTTAGAGAATATCATGACACCATATTCTTAATTTGAAACAACTTAGGATTAACCAAGGTCATTTATTCTCATCTTATATTAAAATACTTCAAATCGGTTTGTAAAGAAAATGTAAATTATCCTAAGCATATCCCCTAGGAGTGTCATAACCAAGAGTGCAGCAAGGCTCGTTGTCGTGTACCCGTTCCCGTTCGAGTCTAGCTCAAAGCTGTGTTTTTGGGTTTTACCCTCAGGTACATCTGTGCCAGAGCCACCTCTACATTCTCGTATCTAGATAGGGATTTATTTCTTGGAAAACTCACAAAATCTTTACAATACCAAAATCCAGGAAGTTCTTCTATACTAATCATCAAAGTCCATCTTAGGTCTATGTGCTCTAATCAAGGTTTATCTAAATCTAGTTTCCAAGGTTTATACTAAACTTCCTCTAATAACAACTGTAACGCCCTGACACTAAGAGCCCAATGTCGGTGCATTATTACGTATCATTGTCATGATCATAAAAGATCGAGTCTCAAAAGACCGATTAGTTTAGAAGAATTTGAAGTACTACATACATTCATAAGGATTACATTACATCATAAAATGGAAAACTACAACAACATTTTCTCCATCGATAACACTGATATCCCATAGACTATCCCTGGAGGTTAGTCATAATATACTTCTTTGCATCCTAGGAAAATAAAACATAGAAAGGGGTGAGATCAGATGCTCAGTAAGGATAACATTATAGCGGAAACTTTCATAAGTAAGCATAAACATTTAAGGGAGTGTATAAGACAATAACAAAAGCCTTTTAAATTTGATCTTCAGCATAATATGGAAAAGATAAAATCAAATAATTCCATTTACTTATTCACATGGATATTCTACTATTCGAATGATCACATGCAATATAAATAATCACTTTCATAATGATGGAATGCATAATTCCATACTATCATAATCAAATAGTCAAGGCCTTGTGCCAAGACTACAAATAAGATTTTGTTAAGGCCTTGTGCTAAGACACTAGTTTGTCTAATGAGACCTACCGATGAATCGAGGAGATATAGCAGGCTCCAACCGTCACTTACTAAGTCCAATTAATTCCTCATACGAAAAGTTTGAAACATAACATAAACATTCTTATTAAAACTAGCATATCAAATGTCAATACTTTATCCACAAACCATGAATGGTATAAAAATAGCACATCCATAGTCAAACATAACTCATTAGATATAATATGGAATATTTTATTGTAAAAGATTAACCTAAATCTAAAATAATTAAGGATATTGACATAGATGAAAATAGTCATCAAAACTATTTAAGAGAAATATCCCCCTTTTTTATGAAAACATTTAAAAGTATCACTATTTATCAAGAAGCCGTTTAAAATTTATTTTTGAATCAAAGTGTCCCATACCACTTTGAAACTTTTAAAAGGAATTTTAATTTTAAAACTTCAATGTCCATATAAATAAATCCTTAAAACCATTTTTAAAACATGTACATTAATGAGAAATATTTAGAATAATAAATCTTTAAAACATTTAAAATGATATTTTAGTTAGAGATCCTAACAAAAAGAGAGACACTTGAATACAAATAATTGAGGTAATGAAAATATTGTAATATCTTGAGAATAATGGGATTCATGATATACTATGTGAAAGTACATTATATACACCATATAAAAGTGATTTGGTGTATAAAAACAAAGAGGTATCAATGGAATGTAAATTGAGATGAAATCTCTTATAAAGACCATATCCTTACGTTAAAGATAAATCAGTGACATAATTATGTGTGAAAAATACAAATACACTCAATATTATTGGATATTCAGTTTAAATCAATTATAGGACATTCACACATATTCTTGTAAAAACAACACCAATTAATTGGATATTTAACTCAACAAATGGAGATTGAGTTAAAATTACTCTTATCAAGTTCATATAGATGAATTGGGAATTTATCAATGGAGTGATTATGTGTATCAAAAGTATATCCACAGAAAGGGGAGAGGAAATTATGACATAAGAAAATAAATAGTGATTCCACAAATAATCTTGGAGTAAAATAATCAATTAAGTATGGGTAAAGCTGAATGAGTGGAAATTGAAATTTAAAATTCCTTTATCGATTTGGTAACATAAGAAACATAAACCCATTAAATAAGGATCATACAACGATGATGTAAATATCCATAAATTAAATTAATTTACCCAATGAATAAACTCATGGGAAGTATACACACCACAAGAAATAAATAAGTGGTGAACAATGGAAGTCTCACTGAATTAAAAGTGAGATAAGAAACCCATTACATTCTAATTTTTCCTTGGTAGAGGGTAGGTTAACCTAATGTATAATGGTGAAATAATTTTTATTGAATTATACAAGAATTATATACATTAATAGGATATCATATATGATCTTTTAAAATTTATTTGTTAATAATATCTTAGTATTATCATCGTTTCGGGTGTTAACAGATTAATTTTCTTTTATATTCATTGTTATGTGAGCCATATTTGTTATGTATGGGATGTATATTATTCATATCCATAATTATATCATGTCTCGAAATATTATTTTTAATCATAAAATAATATTTATTCTTGAATGGATATGATGGGGAATGAATCTCATCGCGTTCGTGGAGACGGTAGTTCGTACGTACGCAGGAGTGACAATATCATTCTTTTGATTTTAAAATAATATATAATTTGATTGTCTATCAAATATACAGAATAATTATCATGTTATATTTATTATTAAAATGAATTAAAGATCATTATTATACCCATTAAATTAATAAACTATTGAATTACAATTACACCACGACGTGGAGACGGTAATCCGTACGTACACACATATGGTGACTTGTCATTCAAAGGATGGATAGAATAATGAAGATGGTTGTAACATATATATAATAAATTCACTGTATATATATGATATCAGAGTTATTATTTTAGAATGTAAATAAAAAAAAGAAGTGAAAGAAGAAATGAACTTGAAAGAGGTTGGGGAAATTGTTACCTCTTCTTCAGGTTCTTCCTTTTGATTTGATCAAAAGGGCTCTTGAAGTTGTCTTTAGGACCAAATGAGGGCCTCTAGGATGAATTTAGGGAAGTTTATAGGATATTTGGGAAGGTTTTGTCCAAGCCAAAAGTCTTTGAAGGTGTTAATTAGAGATAATGGGGATTTACCTTTTATAAGAGAGGTGAGGGGCACCTTAGGGAAAGATAGAAATATTATTTTATAATAAAATCATTTTCAATTTCTAATGGATCCAAATTGAATTATTTAAAGGTTAAGGTGGTTATAGGTCGAAAACCACTCAACAATTAGGTTTTATAAAGGTTTGTGTCACTATATTAACTTTATCGTTTTGATTTAACTCTTAGTTAAATAGTTTGACATTTACCATGTCTCTTTTTATTTTTATATTATATTGTTAATAAACGTACTATATACTTCCAAGATACCCCCACATGGACCATTAATGATACACCAATAATTATATATTTTCTTTTGCCCAACCGTATATTTTTAGGAATATAATATCAATTAATAATAAAATATTTGTTTTAAAAACTCATTTCTGTCAATTTTGACACTATTTAATAATTGATTTTTGTTAAAGTCTTATAAACATTATTAATTCAAAAAAAATTTATTTAACCAATCCTAACATTTAATATTGACCCATAAAATTCGTGTATGTCATAAAAAATTTCAAATTATATTTATTTTAACATTTATAATACCAATTATTTGATTCTTTCATTAATAAGGAAAATATTGCATCATTATTGTGTCATAAATAAATTTAATTATTCAATTTCTAAATATTATAAATAAAATAACATTATGAAGGAAATCATTTTATATTATAATTAATATTTATAGTAGAAAATAAAACATATATAACCCTATGTAAATATTGTTTTTCTAAAAGATATATGCTTATGTCATTTTTGTATTTACTTTAACTTAATTAATATAAAGTGTCATTATCACTTACAAGTAGTTCCATGGGATCCCAAAATATACTCAAATATGACCATGGTCGGACATGTATCAACAAATATGTTTAGGATATGTTTTATGGTAATTTAATATTATTATAATATTATTTTTATACCCTTATTTACCAGATTTACCCTTTAACCATGGTAAATAAAATATTTACCGAAGTAATTATTCAAAATGTATAAAAATAAAAGTTATCTATTTACACAAATTGGATCTCCTGATTATAAATATTTAATCCATTTTTTTAAATTCAAAACACATAACTGGCAGAAATTAATTTAAAATTAATTCCAATTGTCAAAACAAAAAGCTTGTTTTTAAGAAATAATAACTTTCAAAAGTTTGGCACTTGCTTATGTCCAGTTTAAATGTGAAATTATTTCCAATGACAAACATTGGATTAAATGGTAAAAGTATAATCAAATTATACTTTAAAATCACTGAAATTCATAATTTATCACTATTAATTATTTCGATTAAAAAGGTTGTTTTTAATTAAAATTTTGTAATTTTCACTATTCATCAAAATATGAAAGTTATCATAAAAGTACCAAAAATTCACCCTAAGTTAATTTCAATATTCCAAATCCAAAAATGAAGTCAATTTTGAATGATAAAATTTATAAAATTTCAAAAATTGGGTATTACTATTCATAATGGCTAGTTTGATTGGTTGTGGTGTGTTAGAACTTGAAGTTGCGTACAACAGACACTACTGTATTATTCAAAGAGAAGTGTACCATGGAATATTGGGGTGTTACAATCATTGTGCACTAAATATAATTTTTCAAAATAATGTGTGGTGGTTCATACCATAAAAACCCCATCCACCTTCAAATTAGGGTCAAAAAAATAAAAATTCAGTTTTAGGAAGTAAAAAATGCAACTCATACTTAGGTGAATTAGTGAAGAATATTTTCTATTAAACTTTATCATTAAAATGTTATTAAAATAAAAAATTTCATGTTTTTTTTATTTTTTAGATTAAATAATATGGAACCAAAGAGCTTAAATCCAACCAATGATTCAAATAACATTGTTTTATCTATATACCCTACTTGTTTTCATTATCCCAATAATTTTTTATTTAAAAGAGTATAATGAATTATAAATTTATGAAATTTTATACTTTTTGATGGATTTTGTGTGAGTTTTTCTATTAATTATTTTTATTTGTATTATATATTTCTGAGTAATGTTTTTCCACTAGATTTTTTCAAATTTTTTAGTTCTCTAGGGGACATGATTCACTTTTGAAAATATGGATTTTCTTGTTTGAAAATTTGTGTAGTAAAATTTATTTGAAAAGAATTTATGTTAGCCATAATTTAATAAGAAAACACTGGATTAAGGAACTGTAATTTAAATGGACCACATTCTAAACAATAATATAAATTAAAATATTCACCACTAAATAAAAAATTAATTATTTAATTTTAAATAGATTCATTCGAGCAGTTGGGATTCAAACAGAAGTGTCTCAAAGTAACTAAATTCATAGTGTATATTTGAAAAATAAAACATATATAAATAAATAGTAAATAACAATATAAGAACCCATATTTCAAATATTTTTTGAATTTCTACATTATCTAAATCACAAGGGTTTTTAATGTAATTTTTTTGATGAATCCAACTTCAATATTTTTTTATTACTTAATTATGAAGTATAGTTCACTATAAGGGTTGATATCTCAGGGAGACTACTAACATAAACTAAATTTCAATTATCACTATTTATAATTTACTGAAATATTGTAATAAATGAAATATTAGTACATTAGGGGAATTAAAATTAAATAAAATATAAATATATAAATATATGTATAAAAAACATAAAATATGAAAAGAAACATATAATTTAGTAAGAAAGAGGTTGTTCTTATGAGTTCTTAGTTATGTAAATATTTGTCTTTTAAAAGGAATTTACTCATTATTTTACTCAATGTATTAATAAAGGCCTATAACTCTATGATGTATGATTAGAATTGTGTTATATGAAACAGATACCTCTACATGCCGGAAAATCATTCCTACTTCATCATCCTAATGATAATCCACCATATGAAGCAATATAATAATCAAAGAGAGTGGAATTGATGAAAAAAGAGTAGAAAACAATAGTGAAGAAAAGGGTGTGACCACATACCATAATATATATGATAATAACTAGAATATATAAAATAAATAATAAGAATATATTGAATTATAATGAACTCAAAATGGCATATCTCCCCCATAAAACCCTATAGAGGGATAGTTCTCTATAAAAATGGATATGCGTGAAGAACTATTGGGGAATCAAGAAAGGGAAATTAAAGAAAAAGTAATAATGTATATTTATATATATTGTAATGACTTGACCTATGTTGTTTCCCATGTTTCAACTACCCCAAGACTGCCAGTGTAGGCAAGGGGGTAGAAACTAGAGCTATAGGAACAGAAAAATCAGGGAGGCCATAGAATAAGTACCTGTACACACACACAACAAAATCAATGAAAAAGTACAAAAGGAATGATGTAAAAAATGAAACATACTGAAAAGCAAACCCAATCATTAATGGACCACTAAAATAGTATGGATATCTTAATGAAAACAAAAAGGAAATGGAAAAAAATACATGACCAACCAGAATAGTGTCCCACCTGAAAGAAAACTGTAAGTGAATCTACTATGGATTCCCTACTCTGAGAATCCAAACTGTGACCACCATTTGTGGTCCAAGGTCCTGTATCACTATGCTCCTCCAAAGTCAATATAAAACATGTCTTTTGTCTGAAAAAGGTACGATATGTATGGGAAAATCCCATGCATAGGTGAGTATAAACATACCTAGTAGGTTACATTGAAAAAAGGGGGAGTAATAATAGATACAGGAGGACAAGAAATATAGCAGATAGAACAAAGTATAGTGAAAGAGTGAAGCTCAAACCAATAAGAGAGTGAAGTAATCTCATCTAAACCCAAGGATCTATAAATTGTGAAAAGGTTATCTTCTAATTGAGTCTTCAATACCTACAATAAGATAGTAGACTCATCCAACAATAATAAGATTGTAATGGAAATGATGATCCATACCCTACACGTCTTCACCTCTCATGGAAGGAGTAACCAGAACCCAAGGAGTGGGTACTGTAATAGGGTGTGTATATATAAGTTTATTAATAAAACCTGAACACAAGATGTACATGGATCTCTATCTCACAGATCATCCTAGAATGAGTCACTAATAGTCTTACAAGTAAGCACCATCGATACAAATTATTCCTCACATCTTCCTAGAACTGCAAGTCAAAGGGGCTCGATCACAAAACCTCGAAACTATCCACTTTGGGTGCGTCTGTCTTACCTGCATGGTTTTAGATCACGTTAAAAGGACACATCTTAGTGGGGAAAGGTAACCTGTTAATCGCAATCCCAAAGGTATGTAAAACCATGTCTCTCCACTAATCCTTATAGTCGATGGATAGTGTCTCAAGGTTGAGGAACCATGCCCTGCACAACTAGAGGGTTACACTTAGAATAAGTCGAGGACCAATGCCCATACCGACTAGAGGGTTCAACTAAGAATAGTTCGAGTTTCTATGCACATCCCAGCTTGAGGGTTCCACTATATTAAGGTAGAATACTGATTCCCATCCCAGGTGGAGGGTTCCATTTGGAAAAGGTTGAGGACCTATGCCTAACTTGGCTGGAGGGTTTGACTCTAGTATCACCGATATAATCGTATAATCACTGTTGCCATGAATTATCTTTAAATAAGTCAAAAGGGTATTCCAATAATATTTCTTTCATGTTTTCACATTTAATTAGGTCATAAATAAGGCTCTTCACATCCAAAAGGATCACATCATTGTGATCCTTATGAAAAAAACACAAGGTAGACTATCCACTTGTTCCAATCGAGCATCCGATGAAAAAGTTATGTAATGCTGCATTGCACGTGAAAGTCATCTTGTGGGGACCATACCTTTGTCCAAAAATTAATTATATGGATCACATAATTGTGATCCTCTTGAGAAAGCACATGGGATTGATTACTCAATCATCCAAATAGGATACCTGGTGAAATAGTTTCATTTAACCGTAATGTGTGTGAACCGGACCCCATGGGGCCCACATATAAACATTATTTTAGAAACCCTAAAGTCATCATGAAATGTTCACCCAATGTATAGGGTCACACCACCACTGATTGTGTGTTAGTCGAACACCGCTTGTTGGTGCCCCGTCTGAAAAAAGAAACCCGAATAATAATAACTATATTATTATAATTTAACTATGGAATTACATGGAATTGAGTAACGAAACTAAGTTGTAAAGTTCTCATGTTAGTCTAAAAAATACCCTTCTTGATGATAGGGACTCGTGGTCATAGAAGGTGCATCAATCAGGTGCTTGGTTTAGTCGAAATGGACATTTAAACGTGTCTCGTTCCAAATTGGGCATGTCCGGGCCGACCAGCCCCAGCCGGCCTGGTTTTCTTTTCCCTGGACCGGTCCATCTTCAACGACCCTATCCCATCATTCATATGGAGACCCATGTTCTTCAGGATTCCAATGACTTGGGTAGTGCAATGTGACCCCAACTTTCCTATATCCTAGATGCGATGTGGCTCTGCCGTCCCGACACTATCGAACGGCCCCAACCGCACCGAACTCGTCCAGTGCACCTCCACCTTACCTCCAACTAACCAGCCCACCCTTGGTTCCACCTCCAACCACCCCATCACACCTCCACCTCCACTATCTCTACTCTCCAGCAGATTGTGCTGCCACCCACCTTAGTGCCCCGCTGCCGTGCTCCGCCTCTAGCGACCGACCTTGCCAGAACCACATCACTGCCTCACTCTATAGGCCATAGGGACCACTCTGGTGGTTGGATAATTTAAAAGAGAGTTGTTTTAGGATCCTTGAGTCAAGATCATTACATCTCCAACCCCCTTTTGATGATTTTTCAATGTTTTGGTGTAGCAATTATTTTAGACGACGAATGGCGAAGAATACGACAAAACGGTGATCGAATGGTGGTTGTGTTCATTTGGCCGTCACCTTGATTCTAAAAACAAAGTAAATTGGTGAATAATTCATGAATAAGTCATGAATGGAAAATGGGGTGAAAAAAACAAAAAAATCGTACATCTAATAAGTCATTCTTCATTTTCGACACGCCCACGTTTCTCTTTATACTATCCTCCATGGTTTCTATGGATATTCCTCATCGATTCGACAAAGAACAAGGAAGAAATGTAGAGAGAGAGGGTCTGGTGGAGAAAGAGAGGGAAATTATGGTCTTACACTAATCTTAATCCCATATTTCTCTATTTATAGAAAAATATCAGAACCATCCAACAATCGTGAAATTCAAAACCTCTGTGCCCTCTCAGTTTATGTAGTGCCTAATAAAAACACCCCATTAGGAACTCAATAGTGGTATAAAATTTCCAATATGAGTCCCCATTCAATGTTTATTTGATTTGGAACCAGGGGTAAAAATAATTAAATTTAATTATTTTAAATATGTTTTTCCCCTAGGTGGATGTGTCCACAAAAGTCCAACATCGACGAAAGTTATTTCTGGCCTAGGGTAAATGACACATTCTGTAATCAATCATTGCCTTAGATTTCTGATCAGAGCTATAATTTAAGAGCTATCCCATATCTTTTTCATTCATAGAATAAAATATACTTAATATTTTTATAAAATTATTT
Organism: Viscum album; assembly: GCA_963277665.1. NCBI lineage: Eukaryota > Viridiplantae > Streptophyta > Magnoliopsida > Santalales > Viscaceae > Viscum > Viscum album. Next base: position 641,837,749 of record OY728155.1, on the reverse strand, counting down.
CCGAGCACAACCAGACTCAGAATTGAATTTCGTCTCAGTGCCCAACCCAATAAATATATAAAGAAATATATGAAAGTATTACATGGAGAAACCAGGTCTCTATAACTTTCCATCCTTCGATATTTTTTCCCCAAAAAGAAAAAACTGGGAAACAAACTCAGGATACTGAGCCTGCATCTGGATCTCCCATTCCCAAGAACCCTCCTACACGTTTACGTGCTACTATAACATGTTAACCATGGGTATGGTCCATCCATGTGAGGTCTTCTCCTGTCGATCCTCGATTACCATTGGGTAATATGTAAAGGTGTATCCATCTTCAATGTCCATATCACCCAAGTCGATGAGGTGTATAGGATCATGAATGTATCACCTCAGTTATGAAACGTGGAGGGCATCCAACTCCCGCTTCATCTCTGTGGGTAGAAAAAGGAGGTAGGCAACCATTCCAACCCTCCCCACGATCTCAAATTCCCAAATGCACCTCAAGGATAAAATGACTCTCAGATATAACCTCCACATTCCACATTTTTGGGAGACTCTCAAGAAGATGTGGTCACCCTGATCAAAATTCAAGGGCCTACGATGGCTGTCTGTGTACGATTTTTTCTGCTCTGGGTTGTCTTAATCCATTCACAGATAACCTGCACGTTCTTCGTCATTACTTTCACCAACTCTAGGCCCATGAGGGATGACCAACCAACCTCTGTCCAGCACAGAGGTGAGCTGTAGAGTCTTCTATATAGGAAATTTAAAGGTTCCATACTGATGGTAGAGTGGTATCTATCATTGTTAAAAAAACTCTAGCAAAGGCAGGTGATCCTCCCAACTCTGGCCAAAATATAGAAAGCAATCACTCAACATATCCTCCAACACCTAGATTGTGAACTTAGTCTGCCCATTGGACTGGGGGTGAAAGGATGTACTCATTCATTGTGAGGTCCCAAATGCATCCATTAGGCCTCTCCACAATCATGAAGTAAACCACACGTCGTGATCAGAGACAATTGTCGAGGGTACCCCGTGAAGGCAGACGATCTCCTGTAAGTAAAAATTCCCAAAACCCTCAACTAAGCTCTGCACCCTACTGGAAAGGAAGTGTGCCAACATTGTGAGTCATTCCATTATAAATCAAGTGGTTTCCTGTCCCTTTATTGTGTGAGGAATACCAATTACAATTTCCATATATATTTCATCCAATTTTGACTTTGGGATATCGAGAGGATACAACAAACCCACTGGAACATGATGCCCATCCTTCACCTGCTGACAGGTAAGGCATTGTGGGACAAACTCAACAATTCTTCATCTAATTCTGGACCACAAAATCTACTATTTAAGATCCATGTACATCTTCCCCGCACTAGGATGTACATCTAAGGGAGAAGTATGTAACTCCTGCATGTCCTCCTCCCGCATCATGTCTGGAATCACTGTTCTCCCTTAAAATAAGTTCGTGTGATTCACTCTATCAGAATACCCATGAGCTTCATCACCTGTGAATATCTTGTCATGCAGTACATTGCAATCAATATATCTATGCTAGGACTCTCTAACATGCTCAAGGAGAAAAGGATTCAGCAATATCAACTATAGAAAATTTTTACCCTCCAACTCCACCAGGGTCAACTGTAGGGAAGGTGACCACTCTGAAGTGTCTAGAACTAGGTGATCCTGGGACTTCCAGTTAAGGGAATCTACTACAACATGGCCATTCCATGGAGTATAGAATATCCCTATGATGTATCCCTATAGGAACCCCAACTAGTGTTACTGCCTCTAATTCAGATCTCTCTAGGAAAATATATACCTGATGCTCTAGTGGGATGAGTAAACCCCAAATCTCTCTTCTAAGAGGTGGTGTATCCACATCCTTAGGGAAAAGACAACTACTACAGGCTAAATGTCATGGGTCACATAATTAATCTCATGGGGTATCAACTACCTTGACCCGTACGTGATGACTTCCTATCATTTCATCAAGACGCAACCTATCCCATCTTCTAATGAATCACAATACACTACGAACTTATTTCCCTCCTCCGGTAGTCTTTGTAATGACCCAAAAATTCATTAATGAAAATTACTCTCGATATAATCAAATTTAATATTATGGTTATATAAAATGTGAACTTCATTGGTTTTATGTTTTTGGATTTTAAAATGCCATTATGAATTGTGACCATTTCTAATTTCACCATTGAATAGGGATCACATGATTACTATAAATATAAGGCCTTACCAAATCCAATTTAATCAGACAAAGGAAGTGATAACCTCATCTAGTAGACTTTCCCTATATGAAGCCCATTTGTCGGAGCATAGAACGGAGGTGGTGTCATTGGGTTTCACTCTTGACCAATCCCAACCCGAGTTAAGCTTAAGAGGAACCGACAATAGGATAAGTGGAAGTTATTAGAGATTATCACCCGAGCGGTGTTATCCGAGACACCCCACGAGTCTGTTACCATCACAGACCATACCCTTCAGTCTTATATGGGTGTTATAAGGGGTTATGTAACAAGACCATAACACTATGACTATGTACATTATTTTTGTATAAATAATGTGAATTCATTTTATTATAGTTACTTTGAAATATTTTTTAAAGCACAAATATTATTTTTAGTTAATATTCAAATAAGAAATATTTTTTGATGAATTAATGGATTTTTGAATTAAATAATATTTTAATTAAATATTATTATTATTATTAAATTAATTTTTATTAAATATAAATGATCATATAATTTTATGAATGCAATTGTAATTTTTATTATGTTTGGAAAGTTGTTTTTGTCAAAACCTATGGGTTTTTGGTAAATGTTAGTTTTTATTTTAAAAGTAAAAATTCACATATTTATAAAATTATTTATAAAAAATGAATATTATTTTTGGAATCAGGACGTTGAAATTATCCAATAGTGAATTCTTCATAATTTTCTGAGAGAGTCAAATTTTTGGGTAAAAATTCAATACCGTTTAAATATATAATGTGTTTTTTATTACATCATAATGACCCAATAGTGATGTAATAAAATACTATAAACCTTATTTTCTTCCAATATATGTTTTATCATTAAAATATCGTGATTTTAGACTTGTATGATTTATTTTAAAAAGCTTTTGTGGACCCTCCAAAACTTATAAAACATTTTTTCCTTTTTAAATTATTTTCCTAGAGAGTGCAACTCATATCCACATAAGAAACCCCATTATTTTTAGAAGTTCTTCCATTGGCCTTATAAAATATTGTTTTCCAATCCCCTTTGAAAAAAACCATCAGCAAAAACTATGTTTTGGTTTGTGGTATTGATTAGTTTAATGTGAGGTGTCCCAAACCTTAATAATAAAGAATTCCCTCTTCTTGCCTATATAATCCCACCCAATATTTCACTTCCTCTTCACTAAAAGTATGTTTAGTTCGACCAACCCCTACCCTCGTCTCTCTATAATCCTCCCAAGGTGCCCCAAGCTCCCAAGAAGCCTCTCTCAAGCCCCTCCCAAGCCTCTGCGATCACAATTCCCAATAAGGGATTTAATCCTTTCTCATTTTGTCCAATATTCCTTAAGTTGTTATACCCTATTGTTTTCTATTAAAAATTCTGAGGTATAATTTCTCACCTTCCCCATAATTCTCTATATATGTTTGGATTATTGGATACCAATTTCTCTCTCATTAATGCCTCCCATGTACACCTGTTACCATACAGAAATTCAGGGAGGGATTTTTTTCTCCTCTTTTACATCCAAGTAATTCTTTTGAATTATGCATCTAAATTCCATTAAATTGTTTGGAACATGTATATATATGACCCCCTTACAGTAAATTTCATGTAAATATTATGAGACACTCATTTCTATCTCATAAACCATTTTTTATGAGATCTTATTTCACGCTATTATGCTACCGAAATTGCACTACGATTTTCCAAGCCAATGTCATTGTGTAGTGAATACCATGCCCATTTCGCTATCAAGGTTATTACCCTTTATGAACATTTACTTATTTAATATAAATATTAAAGTATGTATTCTACACCCCTTTATCATGGAATAAAGTATGATGATTGATTTCATGATGTATGATCCATATGGCACACTTAGGCATGAAATGAAATGTTTAAGAAGGGTGCGCCCTTGTAGCACTCCAATGCATTGGGTAAAGTATAGTATCATGATACATCATGTCGAATGAGTGTTGACTCATTTTAATTCAAGTGAAATGAGGGTTTTACTTGTGCTTCATGTGCAATGAGGATTTACTCATGCTCCATGTGCAATGATTCTTGGCTCATGCTAATTCCATGTTAAGTGTTGTTGCACATTTCCATTTTATGATTATCATAATTTATCATGACTTTATGTTCATGTTTCTCTTGTTCTCTATTTATATTCCTATTTTATAACATTTATTGTATTCCTCATGTTATTCCATTTTTATACCCTTAATGGGATTTATAGCTCACCCATTTATTATGCATGTCCTCAGGTTGTCCCATGCAATGCTAAGTACGAGGGAATGTAGTGGTCGTGTAAAGGAAGTTTTCAATAAAGGTGTTGTGTGTGTTATGTTCAAAACTAATATGAAATGTTCCTAAGCCCCAAATACACTTGATATCTCAATCTTATATGTTGTATCAAGTGAAAAATTTAGGTAATAAATCAGGTTTAAGTGTGTAATAAAAAGCAGGGTTGTTATAGTTGATATTAGAGGATATGTTTAGTTATTTTTGCGATTAGGATCAGAAAACCCTAGTGATGACTTAGAGACAATAATAAATATAATAAAAACATCCATAAGTATTTGTGATTATTTATTATGGTGTTTATCAAGAAAATACATCCCTTTCTGGATACAAGTAGGTAGAGGCGGCTCTAGCACAGATGTATCCTAGGGGTAAAACCTAAAAACACCACTTTGAGATAGAATCGAATGGGAACTAGTGTTTGAAAATGGGCCTTACTGCACTCTTGGTTACGAAACTCTTGGGGGATATTCTTTGGTATATTCAAAATCTTGGTATGAAACCTTATTAAGGTAATTAAAAAAATGTCTCTAAGAATATATGTTAGAAAGTAGATCATGAATAGCATAGATTGATGCATATGGATTCATAATTTAAGGAAATAAAAATTATTTATAAGTCATCAACTTTGTCCATGGATAACCCTTTATGTGTTACCCGTAAATTTTCTTTTATTCCGGCCAATGTCCAGATATAGGAGGACTCGGGCTAACAACAGATTTGGAGATCAATGTGAAGACTATTAACATGAGATTCCCAATCCGATGAGAGCGGGAATCACGAACTATATTATGCTTCCCTCTCAGTTAACTTAATATTTTAATAGAAACATGGTTCAAGAGGAACATTCAACCCCCTCCCCCAAGAACGAACATGGCGCTATCGAGAGCTTTATGATACAAATACCTCCTAATTTTAATGAATCATCTGATCCCTCAATCGTCGAATAATAGATCAACTCCATTGAAAATATCTTCTCCATCCTTCAATGTTCGGATGAAGAGAAGGTCCTTATGGAAGATTATTATATGGAAGGTGAAGTCGATCAATAGTGGATGTTGATCAAAAATATGATTCCTAATGAAGATATCTAGGCGTTGGAATGTAAGGATTTCCAAAAGATGTTTTTTAGATAAATATTTTCCGCACACCCTCTGAATTAAGATGGAAAGGGACTTCCTTAACATAAAGAAAAAAATGATGAATCTATTGGATTGTACAAGGAAAATTTTACAAGGATTGAAAATATTCCTCTGGATTTTTCATTACCCTCGAATGCAAGGTTGATCGCTTATTTGGTGGGCTGAAATCAAGCCTACGGAAAGCACTAGTGATCCATGACTATGACAGCTATGAAGAAATTGTCTGATGTGCCCTCAAGGTCCAAATGTAGATCGGAGAATATTAGGGGTATCATGGGGATAAGAAGCATAAGGTGGAATTCAATGATGGTAGTCTGATGGATAAATCCAATGGTTCTAAGAAGATCCAACACCTCATTTGCCAAATGTTTGGAAAGAAGCACCTCGGAAATTTCCTAAAGGGGACAATGAAATGATTTAAGTGTGGAAGAGAAGGGAACCTAGCTATTAACTGATAACAAAAAAACTTGAATTTTCAATAGAGGAGGGGAACACTCCATTTGAACCTCAACGCGCTGTTAATTGCTATAACTACAAAGAAATAGGAAATATTGCAAATCAGTGCCCTAAACCATGGGTTTTAGGAGGCAACCAACAACCTCCAAGGCAACAAGGGAGAGATTTTCCCATCACTACTGCCGAAGTGAATGTAATCAATGAAGTGGTGACATGTACGCTAGATATTCATTCAAAAATAGAAAACATACTTTTTGATTCAGGTTCTACGCATTCTGTTATATCCCAAAAGATTAGTAGAATAATCCTAGCACCACCTAAAATCGTGGACGTAAAGATGTCGGTGAGTATGAAAAATTGGGAAATCATTGCATCCCATGAATATAACTACTCCCATGTCATAATCTATGGATTGAATTTCCCAGCGAACCTCGTCATACTCCCTCTGGTGGAATTTTATGAAATTTTTGGCATGGATTATCTTTCCTTATACAAGTCCAAAATAAATTTCCGTGAGAGGGAAATCACTCTCCATGTGGAGAATCAACCCCTGATTCTATACAAGTGAAAGGTGGAAGATGAATCTTTTTAAGCTCCATCATCTCAAGCATGGATATTAATTCCCTACGAGCATGCGTATCTAGCTCAAATGATTGAGTCTAAGGAGGCAACCATCCTTGAATTCATGCCCATTGTGAGGAAATTCGCTGATGTGTTTCCCAAGGAATTTCTTTGTCTTCCTCCTAGAAGAGATGTTGAATTATCAACTGATCTTATACCTAGGGCATTTCCAATATCCAAGACTCCTTATAGAATGGCTATTTTGGAGCTTGAGGAGATGAAGAAACAACTACATGAGAATCTGGATAAAGGGTTTATACACCCAAGTGTTTTACATTGGGGTGCACCAGTTCTCTTTGTTAGGAAGAAGGATGGGTCAATGTGCCTTTGCATCGATTATCATGAGCTTAATAAAATCATGATAAAGAACATGTATCCTCTCCCACAAATTGATGACTTGTTCTATTAGCTGTGTGGAGCACAATACTTATCCAAGGTGAATTTACAGTCGGGATATTATCAAGTAAGGGTGGAGAATATAGATATCCTCAAGACTGCTTTTCATACAAGATACGGGCACTATGAGTTCATAGTAATTCCTTTCATAATCACAAATTCTCTAGTAATCTTCATTGACTTGATGAATATAGTCTTTAGGGATTACCTCGAAAAAAGTTTGGTAGTCTTTATAGATGATATTCTGATATACTCCAAAACCATAGAGGATCATGGGGAGTATCTAAGAACTGTATTAGAGACCTTGAGAAAGGAGAATCTCTACAAAAAGTATAGAAAGTGTGATTTATGGTTGATGGATGTCTCATTTTTGGGCCATATCATCACAAGCAATGGGATATCTTTGGATCCCTCCAAAATATATGCAATTGAGGGATTGTCGTGGCCAACATCATTAATGGATATCCATAGATTCTTGGGGTTAGTTGGATATTATCAATGATTTGTGAGAAATTTCTCATGATTTTCCAACCCTCTTACCAAGATAACTCAGAAGGGAGTATAGTTTTCTTGAGTGCTGAATGAAAAGAAAGCTTCAAAGAGTTAAAAAGGAGGTTTATCACTACGCTCGTGCTCACTTTACTCACAAGTTGAGAACTTGTTGTGGTATTCAGTCATGATTCGAAGAAGGGACTAGGCAGTCTGTTGATGTAAAATGAAAAATTCATTGCCTATTATTCAAGGCAATTGAAAGTTCATGAGAAAAATTATCCAACACATGATTTGTAGTTGGCTGTGGTGATCTTCGGTTTAAAAATATGTCGGCATTTCTATTTGGGTAGAAGTGTGAAATATATAATAATTACAAAATCTTCAAGAATATATTCACACAGAAAGAGTTGAACATCTTCCAACGAATATGGTTAAAGAAGATCAAAGACTATGACTGCTCAATCCATTACCACTATGGGAAAGTGAACAAGGTTTCAGATGCTCTATGTGGAAAGGAGTCAAAAATTCTATAATTGATGAGAATTTTGAAGGACCTAATCTTCATTAATTTGATGAAGATGGATATGGGAATCATAAATAAGGGAACATTATGAATCCTTTCACAATTGATTTCTCAACCATATATTTTGGAAAGGATAAAAAATTATCAAAAGGATGATGTGGGAATTCAGAAGAAAGTTGAAGCTATCGAAAAATGGAAATCCACAGAGTTTAATGTTAATGAAGAAGGAATTATGAGATTTGGGAAAAGAATCTGTGTTCCATAAATTCCAGAACCGAAGAAGGAATGTTTGGATGATGGACATAGTTCAAATTTCTCTATTCACTCAGGAAACACAAAGATGTAACGAGATCTTCGAGAGCATTATTGGTGGGATAATATAAAGAAGGAGATCGCTAAGTATACATCGAAGTGCCTATTGTGCCCGCAAGTGAAGGCAGTGAGGCATAAGTCAAAGGGGATGATGACACTATTGGCCATACCAGGATGAGAATTGGAGAAAATCACCATGGAATTTTTCACCAGACATCTGAAGACATCGAAAAGCAACAATGAAATCTGGGTTGTTATGGATCATCTTACAAAGTCTACAAACTTCATTTCAATTTGGGAGGATTTCTCAATGGATCAGCCGACAAAAATATATATCAGGGAAGTGGTAAGGCTGTATGGAGTACCACTATGTATTGTATCTGATTGAGATCCAAGATTCACCTCTATGTTTTGGAAGAGTCTTCAACATTCTCTATATACTGAGCTGAACTACAGTACGACTTATCAACCTCAAAATGATGGCCAGTCCGAGCGGACTATCGAAACACTTGAGGACATTTGTAGAGCATATTCTATGGACATAAAAGGAGGTTTGGACCAACATATTCCACTAGTTGAATTCTTCTACAGTAACAGTTTACACTCGAGCATCCAAATGACACCTTTTGAAGCCCTGTCTAGTAAGAGGTGCAGAACACTGGCATGTTGGGATGATGTCAATGAGCGTAAACTGCTAGGACCAGAAATGGTTGAAGAAATGTTAGAGAAGGTAAAAACCATTCAGCAGCATATCAAGAAAGCCTAGAGTCGATCGAAGATTTATGTAGATAACCATCGATGATTCCATGAGATAAAAGTTGGAGACATGGTATTTCTATACATATCTCTATGGAAGAAGGTCATGAGGTTTGGAAATAAAGGGAAGTTAAGTCTTAGGTACATCGTCCCTATTGAGATTCTTGATTGTGTTGGGGCTATGGCCTATCAACTAGCACTTCCACCTAGCATGGACAAAGTACATAATGTCTTTCATGTATCCCTGTTAAGGAAATACATACTAGACCCTTCACATGTACTCTCTTCAGAGGTATTATAGCTAGATTATGATCTTTCTTGTGAGGAGAAACCTGTGAAGATCTTAGATCATAGAGAAAAAGTTATACGAAATAAGACAATTCCCCTCATCATGGTGTTTTAGAGCAACCACATGTTTGAAGAATCGACATGGGAATCATAGGAAGTGATGAAGAAAAGTTACCCACATCTGTTTTAGTGTGGGAAAAAGAAATTTCAAGGGAAAAATTTCTTAATGGGGGAAGATTGTAACGACCCAAACATTTTTAATTAAAATTCCCCTTGATATAATTACATGTCTTATTATGGTTATATAAAATTTGAACTTCTTTGGTTTTATGTTTATGGATTTTAAAATTCCATTATGAATTGTGACTCTTTCTAATTTAGCTGTTGAACAGTGATCAGATGATTAGTATAAATATAGGACTTTAAAAAATCCAATTTACTCAGACAAAGGAAGGAATGAACTCATCCAGTAGACTTTCCCCATAAAAAGCCCATTTTTCGGAGATCAGAAAGGAGGTGGTGTCATTGGGATTCCCTCTTGACCAAGCCCAAGCCGAGTTGAGATTGAGCGGAACTGACTATGGGAGCAGTGCAAATTAATAGAGATTACCACCCGAGCGATGTTATCCGAGCCACCCCAAGAGTCTATTACCATCAAAAACCTTGCCCTTCTATATTATGTGTGTGTTATGAGGGGTTATATAACAATACCCTAGAACTATGACTATGTAAACTTCTTTTATAAAGAATGGTCATTCATTTTATTATTGTTACATTGAAATAGTTTTTAAATCACAAATAGTATTTTTAGTTAATATTCAACTAAGAAATCTATATTGATGAATTAATGGATTTTTTAATTAAATAATATTTTAATAAAATATTATTATTATTAAATTAATTTTTATTAAATATAAATCATCATATAATTTTAGGAATCCAATTGTAATTTTTATTAAGGTTTGAATGCGGTTTTTGTCAAAACCCCGGAATTTTTGGTAAAGGTCGGTTTTTATTTTAAAAGTAAAAAAATCACATATTGAAAAAATTATTTAGACAAAATGAATATTATTTTTGGAACCAAGATTTCAAAATTATAAAATGGTGAATTTTTCATAATTTTCTGAGACAGTCGAATTTTTGGGTAAAAACTAAATACTTTTTAAATATATAATGTGTTTTATGACATCATAATGACCCAATAGTGATGTATTAAAATAATATAAACATTATTTTCGGCCAATATATGTTTTAGAATTAATATAATGTGATTTTAGATTTATTTTATTTTGTTTACAATTCTTTTTTGGACACTCAAAGACTTATAAAACATTTTGTCTTTTTAAATTGTTTTCCTTGGGAGTGTGACTCACCTCCACATAAGCAACCCCATTATTTTAAGACATTCGGCCATTGGAGTTATAAAATATTATTTTCCACTCTCCTTTGGAAAAATACTTGGGAAAAAACAATGGGATGTTTTTTGGAATTGATTAGTTTAATTTGAGGTGTCCGAAACCTAAATAATAAAGAATTCCCTCTCCCTTCCTATATAAACCCACCCAAGCTCCCACTTCCTCTTCACTAAAAGCCTTTAGAGTTCGACCAAAATTTTCCATCCTCTATCTGGAATCCTCCCAAGGTGACCCAAGCTCCCAATAAGCCTCTCTTAATCCCCTCCCAAGCCTTTGGGATCACACTTCCATGTAAGAGATTTTTTCTTTTCTCATTTTTGTCCAATTGTCCTTTAGTTGTTATGCCATTTTGTTTTCAATTACAAATTTTGGGGTATAATTTAACAAATCCACCATAAATCCATCATTATGTTTGGATTATGGGAGACCCATTTCTCTCTCATTAATGCCTCCCATGTAACCCCATTATCATGCCGAAATTCCATGAGGGATTTCTCTCTCATCTTTTACATCCAAGTAATTCTTTTGAATTATTCGTCTAAATTCCATTAAATTTGTTGGGAAATGTTTCTATACAACCCCTTACTATCCATTTAATCTAAATATGATGAGACACCCTTTTATCTCTCATCAACCATTTTTCAAGAGTTCTTATTTCATGACGTTATGCTGCCGAAATTGCACTATGGTTTTCTTAACCAATGTCATTGTGTAGTGAATAACTTGCACATTTCTCTATCAAGGGTATTCACCATTATGAACATTTAATTATTGACTATAAAACTTAATTTATGTATTCCATAGCCTTTTATCGTGGAATAAATGATGATGATTGATTCCATGTTGTATGATCCATGTGGCACACTTATGCCTGAAATGAAATTTTTAAGAAGGGTCCACCATGATAGCGCTCCAATGTATTGGGTAAAGTATAGTATCATGACACGTCATGTGAAATGGGTGTTTAATCATGATAATTCATGTGTAATGAGGTTTTACTCATGCTTTACGTGTATTGAGTGTTTACTCATGCTCTATGTGCAATGAGCCTTGGCTCATGCTAATTCCATGTTAAGTGTGGTTTCCACATTTCCATGTTATGATCATCATGTTTTATCATACCTTTCTGTTCATGTTTCTCTTGTGATCCATTGGTATTCCTATTGTCTAACATGTATTTTATTCCTAATTTTATTCCATGTTTACTCTTATACTGGGCTTTATAACTCACCATTTTCTTATGCATGTCCTCAGGTTATCCCATGCAATTCTAAGAATAAGGGAATGTACTGGTCATGTAAAGGAAGTTTTCAATAAATTTGTTGTGAGTTTTATGTTATAAGATATTATGTAATGTTCCTAAGACCCAAATACACTAGAGATATCGATCTTCTATGTTGTATCAAGTGATGATTTTATGTAATAAATCAGGTTTAAGTGTGTAATAAAAAGTAGAGTTGTTATAGTCTTACAACTAGAGAACTCGTAAACCTCTTACTCAACTCCTCAAAGGCCTTCTAGAGCTACTCAGACTAGGTAAAAGGTTGTTCCTTCCATGTCAGAGCAGTCAAAGGGGCTTCGATATTGGAGAATCCTGCCACAAATCTCCGATAGTACCCAGCCAAACCAAGAAGGTTCCTCACCTATAAGGCATTATTGGGTGGATACCAAGCAAGAAATACCTCAATATTCATGGGAACCATGACTAAACCCAATTTAGGGATGACATTCCACCGAAAGTGAACCCCATGTATCTAGAACTAACACTTTGGGAGCTTCCCATAAATTTTGTGTACTTAGAGTAAATCATGGACCATCCGTAAGTGCTCTTCATGCTCCTACTCCGACTCTAGTAATCAAGTATGTCTTCTATGAAAATAAAAAAAATTGGTCTACGTATGGCTGAAAAAATTGGTTTATCAAATCCATAAAAATGGTGGTGCCATTTGTCACATTGCAGGGCATCACTAGGAGCTCAAAAGGCTCGTAGTGACATAAAAAGCCCATATTCGGAATATCATCCTTGAAAACTCAATATTGGTGGTATTAAGATCTCAAAAAAATATTGTATAACCACCACACACCTCACAAATAGTTGAAGAGTTTGTCGATCCTTGGTAAGGGGTACTTATTCTTTATCATTTCCTAGTTCAGGCGACGATAATCTACACAAAGTTGTAAAATTCATTATTCCCTCTTCATGAAAGAACTTGAGTTACCTAGGGGGACATAATAGGTTTGATGAAACCCTTCTATTTAAATTCATATAATGGTAAACATAGATCTCAGAGCTCAATGGGTGCCACTTGATATGATGCTGAAGATATCGGGGTAGTCCTTGTTTCAAAGTCAATGAAAATTACAATTGTCGCCTCAGAGGTAGTCTAGAGACATATTCAGGAAAGAAATCCATGCAATAATCCACAACTGAAGGAACCCAGATTCTTAAAGAGTCTACTGCACCAAGGGTCATGCTTTCTAACTGATGGGTAAAAAATTGTAGTATCTTTCTGATCGTACCGCGATTCACTGTTTCATTTTCATCCCTACACCACTGTGGTAAACTAGTTTTGTGTTGAATATTATAAAAATAATAACAAATTGAATTCCATATTTGAATCATTAATTTTGTGTTTATCACTGTTAAAATGGGCATTGTTACTTGTTTTGAGTATTTGATTGCAGGAGGAGGTGATTTGGAGGCCCTGAAGATGATCCAGAAGGAAAATGGGCCAAAATTGCATTGATCCCAAGGACACATGTCCACTATTTTGAATAGTGTGCAAAATACGTGCATGAAAATGGGATTAAATTTTGTTATCCTCTCCAAAACTTCATGGTCTACAATTCATCTCAAATAATTGAAGTCCAATTCGTTCATCTGGTGGCCCATCCGACCCATTCTGTCCAGGGGACATAATCTGCATGTAGTCAAGAGTTTGGTTCGGTTTTATGACTATATCCCCATTTCTAGATGTTCAATGGAATCCAAATTTGACATTGTGATATTAAAGACCGCGTTAAACATCTTTTTATCTTTTTTCCAAGTAGAGATAATTCCATTTACCAACCCAAAACTGAGGCTCAATTGGTATCACCAAAACTGGGTGCTCAAAACCACTTAGCAATTTGGCTATAAAAGGGCACCAAGGGAACCTCATTTTCAAGTTAGAACCAGGAGCCACACTATTCCATTTTGGAGACCCAAAAGAGTCCTCTAACCCTCCAAGATGTTCTGGAGGCCCCTATCCTCATAGGGGAATCAAGGATGAAGAAGCAGTTCCACCCGAGCTTCCTCCTCCTCCCGATGTCGAGCTAAAAGTTGGGTGTTCGTTGTAAGGGAGCTACACACATGTCAAGGGAGTTCCGATGCATACACTAGCTACTGGTTTGGATTAATTTTTGTGTTTAAACGTTTCATTCCATGTATCTTATTTTATTTCAGATTTGAATGCTTTATTTGATACATGTGAGTGTTATGCTCTTAATTTCTAACTGATTAGTGTGAGGTTTTGAGTGTGTGACTTGTGTTGTTCCGATTGGACATCACAAGAATCTTTTTCATACCCAACTTATTGAGATTTAAATATGCTTTAAAATCTCTTATTCCATGAATAAGTACTGTACCTTGACAATACGATTGTTACGTCAAGGTTTGGTCCTTAAAGCATTGAAATAAAAGCTTAGGAATTAATCGGGATTCCAATTAACTGCAACCAAAGAATTACTCTAAACCAAAGATGAATCTCTATGAAAAATTAACTTGATATGTGTGTAGTGAAATCAAATCGACCCTTTTATCTCATATTTTTGAAAATCCACTTGGTCATTCAACTTTTAAGCTATTTTAATAAAGTCCTTGTTTTAAACTCTTTTCAAAACCACCCCCTCTCTTAGTCATTTTTATTAAAAATACAGACTCTAAACCTACCAAAGCTCCTTGAGAGATGACCTAGGGTCTAACCTAGACTATAAATAAACCTTAAAACATAATCAATTTAATGTGTCAGGACAATGTGGTCAAATTTTGGCACCATTTCTGGGGAGCGCTTTGGTTTTTTGTGCGTGTTTTTAATAAAAGTTTTGTAATTTTTGTGAATATGTGATTGTTTTATCTTCTACCTTTGCATTTATTTTTGTGTTCTAATTTATTTATTTTATAGGTTCTGTGTATGATGAATTCTACTCCAGGATACCTACAAACTTTCGAACCCAAACTGGAGAGGATCCTACATCAACGAAACCGAGACTCACAAGACAACACTTTGAAGGAGGAGACATCACATCTTTAAATTATTCTTGATCCTTCTTCTTCTTCTGAAACCAAAGTTAATACTGAACATAACATGTATAACATGGATGAAAATAATAGAATACTAAAAGAACTAACCTCTCTTGATGTTGATATCCGACCCACTTACATTCAATTACAAGGCACGGATCCCAATTTTGAACTAAAATCTGGTTTAATTCATTTATTACCAAGATTTCATGGACTTCCTGGAGAAGATCCAAATAAGAATTTGAATGAATTTCATACAGTGTGTTCAACATTAAAACCTGTTAATGTGGATGAACAACAAGTAAAAATTAGGGAATTTCCATTTTCTTTAGAAGACTTGGTTAGAGATTGGTTGTATTATGTTAATTCACCTATTAGAGGTTGGGCGGACATGAAACGACTTTTTCTTGAAAAATACTTCCCAGCCTCTCGAACTACAAAAATAAGGAAAGAAATATGTGGGGTAAGACAATCTCAAGGAGAAACCCTTCATGAATATTGGGAATGCTTAAAAAGATAATGTTCAAGTTGTCCACACCACCAAATAAGCGATCAACTTTTAATACAATATTTTTATGAAGGTTTAATTCCAATAGATCATAACCTGATTGATGCTACTGCAGGTGGTGAACTAGTGGATAAAACCCCAATCACTGTAAGGACCCTAATTGAGACCATGGAATAGAACACTCAACAATTCAGTTCAAGGTCCAATGTACCCATTCGAGGTGTCCATGAGGTGCCAAGTACTGAATTCGAGAAGAAGGTGGATAAAAATTTTGAAGAGGTAAGTACCCTTCTATGACAACTTTCTATTTCCCAAGGGAAATTCCAATCTAATCCTCCCATACATTGTGGTATATGCTCTTCTGATGCCCACTATTCTGACCAATTCCCCCAATTGAGAGAAACTTTTGAGAGTTGTGAAGAAATATTCCCAGGATGCCCCTATAACCAACCCATTAGGCAAGAACCTTACTATCCATCCAACCCTCGGTGGAAAGACAACCAAGCCTATAGGAAAGGGGGGTATTCAAACCAGCCTCATCAACCATGGAACCAACCAGGGAAAAGTACTCATCAGCCACCACCACCCAAAAATTTTCAACCACCCCAAAGGCCTTTCCAATAACCCCTCCAAAAACCGAGCCTAGCATAGAAGATATGATGAAACAAATGGATGAAAATAATTTCCAATTCCAACAAACCACCCAAGCACCCATAGAAGACCTCAAACCCAATTAGGCTAACTAGCTAACTCAGTGGGTGAAATCCAAAGACATGGGTCTGGTAAACTACCATCTCAACAACTTTTCAACCCTAGGGATAAGGGAAATGTTAGTTCCATCACCCTTAGGAGTGGAAATCATCTTAAAAGCTGAATGAACCCTCCATTAGAGTCATCCTCTCCTAAAGGAACCACCATCCCAACCACTGAAAAATGTTCAAATGAGATGGAAACTTGTCTTGAGAGAAGTCCTACCGAAGGAAAGAGTGTGTCTATTGATGAGTTACCAAGCCCAAACATTCCTCTTCCATTTCCCCAAAGAGCCACCCAACCAAGTAAACAAAAGGAAACTAAACTTGATAAAGAAAACTTGGAGACTTTCAAAAAAGTGCAGGTTAACATTCCATTGATTGATGCTGTCAAGAAAATTCTGAGATATTCCAAGTTTCTGAAGGAGATGTGTACCCACCGAAGACGACTTAGAGGTGATGAGAAGGTGAGCCTTGGGAGGAATGTCTCATCATTGATAGAACCATCACTCCCCACCAAGTGCAACGATCCTGGAACATTATCGATTCCATGCACCATAGGGGAGTATTCTTTCTCCAATACTATGCTTGATGTTGGTGCTTCTATTAATGTGATGCCTCACTCTATATACTCTTCTTTGCAGGTCGGTGAACTAAAGCCCACAAGAATAGTTGTTCAGCTAGAAAATCGGAGTACGACGCACCCTTCTAGTGTGTTAGATGATGTTCTTGTTAGGGTTTAAAATTTAATATTTCCTGCTGATTTTTATGTCCTAAAAATGGAAGATGATATGATGAATGGACAGACCCCAATTATATTAAGGATACCTTTCTGGAAAACCACCAAAGCCATAATTAATGTCCATAATGGTACATTATCTATGGAATTTGGTGGTGACATAGTCCATTTCAACATCCTTAATTCCATGAAGCACCCCTCAAAAGAACATTCCTCTCTCTCGGTAAATTTAATTGATGTACCCCCTTCCCCTAAAATCACTTCATTTGTTTCCCATGATATCCTTTATGAATTTTCCTCTTTGATTGAAATTCATGGAAATGAATCACGTGTTGATTGTTTTAGTGGTCTAGAAAGGTGTCATGCATGTTTATTAATTGATAATTTCTTGAACACGGAGGATCACATGACCATCCATGATACTGCTTCGCTTGTAAAAGATAATTCCTCATACGAGGATGATATCGTTGAGCAGTTAGATGATATTAGTGACCTGTCACCTTCAAACACACTCCCATCAATCCACAATCCACCTGAATTGGAACTAAAGCAATTTCCTCAAGATTTAAAATATTAATATATTGATAATGGAAAAACGTTTCCCGTCATCATTGCTAGTTCACTCCCTCCTCAGCATGAATTACGACTGCTTGAAATTTTGAGGGAGTATAAACAAGAATTGGTATGGACATTTGCGGACATTCCTGGTATTAGCCCATCAATTTGTACACATCATATTTTATTAACTGATGAGGCTAATCCAGTGAGGCAGGCACAACGTCGACTGAACCGAAACCTCTTAGAAGTATTTAAAAAGGAAGTAAAAAAATTATTGGTAGCTGGAATCATTTACCCCATCTCTGATAGCCAATGGGTCATTCCCGTTCAAGTAGTTCCTAAAAAAACTGGCCTAATGGTAATTAAAAATGAAAACAATGAATTGGTTCCAACTCGTGTGCAGAATAGTTGGTGTGTCTATATAGATTATCTCCGACTAAACCAACACACTATGAAGGACCATTTCCCCTTGCCATTCATTGACCAAATACCAGAGAGGCTAGTGAGGAAGTCCCATTACTATTTTCTTGATGGGTATTCTAGATACTTTCAGATCCATATTTCCCCCAAGGATCAGGAAACGACAACCTTCACTTGCCCCTTTGGCACATTTGCCTATAGAAGGATTCCATTTGGCCTGTGCAATGCTCCGGGTACTTTACAACGATGTATGGTTAGTATTTTTTCGGATTACCTAGAGAATTTCATGGAAGTTTTAATGGATGATTTTACTGCTTATGGATCCTCTTTTGATGAATGTTTAAGTAGTCTTGGTTCCGTCCTATGTCATTGTATTGAAAAAAATCTTGTATTAAATTATGAGAAATTCTATTTCATAGTGCGACAAGGTATAGTTTAGGGACATGTCATTTTTGGGGCTAGTATCCTAATAGATAAATCAAAAGTGTATGTCATTTCTTCCCTACCATTCCCTAAAAATGTACGTGATGTGCGGTCATTCCTGGGTCATGCTGGATTTTACCGTTATTTCATTCATGATTTTAGTAAGATTTCACTTCCCCTCTCCCGCTTACTCCAAAAAGAAAAAGAATTTGTTTTTGATAAAGAATGTGAAGAAGATTTTAATAAATTAAAATGGAGTCTCACATCACCCCCGATAATCCAAACAACTCGGTGGGATTTACCATTTGAGCTCATGTGTGACGCCTTTAACTATCCAGTTGGGGAAGTCTTGTCACAAAGGGTCAACCGAGATCCACATGTCATAGCCTATGCCTCACGTACTTTGGATCCTGCCCAAGAAAACTACACCACCACTGAAAAAGAATTTCATTCCATTGTGTTTTCCTTGGATATATTCAGGTCATGTCTTTTAGGGTCCAAAGTCATTGTGTTCTCAGACCATGTAGCCCTCCGGTATCTCCTAAAGAAACCGGAAGAGAAACCACGTCTCATTCGTTGGATGCTCCTCCTTTAGGAATTCAATCTAGAAATTAGAGATAAAAAAGGAGCAGAGAATTTGGTGGCAGACCATATCAGTAGGATTGCCCCATCCTCAGACATTGTCTCATCCCCATATATTCCCATTAATGACATGTTGCCAGATGAGAAATTGTACAAAGTGCAAGATTCTATTCCCTGGTATGTTGAAATTGTAAATTATTTGGTAGCATCATGCATTCCTAATGATTTCAACAAAAACCATGCCATTCATCTAAAACAAGAGTCTCATTGGTAAATTTGGGATTACCCCTACCTTTGGCGCACATGTAGAAATCAGGTCCTTAGGCGTTGTGTTCCTGATAGCGAGTTTCAGTCTATCCTAAGATTCTGCCACACTCTTGCTTGTGGGGGAAACTTTGGTCCCCAACGGACTGCTCACAAAGATCTTGATTCTGGTCTCTTTGGGCCAACACTTTTTTGGGATGCCCACGAATTTTTTAAATCTTTTCCTCACTGTCAAAGAATGGGGAATGTCTCTAAAAGGAACGAAATTCCACAACAACCCTTGCTCTTTCATGAAATTTTTTATGTTTGGGGTATTGACTTTATGGGGCCATTTCCCAATTATTTTGGCAACTTGTACATTCTTTTGGCCGTTGATTACCTATCAGAATGGGTAGAGGCATGGGCCATAAGTACAGATGATTCCAAAACAGTTGTAGAATTTTTGAGGACTCAGATCTTTTGTAGTTTTGGATTACCTAGGTTCATCATCAGTGATCAGGGTTCTCACTTCTACAACCGAATAATGAAATCGCTTTTGCATCGTTATGGGGTCAGTCATCAAGTTTCTACTGCATATCATCCACAGAACAATGGTCATGATGAGGTGTCAAATAGAGAGGTAAAAGAAATTCCTGAAAAAACAGTTCAACCCAATAGGAAAGATTGGAGTCATAAAATTGATGATTCATTATGGGACTACCGTACTACTTTCAAAACTCCCATTGGAATGTCACCCCATCGTCTTGTGTTTGGAAAAAGTTATCACCTCCCTATTGAGATTGAGAACCAGGCCTACTGGGCCATCAAACAATGTAATTCTAATCATTCTGGTGCAGGTTGTCAGAGGAAGTTGCAGATTCAGGATCTAGAGTAAATGAGAAGAGATGCATATGAAAACTTCAGGATTTATAAGGAGAGAACCAGGGCTGCCCATGACCATTTTATCCTTCATCGTCAGTTCCTTATTGGGATGAAGGTCCACCTTTATAATGCAAGGCTAATGTTTCATTTAGGTAAGCTTCGTTCCTGCTGGTTTGGACCATACACTGTTACTAACATCTCTCCATTTGGTGTTGTCTAGGTTCACAATGAAGAAACCAACAAACATTCACTGTCAATGGGCAGCAGTTGAAGCACTTCCATAAATCCATTCCGGAGTCCCCGAGGGGGGAACTCCAAGTTCATGAAGAAAACTATGAATGAAATCCACCAGGTTTTATCCTTCCTTTCCACATTCTATTTTACTATAGTGAGTACACTGCATACTCTAGGTATGGGGGTGGATACATTCCTGGGTTTGTTCGGAATTTTCATCGTTTTCTCCTTTTGTTTTCTCTTTTTGGCCTTCTTTATGGTATTTTCATTTTCCCCATCAATGAATTCAATGTTCCATGATTTGGCGACCATAAAAGGGGGAAAGTAAAAATACCATAATGAAGGCTAAAAATAATTTTTGTATGAATTTAACATCAGGGAGTGATTTTCTTTTGGTGAATTGGTTTTCTGTCAATGATATAAATGGTTGTATCTATGTGAATCCTTTGAGATGGTTGATGCTCCTTGTGTGAGTAGTTTCTGGGGAAAATATTTCACTAATATCTCCACATATTTTTTCACAGAACCACATAGTGTGAATATTTATTACTTAATATAAGGTAAATATACTTTGGGTTAATATTTTTCAGCTTCAAATGATATTTCCATACGTTCGTTCTTTATCTGATCTGTTTCATTGCTGTACTAGATTGACCTACTCGTGTGTACCTAATGTCCGACTGTTGTATGCCCTAAAAAAAACAAAAAAATTGATGTGTATTGGGTAGGTCAAAAACCACTCCTCCTCAACCTTTGATCTTGTTATAACTATTTCAATTAGTGTCCTGAGGAGATCAAACAAGGGTTGAGAGATGAGTGTGGGATTTGTTTCAAATGCAACTTCAAAAAAATATATATAATAAATGAGGGGAGTGATGAAATGTGAAACATATCGGGATATCTTGTTCAGGAGCTTATGGTTTGACTTCTAGGAATGTTTAAGTGATTGGGTCTTTAAATATGATTGCAAAGGATGTAGGACAGGTTCGGTGACAAAATGATTTAAGCTGAAAAATGTTAGAATAACATATATTTATTGGATAGCAAGTGGAAAGAATAGCAAGGAATGGTTTTCACACACACACATGGAGAGTTAGTGTCATGTTTTTCTTCATAATTCCTTTCTCAATTGGGTATCATGAATATTTTTTAATTTATCTATGATATGATTTATGAGACATCTTTTTCTATTTTCACTATAAAGAACTCCTTTGTGTGGTTCGTGCAATGATCGCTTTACATTAAATAAAATTTCCTCAAATGATAAATCTTCATTATGTTGGAAATATATATATGTATATAGTTGTATCATTGTATTTAGATATGTTACTTTTCCCTGGAGTGAAAATGTTTAGGTGTTGGGGTGTGATCGCACCGTGATTCACTGTTTCATTTTCGTCCCTACACCACTGTGGTAAACTGGTTTTGTATTGAATATTATAAAAATAATACCAAATTTAATTCCATATTTGAATAATTAATTTTGTGTTTATCACTGTTAAAATGGGAATTGTTACTTGTTTTTAATATTTGATTGCAGGAGGAGGCGATTTGGAGTCCCTGAAGATGATCCAGAATGAAAATGGGCCAAAATTGCATGGATCCTAAGGACACATGTCCACTGTTTTGAATAGTGCACGAAATCCGTGAATGGAAATAAGTTGAAACTTTGTGGACCTCTACAAAACATCATTAGATACAATTCCTCTCAAATAACCGAAGACCAATTCGTTCTTCTGGTAGACCATCCGAACTATTCTGTCCAGGGGACAGAATCTGCACGAAGTCAAGAGTTTGGTTCAAGTTTATGACTATATCTCCATTTATTGACGTTAAATAGCCTCCAAATATTTCATGGTGATAGTTAAGACCTCCTTAAACATCTTGTTTCTTTTTTCCAAGTCGATATAATTCCATTTACCAACCCAAAACCGAGACTCAATTGGTATCACCAAAACTGGGTGCTCAAAACTACTTAGCAATTTGGCTATAAAAGGGAACCAAGGGAACCTCATTTGAAAGTTCGAACCAGGAGCCACACTATGCCATTTTGGAGACCCAAAGGATTATTATCACCATCCAAGAAGTTATGGTGTCCCCTATCCTCATAGGGTAATCAAAGATGAAGAAGGAGTTCCACCCGAGCATCGTCCTCCTCCCGATGTCGAGCTAAAAGTTGGGTGTTCGTTGTGAGGGAGAAACACACATGTCAAGGGAGTTCCGATGCATACACTAGCTACCTGTTTTTAGTAATTTGGGTGTTTAAACATTTCATTCCATGTATCTTATTTTACTTCATATTTTTATGCTTTATTTGATGCATGTGAGTGTTATGCTCTTAATTTCTAACCGATCGGTGTGAGGTTTTAAGTGTGTGACTTGTGTTGTTCTGATTGGACATCACAAGAATCCTTTTCATAGACACCTTATTGAGATTTAAATCTACTTAGGAAGATATTATTCCATTCATAAGTACTGGACCTTGACAATACGATTGTTACGTCAGGGTTTGGTCCTTAAAGCCTTGAAAGAAAAGCTTAGGAATTAATCGGGATTCCAATTAACTCCAACAAAAAAATTACTCTAAACCTAAGATGAATCTCTATGAAAAATGAACTTGATTTATGTGTAGTGAAATCACATTGGCCCTTGTATCACATATTTTTCAAAATCCACTTGTTCACTCATGTTTTAAGCTATTTCAACTAAGCCATTGTTTTAAAATCTTTTCAAAACCACCCCCTCTCTTAGTCATTTTTATTAAAAATACGCACTCTAAACCTAGCAAAGCTCCTTGAGAGACTACCTAGGGTATACCATAGACTATAAAGCATCCTTAAAACATAATAAATTTGACGTGTCATGACAACATGGTCACTTTCCTATATTACTCACCTGCCCTTTTATGAGGACTCATTCACCAAAAAAGATGAACCCCATCCCATTAGTGTGCCGACATCTGGGTAGCCCGAGGAAACATTCAATACGATCTTGAACCATGGAAAGGAAATCCATTCCCATGATGATGTCATAAGGTTATATCATGACAACTAGAAGGTCCCATGTGAAAATTTCCCTTTTAAATGAAATTTCTCACTATTAGTAGATAAAATAAATAGAATAAGATCTTCTCATAGAAACCTAGATACAAAGTGGTTGTGATAGAGCATCTATTAGGAGCTAAAAATACCATAACAGGAGTAAAGAGATAAAATAGGGATTGGATCCTATATCTACTAACACTAAAGAAAGAGTAGAATAAATATTGAGGTAACCTTGAATCATCTCACACACTAAATGATCACAGACATCCATAGCCTACAGCTGTCTGCAGCCCCATGCGCCACATCCTTGAGCCTGACATGGGCCTCCCAGTGGTGGAAGTGGGAGGGTATTATAAAATCATCCCCCCACCTTTTCCTCCTGTTCATCCTGATCCTCTTCTAGAACAACCTCCCTAGGGACCACCTTGATCATTGTGTTGCCTCTTCTATGGTAGTCCTACTACTGCCTGCCCAAGACACTCAACTTGTTGGGTTAGGCTGTCTCACACCATGTAACCTCTCCCATCACATGTAAAACACCATCCATCTCTAGGATGAATTGTTTCTCTAACTGGTCCTGGTACTGCCGGACCATATGGCTGAATCTGTTTGTGGAAATATCTATTGCAATGAGGCTCTAATACCTGTTGTCTACCAAATTCTGTGGATGTATTGAATCTGTAGTGGACACTACCAAGCCTTTCCAACTGATGCCCCTCTGATAGGAAAATTTCCATAAGTAGTTCCTAATCCATCACCCTGGCATAAGTATGAATCCACATGGGCACTACATTGGCACATATCTCTCAGCGAAGACCCTTCTCGAACTTCCTTACCTAGAAGTAACTGTCACAGAACATATATAGGGAGAAACGTGTATAGTCTGTAAACCTAGAAACATATGCAGCCACCTTCATGGTTCCCTGTTGCATATCTAAAATATTCTGAATCTTGATGGAGCACAAGCACGAGGGGAAGTACTCCTCATGAAACAACTACTGGAAATTGTCCCACAAGAGTGTTGACTCATCGTGAAACTGGGTAAATATACTCCACTAGTTCCTATCCATCCCGTGAGACAATATAGTTCATAAATCCACAATATGGTCTACCAGGGTCCGTACCAGCCTAAAGAGGTAGATCATTGACTCCAAATAGTCATCCTCCACCTGAGGTTATTGATCACTACAAAACCTCAAGAACCTCTATTGTTGGAACTCACAAAGCTTGCTCAAGCTACACTCATCCTTGGCCTGTTATACCACTAATAACTATTGATCCATAGGTGGAGGTGTTTCTACTGGCCCTCACAAAGTAAGTGGATCACATAATTGGACCTGTAGTGAGTACTTGTCACTTTCGAGGTTGTCTTCACGAACTGGAGTGGGTATCTTGGTTGGATACTATCACGAAGGCATCCTAAATTTTTTCAAGGAGTATCACTATCAGATAAGAATATATATATTCAATAAGAACAAAAAACAGGGGATATGACTCAACTAGGATATTCAAAGACTCAAAACTATATGATTCATGTAATGAAGATCCCACAAATGTCTCAAAATTTTGAGTCCACAAGCATGTAATCAGGGTCCTTGTGAATGGCTACGTTGTCCTCCACACCATAACTAGACTTTCTGGATAGAGAGACACTCTCAAGACATGTTGACACTATTTCCCCAAACCCATACAAGAAATTTTTAGGGAAATTTCCAAACAAATTCCTAAGGGTTGAACCTCCCTCTGATACCACTTTGTCACAACCCTAATCATGTCAGGGCTCTAGTTGCAAAAACCCAAATCCCACCTCCACAAGCTAGGGTGTGTCGACTAGCATTGAAGGCACACCAAACATGGGGAGGCCATTTCCTAAGTACCTGCACACACAAACACATCCAACTCAATGCAAAAGTATAGAGAGAAAGAATTAAAAGATGCAACCTGTTGAAAAGTAAACCCAAACATTCATGGAATACTAAAAAATACGAATATAGTAATGAAAATAGAAAGGAAAATGAAGAAAATACATGGCCAACCAGAACGGTGTCCCAACCTGACAGAAAACTGAAAGTAATGTTACTAAAGAATCCCTCCTTTGGGAATCAAAATATGACCACCACATTTGGTTCACACTTTTGTATCTCTAAGCTCCTCCAAAGTCGTGATAAAACCTATCCATTGTCTTCATAAGGCATAATACATGCGGGAAAAGATTAGGTAGGGGTGAGTATAAACATACCTAGTAAGACACATTGAAATAATGGGGGAGTAGTAAGAGATAAATGGGGATAGGAAATATATAAAACAGGACAAATCATAGTGAAAGAGTGTAGCTCAACCAAACAAGAGACTGAAGTAAAATCATCAGAAAACAAGAAACAAGAAATGGTGAGATGGAGATCATATCATCAAGACTATAGTATGAGAGTAGAATTTTCCAGCCATAATAATCTATACACGGAAATCATGTGGCATATCCTGTGCATCCTTGCCTCTACTGGAAGAAGAGTAACCAAAAACTATGGAGTAGGTACTATAATAGGGTTTGTATATATATTATTAGTGAAAAAAAACCCAAATGAGATATGTTAGGGGATCTCCATATCATTTCTCATCCAAGGAAAAGATTCACCAACATTCCCAAAAGTAATAACCATCGATACCCATAATTTCTCACGTCTTCAATGAACTAAAATTCAATGGGGCTCAAACGCCACACCTCGATACTATCTTCTTTGGCAGGATCTTTCTCACCCAAATGGTTTTAGGTCACATCATAAGGACATAAATCTGTGGGGAAATCCCCCCTCTTACTCTTGAGTCCAAAGGTACATAAAATAATGTCTCATCAAAAATATTTATTGTCAAGGGATCATGTCTCACTGTTGAGGACCTATACCTAGTCCAGCTAGAGGGTTTCACTCAGAATAGAATGAGGAACCATGTCCATCCCAGCTAGATGGTTCCACTTAGAATAGGTCGAGGTCCCACGTGCAACCTAGTTGGAGGGTTCCACTCTTGTAATGTAAAGGACCCATGCCCATCTGATATGGAGGTTTCCACTCAGAAAAGGCCGAGGACCCATTCCCAGCCTGGCTTGAGGGTTCTACTGTAGTATCACTAATGTCGTCTCCTGATCACCACTACCATTTATTATCTTCAATAATTTAAAATGGTCTTCCAAAAATATTCCTTTCATGTTTACACATTTAATTACTTCACAAATAAGGCTTTGAACATCCAAACGGATCCCACCATTGTGATCCTTACAGAAAAACATGAGAGGTAAATTATCCACTTGCTCCAATCAGACATCCAATGGAAAAGTTGTGTAATGCCGCATTATGCTCGAAAGATGTCTGGTGGGTCCCAAGTCTCAGTATCTATGTTAATTATATGTATATCACCATTGATATCCTCTCAAAAACACATGAGATTGACTTCTCGATCTTCCAATGAAGATACTAGGTAAAAAGGTTTCATTTCACTACAAGGCATGATAAACATAAGCCATCGGGACCACACCTTGACTTCAATTTAAACACCTGAAAGTCATCTTGAAATGTTATCCCAAGTTATAGGGTCATACCGCTACTGAATACATGTTAATCGGGCACCACGTGTAGACACCACATCTGAAAAAAGAAGCTTGAATAATAATAATTATAATATTATTATTAAACTGAGGCATTTTGTAGAACTGAGGCATGAAATCAAGTCCTAAAATTCTTGACTTAGTCCAAAAAGATCCTTATTAAAGAGATGTTCTTTTGGTATTAGTTGTAATGCTAATAAGATTCCCAGTTTAGGAGAAATGGTCTTCTAATTGTGTCTTGGTCCAAATTTGGCTAGTCCAACCCAATCTGGCCTGGCCCCTCCTTCTGGGCCAGCCCGCCTTAGACGATTGGTTCCAATTCACCATCCCATAGATCGAACCATCCTTACATGGCCTGGCCCCACTGTATTAGCCTTTTCCAGTCATCCATGAGGTGACCCGTGTCGTGTGGGTCACTACTGCCTAGGATCACACACCGCGACCCCACCTCGTCTCCAGCCTAGCCGCACCACAGCTCCACCTTATTGACGCTTCCAGATAGCCCTATATGCACTAGCCTCTCCCAGTGCACCTCCTCCTTTCTTGCAACTTTCCATTCCACCCACAGTTCTGCCTCCAATAGCCTCATCACCCCTATCGCCTCCTCATTCTATGCTCGCCAGCCGAATGCGCCACCATCCAACATAGCACCCCGCCACCATGCTCTGCATATGACCACCACCCTCATCATAGTAACAACACTATCTCACTGCATATCCCAATGGGACTACTCTGATGGTCAGAAAATTAAAAATAGTGATCTTTTAGGATCCTCAGGTCAAGGGCTTCACAATGCTTTCCTCTGCTTAATGATTCGTCAATATTTTGGCGTAGCGAAGATTTAAGGGGAATAATGACCAATAATGCCGAAAAACCAGGATTCAAAACAGGGATTAGATGATGGATGTGTTTGTTTGAACATCACCACGATTCTAAAAACAATGTAAATTGATGATAAAATCATGAAGAAAACAAGAATGGAAATTGGGGTGCCAAAAACAACCAGAATCCAACCTCAAATCGGTCGTTCGCCATTAGTGACTTGTCCATAGAGCTCCCACATTGATCCTCCAAGTTTTTGGAAGAGATTTATCCTCGATGCGAGGAAGAATGATGAAAAAAGGTAGATAGATAGGGGGTGGTGGAGAAATATAAAGAGAGATAAGGTTATAACCCTAATCTCAATCCCTTATTTGTCTATTTATAGAAAAAAAAATCGGAACCTTTCAACGATTGTGAAATCTGAAACCTCTGTGACCTCCCATTTTATGTCATACCTAGACAAAATACCCCCATTAAAAACTCAAATGTGGTATTAAATTTACAATCCAATTCCCTGTTTGAATGATATTTGATTTGATGTCAGGGGTAAAAATAATTAAAAATAATTATTTTAATTGCGATTTTTCTTATGGGTGGATTTTCCACAGAATTCCCACACCCAAGAAATTTATGCCTTGCCTAGGGTAAATGGAATCTTCTAGACTCAAAAATGGCCTAAATTTTTTTATCCCAGTTATGGTTGAAGAGCTATCCCATTTAATTTATACGCATAGTAAAAAATATATTTAATTTTTTTATAAAATCAATTCCGGCTTCACCAGGCCTCAGAATTCCACATCATCATCGCACCCAACTCTAAAAATATATATAGAAATATTTCAATGTATTACAAAGTGAAACTGGGTCTCTACAAATATATATAAATATTAAAAATGTTTAAGACCTTTAAAAAATCAAAACCCTCTCCATTGAATCTCAAAATAGAATAATACTTAATAGAAGTGTAGGTTTATATTTATAAGAATGAGATATCACCAGTTTTCCAGCCATTATGGAATTCTAATATTTATGATTTTTTCGAAATTATATGGATTAATATTAGAAAGTGATCTTCTAGGATGTTTTCAACATCCATCTTAACTATTATTCTAGAAAATGTTATCTCCATTAGAAACTTATAGAAAATGTTATGGTTGTATCATTAAAGATAACTTTTCGAGCCTTATGGAATCTTAAAATTTCCACACTCAAGTTTACCAAGAATTTGTGGTTCTAAACAAATATGAATATCAATAATTAATATTTAATGAATTTCTAACCTATAATTTTATATTTTTCTATAATTGAAGGAGCTCATATGAACTATTAGTCGTTAAAATATACACAAAATATTAAAATTTAGGAAAACCATGGAATGATTTCTTAGACATGCATGTATGCTTCATTTTGGACTCCAATGGTTGGATTTAGTAATTTTTATGATTGAATTAAAAGAATCAATATAACCATGTTAATCTAATAAAATTATTTTTTCAACATAGATCAATTCCGTGAATGTTATAACAAAAATATAAAACTAATGTTTTCCATATAAATAAAAAAATAATGAAATGACCCATTTTAATGTATTTTTGTACAATTATAAAAAAACTTAATGTTTTATGAATGTTATTATAAAAATATTCAAGATAATTAAATAAATGTATATAAACACTTAATTACCAATAATTAATCATTTTTTAAAAAAGGTCCTAAATCTTTCTAAGAAATAAAAATGTGATAATTATCCTTATAATATAAATATATTGGGATTAAATTGATGCAATATATAATAAAATATATCAAAATATAAGTCTCATCTATCCTCCACACATAACCATTACACTCCAAAGAAATCGATTATACGATGTTCAAAACACAAGTCCCTAGGGTTTACGGGAAGCATTACTCCGTTATAATAATTAGATTAAAATCATGCTTCCCATATGAATCTAAATACTCTAAATCATCAATAATTATATTTTTTAATCTCATGGTAATCCCTAGGTTCATTTTGTACCTACCTCCATTAAAAAATTACCTCTCCCTCAAATAATAATTTTAAATAGAAATTTTCTCATTTATAAGAACACACATGGTCTTTATATTCATACTGCCTTCTGAGTCTCTACACTTCAAAAATTCATAGAGTGTATCAATTTTGAGAACTTTTACATGGTTTTTCTCCATCTTAGATTTGGAATGTTTTCAATGTAAAAACATTAGAGGTGGAATGGGGGGGTTCTCTCTAAAGAGAAGTAAATGAAATAAAATGGTTTCCTTCATGTATTGTTCACTCCTCACTCTGCTTTCAAATAATCATCTCCCAACATAATTTTAACACTCATGAGTAGTCCTCACATAGATTTTTTTTAAAAATTGTATTTTTCTTCATTGTTTCCTCATTAGAGTAATTTTCCAATTCTTATTTTGGTCTAAAATTTGTTATATTTTTTTCTAAGGAAATATAATAATATTTAGATTAATTAAACCTTGGTGAAATCACTTTCTAAGAATTTGAATGAAATTTTAGATCACCCAACATCGTTTCAACATTTATTTTCTCTTTAAAGAAAAAAAATATTCAAAAAATTTCCATTTCAGTCCCAGTTGATTCTTCCATGTTCACATTACATAACCCAAATAACATGATAATTGAGTCTAACAGTAGTCATGCATTTAAATTATACATCCAATTGGAAAGAGATAAATTGATTAAAATGTGGGTATATAACATGGTATTTCATGTATACTAGGGGATTAATAAAGGTCATATATAAGGGAGTATCAATATTATCATTGAATATGAAAAGGTCTTCAAAAATAGTGCCTCAATCACGATTGATGCATTCCATAAACATTAATATTTTTTTTAAAAGGATAAAAAAAATAATTTTGGGATCTAAAAACATGAATAAAGACACTCAGAAAATATAAATATAAATTATATGAGAAATTTTTTTACAAACATCTTTTGTTGGGAAAAATATTCTTTTTGGATCGTACTAGTGCATATTAGTTTTAAAACCAATCAAACTTCTTTAAATTAAATGATTAGAAATCAGAGAAGAAAATTACATTCCAATAATAATATAATCCATTTAATATTTAAATTTTGTATTGATCCAAAAATAATATGATTGAATAAAGTTCCAAAAGTATTTAGTTACGATTATGATCCTAAAAACACTCCGAAAATTAAAATAGAAAATAAAACATGATATTAAATAGTAATAATATTTTAAAAAACATGAATAATATAAGAATGAAAAACATAAAGATTCAAAAAATAGGTTAACTTACTCCTCCACACACACTTAAATATAAATACCCTTTAATTTTATCACAAAACAATCATAATAATAGTGGAAAAAACCAACGAAAATGAAATACACAACCAAAGTTTATTTATAGTGTGCAATCCATGAGTTAAGCTCCTAGATAATGGTAGTTTATACCTAAAATAACATAATAGTAATATATAATTAATTTATTAAAATAAAAATGGTGGGAAATCGAAATTAAAAGGAAAAAGGGGATAAGTCTTGGTTTGGACACCCAAGTGTTTACTGATATTTTGACTTCCACATGGTGGTAGTTCTATTTTTCACGAAAAATAAAATGGTGGGTGTTGTTTGTGTGATTTGAACTACCACATAATTTTTCTTATAAAGTACAAAAAATAATACATTTTTTAAAGGAATACATGGATATCTTACTAATGGTTTGTCTCATTAGTAATTATATCCTTTTTTAATGGTGGGTTTTTGAAGAGGAATGGGTCCACTTATTTTTTCAACCATAGGATTGGGCATGTATTTACCTTTCGAGGACTGTTCCATTAATAGTATTTTAATAATTTAATCAAAAGGGAAGTTAGTGAGCACATCTAATTGAAAATAATTAAAACAATGAGAATTATTAATTAAATATCCTCGGTTATGTAGGTCTTTATGGAAAATGATTTCTTTATGAAATCTTGCTAGAAACATAGTCTAAACGTGTTAATCTTATTATTATACATCACCCTACAAGGAAATACATGTGTTTGATGAACCTGAAATGTTAATGAAATTATTGGTAATACTCAATTAATTTTAAATAATATCATATTTAAATTAGTTCAAAAAATATTATCTCTTTGTGTTGAATTTATTTGAATGTATTCATCTTTTCTTATTACCACTTGGAGGTGGGTTATTAGAGTTAGACACAAGTAGTCAATATCCTACAAATTTTCTCAAAATGACCCCACTTCATTTGTGTCTTCTTCCAATTAAAAATGCAGGTATAAATGTGAATATTTTTTATCAACATGTGTATTAGTTAGTATGTTCCCTTCAAGAACCACTTCTATCACATATTGGGATAGGTTGGATACAATATCTTAAATTTGTTCCCTCTTCGTATATTTAGTATACTCAAAATGAAATATAGTTGGGATGATCTTTAATCTCACTCAAAATTTATTTTGTTTATGTTCTGACCACAGATATTTAATTTCTTCAAGATAAGTGTAAATAATATCTATTTTGTTTCTCACTTATTCATGAAATTTGAAATATTGTCCCACTTAAGTTATTAACGATACTTTCATATTAGACTTATACAGTATGTGACACACCCAATCCCAATATCTCTAGAAATACACTAAGAAAAAAATTATATTTTTATTATTTATATTAAAAAAAATGTATTTATAAATTAAATAATAATATAGTGAGGATTTCAAAAAAAATGAATGATATAATTATATAAATATATGTTTGAAAACATTGAAAATATGACAAGGCCTAAAGATATTAGCGAGAAAGAGGGTATTATTCTAAGGAGTTCATGATGATGAAAATAAATATCTTTTAAAAGGAATTTAGTCCCATAGTTTTAGTTAATATAGAGATAAATAAACTCCATTATAAATGATCTGATTTCAATTTTTACTATGATACACTAATTCCTTTTCATGAATTATAATCTTCCTCATTTCATCAATGTAATGCTACTCAATAGTATTCAACATTATAATGATGATGGGGAGAAGAATATAATAAAATTTAGAAGAAAATAGTAGTGGAGAAAAGGGAGTGAATGCATAGAACAAACAATTTAACCACTAATAAAATGTTATAATACAATAATAAGAAAACATTTAAGAATAATGATCTAAAAAAATCACTACTCACACCTTGAACAACAACAATGGCCAGTTCTCTATAATCTTGGAGGTAAGAGAATAATGTTGGGGGAAATAAAAAAGTTAAATGAAATAAATAATTAATTATAAAAATAATATATATTAAAAATGTGTAAGACAATTATAAAATAGAAATCCACTTCTTAGATTATAAAAATGTATAAATCTTGAATAAAAGTGGAGGTACATATTTATAAGGAAGGGAAGTGGCCATATTTCCCTCTAATTGTTTCCTTCAAATTTTCATAAATATTTCAGACATTAAATGGGAGAATATAGTAATGTGATCTTATAGAAATTTATTCTCTAATATTTTGAACATTATACAATTTTTTTCTCCATCATACAAATTTAAAATAATTTTGTTCGGAATTACTATTGATGAATTTTATAGACACAAAAACTCTTCAAATTCACATCCTCTAGTTTTTTTAAGTATTTATAGAATTAAAAATATCTGCATATTGATTAGTTATATTTAGTTAAGTTATTCGTAGTTATATTATCTATCAACATACAATATTTAATCAATTTTAATATTTTAGTTCTTGAGATATGGGATAAGAATTATTTTCATGAAAACTATTTATAGATTTCTTAGTTCTAATATAATTATTTTATTAGGAATACTATGTTTGTTTTAGATAAATATTCCAATTGAATTAAATGAATCCCAATATTTAATAAATCCTTAATAAAATTTAATTTAGATCAATGTACTAAATGTCATGAAAAAATAAAATAAAAATTATGTTTTTCCATGGAAATAAAAAATAATAATACCATTTTGAAATGTATTTTTATTAATTGAATAAAAAATGAGGGTTTAAAAAAAATTTAGGTATGTATTTACATTATTGTTACATTAGTTAATAAAAATAGTTAAAAATAAAGAAATAAACTATTTTCACAATAAATTCTTTAATATTTCTAAAACCTTATAAATTGACAAATACCTTTAAAATATTAAAATGTTTAGAATAAATCAGTTAATTAATAATAAAAATATATGGAACAATGACATTAATTAGTTTATATTGATTGTAATGATTTATTTCAAGATATATTGTACATATTTATTGAATAATTTTTTGTTGAATGAATGAATTAAATAAAATCATGTCGGTAAACTCATTGGCATTTAAGGATATAGAAGGAATGGTGAATGAAAAAACTCGATGAGTGAGAGGAAAATGAATTTATCTAATCAGTTTTATAATAATGAATCAGTGTTTATGGAATTAGGAGGTGAGATTTGAAAACTTGAATAAAAGTGAATTGAAAAGGCAATTTAATGTTAATATTGATACTTTAAAAAATCATTAACAATTCGTATAAATTGAAAAAGGCTTAATCATAGGAAATAAAATAATTATTTATGAATGTTATTGTTGAGAGACATCCCTCAACGAGGAGGAATAATTCATGTTTAGGTGAGTCTTATATCTATATCCTCCTATGTTTTTAATGTGAATTTTAGTATATTTCATATAAATATTATATTTCAATATTATAAATAATAGTGTTTTAGTAATATAGTTAAATAATTAATCTTATTATGAAAATGGGGAATAACCAAGAATCAAAATGTGTTCATGGGGGAATAATCACTTAAGAAAAAATCAATAAGGGATATATATGAAGATATCTAATCATTCTCTTGTGAGATGTTGGGTTCATCCCATGTGATGATAATTATAGAAGAATACCAATTTTTGTTTTCCAATCCTATAAAAAGGAGAAGAAGGATTCTTGTGTCCAGGTTGTTCCCCTTTGTTTCACTATTTCATCCCTTTATTACAAATTATCCTTTATCCATGAAATTACAAAACCATATGTTTATTTTACACCCTTACTATGGTAATTTATTTTATATAATTTACATACAATTGTAATTTATTTTTAAATTAAAATGGTTCATTTCCTATGTCCTTCACTTTCTTCATATGTTTTAGCATGTTCACTATGTTTTTAGCTTCTACAAATAAATTTTTAAGTGAAAAAAACTATGACCCTTGATCATTAATATATCTTTGGTATTTCAATGTCTTTTTTCTATATTTCAAAATTATTTTTATTCATCTTAATAATGGTAAGTAAGAACCCAAGAATTTGGGTTGGGGTTTGTCATTGTTAACTCCATGTGGGATCAACATCACTGTCCTTTTTTCCAATACCTCTTTTAACTCATTTCACTTAGCCCACTCTTTATTAGATAGTGTTACGATAATCTAGTAATGAATGAAATACTATGGAATTAGATTTTTGGAAGGTGTTTCAGTCTCAATTGAAGTGTACATTTCCCTTACATTGTGGTGGAGTTTGGGATATATATGAAAGTAAGAAATTCCAAGTGTGTTGAGTCCCACAAAATTTGTATAATGAAAAATAATTAATTAATGATATAAATTTATTTTTTAATTTGGGAATCCATATCTTCCATGGTATCATCCCCCTTTCCCTCTAACATTTTTTTTTATTTTTCATTTTTCATTTTGTTATTTTATACTAGTTGTAGCACACACTTGTACTAACCCCTTTATTCCCATTCCTTCCTTAATTATACAAAATATAAAATATTCATAAATTAAAAAGTTTATTTTGTGATTTTTTAATATCCTTGAGAGATGAACAAGTGGTCTACTCAATTTCTGCATGTTTAGAAATTGAAAATTTTATTTTATTTTGAGGACCATGATAACCTTGAATCACTAGATTCATATACATTTTCTAATACTTTTATTTCTATTTTTTTGTATAGCTAATATAAATTTTATATTAGAAAATATTAGATATTATATTTCTAGTTTTATAGATACATAATTGATCGTAATTCTTAAAATGTTTTATTTATGAATTTTAATGCAAAAAATATCATTCTATGTTCAAATGAATTATGGTAAACTAATTATTTTTTTGTTGCATTTTATATTGGGTGAAGGCACAAGAAAGAAGAGTTGGACCATGTAATATATGTGTGGAGAGTCTAATTTAGTGACTGTAGGTCGGTGATAACCTTATGTATGACACATTTGATATCAAGATTAAACCGTTCACTTTAAATCTTATTAATAACATGGAAAAAAAATTTAAAAACTGATGTGGGACAATGGTATATCCACTATACATGATAACATAAGGGACTCACTATTCATTATCCCCTAGCTTTATATTTCTAAGTCATTTCATGAAACATAACGTCCATCCAGGCTATAGTGTATAAAATCGCTCCATTAAGATATTGATGTATCAATTTAGTTGTGATGCTCCTAATATAGTTTCAATATCCCAAACAACATTATAACTTATCCTGAGGTAATATTAAGAAAATATTCAATATATGTTCACCCTATAATTAGAAAATGGCCTTTGATGAGAAATGTGTTCTCTAATCAATTCCCTCTTAAACTCCAATTCATGTTACATTGGATCTATATAGTTTCTTCATCCAAAATTTCAGTATATATAATCAATATGGTGTATCCTCATGAAACAAAACAATGCCCATTCACCTAGATGATGCACTATGATATCCTTGTTTTGTAATTTAGTCTCAAGATACCGCTATATTTTCCTTAATAATCCAAAAATATCTCACAACCATTGATATCATGATGAAAATAGATAGCCATATGCCTTCAAGGATGTAAAAGTAGAATATTTTTTACCTAATCTTTTTCAATAAAATTGATTACAACCCAATATAGCTCCCATATGGAATCCATTGATGAAAAGGCATTTAAAATTGGTTTTTGGGGTAGTAACCATATTTAAGAGAATTAATAAGGGTTCAATGTCTATAAATCCCACCATTAATTAATGATTCTTGGAGTTCCTCACATGTGCATATAATTGATTAAATGTACCAAAAATAGCTACCCAATCCTATAAAATGAGAACAACATTTTTTATATTTATGTTATTCTTGTTTGGTCCACAATTTTATCCTTATCATCCCATATTTCCTTCATAAGTAGATTTATAATAGTGCAGTTTAAATTTTTTTCCAAACATATAAAATTTATTTTAAGCAATTTAAATGCACTAGATAATTTTTACACTACAATATCCCATTTTCTCATTTATTCTCCTTTTTATTATTTTGTTTCAATATGTTTCCCTCATTAATAGATTTTATTACTCAATTTACACGGATAAATAACTGAGAGACTTAATTTTTGAGAAATTCATGGTGTTCCTATGTCGTTTTCTTGAATTTCCTCAGTGTTTTTATTTATCATTATATTAATAAATCAGAATGAAAGAGTGTGGGTTAGTGATTTTCTCTATTATCTCCCTACGGGATTGGATTCACCTTTATCATTACACCATATGTTTCTATCCCATATCTCGGTAAACTCTTTATAAGGATTTTTATTAATTGAGGGATAAATTTCATATAATGGAGATGGATTCTTATTTGTTGTTGCACACTTTATTAAGGTGTGCATGAGCTGTGTGTTATGGAGGAGTTGTATCATGATATGAATTTTAGATAATCCATGTGTGTTGAGTTCCAAAATATTTTTTATATTGATACTAATGATTTTTTATTAAATTTATTATTTATAAGATTTTAAATAAATAAAAAGAATACTGAAGTAATCCGTAGAGACACTATGATCATTCCCCTTTATTAGTAACATTTGTGTTCTATTTATTTCTTCATTTCATTGTTTTATACTAGTTTAATAAATCACTAAAATTAACACCCTCATTACCATGATTTTTTTAAATATAAATATCAAACAATATTCATAAGTAAATAGGATAGTGAGTGAAATTAGAAGCTCCTTGTGATATGAACCTAAGGTCAGCTCTCTAGTTGTATTCATAAATGTTTAAAAATTTTATTTATTTCAAGGCCCATACTATACTCGAATCACATGCTTTACATAAAAGTTTTTTTTTGTGAATTTAATTAAAATTAATATAAATATTATATTATAATACTTTAATGTGTAGTGTTTTGGTGATATATAAAAATAATTAATCATAATATGAATGGGGTCTAATTTGTAAATTTTAATGCAATATTTATGTATTTAAATGATTTATGAATAACTAATAAAATAATTATTTTTTATTTTTGTGACATAGAACATATATTAATAAAGGGGATAAAACCTTTCCTATCTATCCAGAACCAAAAAATATCATGTAAAGGCCTTCCAACATAGGCCCAAATGAAGGCCTATGTGAGTCGAGGTCACCACGAGTAGTGTTGGCCCATGAAATATTTGTTTGAAGAGTGTAATTTTAAGATATAAAGTGAAAACATTCCTTAATAATGGGTTCTTCCAAATAAATACACCACTCTCTTCATTATGTTTTATAAAAAATCAATACCTTCAGTTAAAAACTAGGTGTGGGACTTAAGTATATACATTTATCATGGGGATGAGGGGAAGTCATTTTTCATTATCCTTCTCACTTATTCAATTTAAGACATATTATACAATACATCATTAGGAATGGTAAATGTTTATAAACTCACTTAAATATAATCCCAATCCCTTATTGTAGTAGTCTTCCCCCTGATGTATTTTTATCCAACCATAGAACATCTAAACTCACGATAATGAAATCTCAAACCCAAATGCAATATGTGTTCACCCTCTACTGGAACTTCATCATCACAAACATAGTTTTTACTTTATGAAACCACCTATCATAACCCAACACAACATCCATCATGTATGTGATATATCCTCATCCATAAACACATGATATATACTTTACCTGGCATAACCTTGCGATGAAATGCAAAATATGTTCAGCGATCTCACACGTAATGAGATCCCAACACAAGATGCGATTATCTATAGAAAATCCTCATGTTGGGTCTATGTTTCACCTAAATATATAAAAATATTTGGTTTTAATTGATCTCATAATTCCATCATATGGTCGCATTCATGAAAGGACATAAAAATTGAATATTTTCATCATTATCTAATTGTATAAATTGGGAAACAACATAATAGAGTTACCACATGGAATTCATCTAAGAAAAATAATCAATAAGTAATAATCGGGTGAATAATCAACTATAAAAGAATATATAAGGGAGATACATAGAGAAATATAAACATTCAGTTGTGACACATTTATTTCATCCCATGTGTAGGTAAATCTTGAAGGATACCTGAAACTAATTCACATTCCTATAATAAGATATGAAGGATTATTATGTATAGGTTATTATAATTTGGTTCAACACATAATACATAATATCTCACTCAACCTTAGGCCATGGATTTCAAGTAGAATAGGTTTATTTATTTTCCTTAATTATGTAAATTAATTTATGATATTTAATGATAGTATCTCATAATTAAATTTTAGTAGCTTGTTTCCTCATTTTTTATCTACTTTCTTTATTCATTCCAAATGGTTTTCCACATTGTGAGATTCTATAACTACACGTACATAGATATCTAACTGAGGGGCTTGATCATTTGGGAATCTATAGAGTTTTTGAGTAACATTATTGTATTTCCTGAATGTTTTTTATATTCACTATGGGATGTGTGAAAAAATGGTCCAGGTTGATGATTATTACCATTAACTCTATACAGGATTATCTTCACTATATTTATTCCCCCATCTACTTTTCCCTTATATTTTAAAAATATAAATATGATGGATTTGGGTTAGCTGATGGATTAATGGAATATGATAAAGCTATATGCTTGGAATGTGTTTCTCTCTCAATTAATGTGTGCATTTCCCTTGTATTGTGGAGGAGTTTCGAATTGATTTGTATAGGATATCCTCCATGTGTGCTGTGATCCACAACATTTAAAGAAAGAGATTAATTAATTAATTATATTGAGTTAGTTATTGAAGTGAATTTATGAAATTAAAATTTATAGTGAAGGAATCCATAGTGACCTTATGATCATTGCCCCTTTTCATGAACATTTGTGTTTTCTTTCTTGATTCATTTATAAATTTTATACTAGTTTAATTAGAAACCAAAAAAACCACATTATTTTAATTTTTTCCATTAAACATGATACACAAAAAAACATTCATAAGTGAAAAATGATATTGATTTATTAGAAAAGTTACTTATGTGATGTCCCTAAGGTAAACTACAAAGCTATATTAACAGGAGTTTATATTTTTTAATGATTTGAAGCCCCATGACTACATATAATCACCAGTGTAATTTCCAAGGATACAAGATGATATCATATTATTTTTTTCATTAAATACAAATTTCATTATATTTATTTAAATTCTAAAATCTAAAAAATGGAATTAATGTTTGTCTCTCCCTCTCTTATAAATGAAGTTGTTTTATTATTAGCTAAATAGGTGGGTGAAGTTTGAATGCCACAATGAAAAGGTGATATATTTAGGGAAATTATGTAGGAAATTAAGGGGGATTTGTATTTACTACTTTCGGTATCCTTGGCCATGGATATAACCATGTTCCCCCTCCACAACCCTAAATTATTTCAATATGTTTTCGAGGGACCAAAGGATACACTGCTCAAATATTTTGAAGGATAAATTGATAAATATATGAACTAAATACATATATTATATATTATATATTATATATTATATATTTATGATGTGTATCATTTTTTTTGTAAATTATGATTTGTAATCAAGTGTATATTGTTTTTTTGTCTTACCCTATGATGGACACATGATAAATTCAACATCAATTGGCTATCATTTAAGGATCTATTTAATAAGATGAAATACTAGGATAAAAAATGAATTAGTTTCATTCATACATGAGTCGGTCAAAGAAGGATTTTCTCATGCATTATAAAAGCATTAGTAAATGCAGTATCCTAAGTAGAGATCTCAGGGATTTATATATCATTGATGTATGATGGAAAGTGTGTGTGTGTGAGTAATCACACAATGTAGGAATAAAACACCTTGAAACTAGAATATTTTATAATATTTATCCTTTTTATACTGAGGTTATAATATACTGTGGGTGAAGAATAATCCTATTTGTATAAAAAATTATTCAACTTGACATGTGGATACCTATGGTGTTGGGAGGCATTTGTTTTCCACTTTGCGATCATTATCAAGTGAATTAGAGGGTGTTTGGAGTTTTTGAAGATGATACAACAACTTATAAATTTCAAGGTATACCATTTACATTATTTCTTCATTTTTTATTTATATAGATTTTATATATCATGTATGGGAGATCTTATAAAAAGGTATTTAGTTACCTTTGTGTGTTATAATATTAGTAATTATATTTTTTCAAAACCATTTAGTTATATTAGAACTTCTCATAATTTAGATATATGAGATCGTGCATGGAGAATGAAGTGTAAATGAAAAAATAGGGTAGTGTTTTTGAATTTTTGAAATTTTGTTTTAAAAACTGTTAAACCTTATGTATCTAGGCTCTGTAAGAATAACCAAGTCATTACCTTTATGTAGATGGTCTACGTAAAGGTACTTTAGGTGTTTCTTATACATGAGTGGACACATAAAGGAACCTTTATGTGATAGAGTTCATATAAAGGTAATAAAATATTTTCAACTATTGAGTAAAATTAAATTTGATACACCTTGATGTAGTGAAGGATTCATATATTTTTGTAATGGAAGATCAATGCTTACCATTATTTTTAGACTTCATCTGAAGGTGAACTACGACTTACCATTGTGTAAGAGACATCAAGTATATGTAAGGCTATGTGTACCATTATGAATCACACAATATATAAAGGTCATGGATGTCTTCCCTTCTATACATGGACCATATAAGGATAGTTTTAGGTTTCCCTTTTACAAAATATATATTCTATATAAGGGTAAATAAAATTGGTTTATATTTTTTAAAAACTAAGATTAACATAAAAAATAATCTAATTGGTTTATTAAATGTTTAAAAATCATTATAAATGTATTTTGTGGATGTTTATTAATTATTAAAATTATTATCAATAAATTAATTACAATGTTTATATAATTATTTACTGCATATTTATAAAGCATCTATTATTAAATATTACTTCAATATTATGTGTGGATATTTAACGTACTTTTTAACTAATTATATGGAATGTATTATGATATAGGAATAAAAATTGTATTTTAAAATCATAAATGGTAATTTATAATGAGTTATAAATTACACAAATAAGGCCAAAATAAAAAAATATATTTTATTTATGAATTGTCCCTAATTACTTAATTTGAATTGTCCAAATTGAAGGGTCTTATTTGGAATATTATTTAAACTACATAAATATTTTTTTGATGTTTGATATTAAATTTATTTAATTAGAATGTTCAGGAAGCTGGAAAGCCTACTCCAAAAAAATTGTATTTGAAAAATAAAGTATCAAGAGACAGATTACAAAGAATATTTGAATAAGTGGGTATAAAAATTACCACGTGAATCTATTTCAACCAAAGCTAAAAAAAATCAGAAGTACAATGGACCATCATGAACCAGACTCTATAATTTCCCTCTTGGATATAGCACTAGAGACTTGATTCTATTCTATATAAACATGCATAATGTCAAGATAGATATAATGCACAAGAAGAAGACAACCAATCCAATATGACAACATTCACTATGGGACATTCTAGGACTAAGAATTAAAAAATATCCACAACCACACTTGAGTTATAATCCATCCATAAATAAAAACAACCATGACAGAAAACATACATGGAATACTTAATCATAGCCTACAATTCTGCTTCAATTGTATAGTCATTCCTAATGAAGTTATAAAATTACCCCTTAGCAAGACCTCGATGAGTGTGAAATACAAAACCACAACCTGAGGGTCCCAGTTCACCTCAAGCCACCACATAAACATTAAATTTTAATCACCTCAAGATCGATGGAATCCGTATAATAGGTTTTCCAACCAATGGTTTCCTGAACATGCCAAAAACACCATGTGATCT
The DNA here is from genome assembly GCA_963277665.1 of Viscum album. NCBI lineage: Eukaryota > Viridiplantae > Streptophyta > Magnoliopsida > Santalales > Viscaceae > Viscum > Viscum album. Next base: position 641,794,620 of record OY728155.1, on the reverse strand, counting down.
AAAGATAACCAGATCAGAAAAGTCATTATTCATAGAGCTAGTTTGACTTTTGGATGAAAAGAATATTCCCCTATGAATTCCATAAGTTCTAGTATGAAAATAAATAACATGGTATTCAAAATCCGAACCATTCCTTTGACTCTATGTATAATAAATGATAGCAGCATTAGCAACCATAAGAAGTGGATGAATTTGTTCACTGTATCCTGCACTAAAGTTGGATTTCAACAATGATTCTACACACCAAAAATCTATATTATAGTTGAAATGATCTTTCACATATATCCATAGCCTACATGTGAAACCATAACAAAAAAACAATGAAAAGAAGACTCCTCATATTGTATATTGAAGTGGCTTGTAGGGGAAATAATGATCCATGCATGCTGGATGAATTTGCATAGAGGAAGCCTCTACCTTGATATTCTACAGTTTAAAAGTAAATCATCTAATGAAATAAAAAGATTTATACAACCTAATAACAACATAAGAATGGTGGTAGATCCATCACAATAGAACCTATAGCATTCCCTAGTGCAGAACCAACTAGACAGGTTAGGTGTTCAAATTATGATTTCCTAGTCAGTGTATACCTAAGAAACTCCACACTTAGATTAGGAGGATGCAACCCATGAAAATAAGTATTGCACTATATGTTAGTAATTGAATCATTTTTCAAAGATAAAGGAAGAAAATCATGCTCATATAATGGAACATAAATCCATGGATTACTCTATAAATTCAAGGTTAACTAATTATAAACCAATCATTTTTAGCTATACATTATATCATTATAATCTTGTTTAATATATGGCCACATAGATAAAGCAAGATACATAGAATGCACATTTTTCAATTTTCTGAAAAACCAGATTGAAAGGAACTCCAATTAGTGTTCAACGGAGGAAAGAATATTCTTAGTGAATTCTTTGAGTAGCATGTCATTGAAATGCCTGAGATATTTGATCCATATCCCTCCAATATCCACTATTTTGATACATTATTTCAAAGAAACCATGAACAACTTCCTTTCGTGAATTGAACTAGTCCAAATAAAGTTACTGACCATAATATGCAACTCCCTAATGAGTATTATATTCCATATATAAAATGATAGTTCATATAAAAATATAGAGGTAATTATTAATCTCTTCGAACAAATTCTACCTACCTAATACATAGTCTTCCCCTTCCATGTTTCCAACTAATAAATAATTCATGAACACATATTCTTCTAGTAACACCTCTTCAACTTACCCCAAATGAGGAACCCCAATATAGGTAAAGGGAAGGGACCCTCTATAAACACAAAGACCCCTATCCAACCTATTTTTTTTATAAATGGAAACTCCTTCCCCAGACATCATAGAGGCCTTGTTCTGACTAATAACCTGAATAAAAACTTCTTCATAGTTCCCAAGAATTACTTTGATATAAGAAATTTTTATTCATTCATCTTTCCCAAAAAGAAGATTGTCAGCATAAAAGTAATGTGATAGTGTAAAAAATCATCTTCCATCCTTGATTTTTATATAGAACAACATTAACAAGATCATTAAGACATCTTAAATAATCCTGAGCTATATCAATGAGAATCCTAGATAATGGATCCCCTTTTCTAACCCCTCTGAGACCCTGGAATGAACCCCTTGGGTTATTTTAAAAAAATAGAGATCCTATAGATCTAAAGAATAATGTTGTTCATGTTGATAAATCTTACAGAAAACCTATGCATTCTCAGAATTGAAAAAAAAATTCACATTATTATATCAAAAGCCTTAAAGATATAAATTTTAAGGGTTATATTACAATCCTTAAACTTTTTCTTCATTACGTTAACACATTCTGACGAATAATAGAGGAAATTATGGATATTCCTACCAGGGAAAAATCAAAACTGGTTTGTAATAATAAAACCCTTGGTAATATTACCCAGTCTAAAAGTCATTATCTTGTTGATCACCATTGGAATAGAATTATAAATATAAATTGTCCTGAAGTCTATAATATTCAGAGAATTGTCCTTTTTTGGAATCACAACAATGAAGTTTTAGTTCACTTCATAATTCATAGACACATGAGAAAATAATTATATCATCACATTGATGACCTCAAATTGAACAATGTCATAGTTGAACATGAAAATTTTATTAATGAAACCATCAGGTCCTAAAACAATATAAATATTGTTGGACCCTCTTTGTTATAGTAGTTTTTATAATCACAAATAATGTCAGTCTACAGATTCTACTATTTCATGTCATTTAATGTATCCATGTAAATAAATTATGTCATATAGTACAATATTGTTTAATAAGTCAATAACCTATATTTTATGAATCAATATGTTTAAAAGTGTATTTTTACATGTATTTTTGGATGTCACATAATCTAGTAATGTTATGTGTAAGACATACACTTCATAAGTTTCTCAGAGTTCCTGGTACTGATAGGATGTTCGACACACCAATGTTCGACACACTGATGTTCGACACACCGATGGTCGACACAGTGTTGTTGACACATCGATGGTCGACACATTGATGTTTGAAACACTTATATTCGACACATTGATGATCGACACACCAATGTTAGACACACCGATGTTCAACACACCAATGTTCGACACATCGATGTTCGACACACCGATGTTGATAGACCGATGATGACACTCCGATCCTGACGAATTGATACTGACGGACCGATGATGACACACCGATGATGATAAAACAATAGTGATAGACCAATGATGAAAGATCAATACTTATTTCTCACCAATAGTCATAAATAATTGTTTCAAAATTATTAATTAAAAATTATTTCTAACGATCATATTTAGACAAATTAATGTTTCTGACATTATTTAATGATTTCTGTAGGAATATCTGTAGACCATACAAGGTACATGCACGTGGGGAGATCTTCATGCCTAGTGGAACTTGAAGTATAAAAGTATTACAAGCTCAACCTTATTGCGTCTCTCGAAAACATGCTGGGAACCCGCTAGGAAAACAAAAAGGCTGGCTATGCGAATATATAAGATATTACAAATAGAAGAACTCGAATATTGAGTACATAAGGAGTTTAATATTTAAAGAATAAATCTACTAAAGCTTGTTGAACATCCTCACATAGATGATCTGAACCTTGTCACACCTAGAAGCTAGATTATAGAGACTACAATAATCTTTTTTGGATCCAACTTCCAGAAGTGGACTTGAATATCATTTTCTCTATATTCATTGAGTCCAGACCGTTACTACACAAAACACATAGATTTCTAAACATTTTTATTCTTTAATAACACTTCTGTGATATTGGGATTACTATTTAAGTAATGTGTCTATCTGTTTGTGTCACACACACTGTATCCTGAGCATAACTGATGGATTCAAAAATATCCTCACACTCAATCCCCTTTTACTCTTGCATATCACGTAGAACTATGGAAGAGATCCTATGTGATCTGTTTGTTTTTTTTCACGAATAAATGTGTTAGTGGTCAAGTGTGACATTGACAGCCATGTGTACTATTGTGAACCCCGATCCAGGGTGTGGATCAAAAGTTTATTAATATAAACTGCTTGGTGGTGGGTGATCACCAAGTGAAGAGGACTAAGTCTCAGCTTGAGACTGAACCTCTTGTTTTTATCCACTGTGTAGTTTTTCTTGTGTTTTAATATGAAATGTGTTTAATTAATTTCACATTAAGATAAAATGACATTTTATAGTTAGTTTAGAAAGTGTTTATATCTATTTTGAATCAAAATATTAGTTTCAAACGTTTGACTAATCTTTAGATTGGTAAAGATAAGAACTAATCAATATTTTGAGAATCTAATTGAACTTTTAGGGCTTTTATAAATTCACTAAAAAATGTATTTGATTTTATTTTAATAGGGGGGTCATTTTAAAGGTCCAATTCTAATAGAAATTTTTATAGACACTCAATTCACCCCCTATTGAGTGATCTACTCTGATCAACATTTGGTATCAGAGGGATATTAAAGTTATTGTCAGTTTTCAAATCTTTTCAACTGTGATTATAATTGTTTTTTTCAAAGATCTCACAATTTATGTTATTTCTAAATTTTCAACTCTTTGAAGTTATTTTACATTCTTTATCATGGAAAATAGATTAGAAGGGGATGATACCAATATACCACATTTCTTTGATGGAAATAATAACACTTGGTGGAATCATAAAATGAAAATTCAACTAGAAAGCATGGGATTTGAAATATGGACTACTATTGAAAGTAAATATACCATTCCTAAAACTGTTATAAACACTTGGGATGGACCTACCAAGACTACCTATAACAATTATTTTAAATCAATGATTGCTTTGTACTGTACATTAGGAGATGAACAATTTAATCGTATCTCTTTTTGTAAAACTGCTCATGATATTTGGGACACTTTTTCGGTTTCTCGTGAGGGAACATCTAATGTTAAGGAAATGAGATTAAATACTTAATCTATTAAATATTACAACTTCAGAATGAACCATGATGATTCTATTTCTGATATGTATCTTAGGTTCACTGAAATTGTGAATACCATGATTTTTTAGGTAGAGAAGTTACAACCAAAGAGAAGATTTTGCATATTATATGATGCATACCAGAAAGATGATGTGGAACATATGTGTCTATTAGAGAATTGTGCGATATTACTAAGATATCAATACAACTGCGTCTAAAAGTAAAGATAAGGATAGAATTCAAGATGCTATTGATAGCTCAAGCAGTGATGAAATTGCTTCAGAAAGTGATGATAAAATGGTCTAGTTGGATAGATTATTCAAGAAATTTTATAGGAAAAAGAAGTTTTTCAAAAAAACCCAATTACAAAGGAAATTACGATAACAAGGGTAATTGGAAAAAAAATTGGATGAGAAATGATAAATCAGAAGAGATAATTTTCTATGAATTTAAAAGGAAAGGATATGTGAAGGATGAATATCTAAAGATGAAATACAAGAAAAAGTATGAAAATAAGGATAGAAGGCATAAGAAAGAAATGAATGCCACCTGGAGTGCCTCTAAGGACAACTCAAGTGAAACTGACTCTTCTAAAAATGAGAAAGATGATATGCATAATATATGTTTTATGACCAACATAACTGAGGTAACCTTATACTCTCCCATACATAATTATAATTATACTGAAAGTGAGTATGAGAATATAAAAAATGATGAATTATTCGAATATTGCAACATGTTAGAAGAAACATGTAATGATTTCATAGATAAGTATAAATATTTGAAGAAACAACACACTCTTACTGTGACTGTTAACTCTTAACTTACAACTGAAAAAGAGAAAAATGTTCAACTACTCAAGGAGAACAATGAGTTAAAAATATCTAATGAGCAATTGAAGAATGACTTAATAAAAGTTTACTAATGGGAAAAATACTCTCACTCAAATGATAGGTAAAAAAATAGTTCTTAAGTATACATCCGGGATAGGATATCAACAAGGTCAAAGGAATTTATCCAAATCACATTTTTTAACAAAAATCTGGTAAATATGAAACATTTTTCAAAAACCAGAATTGTACAACAAGTTCCAGTTCCCCAATTTCTTTTACCGTATTCAATTCTTTTAGACCAAACCGAGTTTATTTTTCAAACACTCTATATAATTGATATAGGAAACCCATAAGAATGTTTTGGGTTCTTAAATCCTATATTACTAATGTATGTGGACCCAGACAAATATGGGTACCAAAGTAATTTGGTGGATGAATTGTCTTGTTGGTAAACATGATAAAGAGATCCTATAAAAAGTTGTGGTACATAGAGAGTGGGTGTTCAAGACATATGATAGGGGAATATTAAAGCTTTAAAAGTATTATCAAGATTTATGGAGGACATTTCACATTTGGTGACAATGGTAAAGGAAAAATCATCGACCTAGGCCAAATTGGTAACCCTAACACTATTTCAATTTCTAAAGTACTGTATGTTGATAGATTAAAGTATAACCTTCTCAGCATATCTCAATAGTGGGATGATGGATTTAAAGTTAAATTCAAATATGACTCATTACATGTTTTTTATGCCAAGAATAAATTAGTATTTACTACCTTTATAAATGATATTGTATATGCTATAAATCTAGACACACTAGCCTCACAAAATGTTCCTTTTCTAAATGCCTTTCACAATGAGTCTTTGATATGGAATAGAAGACTAGGACATTGCAACATACACTCTCTTAGAAAGTTTACTAGAAAAGTTTTAGTAAAATACTTACCCAAGTTAGAGTTTCGAGATAATATAGTATGTAATCTTTATATAAAAGGAAATAAACATAAAATCTATTTCAAACCAAAGAGAGAAGTAACTACTTCTTAATATCTTGAATTGGTTCACATGGACTTGTTTGGACCATCTAGAGTTTCAAGTCTCAATGGGAATCACTATGTTTATGTTCTCATAGATGATTTTTCTAGGTACACCTAGACCTTTTTCTTGGCTCATAAAAGTAAATCTTGTTCACACTTTACCATGTATTCTAGGACTATAGAAAATATAAGTTGATTTAAGATTAAATCCTTGAGAAGTGATCATGGCCATGAGATTGAGAATCAAGTTTTTGAATATTTTTTCTCACAAAATGGCTTTAATCATAATTTCTATACTCCTAGGACACTGTAACAGAATGGTGTCGTAGAAAGAAGAAATAGAACCTTACATGAAATTTCCAAAACATTGCTCAATGATTATGACATACCTATTTACTTCTGGGTTGAAGCTGTTAATACAAGTTGTTACATAATAAAAAAAGTCTTAATCATACCCATCATTAAGAAAACTCCTTGTGAGTTGTGGAATAATAGGAAACCCAAAGTAAATTATTTTAAAGTGTTTGGATATAAAGTTTATATTCTGAACACTAAATGATAATTTAGATAAATTTTCTACCAAAAGTGATGAAGGAATATTTATTAGATATTATGCATAAATAAGAGCCTATAGAGTCTTTAATAAGAAAAATAAATGTGGGGAGGAATCTCTACATATCATGTTTGATGAAGAAGATCCACATGAGACCAAGACCTCACTAGAAAATATTGAAGAGGATATGTCCAATATAGACATTAATGATAAAACTTCAAATCATCATGTGATGGAATTTGTGAAAAATACTAGTTCTGGGAATTCTTCGGATCCTAATAAACTATATCAACCTGACCAACCTGAAATATCAATTCCTACCTTCTCTAGACCAACTAGGACAATTTAGAATCATCTACTAGATGCTATTGTTGGAGATTTAGATAGAGGAACACAAACGAGAGCTTCCTAGAGAAAATAGGTTGAACATAGAGATTTTTTATCATATCCTGAACCTAAAAATATCTATGATGCAATAAATGATGAATTTTGGGTAATGGCCATGCAAGAAGAACTTAATCAGTTTGAAAGAAATAATGTTTGGAAACATGTAGATAGTCCAAAGGATACTTTGACCATAGTAACCAAATGGGTGTTTAGAAATAAAAAATATGAATCTAGAAATATACATTGAAATAAATATAGACAAGTTGAACATGGATATAATCAAGAATATGGAATTGATTATGAAGAAACCTTTGCACCAACAACCAGACTTAAGGCAATTATGATCTTACATGCCTATGCAGCACTCATGGATTTTTAACATTATCAAATAGATGTCAAAAGATCATTCTTAAATGGTTATATAATTGAGGATGTTTCTGTTGAAAAACACCAAGGTTTTGTAATTCCACATTTTCCAAATCACGTGTTCAAATTATCTAAAGCTTTATATGGTTTGAAACAAGCTCCAAGATCTTGGAATGAAAGGTTGAGTAATTTAATTATTTCTAAAGGCTTTACAAAAGGACTTTCAGATCCTACTTTATTTATAAAAAAATTCAAAAGAAGTTATAATATCCCAAATATATATAGATGATATTATTTTTGTATCTTCTAAAAACACTTTATGTAATGATTTTTCAAAAATAATGCAAAGTGAGTTTGAAATGAGTTTAATGGGTGAACATAAAAATTTTCTTGGATTTCAAATATTTCTAATCAAAGAAGTTATTATTTTAAATAAAAGTAAGTACACATATGCTCTTTGGAAAATATATGGATTTGATAGAATTAAGATTAGTGAAGCCCTAATGAGCTCTACATGTAAGTTAGATCTTAATGAAAATGGGAAATCAGTTGATCCAACTACATATAGAGGAATGACTGGGAGTTTGCTGTACTTAACTACTAGTGGGCCAAATATTTTGTTACGTGGGTGTATGTGTGCTAGATTTCAAGAAATCCCAAAAGAGTCACATTTAAATGTTGTCAAATAAATTTTCAAATACCTCATGTATACAACTAGTTTAGTATTGTTCTATCCTAAAGGACAATCTTTTGGTTTAGTTAGATATTTAGATGCTAATTTTGGTGGATGTAAGTTAAATTGAAAGAGTACCTATGGAACATGTCACTTTTTGGGAAACTCTATAATATCATGGTGTAGTGAAAATCAAATTTTAGTTGCATTATCAACTACTGAAGCAGAATAAATAGCTGCTTTTAGTTGTTGTGCACAAATTTTGTGGGTGAAACACAACTTATTAGACTACAGATTTCTATTCAGACATATCCCCATAAACTATGGCAACACAAGTGCTATTAAAATTTCTTAGAATCCAACTTATCATTTGAGAACAAAGAATATTGATGTAAGACATCAATTTTTGAGATATCATTATAAAAAAGGAGATATTACTCTTGAGTTTATTGGGATTGAGCATCAACCTGCTGATATATTCCCTAAAAACATAAAATATGAGAGAACGAACTACATCAGACATGAACTAGGAAGGTTAAATCTCTAAAATCTTGTGAAACTGATCTTTGAAATTGATCTTATGAAACCGATCCTTGAAACCGATCTTGTGAAATAGATCCTTGAAACCGATCTTGTGAAAAATATCCTTGTATCCTATCTTGTGAAACTGATCCTTGAAACCTATCATGTGAAACTGATCCTTGAAAATGATCTTGAGAAATCGATCCTTGAAACTGATCTTCTGAAACTGATACTTAAAACAGATCTTGTGAAATTGATCCTTGAAACCGATTGTGTAATATCGACTCAATGAAACTGATGTATTTAAGGATACTTTTGTAATTATGTCTGTTTTAAATAAAATGACTCTATTTTTTATTCTTGTTGCCGCATTTAAATTTTATTCTTTACGATTTAGAATCCCTAAATGATATATGAAGTTCGATATATCCCAACCTTTCACCTTACCACTATCGTAAAGCCTTCTACCCGTTGTCACTCAATCTATTGACCCTCGACCTCTAGACTCTGTTGGAATTTAAAACCTCGAAATGTAAAGGAGAAAGCGTGCTATGGAATATCCAAGAAAATATCTATCTACTTAGTGTCATAAGGTTGAGTCTAGTGATACTACAAAACTGTGCTTGGAAATCCAAGTGGTTACGGCTGAGAAAGAAGTGTCTTCTCAGTTTCTTCTGTCAGGCAAGTCATTTTTAGTAAGAGTGATGGAATATCAAGGGTGGCTAAGCTTGTCCTATAATAATGAAAGTCCTTGTTATCCCTAGATAGTACATGATTTTTATCAATATTTTACGATATCTCTCGGTGAAGCTGAGGAAGCAAAGATGAAGTCTGTGGTAACAGGGAAGGAAATAACTGTTTCATCTAAGGAATGGGTTGAGTGCTTGTAGATGCCTCTGGAAGGTGTTTATGCTGATTATCTGAGTAATATTTCACCTTCCTCTAATTTATTCTCTTATGAAGATTCTATGAAAAAGATGACTGAAAATAGAGAATCATAGAGGACTATTTAAAGTGTGTTCGAAGGAGTGGTAATGTTACTTTTTAAATTTATACAACATCAAATCTGCCCAAGGAAGAGAGATTTCTCTACTATGATGTATCAGGATGTATTTAAGGTCTATCTATTGAAACATGGGATAAAATTGAACCTGTGTAGGTATCTAATGGTTCATGTCTCTAATTTGATAAAGCCATTGAAGAAGAAAACATGTTTTTACTATCCGAGGATGATCTCTTCCATGTTAAAAAGGTTAAGTTGTGTGGAAGATAGAGATGAAGTGATAAGAGCATGTAGTGGATTTTGTCTTCACAAAGATATTTTTAAATGAATGAAGATCTTCTGGAACCCATGTAAGAAATGTGAGGTAGGTGATGAGGAAAGGTTGTATGAGGATTTAAATCTAGTTGACCATCCGACCAGACTAAAGGATCAAGTTGATCAATGTCTCAAACTTGGAGAAGAACCTATTTTTTCTGATGGGGAAGTTGAGACTGATGTACCAAGTGAAGAAAGATCTCCTTTTGATGAGAGGAGTGATCCCAATATTTCTAAAATCCCCAATGATATGTATTTGGGACCAGCTAGTCCACCTTTGGACTTTCCATCAAGAGAATCTTTGTTAGGTGATCAAGATGAGGAAGAGACCGAGATTACTGGAGTTGAAGGTTATGTAAGTAAATCAGATGAGGAGTATGATGATGGTGATGATGAAGGAGAAAATTAGGATCATGTAAGAAATTTTTTAAAAGTGGGACAACAGGTGGTTGACAGATCCAGTGAGGAGTCTGTACATGGAGCTAGTGATGGTGCTCAGACTATTTAATAGGACGTTGTTGATTATAGAGATTCTGATTGTGGGGATAGGTCACCCCATACTAATGCTAAAAATAAAGACATCATTCAGGAATATAATGAACTTATGGCTAGTATCCATGAGGAAGAAGATAAGGATCAAGTGCCTCAAATTTAAGAAGTTCCTGGTGAAGTTGAAGTGGTTAGAGCACATGCAGAACCTCATGATCAGTTGGTACCAGTACCCAGAAATTTTATTATGTCTAGAGGACAGCATAAAGAAGTTGATGAAGATGATGTTGTTCCTAAGACTCATGGAGGAAGGATCAGTATTGACATAGTTGATCCAAGAGACTATACCTATATCCGATAATGGAATAATGATCAAGGATATATTCTTTCTGGGTTGGAATATGACCCAGATGAGAAGAGGGTGACTCCTCCTCTGGCTCTACAAGCCCAAGTCGAAGCAGAACATGTTTCACCTCTTACACCAATTTCACATCTAGCAGTAGATCCAGTAGCACAGATTGTTCCTAGTGACTATGACACTGAGGATGATTTGGAGAAATTCAAAAATGATATTTGTGAGTTTATTAAATCCTCTGTTGGATCCAAAAGTGATGCCTCCACTTTAATAGGTATTTCAAATGCAGATGCAACAAAGATTACAGGGATGGTGATCCCGGAGATTCAACTAAATCACATTACCATAGTAGAAACCATTATTAGGCATAATGCCTTGCTAATAGAATAAGTAAGGAAGATGAAAATTGAGTTGAATTCTCTATCCTATAACTTCAAGACCTCATTTAACGTTTTACTAGATGTTCTTAGGAACGTGGTGACTCATCTACTTAGTGTAGATATGAAGAATTTGAATTAGGATATTGAAAAAATTATTACTGGCCCATATATTTTTAAGATTGGGAAAGGTGTTATTGCTAAGTTGGGGTCTCTCAAGGTTGTGATGAGAGAGGAACTCCAAAATCTTTAGAGTGTTTCACACAAAGAAACTGTTGAAAAGGTGCATCAAAATACAAACCTTGTGTACAATATGGTAAGCTAGTGCATAGATGAATCATATTCTACTCAAAAAGAGATTAGAGAGAAAGTTGATAAGTAATTAACTATGATTTATGCCAGGAAATATCTCATTAATAGCTTCATGTTTTTGGTAGAAAATCTCATAATTCCTCTAGTCATAGAAGCTTTCAAGAGGCAAGTTAGTCAATTGAATGAGTTTACCCCTCAGCTGAATAAATTCATGGAGAATAAAGATTACTTTGAGAAATATATGCAATACGGTGGTGAAATAATGAACGATTTCATTAACCTCATTAAGACGTATCTACATGTTCATGTTGAAGAAATTATGGTTCATCCTGCTGCTTCCATTGGTACTACTTCTCAGACTTCTGCTCCAATGACTTTCTCCCAGGGTCTTTCTCAAATTCGACCGATCATTACTAAGTAATCTCCCAATCGTGTGTTGATAGAGAGAGGGTATATCCTTGCAACCAATGTCCCTACAGGTGTTTCCAAGCATTGTGTTATCTTCTGACCGCCTATTCCCTCTACCACTCCAACACCTTCTCCTCCTCCTTCGGATCCCTCAGATAAAGGAAAATCCCTCAACAGTCAAACCCTTCATGATGGATTATATCTTTGACAGGGATTTGTTATTTTGTTTGTCATGTATTCTTCTGCTTCATAATGGAAATCTTTACGATGTCTTTCTTTTATGATATTTCTCCTCTTAATTTCTACTTTTCCTTTTTTTGGATAATACCAAAAGGGGGAAAAAGAATACATTATTCATCTAAGAAGGATAATTTCTGGTATAGTACACATGGCATGTACTCAACATAATAAATTTATTAATAGGGATATTTTTTATTAAAAAACTATAATAAGGGAATGGTTTGGTTATATTGACTAATCATATTCAGTGAAGTATATGCTATGTCCATTCTTCATTATTCCATATATTTAAATGTATTCCATTATTTGTGATTATTAAAAGGGGTATATTGTTGGACCCTCTATGCAATAGTAGTTTTCATAATCACAAATAATGTCAATCTATAGATTCTAATATTTCATGTCATTTAATATCTCTAAGTAAATAAATTATTTCATACATAAAAATATTGTTTAATAAGTCAATAACCTATATTTATTAATCAATATGTTTACAAGTGTATTTTTACATGTATTTTTGGATGTCACTTATTCTTGTAATGTTATGTGTAATAAAGACACTCCATAAGATTCTCAGAGTTATTGGAACCGATAGGAAGTTCGAAACACCTATGCAGACACACCGATGGGTGGAGAACTGATGTCAAACACACTGATGTTCGACACACCGATGTTCAACACACCGATGTTTGGCACACTGATGTTCGACACACCATTGTTCGACACACCGATAGTCGACACACTGATAGTCGACAAACCGATGATCGACACGCCAATTTTGACAAACTGAGGTTAACACACCAATGTTAAACACACCTATGTTCGACACACTGATGCACTCCAGACCTATATTTGACACCCTGATGTTCGACACACTGATTTTCGACACACCGAGGTTCAACACACCGATGCGGACAGACCGATGGCGACGAACTAATGTTATCAAACCGATGTTGACAGACTGATGACGTCACATCGATGATGACAAACTGATGGTGATAGGCCAATGATGATAGAACGATACTTATGTCTCACTGATAGTGATAAATAACTGTTTCATATTTATTAATTAAAATTTATTTCTAACGGTCATATTTAGAAAAATTAATGGTTCTGACATTATTAAATGTTGTCAGTAGGACTATATGTGGACAATATCAGGTATATGCATGTGGGGAGATCTTCATGACTAGTGGACCTTGATGTATAAAAGGATTATAATATCAACCTAAAAGCAGCTCTTGAAAACACACTGGGAACCCACTAGAAAAACCAAAAGGGTGGCTGTGCAAATATACATGATTTTGAAAATAGAAAACTCAAATCTTGAGTACGTAAGGAGTTTAATATTACAAGAAGCAATCTGCTAAATCTTTCTGAACATCCTCACAAAGAAGAGATAAACCTTTTCACACCTAGAATCTAGATTATAGAGACTATGATACTCAATTTGGGAGCCAACTTCCAGAAGAGGTCCGAAATACCATTTTCTCTACATCCATTGAGTCTAGAGATTTATTGCTCAACACAAAGAGATTTTTAAACCTTGTTCTTATTTAATATCCCTGATGTGATCTTGTGTTTAATATTTAAGTAGTGTGTGTATCATTTTGTGTCACACACACTGTCTCTTGAGCAGAACTGATGGATTCTAAAATATCCTCACACTCAATCCCCTTTTACTCTTGTATCCCATTCATAACTGTGGAAGAGATCATCTGTGATCTATTTGTAAAGTTTTCCCATGAATAAATGTGGTAGAGGTCATGTGTGACCTGGACAGCCCTGTGTGCTTTTGCAAACCCCGATCCAGGGTTTTTATCAAAAATTAATTAATATAAACTACTTGGTGGCAGGTGATCACCATGTGGAGAGGACTAAGTCTCAGCTTGAGACTAAACCTATTGTTTTTATCCGCTGTGTAGTTTGTCTTTTGTTTTAATCTAATATGTGTTTAATTCATTTCACAATAAGATAAAATATACTTTTATAGTTAGTATAGAAAGTTTTTATATATGTTTTGAATCAGTAGAATAGTTTCAAAAGTTTGACTTATTTTTAGATTGGTAAAGCTAAGAACTAATCAGTATTATAATAATTTAATTGAACTTTGAGGGCTTTTATAAATTCACTAGAAACTAGATTTGATTTTATTTTAATAGGGGATGTTATTTTAAAGAACCGATTCTAAGAAAAAAATTTATAAACATTCAATCCCCCCCCTCTTGAGTGATCTACTCTGACCAACAAATATTATAAGAGAAAAGAGGTTTCTAAATTTATCTTTCATTGGGTTCCACCACATGCTTCTTGTTATGAAGGTCATAAATATTAATAATAATGAAAGAAATCAATTTTTGAGTATTTTTATTCCCATTTTTCTAGAAAAAAATTCTCAATATAATTGGTCACAACATTCAAAATATCATTTTAGAACTAAAAAAATTCCCTAAATTTTAAGGGTAGTGAGCCCCCTTCCTGCTTTTTTCTCCCTATGAATGCATTGAAAAAATCATTAGTTCTTATACCCCTCCTTATGAAACTGGTTATGGAATTGATTTTCAGAAAGATTATCCTTGAGCACTGAAAGATCAACAAGTTTGGATAGGGATTTCTTCTCCTCCTATGAGGAAACTTATTTACTCTTATTAATGTCTTGGAAATGGGCCAAATGAATTTCAGCCTCCTTGACATCATGATCAATTTTAGAAAATGATATTTTACTTCATTCTTTGATCCTTGATTTAAAATTACTATTCTTAGTATCCAGAATTGTTAGAGGACTTCCAAAGTAATAAGAATCCATATTAAATTCTTCACAACCTGGAACAACAAGCCATACATTGTTAAATTTGAAAGGTAGAGGTTCAGACCTATATTTAATGATACAAAAATCAACCAATAGTGTATTTTTATTAGAATGTGTCGTTGGAATAGTGAGAATAGATAAATCAATAACATCATTCCTATCATCCACTTATAAAAAGAATCTCTCCAGTTTTCTAGCTTGCCACCCATTGAGAGTATATCAATTTCATGTAAAATTAGGACTAACCATGAGGATTTAAACTAAAAAAATTTATCAAGACAAGAGGACAATTCAAAAGATGATGGATTACAAAAATTACTTATAGTTCATTAATTAGGTCATAACACATTACTAGATTCACCCATTATAATCCAACTCTGACTCATACTCCCAGAGGTTCATTATAGACTTCTCCAAAGATATCTTCTTATTTAATATAGATTAAAAGAATATAAAAAATTCATAAAACATTTATCACCATTTAATCTTTGATATACTGATGATATTAACTGTAGAAATTAAGAATTATACTATCATGATTTATAACCCACAAAGACTCCATAACACCTTCAATCTGATTATGGAAAAAAAGAGTAACCTAGGGAACTCCGTTTTAAATCATTCTGATTATCAAATTTCATTCTTAGTGTAGCATGACCAAGAAGAATGGGTTTGTGGGTAAAGATAATGTGCCGAAGGGCCATGAATATGGGAGAGTTCCTCTGCCCTTGGGAATTATAAAAGAATTCACCCTTGATTAAGAAACCTAAACCTTTTCCAAATCCCATGTTGATGCAGACTAATTGTTTGATCAACTAATTGTTTGTCCTCAACCATCTTTCCTTTCTATAATGCTTCATATTAACCATCATCATAAAAAGGGGATTGAAAACTCTGACATTTTCCAGATGGGTAGGATTCCTTAGCACCTTCTATATAAGAATAACCACATAAAGGAATAAAAATTTGGTAGAATGATTTTTTTATATTTAAGTTCTCAGGAAGATTCTATTATGTAGTTTTGGATAACGGAACCCATAAGAAAGGTTCCCTAGTTTGAGCATGAGATTGAGAAAGATCAAGACTAGCCACACTTCTCCCCATGTCACATATCATATTATACTATATTGAGGGGTGAAAATGAATATTTTTACCTCAATCCTCTTTAGTTGAGATGGAAATGCTACCCATATTACTAGTATAAGAAGATTCAAACACAATTAATTTTTTAGGAGGATCATCCAACTTAGATTTGATTGTAGTGGAGACACAATGTTGGATAGGACTAGAAAATTCCCAAAAGGAACCTTATTTAAATTATGAGGGATCAAAGAAATAATATCACATGGTGAAACACCAATATTCTCACGCATCAGTGGAGTAATGGGTGTTTAATCCTTTAATGAACCATCAATATTACATCCCTCAATCAAGAGATCATGGGAACATTCAGTATTAACTGGGGACACAAATACTGCATCAACAGAAAAATCACCAATATTCATATTCTTTATAACAACCACAGGTGATTATTAGTGCTCACTGGGAACATTAACATGAGCATAATATTTTTTTCGAGCCATAGATGGAAGAGAATCAGTCCCATCATTGTATGATCAAAGATCAAATCCATGATATATATAAGGGGGGACCATATCCTTCCCTTTCCTACTCGTATAGGTGGCATCATCATGACCCACAATTTTTAAAAATCTACACACTTTATTTATATTAAATTTAGATTCAACATGCCCGAGGAAGTTACAAATCGATCAGAAATTGGGTTTCCTCTCACAATGAACCTCCAGATTGATACTATTATCCCCGATAGTAAATAAAACCTCTTAAATTAAATTGGTTTTCATATCAACCCCAACAAAAATACTTGCATAATGACCCAAACTCGGATTTCCCATATCCCTATCCAGCCTACTAATTTTTCCAATAGAAGAGGTAATGTATTAAATAATATTCAGATTCCAGTAAAGCTAATTCAATTTAAAAATTTGGATTTATACCTGAATATGAGTGTTCCTTACATTACTAGGATCGAATTTCTGATCCCATTCTAGAATATAAAGAAAACCAGGATTCATAAAAACTGAATCTATTCTCCAAGACCACAATATTTATCCATAATAAGGAAATAAAACATTGTAGAAACCACACTCCATGGCATTATTCCTCCTTTCATCAATTGTGCAGATCACTACAATCTTTTGGGCGAATTCATTGAATTTCAATGACTTTCCCCCCTTTGTAATTATGACTCGTGTGATGATGGTGTAACACCTGAGACTTTTATGAGAAATATTTTGTTTTTATATAAATCATCAAAGGAATCTTTCACTACACACAACAATAGCTTGGCTTGCTTTACATGCAACCACAACCTTCCTTGATAGCTTGTGTCATACGCAATACTGAGTTTCACTAAACAATGATATGCTATTAAAATATTATTAAAATTAGCAGTTATGAATAGTAATAACCACTTTTTGAAATTTTATAAATTTCATTTTTCAAAATGGACTTCATTTTTGGATTCGGAATATCGAAATTATCCTAGGGTGAAATTTTGGTATTTTTCTGAAAACTTTCAATTTTTGATGAATAGTGAAACCACTAAGTGGTAGTTAAAAAACTGAATTTTTCATAAAACTTAATTTTACCGCTTCTGTGAGTGGAATTTTGAAAATCCGAGAGATACGGTTGATTTCATTAAGTAAAATTTGGTTCAATGAGATGAAAATAATTATTTGGTGAATAGTAACTTTTTACTTTTATTTACCATGGTTAAAAGTAAATAGGGTAATTAAGGGTAAAAATGATATTATTATTACCCTAAAACATGTCCTAATTCTATTGGATAAGTGTAATTCGACCAAAAAACAACCTTATTAATAAACTATGACCATTTATACCCACTTGGATTAGATTAGGACATTTATTATTAATTTATTTAAAGAATGGTTAAAATAGTTAAAATCAATGTTTAATAAATAAATAATTTTTAATATGGGGTTATACATAAGATAAATTCTACTATAAATATTCCTTAGAAAGATACATTATTTTCCTACATAATGGTATTTTATTTGTAATTTTTAGACATTAAATAATCTAATTTATTTATGACACAACGATGATGAAGTAATTATCTTATTAATGAAATATTGACATAATTGATGTTATAAATACCCAAATAAATGTAATTTGAGACTTTTTATGAATTACAATAATTTTATATGTTAATATGACCTGTTATTATATATTGTATTAAATTTTTTAGAACTAATAATTCTGTTATGATTTTCACAAAAATCAATTACTAAATAGTGTAAAAATTGACATAAAATAGTTTTTAAAACAAATATTATATTATTAATTGTTATTTTATTCCTAAAAATATAAGGTTCGGCCAAATGACTTAGATAAGGTTATATATATTAATAATAAATAACTTGGGGTTCGTTTGGCTTGTTATAGTAAGTTTATTAAGCTTATAGTGTAAGAACACAAGAAGAAATGGTAAAAGTAAAATTATTTAACTTAATGTTAAATATAAATGATAAGGTTAAAATAGGAACCTAAACTTGTCTAAATTCTATTGGATTAGAGTATTTCGACCCATCCCCACCTTAGCTTTTAAATAAATCAATTTGGAGCTATTTAAAACCGAATTTGGCTTTATAATAAAATAATAATTTTAGTTATTCCAAAGGTGCCCCTCTCCTCCCTTATAAAAGGGCACCTCCTCCCTCTCTTCCTCACACCACTTTGAGACTTAATGCTCGTCCAAAACCTACAAATTTCTTCTCTACACTTCTCTAGAGACATCCTAGATGTCTTGGTATTCTTCAAAGACCAGTTTTAGTGCCCTAAATGGAGGTATCAAAGAAGCGCTTCAAAGAAGAGGTAATGCCCGTTACCAATTCTTTCATCTTTATTTCTTCTTCCACTTATTCTTCTTTAGTTGTTTCATTTTGAAGTAATAACATCAGTATAAATCATATACTGATATGTTATTATAAGTATGAAACAACCCTATTTCACCATCTATCCATCCTATGGAAAATGAAATCACCGCGCGTGCGTACGTACGGAATACCGTCCCCACGCCGTGGTGTAATCTATTTTCCACCACCACCTTATTTGGATGTGTATAATGGTGTAAATAATGACTATATATGATTATTGTAAAGTTATATTGATTATGAAATTGTATATATACACTCCAATACAATTCCACAGTCATTGGAACGATATCATCGCTCGTGCGTACGTACGGAATACCGTCTCCACGATGTGATACGACTCGTTCTACATGATCTTCATTGCATAATGATTATATAAATGAATTGAATGAATTAATATGATATATATTACACTAATACCATTCTGTAAATGAGGTATATATAACCTAAAAAGAAAAAATAAGAATTTATTCAACCAAACACGCATAAGAACAAAAAGTAATAAACACCCGAAAAACAAGTAGTAATGAAATATTACTAATAAGAAGATAAGAATATGACCGTATATGATATCATAAAAATAATTATGATTCTGGAATAAGTCAATAACATTATTTAAATCATTATACAGGAGGTTCGGACACTTACGAAGAAAATTGGACCTAAGGTAAGGGAAATATCACAATCTCATTTTTATCCGAGATTGTTTATACTTTGGAATTTATTGGGGTGTATTTTATCATCCACATCCATGTTTCCTCAATATATAATATTTATATCCTTCTACAATAGTTTATATCCAATTTTACCCTTCGGTGAGTTTTTTGTAAAAGATATGAAAGGAATCTTTTGTCATTTTTCGTACGAGGTAGTTTTTGACTTTTCCGACAAAAGTACGAGAAGAATGTTTTCTTTTAACTTATACGGTATGAATGGATTTTTAAAAAATTATTTCCAAGAAGCTTCCCTTACAAGTTTTAAAGTTTATTTTTAATCAACTTCTTTTAGTTTAGAATTGTATGACATGTTAAGAAAGGAAAAGTGTTTTTGAAGTAGAAAGGATATTTTCCTCAAGAATGGAGTTCAAGTGTTTTATCAAAATTATTTTCCATCTAAGATAATAAAGGGTTCTGTTTATATCCCTATTATAACATTGATTTGATTATGTTGTGATGGAATTATTTTTTTTAATTCCTTTATCTTATATGAATTGTTTTATGATGTTACAATGTTTAAGATTCCCATTTTTATTACATGGGTTATGCTATGATGTATGGTTTATGATTTTGTGGCACACATAAGAATGGTATCATTATGAGATGGGTGGGACCTATACCTCCCTCCAATTCATTGGGTAAAGATTTTATATCTCATGATATTGACATGGCTGGAATGGCAGGTTAAACCGATTCAGTGAAACATGACTAAAACGAGGAGTGAACTCGGTTCAGAAATGGACTTTGTCCTCTAAGATAATCTTGGAAATGAGTCTTGACTAATAAGAAATGATTCTCTATGATTATGTGTGTATACCACAAAGTTTCATGTTTTAAGTTAGGATTATTGTGATTACATTTCACTACAATGATTTATCCCATGTTATGAAATTATGATCTCTTTTGCAGGGTAAGATTTTCAAAATGTTATGTTCTTATGAATATGATATGATTGATATTTCTTTTGTTTACCCTTACTGAGCATTTGAGCTCACCCTTTTGTATGTTTTCTTTCCCCAGGTCAGGGAGAAGGTTATTAAGTAAGATATGCCAAAAGGTATTATAGATATGATGAAATAAATGGGAGACAGTGTAGACGCTTTATGAACCAGTTGTTTATGTTTCCCAGTTTCTAAAGACACTATACCTATACGGTCCTTTCGTGGTTTTATTATATGTTGTAATAATTATGCTTAAATTTTGAAGTATTAACAATGTATGTAAAGTATGGGGCGTTATAGTTGGTATCAGAGGAAAGGTATAGTCAACCTTTGTAAACTAGGATCTGAAAGCCTTAGTAAGAACCCTAAGGATAAGTCTAAGCATAGAACACAATCATAGTGTTTTAGAAATGGCCATGAATAACCTAGGATAAGACCTTAAGTGTGAAATTTTATTCTTGATTATGTGGTTTTACTGTTATAATTAGTGTTTCTCACACTATTCTTCTTGGTTTTAGTCAATGGCTGGAACCCGAAGGAACCGTGTTAATGCGGAATGCAACAGGCAATGCAATGATTGCACCCCTGAGCAACCAAACGTTATGGGAGCTGGAATGCAAAATATTGTAGCCATTCTCACACAACTTTCTCAAGATATGATTCATGCAAGACTTCCAAACGAGCAAAGAAAGGAGCAACATTCTATTGAATCCTTCATGAGGCAACGTCCACCTTCTTTCAGTGGGTCTACTGATCCATTAGTTTCTGAACAATGGATTAGTACTACTGAAAAGATATTTTCAGTTCTTCAATGTTTTGAACATGATAAAGTCATCCTAGCAGTGTATCATTTGGAAGGAGATTCTGATCAATGGTGGAATCTTATTAAGAATACGAGGAAAGGGATGAAATTGAGTCCATGGAATGGGACGAGTTCAAGAACTTATTTTTTAATAAGTACTTCCCTCATATTCTCCAAACAAAGATGGAGAAAGAGTTTCTTGAACTGAAGTAAAAGGATGACGAATCTGTTGTTACCTATGAATCAAATTTTACAATACTTTCAAGGTACGCTTTTGGTATTATTATCCAACCTGAGAGTAAGATTGATCGATTCTTTAGTGGCTTAAAACCAAGTCTTCGAAGGGCATTAGCCATAAGGGACTTCAATAGCTATGAGGAAATCGTTCGATGTGCTCTCAAAGTCGAGATGGAGATTGGAGTAACCCATCAGTCATATGGGTTTGATAATAAGAGGAAAATGGAATTCAAAGGAAAATCTAAAGAGCACACTGAAAAGAAGATGAGCTTTTCCTTATGCTCAAGGTGTGGAAAGAAACATGGAGGGAGTTGTCTTAAAGGGACAAGTAAATGTTTCAAATGTGGAAAGGAAGGTCATCAGGAATTTGAATGCTGTAATGATGGGAAAAAGATGTCTAATGATGCAAACAAAGGAAGGGACACATAGAATGAACCTACTACACTTCAATGATTCAAGTGAAAAGAGATGGGTCATTATGCCAATAAATGCCCTAATCCAAGGGTTGTTGATGATGATCGACATCAACAAAATCTGAAGGCTAAAGACAAAGGAAAGTCACATGCAATTTCTATCAGCGATGTGGAGTACGATAACGATGTGGTGAAAGGTACACTTACCATCCATTCTAAAGTAGAAAATGTTTTATTTGATTTTGGATCCACCCACTCTTTTATTTATAAAGATTTTTCTAAGGGTATCATCGTATTACCTCAAAAATTAGATGTTGAGTTAGCTATGACAACACCTAATGGCAGAACAATCGCATCAATAGTTTATAATTCTTCCCCGATTGAAGTTTGTGGGAAAGTGCTTCCGGAAAATCTTGTGATCCTTCCTATAGTAGAATTTCATGTGATTCTTGGCATGGATTGGCTTTCTTTATATGGAGCTCATATCAATTGCCAAAGAAGGGAAGTCACATTTCATATTCCAGATCAATCTATGATCGTCTATCGATGCCAGGATGAACATAACCTTCTAGTGGAAATTTCTTCCATCTTATGGGTCTTGATTCCACTGAATGAAGGTTATTTATCTAAAATGGTTGGTGAGAAACTCACGATTAATAATATTCCTGTTTTACGGGAGTTTGATGATGTCTTTCAGGAGGAATTGCTGGGTCTTCCACCAAATCGTGAAGTTGAGTTTTCAATAGAACTCGTTTCGGGTGCTTTGCCTATTTCAAAGACACCTTATAGAATGACCCCAATTGAGTTGTAGGAATTGAAGAAGCAACTTAAAGAGAATCTTGATAAGGGATTAATACTCCCTAGTGCGTCACCTTGGGGAGCACCTGTTCTGTTTGTTAAGAAGAAAGATGGATCAATGAGACTCTGAATTGATTATCGAGAACTTAACAAGATCACTATCAAGAACAAATATCCTCTCCCACACATTGATGACTTATTTGACCAACTACGCGGAGCTCAATACTTTTCCAAGATTGATCTTCGTTCAGAGTATCATCAATTAAGGGTCAAAAGGGAGGATATACCAAAGACGTCTTTCCGTACAAGGTATGGACACTATGAATTTATAGTGATGCCATTTTGTCTTACTAATGCCCCTGCTATCTTCATGGATCTGATGAATAGAGTCTTTAGAGACTATCTTGATCAATTTGTGGTAGTCTTTATAGACGATATTCTTGTCTATTCAAATAGCAAGGAAGAACATGAAGATCACTTGAGAGTTATATTGAAGTCCCTGAGAAAGTAGAAGATTTATGCCAAATTTACCAAGTGTGAGTTTTGGCTTCAAAAAGTTTCAATTTTGGGTCACATAATCTCAAAAGAGGGGATATATGCGGATCCAGCAAAAACAGAGGTTATCGAAAGATGGTCGAGACCAGCAACAGTAACCGAGATCTTAAGTTTTCCTGGTTTGGATGGATATTATCGACATTTTGTGAAATATTTTTCACGATTATCTAATCCACTCACCAGGTTGACTTGGAAAGGAGATATGTATGTTTGGACAGAGGAATGTGAAGAGAATTTCAAGGAGTTGAAAAGAAGGTTATCCAGTGCACCTGTGCTCACACTGCCTTGTAGTGGAGAAAGGTTTGTGATGTATAGTGATGCATCCAAGAAGGTATTGGGGTGTGTTCTTATGAAAAATGATATGGTGATAGATTATGCCTCACGACAGTTGAAAATCCATGAGGAAAATTACCCGACTCATGATTTGGAGTTAGCTGCGGTAATCATTACATTAATGATTTGGAGGCATTACCTTTATAGTGAAAGTTGTGATATTTATACTGATCATAAAAGTTTAAAGTATATTTTCACACAAAAGGAGTTGAATATGCGCCAATGAAGATGGTTGGAGCTGATTAAGGATTACGACTGCTCAATCCATTACCACCCTGGGAAAGCAAACAAGGTGGCAGATGCATTATGTCGACAAGACCATGCCAGTTTATCCATGACGAGGATCACAAAATAACCAATATTTATGGATTTAAAAAGGATGGATCTTGGAATTATAATGGAAGGGGGAAAATCGTATCTTTCTCAAATGAATTTTCAACCATCTATACATGTGAAGATTAAAGAGGCATAGAAATAAGATGTAGAGTTACAAAAGAAGGTGAGAAATATTCCTGAATTCAACCTTGATTGTGATGGGATAATAAAGTTCAGGAATCGGGTTTGTGTTCCTCTCATCCCAAAATTGAAGAAGGATCTGCTGGATGAGGCTCATAGTTCTTCATTCTCTATTCATCCTGGAAGCACGAAGATGTATAGGGACCTAAAAGAGTACTTCTGGTGGGATGGCATGAAAAGATATTTTGCTCGATGCTTGGTTTGTCAGCAAGTTAAAGCTGAGAGACAGAAGTCTAGGGGGATGTTACAACCATTACCCAAACCCGAATGGAAATGGGAAAACATCACTATGGACTTTGTCACAGGACTTCCTAAAACATCCAAAGACAATAATGCTATATGGGTCATAGTTGATCGTCTTACAAAGTCTGCACACTTCATTCCCATTAGAGAGGATTTCTCTCAAGATCAGCTTGCCAGGATATATGTAAAGGAAGTGGTAAGATTGCATGGGGTACCACTTTCTATTATATATGATCAGGATCCGAGATTTACCTCGATGTTCTTGAGAATTCATAAGCAAAGTCTGGATACAGAGTTGAGTTTCAGCACTACTTATCATCCTCAGACAGACGGTCAGTCTGAGAGAACAATTCAAACTCTAGAAGATATGTTGAGAGCTTGCTATATAGATTTCAAAGGTGGTTGGGATCAACACCTACCTTTGGTGGAATTTTCTTATAATAATATCTTTCACTCCAGTATTCAGATGGCTCCTTATGAAGCTCTCTATGGAAAGTAATGCAGGAATCCAACTTGCTGGAATGAAGTTGGGGAAAGAAAGCTATTAGGACCTGATCTTGTTGATGAGATGGTAGAAAATGTCAGATCTATACAACAACAAATAAGAGCATCTCAGAGTCGACAAAAAAGTTATGCCTACAACCGAAGAAAAGACCTAGAGTTTGAAATGGGTGATAAAGTGTTCTTGTGAATATCTCCCTGGAAGAGGGTCATGAGATTTGGAAAGAAGGGGAAGTTGAGCCCTAGATATATCGGTCCTTTCAAAATACTGGATCGTGTTGGAAAGGTATCTTTCCGATTGGCGCTTCCACCGAATCTCTCTCAAGTTCACGGTGTGTTCCATGTATCTCTCCGGAGAAAGTACATACCTGATCCTTCACATGTACTCAGCTCAGAAGTTATACCGCTGGAGCAAGATCTTTCTTATGATGAACAACCGATAGAGATTCTGGATCGTATCGAAAAAGTCCTATGAAACAAGACCACTCGCTTGGTGAAAGATTTATGGAGGAACCACCAATTATAAGAAGCTACATTGGAGCTTGAGGATATGATGAGGGAGAGGTATCCTCATCTATTTGTTGCAAAGTGACAAATTTCGAGGGCGAAATTCATTTTAAGGGGGGTAGAATGTAACACCCGAGACTTTTATGAGAAATATTTTGTTTTTATATAAATCATCAAAGGAATCTTTCACTACACACAACACTATCTTTGCTTGCTTTACACGCAACCGCGGCCTTCCTCGATAGCTTGCATCGTACGCAATACCGAGTTTCACTAAACAATGATATGCTATTAAAATATTATTAAAACTAGCCGTTATGAATAGTAATAACCACTTTTTGAAATTTTATAAATTTTATTTATCAAAATTGATTTCATTTTTGGATTCGGAATATCGAAATTAGCCTAGGGTGAAATTTTGGTATTTTTCTGAAAGCTTTCAATTTTTGATGAATAGTGAAACCACTAAACGGTAGTTAAAAAACTGAATTTTTCATAAAACTTAATTTTACCGCTTCTGTGAGTGGAATTTTGAAAATTCGAGAGACACGGTTGATGTCAGTAAGTAAAATGTTGTTCAATGAGATGAAAATAATTTTTTTGTGAATAGTAACTTTTTACTTTTATTTACCACGGTTAAAAGTAAATAGGGTAATTAAGGGTAAAAATGATATTATTATTATCCTAACACATGTCCTCATTCTATTGGATAAGTGTAATTCAACCAAAAACAACCTTAGGAATAACATATGACCATTTAGGACCACTTGGATTAGATTAGGACATTTATTATTAATTTATTTAAAGAAGGGTTAAAATAGTTACAATCAAAGTATAATAAGTAAATAATTTTTAATATGGGGTTATACATAAGATAAATTAGACTGTAAATATTCATTAGAAATATAAAAACATTTCCTACATAATGGTATTTTATTTGTAATTTTTAGACATTGAATAATTTTATTTATTTATGACACAACGATGATGCAGTAGTTATCTTATTAATGAAATATTGACATAATTGAGGTTATAAATACCCAAATAAATGTAATTTGAGATTTTTTATGAATTACAATAATTTTATATGTTAATATGACCTGTTATTATGGATTTAATGAAATATTTCTAACTAATAATTCTGTTATGATTTTCACAAAAATCAATTACTAAATAGTGTCAAAATTGACATAAAATAGTTTTTAAAACACATATTATATTATTAATTGTTATTTTATTCCTAAAAATCTATGGTTCGGCCAAATGACTTAGATAAGGTTATATATATTAATAAAAAAACTTGGGATTTGTTTGGCATGTTATAGTAAGTTTATTAACCTTATAGTGTAAGAACACAAGAAGACACGGTAAAAGTAAAATTATTTAACTTAATGTTAAATCTAAATGATAAGGTTAAAATAGGAACCTAAACTTGTCTAAATTATATTGGATGAGATTATTTAGACCCATAACCACCTTATCTTCTAAATAAATCAATTTTGAGCTATTTAAAACCGAATTTGGCTTTATAAAAAAAATAATATTTTCAGTTATTCCAAAGGTTCCCCTCTCCTCCCTTATAAAAGGGCACCTCCTCCCTCTCTTCCTCACACCACTTTGAGCCTTAAAGCTCGGCCAAACCCTACCGATTTCTTTTCTTAACTTCCCTAGAGACATCCTAGAGGTCCTGGTCTTCTTCAAAGACCAATTTTAGTGCCCTAAAAGTAGGTCTCCAAGAAGCGCTTCAAAGAAGAGGTAATGCCTGTTACCGATTCTTTCATCTTTATTTCTTCTTCCACTTCTTCTTATTTAGTTGTTTCATTATGAAGTAATAACACAATTATCACTCATATACTGATATGTTATTATAAGTATGAAACAACCCTATTTCACCATCTATCCATCCTCCGGAAAATGAAATCACCGCGCGTGCGTACGTACGAAATACCGTCTCCACGCTGTGGTGTAATCTATTTTCCACCACCACCTTACCTGGATGGGTATAATGGTGTAAATAATGACTATATATGATTATTGTAAAGTGATATTGATTCTGAAATAGTATACATACACTCCAATACAATTCCACAATCATGGGAACAATATCATCACTCGTGCATACGTACGGAATACCGTCTCCACGATGTGATGCGACTCGTTCAACATGATATTCATTGAATAATGATTATATAAATGAATTGAATGAATGAATATGATATATATTACACTAATACCATTCTGGAAATGAGGTATCTATAACCTCAAAAGAAAAAATAAGAATTTACTCGACAAAACACACATAAGAACAAAAAGTAATAAACACCCAAATAACAAGTAGTAATGAAATATTACTAATAAGAAGTTAAGAATATGACCATATATGATATCATAAAAATAATTATGATTCTGGAATAAGTCAATAACATTATTTAAATAATTATAAAGGAGGTTCGGATACTTACGAAGCAAATTGGACCTAATGTAAGGGAAATATCACAATCTCATTTTTATCCGAGATTGTTTATACATTGGAATTTACTGGGGTGTATTTTATCATCCACATCCATGTTTCCTCAATATGTAATATTTATATCCTTCTACAATAGTTTATAACAAATTTTACCCTTCGGGGAGTTTTTTTGTAAAAGATATGAAAGGAATCTTTTGTCATTTTTTGTACGAGGTACTTTTTTACTTTTCCGAAAAAAAGTACAAGAAGAATGTTTTTTTAACTTATACGGCATGAATGGATTTTTAAAACATTATTTCCAAGAATCTTCCCTTACAAGTTTTCATGTCTATTTTTAATCAACTTCTTTTAGTTTATAATTGTATGACATGTTAAGAAAGGAAAAGTGTTTTTGAAGTAGAAAGGAAATTTTCCTCAAGAATGGAGTTCAAGTGTTTTATCAAAATTATTTTCCATCTATGATAATAAAGAGTTCTGTTTCTATCCCTATTATTACATTGATTTGATTATTTTTTGATGGAATTATTTTTATGAATTCCTTTATCTTATATGAATTGTTTTATGATGTTACGATTTTTAAGATTCCCATTTTTATTACATGGGTTATGCTATAATGTATGGTTTATGATTTTGTGGCACACATAAGAATGGTATCATTATGAGATGGGTGGGACCTATATCTCCCTCCAATGCATTGGGTAATGATTTTATATCTCATGAGATAGACAAGGCTGGAATGGCAGGTTAAACCAGTTCAGTGAAACAGGACTGAAACGAGGAGTGAACTCGGTTCAGAAATGGACTTTTTCCACTAAGATAGTCTTGGAAATGAGTCTTGACTAATAAGAAATGATTCTATATAATTATGTGTGTATGACACAAAGTTTCATGTTTTAAGTTATGATTATTGTGATTACATTTCACTACCATGATTTATCCCATGTTATGAAATTATGATCTCATTTGCAGGGTAAGATTTCCAAAATGTTATGTTCTTATGAATATGATGTGATTGATATTTCTTTTGTTTACCCTTACTGAGCATTTGAGCTCACCCTTTTGTATGTTTTCTTTCCCCAAGTCAGGGAGAAGGTAATTAAGTAAGATATTCCAAAAGGGATTATATATATGATGAAATAAATGGGAGACAGTGTAGACGCTTTATGAACCAGTTGTTTATGTTTCCCAGTTTCTAAAGACACTATAACTATACGGTCCTTTCGTGGTTTTGATATATGTTGTAATAAGTATGCTTCAATTTTGAAGTATTAACAATGTATGTAAAGTATGGGGCGTTATAGATGGAGTACCTAAGAGGGCTCAAATGTTCCTCCATTACATCTTGATTAGCCAAAACATGTGCAATATAGCCTTTTGGATAACCCTTCTAGTAGGAGGAGAATCAATGTTTGAGAAATAAATGTTCCCCATTATCTTTCCACATCTTCAAAATTCATCTTAGATCCAAAAGTTTCAACACATGAAACATGCATTGTATTTGGTTTATTTTCCTCCCAAAAATGGAAAATCTCTTTGTGACCAACATGATTAATCCAATCATTAGTCAGATTAACATCAGATATCTTCCTAAAATCATCCTTCTTCTCATAATCCTGATCTCCAATTCTATTTGTATCTCTATTCACCCCATATTTCCCCACCATCATCATATGAAACCATATAATTTTTCTGATATTTATTTAAATAATATTTAGTATATGATATTTAGATTTTTTACAATTGTTTCATAATATAAATTAGACCATAAATTTGTTTTAATTCATAAAATTTCATATATTTATAATAAAATTCCGTATAATGAATAATAGGGAATATTTAATATTTAATGTGAATATAAAATTCTCATATTAAAAATAATGGAATATCTATAATATAAAGATAAAATCATAAAATCTTTATAATTATTTTTTATTTATAAACTATTTAAAAATGGTTATCTCATGTTTAAATATTTAAATTAGTTATTTATTTAATGTTTATTTTTTATTTTCTTCATAATCATAAACTGTTTATATGGTGAATGGTGTTTACTTTATTTAAAATGTTAAATTTCTTCAAGTTAAAATAGCAATTCACTACAATATTTGTAGTAATAGGAATATTGTTTTTAGTCTACCTAAAACACAATTTTCAATTGTTATTATGATCTTAAATTTAGTTATTGGGAATAGATTGGAAATATTTGGTGTTATAGTTATGATATTCTATTGATTAAAGTATCCCTAGGTAGAGTAACAGGGGGTTGGACTACCTATTTGTAACACCCTGAGATTTTATGAGAAATAATTTTTTTATGTCTTATGTTATACGCAACACAAAAGTAATCTTTCACAATACACAATTCTGACTTGGCTTGCATTACACGCAATCGCGACCTTCCATGATAGTGTGTGTAGTACGAAACATCGTGTTTCACTAAACAAAGATATATTATTATGGACTAGCCATTATAAATATTATTAACTACATTCTAAATTTTATAACATTATTATTCATCTAACATATTTTCTAGAACATGGTAAGAGAACAAAATAAATTTTTCGGGTAAAATAAGTATTTTTAAAAAAATGCAGTTTTGCCTCCTTTTGATGGTGCATCCACATTAAATCTAGTTTTTGACATGTTTATAAGTTCAATTTGACAAAATAAAATTCTTCTTTGGAATCAGGATATAAAAATTTATTTTGGATAAATTTTTGATAACTTTCGTATTTTCATGAATAGTAAAAATACGCTAATTTTTAATTAAAAATAACTTTTTTTCATTGAGATAATTTATATGCTTAAATTATAATATTTAATGGTTTTAAAGTATAAATAGAATATATTTTTAACATTTAATATAATTTATGTCATTATCATTAATTTCACATTGAATTAATAGTTAAAAACATTTCAATCTTTGGCAATGTTTTAACTTCTAAAACCCGTTTTCTAAACAATGGGAGTATTTTTAAATTAATTACTGAAACTTATGTGTTTTGAATTTTTAAAAATGGAGTCCATATTTGGAATCAGTGGGTCGAAATTATGTTAATAGGCTACTTTTTATTTTTGGGCATTATGAATAGTAACTACGGTAAATTTTATTTACCATAGTTAAAGGTAAATCGGGCAATTAAGGATAAATATAAGATTATAAAATAACCCTAAAACCTTACAAAATCTTATTTTATGAATTAAAGTGGAACCATATCACCTAAGAGATGGAATATATTTATTTCATGGACTTTTGACCATGAAATAATATAATTATTATTAAAACCAAGGAAAGTGACAATATGTCACTCTCTTAAATCTTATAAGTATAATAACTTTAATTTAGTGATAAAATTCATGAAACTTCGGATATAAATAATTTCCAGAAAGATAATAAAAGTACATACATCATATTAATTTATTTAGAATTTTTAAGTATTAAATAAGTATCTTTAATTATGACACAATAGTGATGTTGAAATTATTTTATTAATTAAAATATCAATTAAATGGTTTTAAAAATATTAAAATAAATATTATATGAACTATTTAATGTTCTCCACTAATTTTCTAGATACATATGACATATTATGAATCTATTAAAGATTTTATTTTGAACATATCTTCTGTATATATTTTATTTAAATTCAAATAAATGATTAGTTTCAAAATTGACACTATTGTTATTTTATAAAAATAACATATTATAAAATTAATTAAAAATCACAAAAATATTTAAAAATTATAAATTAAAATTAATATGGTCTAAAATTTCATAAAGTGTCAAATTATGCAAAATTCACAAGACATATGTAATTATTTATAATAATTTAAAATTTAGAATATTATCACCACAAATAAAATTAAATTGATAAATAAAGATAAATCAAGTTGATAATGTTTAAAATAAATTTCATACATGTCTAAATTTTTTTGGTTGATGAGATTACAACCCTATCACATCTAATATTTTGTATATGAGTCATTTTGGAAGTTTTTAAGTGGGGTTGGGATTTAATATAAACTAGTATTTCTTATATTTCCAAAGGTTCCCCTATCCTCCTTTATAAAAGGACACCTCCTCCCTCTCCTCCTCACACCAATTTGAGCCTTCATGATTGGCCAAACCCTGACCATTCCACTTTCCCACTTCCTTAGAAACCTACTAGAGGTACTGGTCTTCTCAAAAGACCAACTCTAGTGCCCTAAGAGAAAGTTTAAAGGAGGCACTTTGAGAAAGAGGTAATACCTTCTACCGTTTTCTTCAAGTTCCATTCTTCTTCTACTCCCTCTTCTTTATTTGTTTCATTATTAAGTAATAAAATAATTATCCCTCATATACTGATATGTTATTATAAATATTAAACAACCCTATTTCACCTCTTATCCATCCTACGGTAAACAAAATCACCACACGTGCGTATGTACGGAATACCATCTCCACGCCGTGGTGTAATATGTTTTCGACCACCACCTTACTTGGATGGGTATAATGGTGAAAATAAATAACTATATATGATTATTTAAAAGTGGTATTTATTATGAAATATTATACATACACTTCAATAGAATTCCACGATCATGGGAACGATATCATCGCTCGTGTGTACGTACGGCCTACCGTCTCCACGATGTGATGGGACTCATTCTATATGATCTTCATTGAATAATGATTATATAAATGAATTTAATGAATGAATATGATATATATTACACTAATACAATTATTTAAATGATATATATATATATATATATATCCTATAAAGAGTAATACGAATTTATTTGACAAAACACGCATAAGAACATAAAGCAATAAACAGCCGAATAACAAGTAGCAGTGAAATATTACTACTAAGAAGATACAAATATGACCATATATGATATCATAACAATGAATATGATTATGTTATAATTCAATTGACATTATTTAAACTATATTACAGGAGGTTCAAATTCATACGAAGCATATCAGACCTATGGTAAGAGATAATTATTCCAATCTCATTCTAATCCGAGATTGTTATTCGTAAGTATTTACTGGGGTTATGTTTATTATCCATATCCATATGTTATCAAAATGTTTTCATAAAATGTTTACTTATCTTCCATGTATGTTTAAAGTCATTTTTACCCTTTTTTTACTTTTACCATGTAATATCCCGGACCCGGCCAACCACCCGAACAGTGCCGAATGGGTCGGGTGTTACTACCTTAGGCGCACCTCCCCGAATGCCAAAGGCTGCCAACTAGCAGCAAGGGGATGTTAGGTATAGTGGGGAGGCTATACCCTCTCAGAGGATCATAATAAGGGTACTAGTCCAAGTATAATAGTAAAGATGTAGCGGAAATAAAGACTCAGCAGACTCGAACCAGACCCGCAGAGCGGAAGCATAATCAATATAGATAAACAGTAGAAGCAGTAAATGAAACAACATCAGCTGAAATAAACACAACAGCATGCGGAAAACGTATAACTACTACTGAACAACAAAACATGCATCCAAAGCAGGTCATACACAACTGAATATAAACAGGGCGCCAATGGCTAACCAACAGTAGCTACAATAAGCATGCCAATACAGAAAGTAAACAAAACAAAGTAAACCCAGCTAGGCATGACGTCAAGGTCCATACCATCTCCATGAAATAACTAACGCAGCCCAGCTCCTGAAGCTGGCCTCTTTCCTGCACGTAAATCCATAAAGTCTACACGCATCCCGAAGGGCCCGTGTAGGGTGTGGGACAAAACTCAGTAGGATACCACGCAACAGTGCGTACCAAATATATGTGTTTAAGAAGTCATTCATTTAAAAGGAAAGAAGTAAACGGTACAATGCACAAGTAAACACAAACTCCACTGGATCTCAATAGCCACCAAGGAGTGTCACCTGATTTGGCCAACGCCGGAATCTCTATCGTGTAACCCGGCACCACGTGCCACCTGACACCTCATGTCTCAAGTACCGACATCCCGAAGGCACGCCCAAAATAGTAAATTGGCACCATGTGCCTCCTGACACCTCGTGTCTCAAGTACCAACGTACCGAAGGCACGCCCAAAATAGTAACCCGGCACCATGTGCCTCCTGACACCTCGTCTCTCAAGTACCGACGTCCCTAAGGAAATCCCATTTCCTGAAGGCTCCTCACCTTCCCCGTGGCTTTCTACGGCAGGTACCCCCAACCAAAAAAACTTAACAGCAACTACGGGGCCTCTACCCACATGAGTGGTCAAAACCACCTCCTCACGGAGTATCTCTGTGTGCACACTACTCAAAGTCCCGGTGAGCGGTAATCACCCAAAATAGTCCTAAGCCACCAAAACATCTGACACATCATGTCCCTGAGACCATGTCGCTCAAGTCCGATGGTCTCGCCATCCAAGTAACTCGGGCCATGCCCAACCTGACAGTCACACTTCCTTAATCCGACGTCCATGACGCCCAATCCCGTGGTCAAAACCACCCAAAGTAACCCGGGAAAAGCCCCAACCTGTGATCAACATCACTCAAGCGTAACCGCGCCAAGCCCAACACAACCGAAGGGGTCCAGCAGATGTAATTCAGCAATTGCATATATAACATATGTAAATAGAAAACATAACCAGGAAAAACCAACTAAACAGTCGAATTGCACTATACCGGTGCAGTCCCATACCAGCACAGAGGTCGTAAATGCCTCTAAAAATTATAACCAGCTTTAAAAAATTAAACTAAAAAGTTTATAACAATCATAATTCAATTAAAACCATTTTGGCACTCCCCGACCAAAATGCCCCGATGAGCAAAGACCCCTCACCCGGCCCTGCTCACGCAACCTGGTAACCGGGCATACCCAAAAGCATCCCAGAGTTCCCATAAGCATTACAGTATGAAAAAGCAGATAAAACAGGTCTCGCTCAAAATACCTGAAAATGCGCTGAAGGCCGCGTTACCAAAACAACCGTGAAAAGACAAAATGAAGTATGCACCACCTACCTGAGACTCACATGATGCTACTCCTCTGGTAACACCCGCCAATTCGGTCTAAAACGTGGTAAAGCTACAAAATATTCAAAACTGTTCAAAGGGATATAACTAGTTCTATAACGAAAATCAAACAAAACTGCCAAAGAGGAATCAAGGACTTACTGAGGGGGTTCCAACGCACTAATCGGAGCTTGGAACAGGTCTTGGACTGACGATCGGGAAGAGGAAAGGGGTTCGGCCGGCCTGGTTCGCGTATCCGGGAGGAGGAGGGGTGTTCTGCCTAAAAAACGAGGCTAATTCCCGATTTAAGCAAAAATAGAAAGTACACAGTGTGTATTTTAGGACTACACGCCATGTATATTTAATTTAACTGTTCAAAAGACGAAAATATTCCGCTGACTTACTTTCTGAACTTGCCGACATGAGCACACGGCGTGTACCTATGGGTACACGGCGTGTTCTGGGTTCCTCTTCTCTTCCTCATCGGCATGCCCACACGCCATGTATATCCCTCATACATGGATCGACTACACGGCGTGTCCAAAGGAAACACGGCGTGCCCCTGGTTCTTACCCGGCGACCGGTCTACACGCCATGTATGGCCTCACACGGTCGGGGGTCTACACGGTGTGTTCAAAACTACATGCTGTGTAGTAAGAAACTACTACACGGTCATCACAAGGCATGTAATCGACGAGCACACAGCCGGTCACTCGCCTACACATACATGGCGTGTACTCAAATTACACGGCGTGTAGTATGGAAATTTCCAGAAACTTTCCATTAAAACCAGTTTCCTCAGAAACCTAACAAAAATTTATACAGGGTCGGGATTTTGACCCATTCCAAAAACCCGGGTTCTTAGAAACTCCCCACCTTAACGTAGCTCATCCCCGAGCTACCAAATGAAACCCGGAGATGGCAACAAACACGCCCATCCCAGTTAAACAACCTAAACTACCCCGGTCCCAAGGTTATAGATAAATTCCTCAAGGGGCTCCCCACCTTAGGAATTGTGTACTCGGTCTCAACCAACAAACTTTAAAGCAAACAGGGTTTACTAACCTGTTTTCTGGAAGCAAAATCCTCATGTGACGCATCGTCACCCCTACACCTCGTTGGTGCTCCTGTGTCGCTACCGACACCCAACGTAACCCGCACCGCATTTGTGTCCACCTCCACGAGGTCCTAGTGCCGAGCACCTCAAGTTACCCATATCTACGATTCCTTGATGCCCACGACACCTCAAGTAACCCGCATCCATGAAGCCCCGATGACCACGACACCTCAAGTAACCCGCATCCATGATGCCTCGATTCCCGCGGAACCACATACATACATATATATATATATATATATATATCACGCACTCGATATGGTGCCAACCCACTGACTAGCATTTAGTCAGTCCACACAGATATTGTGCACCTCGTGCACTCAAAACAGACATACCTCTACAGGTCATGCCAAAAAGGAAACATGGAGATCAAGATCACACCGCGGTGTACCTCTAACTGTCACCGACTCACCGGCCTGCTCAGCCTCTGGCAGCTCCATGGCGTGCACCTGGCTTGAAACACGGCTGCTTGATGCCTGACCTCCCGATGCTGCTCCAGTCACCGGCCACTGACCCCTCAACTGGGTCCCACCGTCTCTGTCACGACCTTCGCGCATAGCTGAACCTCGACTACCCTCTCCGGGTACCGAACCTGAACCAACTCTAGACGCCACAGTCTGTCCTGGTCCATGCCAACCGGCTATCTGAGTTGGTTGCCTGCAAAACCTCTCCAAATGCTCGTCCTGTCCACATGCCCGACACTCCTTCGGAGGCCTACTGCACTGAGCCCAAACATGTCCCGGTTGTCCACACTGGAAGAAAATCACTGAAGAACTCCCACGAGGTTGTCTAGCTGAATCCATGGCCTGACTGCCCTACTGGAACTCATCCCACCCTCGCTTCCTGCTGTTCGGACCATCACCTGAAGCTGCCATCCTGCCCAAGAGAGATTTCTCCCTTTCGTTGCCCTCAGCTATGAGTGCCTGATTCACCGCTTTAGAAAAAGAACCTAGCCGAAAGATATTCACCTGTACCGGAATGGCGTGCCGTAATCCATCCTCGAAGCGCCTCACCGTAGCTGCGTCGTCGCTCACCATACCTGGTGCAAAACGGGAAAACTCTGTGAAGGTAGCCGCGTAGTCCATAACGGACATATCTCCCTACTGAAGACTCAAGAACTCCCTATCTCTCTCTTCCCTCAATGTCTCTGGGTAGAAGTGCTCAAAGAACCAGCCCTCGAAATTCTTCCAAGCCAGTCCCTCGTGCCTACGAGCCTGTACCTATATATCCCACCAACGCTTCGCCGGTCCTCTCAGTATGTACGTCGCCAGCTTGACCCTCCACCCTGGAGGAATCTCGATCTACTCGAAAATCATTTTCATGCTATCTATCTAGTTCTCAGCCGCCTGCGGACCACCCTCACCCTGAAAAAGTGGCCGGTGCTGTGACTGGAACTCCCACGTCAGATACGCCATAGAAGGCTCTATACCCTTCGCGCCTCCGTCAAACCCCTGCAAGACACGTACCAGGATAGCTCAGAGTTACTCGTCAAGCCACGACCCGAACGATGCCAAACCCGGCTATTGTCCTGCCTGCACTGGATCCTGAACCCGTTCCTGTCCCTGAGCCTGTACCTGCGGCTCGTGCTCAGACTCTAGCGAATTCTGACCCTGATCCTGCGGCACTGTATCCTCTCCTGCCTGACGCTCCATCGAGCCATGAAGGAGTAACCCGGTGAATACTATAAATGGTCAGACCACCCATATATATATAACAATATATTCTACGCAGATAAGGAATGTAGTAAAAGGTAGTGCATAACAACTACCCTTACTCCCCCTCACCACAACCCATGCCTCACGACATCCCGGCCTCATGGTCTCCTTACCTACCCTCAACAGAGCCAAGTATCAAAGTACCTCGGGCCATGCCCGTCCCGACAACTCACGTTGCCTCAAACCGACGACCGAGTTGCCCAATCCTGACAGTTACACTGCCTCACCCATAGCACATGCCTGCTCTCATAAGAGTCAGACCCAATTATCCTACAACATGCAATTATACGAAATATAAAGAATGGCATACTCATTTACACAATTAGCAGTTCTATCAGGAATTTCACCAATTCACATTTTAAAGCATATAAAGCATGGCATTTTGATATTTCATTCACATGGCATTATCACTTCACAAAGCATAAGTGCAATTATGAAATTGAAATACCCTAGAAATGTGCCTATTAAAAGCCAAGCAAGAAGCCTTGCCATACCGGGCCAAGGTCAAATTCTTCCTTACCACACCGGGTCAAGGGTCACATATCACAATCAACAACATCACACATCAAGTGAGCCACCGAGGTGGAAATCATATAAACTGTAATCTGAGAAAAAGAAAACAGCAATTCCCACCTGTGGAAACTAGGTCCATCCCTCATACCTGGGGCTGCAGACACCCAAGCACAAGCTATAAACCCAGTTCCAATAACAACAACTTATCTCCAGTCTACCATACCCAAATAGTAAAACTAGTAGAAAGAAATGAGAAGCCTCAAACTCATTAGTAGCCAGTAAAACTTTGCTACTAAATCCCTGTCAAGAACTCCTCTGATACCATTTTGTAACGTCCCGGACCCGGCCAGCCACCCGAACAGTGCCGAATGGGTCGGGTGTTACTACCTTAGGCGCACCTCCCTGAACGCCAAAGGCTTCCGACTAGCAGCGAGGGTCTATTAGGTATAGTGGGAGGCTATACCATCTCGGAGGATCATAATAAGGGTACTGGTCCAAGTATAACAGTAAAGATGCATGGGAAATAAAGACTCAGCAGACTCGAACCAGACCCGTAGAGAGGAAGCATAATCAATATAGATAAACAACAGAAGTAGTAAATGAAACAACAACAGCGGAAATAAACACAACAGCATGCTGATAATAAGTAACTACTACTGAACAGTAAAACATGCATCCAAAGAAGGTCATACACAATTGAATATAAACAGGGTGCCAATGGCAAACCAACAGTATCTACAACAAGCATGCCAATACAGAAAGTAAAAAAAACAAAGTAAACCCATCTAGGCATAACCTCAAGGTCCATACCATCTCCATGCAATAACTAATGCATCCCAGCTCCTGAAGATGGCCTCTTTTCTGCACATAAATCCATAAAGTCTACACGCATCCCAAAGGGCCCGTGTATGGTGTGAGACAAAACTCAGTAGGATACCACCCAACGGTGTGTAACAAATATATGTGTTTAAGAAATCATGCATTTACAAGGAAAGAAGTAAAAAATACAGTTCACAAGTAAACACAAACCCCACTGGTTCTCAACAGCCACCAAGGAGTGTCACCTACTTCGGCCAACGCCGGAATCTCTGTCGTGTAACCCAGCACCACGTGCCACCTGACACGTCATGTCTCAAGTACCGACGTCCCGAAGGCATGCCCAAAATAGTAAGACGGCACCATGTGCCTCTTGACACCTCGTGTCTCATGTACTGACATCTCGATGGCACACCCAAAATAGTAACCTGGCACCATGTGCCTCCTGACACCTCGTATCTCAAGTACCGACGTCCCTAAGGCAGGCCCATTTCCTGAAGGCTCCTCACCTTCCCCATGGCTTTCTACGACAAGCACCCCCAACCAGAAAAACTTAACAGCAACTACAGGGGCCTCTACCCAAACGAGTGGTCAAAACCACCTCATCACGGAGTATCTCTGTCTGCACACTACTCAAAGTCCCGGTGAGCGGTAATCACCCAAAATAGTCCCAAGCCACCAAAACATTTGACACCTCGTGTCCCTGTGACCCTGTCGCTCAAGTCCAATGGCCTCGCCATCCAAGTAACTTGGTCCATGCCCAACCTGACAGTCACACTGCCTCAATCCGACATCCATGACGCCCAATCCCGTTGTCAAAACCACCCAAAGTAACCCGGGAAAATCCCCAACCTGTGATCAGCATCACTCAAGCGTAACCGGGCCAAGACCAACACAACCCAAAGGGTCCAGCAGATGCAATTCAGCAATTGCATATATAACATATGTAAACAGAAAACATAACCATGAAAAACCAACTAAACAGTGGAATTTCACTATACCAGTGCTATTCCATACCAGCACAGAGGTCTTAAATGCCTCTAACAATTATAACCGGCTTTAACAAATTAAACTAAACAGTTTATAACAATAATAATTCAATTAAAACCATTTTGGTGCTCCCTGGCCAAAATACCCCGATGAGCAATGACCCCTCACCCGGCCTTGCTCACGCAACCTGGTAACCAGGCATACCCAAAAGCATCCCAGAGGTCCCATAAGCATTACAGTATGAAAAAGCAGATAAAACAGGTCCCACTCAAAATACCCGAAAACATGTCGAAGGCCGCATTACCAAAACAACCGCGAAAACACAAAATGAAGTATGCACCACATACCTGAGACTAGAATGATGCTACTCCTCTGGTAACACCTGCCAATTCGGTCTAAAACGCGGTAAATCTACAAAAGATTCAAAACCGCTCAAAGGGATATAACTCGTTCTACAATGAAAATCAAACAAAACAGCCAAAGAGGAATCAAGGCCTTTCTAAGGGGGTTCCAACGCACTAATCAGAGCTTGGAACGGGTCTCGGACGGACGATCGGGAAGACGAAATGGGTTCGGTCGGCCTGGTTCGCGTATCCAGGCGGAGGAGGGGTGTTCTGCCTCAAAAACGAGGCTACTGCCCAATTTAATCGAAAAAAAGAAAGTACAGATCGTGTAATTTAGGACTACACATCGTGTATATTTCATTTAACTGTTCAAAAGACGGAAAGATTCCTCCAAATTACTTTCTGAACCTACCAACATGAGCACACGGTGTGTACCTCTGGGTACACGGCGTGTACTGGGTTCCTCTTCTCTTCCTTGTCGGCATACCCACATGCCATGTATATCCCTCATACACGGCTCAACTACACGGTGTGTCCAAAGGGAACACAGCGTGCCCCTAGTTCTTACCCGGCCAATGACCTACACGCCATGTATGGCCTCACATGGTCGGGGGTCTACACGGCATGTTCAAAACTACACACTGTGTAGTAAGAAACTACTACATGGTCATCACAAGGCATGTACTCGGCGAGCACACGACCAGTCACTCGCCTACACATACACGGCGTGTAATCAAAGTACACGGCGTGTAGTCTGGAAATTTCCAGAAACTTCCCATTAAAACCAGTTTCCTCAGAAACCTGTCAAAAATTTAAACAGGGTCGGGATTTTGACCCGTTCCAAAAACCCGGGTTCTTACATACCACATCGTATGGAAGGAATCTTTCTTTGGTTTACCATATGAGGTACTTTTTGAGTTTTCCAACAAAAGTACGAGGAGAATGTTTTTTTAACTTATACGGCGTGAATGGATTTTTACGATTTCATAACGCCTTATTTACATAAAGATTCCTCTATAAGATTTCATGATTATTTTCAAAAAAATCCTTTTCTTTTAAAATTGAATGGAATTTTGTGAAAAGAAAATGATTTTGAAGAAGAAAGGATATTTTCCTCAAGAATTCCTTTCAAGTGTTTTATAACAAAAATTCCATCTAAGATGACATTATGTCATATGTGTATGTTTCAAGTATAATGTCTCTATTATTTACATGGTTTCACTTTTCTTACGATGAAATTATATCCATTTGTTTTGTATGAATTATGTTATGATGGAATGATATAAAACCCATTTTATTCATTGGGTTATTATGAATGATGTATATTTATTTTGTGGCACACAAAAGAATTATTTCAGTATGAGATGGGTGGGACCTATATCTCCCTCTAATGCATTGGGTAAAGATTTATATCTCATGAGATAGACATGGCTGGAACGGCAAGTAAAACCGGTTCAGTGAAACAGGATTGAAACGAGGAGTGAACTCGGTTCAGAAATGGACTTTGTCCACTAAGATAGTCATGGAAATGAGTCTTGACCACTAAGAAATGATTTTATATGATTATGTGTGTATTCCTCAAAGCTTCATGTTTTATGTTATGATTATTGGGATTGCATTTCACTTCTATGATTTATCCCATATTATGATCTCTTTTGCAGGATAAGATTTTCAAAATGTTATGTTCTTATGAATATGATATGTTTGGTATTTCTTTTGTTTACCTTTACTGAGCATTGGAGCTCACCCTTTTGTATGTTTTATTTTCCCCTGGTCAGGAAGAAGGATATTAAGTAGGATATGCCAAAAAGGGCTCTAGATATGATGAAATAAATGGGAGACAACGTAGATGATTTATGAATCAGTTGTTTATGTTTCCCAGTTTCTAAAGACACTATACCTATACGGTCCTTTCATGGTTTTGTTATATGTTGTAATAAGTATGCTTCAATTTTGAATTAATAACCATGTTTTTAAATTATGGGTCTTTACAGTTGGTATCATAGGAAAGGTATAGTCAACCTTTGGAAACTGGAATGTGAAAGCCTTCGTAAGAAACCTAAGGATATGTCCAAGCATACAACACAATATTAGTGTTTTAGAAATGGCCATGAACAACCTATGATAAGACCTTAAGTGTGAAATTTTATTATTGATTATGTGGGTTTCCTATTATAATTAGTGTTTCTCACACTATTCTTCTTGGTTTTAGTCAATGGCTGGAACCCGAAATAACTGTGTTAATGCGGAATGTGATGGGAAATGCAATGATTGTCCCCCTGAGCAACCAAACGTTATGGGAGCTAGATTGAAAAATCTTATAGCCATGCTCACACAACTTTCTCAAGCTATGAATCATGAAGGACTTCCAAATGAGCAAAGGAAGGAGCAACATTCTGTTGAATCCTTCCCGAGGCAGCGTGCACATTCATTTTATGGGTCTTCTGATCCATTAGTGGATGAACAATTGGTCAGTACAACTAAAAAGATATTTTCAGTTCTTCAATGTTATGAACATGATAAAGTCATCTTAACAGTATATCATTTGAAAGGTGATGCTGATAAATGGTGGAATATTATTAAGAATACGAGGTAATGGGATGAAATTGAGTCCATGGAATGGGACGAGTTCAAGAACTTATTTTACAATAAGTATTTCCCTCGTATTCTACAAACAAATATGGAGAAGGATTTTCCTGAACTAAAGAAAAAGGATGATGAATCCACTGGTACCTACGAAGCAAATTCTACAAGACTTGCAAGGTACACTTCCATAATTATCATCCAACCTGAGAGTAAGATCGATCGATTCTTTAGTGTCTTAAAACCAAGTCTTCGAAGGGTGTTATCCATAAGGAACTTCAATAGCTATGAGGAAAGTGTTCGATGTGCTCTCAAGGTTGAGATGGAGATTGGTGTAACCCATCAGTCACATGGGTTTGATAATAAGTGGAAAATGGAATTCAAAGGAAAATATAAAGACCACACTGAAAAGAAGATGAGTTTTCCCTTATGCTCAACGTTTGGAAAGAAACATGGAGGAAATTGTCTTAAAGGGACAAGAAAATGTTATAAGTGTGGAAAAGAAGGTCATCAGGCAATTGAATGTCGAAATAATGGGAAGAAGATGTCTAATGATGCAAACAAAGGAAGGGATACACCTAATGCACCTACTACACTTCAATGTTTCAAGTACAAAGAGATGGGGAATTATGCCAGTCAATGCCCAAATCTAAGGGTTGAAGATGATGATCGACGTCAACAAACTCTTAAGGCTAAAGAAAAAGGAAAGTCACATAAAATTACTATCGGCGATGTGGAGTCTAACAACGAAGTGGTGAGAGGTACACTTACCATCCACTCTAAAGTAGAAAATGTTTTATTTGATTCTGGATCCAACCACTATTTTATTTATGAATAATTTTCTAAGGGAATCGCCATATTACCTCAACAATTAGATGTTGAGTTGGCTGTGACAACTCTTAATGGCACAACGGTTGCATCAAAAGTTTACAATTCTTCTCCGGTTGAAGATTGTGGGAAAGTGCTTCCTGAAAATCTTGTGATCCTTCCTATAGTGGAATTTGATGTGATTCTTGGCATGGATTGGCTTTATTTATATGGATCTCATATCAATTTCCAAAGAAAGGAAGTCATATTTCATATTCCAGATCAATCTATGATCGTCTATCGATGCAAGGATGACCATAACCTTCCAGTGGAAATTTCATCCATCTTATGGGTCTTGATTCCACTAAATTAAGGTTATTTATCTCAAATGGTTGGAGAGAAACTCACAATTAATAATATTCCCATTGTACGAGAGTTTGATGATGTCTTTCTGGACAAATTTCCAGGTCTTCCACCAAATCGTGAAGTTGTGTTTTCAAAAGAACTCGTACCAGGTGCTTTCCCTATTTCATAGACACCTTATAGAATGGACCCAATTGAGTTGTAGGAATTGAAGAAGCAACTCCAAGAGAATCTTGGTAAGGTATTCATATGCCCTAGTGCGTCACCTTGGGGAGCACCTGTTCTGTTTGTTAAGAAGAAAGATGGATCAATGAGACTCTGTATTGATTATCAAGAACTTAACAAGACCACTATCAAGAACAAATATCCT
The DNA here is from genome assembly GCA_963277665.1 of Viscum album. Taxonomy (NCBI): domain Eukaryota; kingdom Viridiplantae; phylum Streptophyta; class Magnoliopsida; order Santalales; family Viscaceae; genus Viscum; species Viscum album. The sequence goes on along the minus strand of OY728155.1, from coordinate 641,749,859 downwards.
CTCACGTGTATTGATGACTTATTTGACTAACTACACGGATCTAAATACTTTTCCAAGATTGATCTTCATTCAGGGTATCATCTATTAAGGGTCAAAACGGAGGATATACCAAAGACGACTTTCCGTACAAGGTATGGACACTATGAATTTATAGTGATGCCATTTGGTATTACTAATGCCCCTGCTATCTTCATGGATCTAATGAATAGAGTCTTTAGATACTATCTTGATCAGTTTGTGGTAGTCTTTATAGATGATATTCTTATCTATTCAAAGAGAATGTAAGAACATGAAGATCACTTCAGAATTGTATTAAATACCCTGATAAAGGAGAAGCTTTATTCCAAATTTACCAAGTGTGAATTTTGGCTTAAAAATGTTGCATTTTTGGGTCACATAATCTCAAAATAAAGGATATCTATGGATCTAGAAAAAATAGAGGTTATTGAAAGATGGTCGAGACCAATAACAGTAACTGAGATCAGGAGTTTTCTTGGTTTGGATGGATATTACTGACGTTTTCTGAAACATTTTTCATGGTTATCTAACCCACTCACCAAGTTGACTTGGAAAGGAGTTATGTTTGTTTGGACGGAGGAATGTGAAGAGAATTTCAAAGAGCTAAAAAGAAGGTTAGCCAGTGCACCTGTGCTTACACTACCTTATAGTGGAGAAAGGTTTGTGATCTACAATGATGCATCCAAGAAGGGACTGGTGTGTGTTCTCATGAAAAATGAAATGGTGATAGCTTATGACTCACGACAGTTGAAAATCCATGAGAAAAATTACCCAACTCATGATTTGGAGTTAGCTGCGGTAATCTTTTCCTTAAAGATTTAAAGGAATTATCTTTATGGTGAAAGGTGTGATATTTCTACTGATCATAAAAGTTTAAAGTATATTTTCACACAAAAGGAGATGAACATGTGTCAAAGAAGATGGTTGGAGCTGATTAAGGATTACGACTGCTCAATTCATTATCACCCTGGGAAAGCAAACAAGGCGACAGATAAATTAAGTCGACAAGACCATGCTATCTTATCCATGATGAGGATCACAAAAGATACAATATTTATGGATTTACAATGGATGGATCTTGGAATTATAATGGAAGGGGAAAAATCGTATCTTTATCAAATGTATTTTCAACCATCTATACACGTGAAGATTAAAGAGGCACAGAAAGAAGATGTAGAGTTACAAAAGAAGGTGAGAAATGTTCCTGAATTCAACCTTGATTGTAATGGGATAATAACGTTTAGAAATCGGGTTTGTGTTCCTCCCATACCAGAATTAAAGAAGGAGCTACTGTATGAGGCTCATATTTCTTCATTCTCTATTCATCCTGGAAGCATGAAGATGTATAGGGACCTGAAAGAGTACTTCTGGTGGGATGGCATGAAAAGAGATGTTGTTCATTATGTCTCTCGATGCGTGTTTTGTCAGCAAGTTAAATCTGAGAGACAAAATTATAAGGGAATGTTACAACCATTACTCATACCATAATTGAAATGGGAAAACATCACTATGGACTTTGTCACCAGACATCCTAAAACATCCAAAGGCAATAATGTTATCTGGGTTATAGTTGATCGTCTTACGAAGTCAACACAATTCATTTCTATTAGATAAGATCTTTCTCTTGATCAGCTTTCCAGGATATATGTAAGGAATTGGTAAGATTGAATGGAGTATCAATTTCCATTATATCTGATCGGGGTCTGAGGTTTACCTTGAAATTCTGGGGAAGTCTTCCGTATGCTCTAGATACAGAGTTGAGTTTCAGCATTACTTACCATCCTCAGACAGACGGTCAGTCTGAGAGGACAATTCAAACTCTTGAAGACATATTGAGATCTTGCTCTATAGATTTCAAAGGTGATTGGGATCAACACCTATATTTGGTGGAATTTTATTATAATAATAGCTTTCACTCCAGTATTCATATGGATCCTTATGAAGTTGACAAAAAAATGCTATGCCTATAACCGAAGAAAAGACCTAGAGTTTGAAGTGGGTGATAAAGTGTTCTTACGAATATCTACCTGGAAGAGGATAATGAGATTTGGAAAGAAGGGAAAGTTGAACCCTAGATATATCGGTCCTTTCGAAATAGTGGATCATGTTGGGAAGGCAGCTTATCGATTGGCGCTTCCACAGAATCTCTCTCAAGTTCACGATGTGTTCCATATATCTCTCCGGAGAAAGTACATACTTGATCCTTCACATGTACTCAGCTCAGAAGTTCTACCGCTGGAGCAGGATCTTTCTTATGAAGAACAGCCGATAGAGATTCTGGATTGTAGCGAAAAAGTCCTATGGAACAAGACCACTCTCTTGGTGAAACTTTTATGGAGGAACCACCAATTAGAAGAAGCTAAATGGGAACTTGAGGATATGATGAGGGAGAGGTATCCTCATCTGTTTGTAATGAAGTGACGAATTTTGAGGGAGAAATTCATATTAAGGGGGGTAGAATGTAACACCCTGAGATTTTATGAGAATTTTTTTATGTCTTATGTTATACACAACACCAAAGTAATCTTTCACAATATACAATACTGACTTGGCTTGCATTACACGCAATCGCAACCTTTTCTCGATAGTGTGTGTAGTATGCAATACCGTGTTTCACTAAACAACGATATATTATTATGGATTATCCTTTATGAATATTATTAACTGAATTTTAAATTTTATAACATTATTATTCATCTAACACATTTTCTAGAACATGGTAAGAGAACAACATAAATTTTTCGGGTAAAATTAGTATTTTTCCAAAAATGAAGTTTTGCCGCCTTTTGATGGTGCATCCACATTAAATCTAGTTTTTACATGTTTATAAGTTCAATTTTACAAAATAAAATTCTTCTCTGGAATCAGGATATAAAAATTTACTTTGGATAATTTTTTGATACTTTTCTGATAACTTTCGTATTTTGATGAATAGTAAAAATACTCTAATTTTTAATTAAAAATAGATTTTTTTTCATTGAGATAATTTATATGGTTAAATTATTATCTTTAATGGTTTTAAAGTATAAATAGAATATATTTTTACCATTTAATATAATTTATTTCATTATCATTAATTTTACATTGAATTCATAGGTAAAAACATTTCTATCTTTGGCAGTGTTTTAACTTCTAAAACCTGTTTTCTTAAAAAAGGGAGTAATTTTCAATTAATTACTGAAACTTATGTGTTTTGAATTTTAAAAAATGGATTCCATATTTGGAATCAGTGGGTCCAAATTAGTTTAATAGGATACTTTTTATTTTTGGGCATTATGAAAAGTAACTACGGTAAATTTTATTTACCATAGTTAAAGGTAAATCGGGTAATTAAGGGTAAATATAAGATTATAAAATAACCCTAACACCTACCAAAAATCTTATTAGATGAATGAAAGTAGACCCATATCACCTAAGGTCTGGAATATATTTATTTCATGGACTTTTGACCATGAAATAATATAATTATTATTAAATCCAAGGAAAGTGACAATATATCACTCTCTTAAATCTTATAAGTATAATAATTTTAATTTAGTGATAAAATTCATGGAACTTAAGATATAAATAGTCTCTATAAATATAATAAAATTATCTACATCATATGAATTTATTTATAATTTTTAAGTATTAAATAATTATCTTTAATTATGACACAATAGTGATGTTGAAATTATTTTATTAATTAAAATATCAAATAAATTGTTTAAAAATATTAAAATAAATATTATATGAACTATTTAATGTGATACACTAATTTTATAGATACATATTACATTTTATGAATATATTAAAGATTTTACTTAGAACATATATTCTGTATATTTTTTATTTAAATTCAAATAAATGAATAGTGTCAAAATTGACACTATTGTTATTTTATAAAAATAACATATTATAAAATTGTTTAAAAATCACAAAAATATTTAAAAATTATAAATTAAAATTTATATGGTCTAAAATTTCATAAAGTGTAAAATTATGGAAAATTCACAAGACATATGTAATTAGTTATAATAATTTAAAATTTAGAATATTATTACCACAAATAAAAATAAATTGATAAATAAGGATAAATCAAGTTGATAATGTTTAAAATAAATTCCCTACATGTCTAAATTTTATTGTTTGATGAGATTACAACCCCATATCATCTAATATTTGGATATGAGTCATTTTGGATGTTTTTATGTGGGGTTTGGATTTAATGTAAACTAATATTTCTTATATTTCCAAAGGTGCCCCTCTCCTCCCTTATAAAAGGGAACCTCCTCCGTCTCCTCCTCACACCAATTTGATCCTTCAATCTCGGCCAAACCCTGCCCATTTCACTTCCCCACTTCCTTAGAAACCTACTATAGGTATTGGTCTTCTCAAAAGACCAACTCTAGTTCCCTAAGAGAAAGTTTAAAGGAGGCACTTCGAGAAAGAGGTAATACCTTCTACCGTTTTCTTCAAGTTCCATTCTTCTTCTACTCCATATTCTTTAGTTGTTTCATTATAAATTAATAAAATAAGTATCTCTCATATACTTATATGTTATTATAAATATTAAACAACCCTATTTCACCTCTTATCCATCCTATGGTAAACAAAATCACCACGTGTGCGTACGTACGGAATACCGTCTCCAGGCCGTGGTGTAATATGTTTTCCACCACCACATTACTTGGATGGGTATAATGGTGAAACTAAGTAACTATATATGATTATTGTAATGTGTTATTGATTCTGAAATATTATACATACACTTCAATACAATTCCACGATCATGGGAACGATATCATCGCTCGTGCATACGTACGACCTACCGTCTCCACGATGTGATGCGACTCGTTCTATATGATCTTCATTGAATAATGATTATATAAATGAATTGAATAAATTAATATGATATATATTACACTAATACCATTCTGTAAATGATATTTCTATATCATATAAATAGTAATAATAATTTACTCGACAAAACACGCAATGGAACATAAAGCAATGAACACCCGAATAACAAGTAGGAATGAAATATTACTACTAAGAAGATACAAATATGACCATATATGATATCATAACAATGAATATGATTCTGTAATAAGTCAATTGATATTATTTAAATCATATTATAGTAGGTTCAGATTCATACGAAGCATATCAGACCTAAGGTAAGGGATAATTATTCCAATCTCATTCTTATCCGAGATTATTATTCGTAAGTATTTACTGGGGTTATGTTTATTATCCACATCCATATGTTCTCAAAATGTTTTCATAAAATGTTTACATATATTACATGTATGTTTAAAGTAATTTTTACAAATTATTATTTACTTTTACCCCATCTTATGGAAGGAATCTTTCTTTTGTTTACCATATGAGGTACTTTTTGACTTTTCTGAAAAAAGTATGAGGAGAATGTTTTTTTAACTTATACGGAGTGAATGGATTTTTATGATTTCATAACGCCTTATTTAAATAAATATTCCTCTACAATATTTCATTATTATTTTCAAAAAAATCCTTTCCTTTTAAAATTGAATGGCATTTTGTGAAAATAAAATGATTTTGAAGAAGAAAGGATATTTTTCTCAAGAATTCTTTTCAAGTGTTTTATCAAAACCATTTTCCATCTAGGATGACATTATTTCATATGTTTATGTTTCATGTATAATGTCTCTATGATTTAAATGGCTTCACTTTTCTTACGATGAAATTATATCCATTGGTTTTTTATGGATTATGTTATGATGTAATGATATAAAACCCATTTTATTCATTGGGTTATTATGAATGATGTATGTTTATTTTGTGGCACACAAAAGAATTATTTCATTATGAGATGAGTGGGACCTATATGTCCCTCTAATTCATTGGGTAAATATTTATATCTCATGATATAGACATGGCTGGAACGGTAGGTTAAATCGGTTCAATGAAACGGGACTGAAACGATGAGTAAACTCGGTTCAGAAATGGAATTTTTCCAGTAAGATAGTCTTGGCAATGAGTCTTGACTAATAAGAAATGATTTTCTATGATTATGTGTGTATGACACAAAGATTCATGTTTTAAGTTATTATTATTGGGATTACATTTCAATTCTATGATTTATCCCATGTTATGATATCTTTTACAGGATAAGATTTTCAAAATGTTATGTTCTTATGAATATGATATGTTTGATATTTCTTTTGTTTTCCCTTACTGAGCATTTGAGATCACCCTTTTGTATGTTTTCTTTTCCCTAGGCCAGGAAGAAGGATATTAAGTAGGATATTCCAAAAAGGGACTCTAGATATGATGCAGTAAATGGGAGACAACATAGATGATTTATGAACCAATTGTTTTTGTTTCCTAGTTTCTAAAGTCACTATACCTATATGGTCCTTTCATGGTTTTGTTATATGTTGTAATAATTATTCTTAAATTTTGATGTAATAACCATGTATGTACAGTATGGGTCGTTATACTATTCGTCTAGAAGCTTATGGCTTCTATAGAAAGGTGAATGGGGTTGGATATATGTTTCTTGAGTCTTAATCATATGAATATTGTCAATCTCATAGAACTCTAATCCTTTAAAAAAAATTGGGATACTTATGAATATGATTCATTTTGATATGTATGAATGTACTTGAGTTCTATTTTTAGTAGAGTAATACCAATTTTTGGTTTTATAGAGTTACACATCAATATGATTGGAACATATTGATTAGATGCAGGTAATGGGATTCCAAACTAAATTATTATAAACATTCATATGTAAAGGGAATAATATGGGATAAAATGATGAGATTGAATCCTCTTTGAAGAATAAGTGTGAGACTCATTCCAAAGAATCACTTTTCAAGACCTTGATAATTTAACAGGTATTTCTGATCATAGCATGAGTATTCCTAATTAATTTTTTATGGTATGATAGTTGTAAGTGACATGAGATAATAAAGTTTGGTGTTGGTGAGATTAGTACATATACCTCTTGATTATTTCTTGATATCTTATTCTCAGTGTTTTCTTTGGGCTATACTATCATGAAAACCCTAACAGTTTTTATTTTAAAGGAATTAATTTTATTTTATCCATATGATGGGTTGGATAAAGAGTTATCTATTAAACTGTCAAAGATACATAATGATTGTGATGGTGATGATTACCTTATTAAATTGTTGTGGCTTATTTACATGAGAAAACCAATATATGTTCATGTGGAATATGGATCATGGAGCACTATTTTACATGATTTTTTATAAAAGGGGTCATTATTTTAGTAGGATTTCATTTAGTAAAATTTCTTATTATGTGGAAATATTACTTGACCCTCATCTGATGAAATACTATATTATAGATAAACTACATCATCATAATCAAAATAAACATTGAGATCAATCCATGAAATGAAAATATTAATTTATATAACTCTTAATATTGGTAACTTATTTTTTAATGAAATATTCTAAATTTAAGAAAATATCATAAGAGAAAATCCATTTCTAATAAAATTCCCTCCTTTTGTAAATAAGTGTTGGGATTTTTCAATAAGAGGATTTATTTTATTATGGAGGTAAAGAATTATTCATTTATGATTTTAATGAAATTATATGTAAAATGTAAAAAGAAACCTTAGTTTTTGTACAAGTACTCAATAAGACTGGGCATATAAATGATTTATGGAAATTCAATATGAGTTATAAAAATCAATTCTATAGTTATGAAATATATATGATATCAAATGTAAGTTTTAAAAAAGTTGTAAATATAAAAATATCAGAAGATAATAAATAATTTATTTTTAATGCTCAATGTTTTATTCAGTGTAATAGAGAAAATTGTTTGCTGCATTGGAGACTTAGATACTTTGAGATTAGTTAAAAATTTCATAAGATTTGTTTTTATCTCATTAGGTTATTTAGGGGCACATGACAACAATTATTGTTTAATAAAATGATATGGGATTATTATTAAACAATGATTTTGATTTATTCAATTCTGCAACATGCATTAAAGAAGACTAAAAATAGCTTGTCTAGTTTTAGGAATTCATTCCTTTTTATTTCTGGAAATTCTTAAACAAAATTATTTAATTCAAGAAATGTATATCCAATATTCTTAAAGTGTTCATGAAAAATGAACTAATCCTATGATGTATAAGTTTTAGTACTACATTTTTAGTGCTATTGAGTAAAATTTCAAAGTATAAGAATAAAATATGGTTGAAAATTTTGAAAAATGATTATTTATGCAAACATTCAACATCTTTGAATCACATGGTTTCCTAGAAGGATGAGTATAAATTTTATATAATGTGATTTTGTAAAATACCTAAAAGAGTTTAGGAAACTTAATTGAATGTTTATCATTTATTTATGTTATAGAAATTAAATATTTGGTTTTGAAAGGGTATATGATACCAAATATATATTTTTCAAGGGTTATAAATATTGTGAGATAAAAATTAAGGATAAAATTTGATGTATCTAAGTAAAGAATTTGTATAATCATCTCATTTCTATTATATTATAAGTTAAGTGGTTTGATATCATAGAATAATAATGAAATACATGAGATGATTAAATATTTACATATGGTTTATGGTTCATCAGTTTCTTTAACATGTTATGAGAATAATTTAGGAATAATTTTTTTTATCAGTGATAAAATGATTGTCCAACTACTTGTTAAAATATACAAAAATGTTATTTCCTCTTGTGAGATGTATATTTCAAAGAATAGTATTTGTTCCATAGAAAATTATCTAATCACAAAGAATACCATACATGATATTGTATAATAATTTATTTACTAAATATTATTTTAAATAAAAAATATTTGTTATTTTCTAATCCAAAGTTTTTTTATATCATAGTAAAATATTTTAAAAATAATATAGTTATTATTGGAGAGTGGGAGTAAGTTTAAACATAGAAACAAAGGATGGTACTAGTTTAATTTTAATGTGTTTTAACTTGATATTATAATTATGTTTTTTTGATATTGTGGTAAAGAGAAATATAAATAGTTATAGTAGTTAAAATAATAAAGTAAATATCACATTCCCTAAAAGGGTTTAGGATATTCTTGTAAAGTACTATTTAAAATATTTACATTATAAATGAAGAGATTTTTATGGTAAATGTTTAATGGAAATGGTTCCAATGATAATGAAGATGCACATAGAAATAGTGATGAATAGATAAAAAAAGTACACTTTATAAAATTTGATTTTATGTAGTTAATATGTTTGAATATATTTAAAGAGTTAAACAATTAAGAATATAATTTCTAAGTCTCATCATTATAGAAACATCCATGATTTATATATTTATCTCAATAAAAGAGTATACTGAGAGGGTTTTATCATATGGCCACATAGAGATGTGGGATGAATTAAATATGATGTACTGATTTAACAAAACCCTTGAATGTGAAACATGCATAATGCCAATATATAAGTCTATCATATATGATATGATATAAATTTTCAAATGTTGGGGTTTTTTAAATATTCCTAAAATATTTTTAAGAATATCAAAATTTATCAAATATGAGGTAATCTCTATTTCAAGACTTATTTACATTGGATGAATTAATGTATACATATAAATATATATCATGAAGTGTAAAGAAAATTAATTCTCAAATTATGACATTGAGTTATTCCTAACTCATGATTGCTAGGAATTATTATTAGTTATGATAAAATGTTAAGGTTTTCATTAGTATAATTATTTTATAATGATACAATGTATGATTATGAAGAAAAAAAAGATTCTTTGTGTAAAATAGATAACCAATTCAGTATTCCACATGGATGGGCATAGAAATTTATTTGGTATAATGGGGTTACATAGATTATATTTGAGCCCCCACTATTTGTGGTTGGAAGGATTCCTTGTATAATACCCTTCATTCTTTAATACCATAATTATTTAAGTATGAAAATAACTTATCTTATACATGGATGGTTATGTATGTTTCTGATTTTGTCATTTTTTAAGCTCAAGAAATATGGTATCTTGTTTTATCATATGATGAGTTTGAAATCTAGTCCCTTTATTTAGTTAGGTTTTGAAGTTTTTAGAAGAACCCAGAAAGTATATACGATGTTCTTATCTATTTAGATAATGGGTATGTGATTTACTTATCAGTAAGGGTGAATGACATGTGATGTATTCATAGAACAGTTCATTATATACACTAAGAATAAAAATGTATGAATTGGATATATGATATTTTCATTATGTGTGTCCCATAGTCACTTGAGGTCTTTGACCAAGAGAAAATTTTAGAACATTCATTTTCATATGATGCATATTGGTTGAAACAAGTATGAAGATACATATATTTTATGAAGATCATGCCCGATCTCTTTATAGGTTGAGTAGTATTTAATATTTTATATGGGTTTATATTTTCATAAACTTATGTATCTAAATATTCATATTTATTTTCAATTCAATAAAGTCCAAGGGGGCCACACATAGTGTTTAAATGAACATGGATTGATCTTGACTCAACGTTCTACTCTAAAAGTGATTTTGTGTCAAGGTAAATTCTTTTTGGACGGGTATTCACAAGGTATTAAATATGATTTTATGAAAGGTGTAGTGAATGATAACATTCCCAAGGTATTTTAGAAGGTATCCAATAATCGTTTCTGGATATGATTTCACAAGTTATTATAAATTATACAATATAAAGTGAATTTGAAGGAATAATTTTATTTTGTTGTAAAAGTAGGATATTAAAAGATATATTCCCTAACACCATATTCATATATTACACACACACACATATATATGTATATGAGTTGAATATTTATCATGAAAATTATTATTTTCAAACATGTATATCATATTATGCTTCCTTAGAATATACTGGACGCATGGCTAATTCACCCATGATTGGATATCATTTGGGGAACCCTTTCATAATATGAAATGGTTGGCATGAAATACATTAGATTCATTCATTCATGAGTTGTAAAAAGCATCATTTATGTATTAATTATAAAAGGATGTGTAAATTTTATAGCTTGAGTAGTGATTTCATGGATTTATATATCGTAACCATATAATGGTAAGTATGAGAGAGAGTATTTTCATGATGCTAGGCTGAACCTCCATGGGAGAAGGAGCTATCCCAACCATTATCATTTGCAAAATGAGGTTCCAACAGACCATGGGTGAAGAATAATCCTACTCACATGATAAATTATTCATCTTGGCCCATCGATATCTCAAGAGATGGTAAGATTTTGTATTCCACTTTTTAATTTTTTTTCAAGCACATTTGAAGGTGTTAAAAGGTGGAGAAGATGATTCAAAATCATATAATATGTAAGGCACGCCATTTATATTATTTTTGAAGTATTTATATAGTTTTCATATATCATGCATTGAAGATACTCAAGAAATAGATTTTTCACTTTTATGTATTACAATGATATTTATTAGATTCTTTTTAAACACATTAGAAACTAAAGGGGTGGAAGCTACCATAAAAAAACTATACTCTACCCAATCTTTATAAAATTTGAATAATGAATCTCAATGAAGAATGAATACTTCGATTAGATAAAATAAATGGAGTGGAATTATCAATTAATTCACGTTTTTTTAATTTCAATTTTTTAAAAAATCCATATCACTCCCCTTGTTTTTATTTTTTAGAATTAGAAACAATCATGTAATTGAAGATTAATGGAGAATAAGAATAATAATTACCCATTATTGAGAATATGGTTTTTAAATTTAATGATGATACTACCTAAGATGTTGTTTTTTAAGATGAAGAAGAGATCAAGGTGAAAGTGGTTAGGTGAATACCTTTTTAACTTCAGCAATATTTTTTGCTTGAAGAGGAAACTTATCAAGAAAATAGGGAAAAGTATATTTCACTATGTCCACCCCCTAATTCAAAACTTTTTATAAATATATGGGTGATATTTTTTCATTCCATTTGGGATTCTCAACTTTTAGTTTCCACTCACATACATTAGAAAAAATAACATGTGGTGGTTCCTGTCACATAAACCCCATCCACCGTTAAATTGGTGTTGACTAAGAAACTACCTATCAATGTATTTTAAAAACAAAAAATTTTCCTAGGGGGATAACAAAATAATCTATTTTCTTTATCTTTCTCATTTTATAAATTTTTAAATAAAAATTGTTATGTTTTCTGTTTTCTCTTTAAGAGGTTAATGAAGGGAACACTTAGGATCTTAACTCTTTAAAAATATATATATAAAAATTATATATATATATATATATAAATCATATAATTTTTCATTTAAATATAATTTTTGATTTGGGATTTTAAATAAGTGTGGTGTATTTCAACTGAAGGGGATCTTCAACATATTGTAGGGGTTTTTTGAGATTATACTTTACATATTAGTCTCTGAATAAAAAGTGTTTGAGTTAATTTCTATGAATTCATTAGATAATTTTTATGAATTATCTAGGAACTATGATTCACTTTTGAAAATATTGATTATATTGTTTGAAAGTTGAGGTAGTTAAATTTATTTGGAAAGGATTTATGTTGGCTATAATTTAACAGGAATTCACTGGATTAAGAAATTGATATTTGAGTGAATCTCTTTATTAAAAATTAAAACTAAAGGATTTTCCATTAAATAACTAATTATATAAATTCATTTTAATTTGGGTAGTTCAAGTAATTGGGATCCAAATGGAATCATCTTAGAGTCTCCAAAATCACTATGTGTTTGTGTTTCCAAAATAAAAAGTCAATAATAATGATTAAATAACACTCTAATAGATAGTTCTTAGAGTATTTCATCCATACCTTGATTATCCCAAAATCCCTAAGGGGGATTTATATTGGTAATAATTTTGTTTTAGATATATTATAATAAATTCTTTAATATGTTTTTTACACATATTTCACTTAAATAAAAGTGTGTGAATAAATGATTTTTTATGGAGGGTGATGAAAGGGAAGGTGAATACCAAACATGGATGAACAAGAGGGAAATAATTTTTCCTCATCAACTTTATAGTGATGAATTAGGGTTTTTGAAATTGAGAGATCTCGTGTGAAACTTAAATAAAAAGGGATTTAGATTTTATTTAATGCTAGTTTTAATATTTCCTCAAATCTATAACAATTGTTTTCATTAAAAAATTCATGAACATAGAGAATAAATTAATTCTTTATGGATATTTTTATTAAGATCAAATCATTGAGAATTAATAATAATTCATTTTTTGGGGATTAATATATCTATATTTTTATGCAATATTTGTTTTAATTTTAGTATAGTTATTATGAATATTATATTTAAATATAATAAATAATTAATCATTAGTTTAATAGATAAAAAATTCATATTAATATGATAAAAACTGAATTTTTTCATTTTCATGCTAAAAATATTGTGATCTGTTGAATATAAGTATGGGAAACTAAAAATATAAAGGTGTCCTTTTTAAAATTTTTTACAAAGAAAAAATATATTAAAAGAGGATCAACCATTTCCCATTGATCTACGAAAACTTACCTGACTAGGAAGGACTATAAATGCATTCCATGATTTAGACATTAGGATGAATATATTACTTTGAGTAATGTTAACCTCAGACACATGTTTGTGTAGTCTAAAATACATTAGAACTTATGGGTCGAAAGGCTATTTGAGAGTAGTGAGTTATAAATACATAAAATTTCCTCTATATTCTAGGTTATTAAGAAGAAGTCATCCTAATGAAAAAAACAATAGGGTAATATGGAATATTCATAATAGAGAATGAATTTTGGTGCTCATTGTTCACAATTCCTTTTACTTTTGTGATGTGAGAAATAACATTCAATGTAGTGTCAGTACTGGATGAAATGTATAAAATCACTCTAATAGATTATTATTCATTAAATGAAGATATTTTACTCCAAATATAGTTTCATCTAGCCACACTCTATATGAAATTATCGAGATGTAATTTGAAGCTTTTACACAACATGTGTCCACCCTCGAATGGAAACTCATGTAATTAATGATCCTTTAATTAATTATTACTATAATAAATTATGTTCTAATAAATTATAGCACATGAATTTAATAGGGTATATTAAATTAAATATAATAAATAATTTTATATGAAATTAATGTATTAAATTTTGTTCATACTATTTATTGTATATTTATTGAAGATCAATTAATTTGGAATTAATAATATTTATTGAGAAAGTAAATCTGGATGAGGTCTTGTTTGTAGAACCTAATATAAATATAAATCTCCCTACACTCATCGAATACATGGGAACATACACCATCTACATCCCTAATTTTTATTGTAGAAGGAACTCTAATATTGATTCCTTAATTTATTGTGTTTCGTAATCGATGGAGGTATGTAAATATTTATTTTGTTAAAAATAAATTAATAAAATTATAAAATTAATTTTATTAAATTTTATTATATTTGGTGTTAGAGTGAGAATATACATCTTCGTTATAATAGAACCTCATACTTTATATTATAATAAATCCCTTTCATATTTCCAGTTTTAGAGACAACATATTCGTTTCCTACCATCATCCTAATTATTTATTTACCTTCAATTATAATAAATATGATTCTTACACATATTTAATTATTAGGTATAATGTTCATTTAATAGTCATTTTATATAATTTTTCTTAAAATTAGGTTCTCTAATAAAACTCCTCATCAAATAAACTATACATATTAAATAAAATCACATTTGATAATACATGAAATTTTTACAGTTTTAGTAGTTAAAGATATTAAGATATCATAAATGTTCATTTAGAAAAATAATTATTTAACTATGATTTTTTAAAATTTAATGAAAAAATATGTATTTCCATATCATTCTTAATTATATTAAATTTAAATATTCATTTAATCAAATTAAACAATATATATGTAGCATATAATATATTTTATTTCATAGGATTTTTTTATATTTAATTTAGATGAAATATTAATTTTACTTTTTATAATTTTCTCACATGTATTATGAATATTAAAAAAATAATTTTCTTTCATATCATTTGATGAATTATTCAAATATAATTCATGAAATTATGAATTATATTTTTAATTGATAATAATTATATAATTTTTAGAATTTATTAAATTTAATCTTTCACGTATATAAAATTTTATATATGTTAGACTCTGGTTAACATAATTTACTATATAAATTGTATGATTTTGAATAATAATCTTTTAATAAATTTTAAGTTATACCATTAGTTTTTTATGATATTTAATGTGACATTCCTAAATTAAATGGTGGAAAATATAAAATTTGGAAGAAGTAAATTATTTTTCATCTTGGATAGATAGAAATTGATTATCATATTCAAAGGATGAACCACCTATCATCAATAATGACATCACACTAGAAAATATACAATTTTATAAACACTCGGAGTAGTTAAACCATCTCAGTACATTATTTATAAAACCTAAAATATATTCTACATTTCTTGGTTTAATCAATGAGAATAATAGGGTTTATGTCTTGTAGAAATATATATATGACTAGTTAATCTATTTATATAAAGAATGTATAGGCACAATAATCATGAAATTATCATCTTTGAGACTCTCCACAATGAAATTTGTGCATGATTACATCATGTAAGAAATGGATATTAAAAATAAACTATAAAATATTGAGGTTGATATATCTTAGCCATTTATAGTGAATTATATTCTCAACACTCTTATTTATAAATATGGAACATTTAAAATCTCTTATAACTAACATAATGATAAATGGTTAATTAATGCATTAATGAGTATGCGTGTCCATGAGGGGAAATGACTTTGGTAGAAATGGGAAAAAACAATATTTTGAAAATTCAATAGAAACAAAAGGATCATAAATTTGAAGGCAATATGAAGGGGAAATAAATTTTCTTCCCCAACCTAATATTAATATGGAACTAATTTTTTATTTTATTAAGGAAAAGAAAATTTAAATAAAAATTTTCTTAAATTTTTGAAATAGATTGAGAAAATCTATTTCAATCGTATTTTTTTATATGAATAAACTATGGTTGATACAATTTATAACACTTAGTAGATTAATTATAGTTCTAAAATCCATATTGTGAATACCTTAAAGTGTTTGAGAAACCAAATCTCACTAGTGGGCAGTGATATTGGTTTATATTTAGGAAATAAGATGCGCTCTGATGTGGAAGCAATGGGGAAATGTGTTCCAGTGTTTTTCATTGTGTATAATTTGTTTTTTAAGACATTTTAAATTACAAGTTTCCCTAGAAACATGATTTCTATTTCCCAAAATGTACCATTAGGTTTTAAATTTTGTTTGTATAGATCTATTTTTTTCTTTTTATATGGAAATGAAATTTTTGAATGTGGTACATTTAAGGATATAATTTTTTCTTATTATTTGCAATGTAAAATTGTTAATGATTACATGCATGTTTATGATGGTATTAAAAGAGGTTATATAAATTAAAATTATACTATGTTATAGAACCATAGTCTAGATCATATCAAACCAAAAATTATTAAAAGATATGTCTAGGATATGGTATGTAGTAATTTTAATTTTAATAATTTTTAACATGGGGGGAATATATTAAGGGAAAAAACAATAAATAAAAATGGTTCTAATTAGTATTCTAGATCATACAGTTTACATAAATATTCTTGAAGGATTCCTCTATAGTAATAGTGAGTATTTTTTGTGCTTTCTCAAAAGGCCAGTTTAGGGATTGAAACATACTCCTGGAAAATGGTATTTATCCTTTCAAGATACAGTTACTTTATTTTAATTCAAATAAATCATTATGGATCAATGAATACACCATATTGTCTGTGGGAGTAAAACATATTTTCTTATTTTATATGTATATGGTATTTTACTTTTAAGAAATTCCAATAATTTTTTATACAAGGTGAAAATATTTCTATCCAAATATATTTAATAGGAAATATACGGGTGATACATCTATTGATTCCATCCAAATTAGAGTCATAAAATTTAAAATGGAATAAATACCCAAATAATGGGTATAATTTTATCTAAAAAACAATGAAATTGAAGGTGGAGGAAATCACATGGATCATGTAAAATATCAAAGTACTCGATCACATAAACTATTAAAGGTAATGATAATATGTCATACACAATTCATGATCTAATGGAGTTCTTGAAGAACCCCTTTGACAAACCCCTATTTTTGTGAAGAAATCTAAGACACTCACTGATCATGTGGAGAATTACAAATGAGTTTCTCCGACTCACACGACTTTTCAAATGGTAGGGGCTTGACAATCATCCAAAACCATTGTAGAATAAAGGGTAAAATATGTAGAATGTGCAGACCTACTGTGGTTTTGATCTTATTTTGAAATTTTCATAAGGTCTTTAAGACCTCATGAAGTCCTTGACAGCATGATTACCTTGTCACATATGAGCTTTCTGGTATTTCACCTTCACCATACCAGGGGTCTCAAACACGTCCATTCAATTCTGTGCTACACCTTCGGCTTCATAGACAAGTAGTGTTATTGCCTATGACAATTCTAATGAATCACTACAAGAATGATTATTGTTACAAGATGCATGTTAAGA
The DNA here is from genome assembly GCA_963277665.1 of Viscum album. Taxonomy (NCBI): domain Eukaryota; kingdom Viridiplantae; phylum Streptophyta; class Magnoliopsida; order Santalales; family Viscaceae; genus Viscum; species Viscum album. Next base: position 641,732,237 of record OY728155.1, on the reverse strand, counting down.
AAAGGGATATATTTTATTTGACAACACTTATAAAACTTCATGAGATCCCTAACCCAAAAAAATAAATAAGGAAATAAAACAGTAAGAAAGAATCTATCGCAAAGAGTATATATCAAAATCTTCACATGAAAGGGGTCATGTTCTCTAGGTGATTACCGTTGATCCCATTAAGGCCCCCTCGACATGTCAATATGATCATGTGGAAGCCCTTTAAAAAGATACCTTTGTATAAATAATTACCCCATACAAGTCATCTTTAATCTTGAGAAAAAAATTTCATAGGCATATTGATCTTGTGAAGACCCCTAGACATCTCATCCAAGCCTTATGGAATCTCCTAGAATGGTCCATATTGTCAGGAGAAATCCATTTGATCGGTATGGGTCCAATAAAAATGGTAAAAGAGTAATATTTTCAAGGCTAGTATCATTAAGAGGCAACATGGATGAGTCCAAAAAAAGATTATAAGAAGAGTGTATCACCAAAAACCTCCACCGAATCCAGTCCAAATCTACAAGATAAGAATTGTGAAAGGCATCATATAACTGAGGAAGTGAGGCCTATAAATATACCCCCTTGGAATAAAAAATCCACAATCAATCGAACATGGAAGCACAAGGGAAGATTTCTTAGAGTGGCCATTCGCACGATCGAAAAGGTATTCAACCAGGTAAAATCCAGGGAATGACATAAAGGAATTTGAAACATGCATAAGATATTTTCTAGATCACTCTATAGATAACATGAAGGAATTATTTTACTTCAATCAGATTATATGAAGGAGGTCTCGTATGTAGGCAGGGTCGTGAAAAACCTAAAAATAAGATAACATTAGACACACCTGACACACATGTGGAATAAAGGCTAAAATAAAAGGATATAAAAATATGTGATACTTACACAAAGATATATTCTATTATCCTTATGCACTTCTCATGGTCATCTAAGATCATGCGACATCACTGGAAAATATTTCCCAAATCACGTGACACTTCCTCATCATGTTATATTGATCATGTGATGTTCATTGGACGTGCCAAAAATGTCACATGAAACCCTATAGGAATACCACCCAAGTTTCACGATGTCCTCCTGTATTTCCATCCAAACCTTAAATTAGACACTATAAAGTTTTTCTCAAATCATGCAGTGACACCTGGACATGTCAGTTAGGCCTCACAATGACACCAGGACACGTAAATCAGTTCTCGTGATGTGTAAAGAATATACCAACCTTGATCTTGTGAAATACTTTCAACAAGTCAATAATATCATGAATAACCCACTAGAAATGTCATCCAAGTCAAGTGATGCCCTCCATGGAAGTCATCCTTGATCATGCAATGTCCACTAGAAAAGTTAACTAGGTCATGTGGCACCCTCCGGACATGACAGCATTGATCATACGATGGTATATAAATAGGCCATTTAGGTTATGAAACGTCCTCCAGAAAACTCAACTATATCATGAGATTATCTTTAGTCATGTCTTTTAAGAAATCGGGACATGTCCAGACATCCTCAAACATGTCATCCAAATAATCAAATATGTTAGGCAGATAGTTTATCCATTTCAAAAAGACGTCCTAAGACATGATAAAATTTTCCAATGGATATATTAGAAAACATTGTGTGTAATCACTGATCAAACTGAATTATGATTTCTCCAAATCCTACCTTAACTAGGATATATATAAATACTTTCTAAGGCATGAGATCCTATGAAAATTTACCTTTGTGTAAGCCCCTCTATGTAATCAACATTCCAACCTCCAGTACCCAATCACTCCCATGGGATAATCATTTTGTCTCATACACTAGTGGATCAAAAAGGAAACTAAACTATGATGACTATAATTCATTCCATAACCAGGTTATGTTGTATTGCTTCCTAAGTCCTAATCTCCATATTAAACATCCAAAGGGATATACTAGCACATAATTATTGCATCCATTTATGGTTAGATTGATTAATTTCAATCCCTGGTTTCTCACATAAAGCTTAGAGCACTTGGGATTAGGGATTTTCAATGATCATATCACTCAAATCATGATTCTATACTGTCCAAAGCATCCTTGGTGTGTAAGACCCAATCAAATTGAACTATGAGAACTATGATTACCACTATAGGAAGAATATATAGGATTCCTCTCTGTGGTTTCATATCATTACTTGGGGACATATTTACACCATATATTTTAATTTTGCATGATTCTAAACTCTATAGGTTGAATTAATTATTTAAATTTTTATACTTGTTGTAGACATGATATGTAGGACACTTCATAATGGCTCAATTCTATCCTCAAAATATTATTCACCAACTTGGATGACAAAAAAACTAAAGTGCCTGGTTATATGGATTCAAAATATAAGTAGCTAACCATTAAAAAGAAATGGATGAATATCCTCATATATATTCATATGGATTCATTAATTTTCTCTCCATTATAAATGGAAGGATTCAATACATGATAAATTTGTTAGGTTAATTGATCTTGTATAGATATTAGGAAGAGATTCTTGAACATATCATAAATCTATAAGAGAGTCCCAGTGTAAGAAAACATCTGCCCAAAATGGGGGTAATGAACCAAACCTCCCATCATCTCGACCAATGTGAGTTCCTAAGTTCCATTTCTTTGGAAACCCTAATAGACTTCCAACCTTTAGAAGGAAGGTCCTCACCTAATTATGGATGTGGGAACTATTGGGAGTTTCTATGGAAGATAAACACGAATGGTGAAACCAATGTGAATAATTTTATAGATATAAAACCCTCACAATCAAACAGTCAGACAATTTTTTTTTCCTTCCATGTGGTTGATCATCGTATTTTCATATGTAACAGAAATGGTGAACTTGATGTAAATCTCTCATATAAAAAAATGATCAGTTTACCTTGTTTCAGAACATTTTTTGGCATATACTATGAAAAAAATTTGGTATCCCAACATGGATTTTTTAAATGATAAAAATGATCAACCGATCCTCTATAACTAGGGTTCTCATGAAATAAGTCTATCCTCTTAGTGAAAAGTCCATGCAAGAAGAATAGATGGACTAGGAATAAAAAAAGATAATTATCTTACCCATGCCTATCAGATTGAGAATGTATCATGAATACAATGATGCATTTATTAGTGACCTTGTCCCTTGTTATATTTTTCCCTGAATACACTTCTCCCAGATACAACATGTTACCCAAGATCATGTATTCATCTAGTGATAGTTCTAGAAGACCAGCTACAAGTACAACACTCATGGGATACAAAACAACCTCACCCACCTGAAACCTTATGTGTTGGTTTCAGAATGAAATGGTCCAAGAATAACATAAACATGAAATAATCACTACCCCTAATACAACCCGTGAGGGTCTCCAAATGCTGAAATTGATGACTCCTCATCATTCAATGAAAGATCCAATATATCCAGTGGTGATCGTTGCCACTATAAACCTATTCAAAAGCTTATCCATGGAGAATGAAAATTACCACCTTCAGTATTTTTTGAAGGTGGATCAAGGATTTAACTGTGGATCCCTTCTAGTTTAGGATCCACTAATGAGGGCTCCTATCAAACTCTTTCACCAATTCCATCCAGTTAGTTCCCTTAGTCTCCTAATGAGGGATCCTCCCAATACATTTCCACCTATGACACCCATGCACGATAAATAGGGAGAAAACACCATGAATGGAAATATTTGGATAAATATGATTGGTATCATATGCCCACTCCCACTGATGAATCCCATTAACATATTTTAGTGGTAGCCAGTGAGTAGGCCCATATCCCCTATCACTTAGAAGAAGTATATGGGAATATTATTGAATCAAACCTAGGGAAGGAACATATCTATACCCCCACGAATGATGTCCGTCAACAAATTATAGAGGAACAAGGAGGAAAGAATATGTCTTATATCCCTGTATAAATTGAAGATATATTCCAGAATATAGTGGAGGTAGAAAATGTGCAGTCTTACATTCATTCATATAGTGTGTTAAAGTGCCATTAAAATATAGAAATAGTTGAATAACTACTCTAAAATATACTATAATTGGTAGAGATATAGGGAATATGACATTTTTCTATCCCTACATCTAGGAAAACATAGAATTTTGATCAGCATGAACAAGTGGTTTCTCTGTTGCACGTGGACATTCTTGCTCCCATCCAAGAGGATTATCAGAATATTCCAATAAAGGATTATTCATCAGACCAGGATCATATTATCTTTCCAAATATCGATCACCAAGTGAGAGTGAAACATTCCTCATTGAAGGCTCATATTCCTATTACAAAAGATAGATAACATATTTTAAAGGGTCGGGATCAAAATCATATCCCCATTCTGGTTGGGGCTCACTAAGTGAGAGTAGAACATGCCTTGGGACGTGATCATATCCCTTTCAAAAAATATGAGTGGCATAATCCAAATACCCATGATTGGGATCATATCCCAATTATAGATATGAATTAACACTTGAGAGCATCACATTCCTCAGGACAGACTCGTATTCCTATAAGTGAATCCACTTTTAATATTCAAGTAACTGATGGAAGCCATGCTAATATCCATACACCTTTCAATAAAATATTACACCATCATCCTTCAGTGGATATAAAGGATAAGGTTCATATAATTTTTCCTATTCTGGTGTCCTATTGGGAAATTTCGTGGTGGAATGATTATTAGAACTAGGATCATATTCCATCTTCAGCCATGGTTGATGGAGTATTCTAGAAATCAACCACATGAGAGATCACATTCCTTCCAATAATGAGGAATCTCAAAGGAATATTTGACGACGATAATATTTTAATAATTTTTATATATTGTTTAAATGATTAAATCCCAACCAATTTTTCAATTTGAGTGTATTTTCATGAATTTTGGAATCTTGGTGTGTTTTAGGAAAGAATGTGAAACTTGATTAACATGGAATTTTAACCTATTTTAATTACTTTTTTATTTCTTTCATATCATTTAGAAAATATTTATAAGTTATGTGATTCCATTTTTAGGCTTTTTATGTTCATGGGATACAACAATATCTTCTGGACCAAGATCCAATTTATTTATCTAAATTCCAGTAAAAATAAATAAATTGGGAAATCATTTTGGCTGACAGAGTGGACCACACTTATGTAAATATGTAATAACTCAGGATACAATCCCCTAATTTATGTGATTCCAACTATATTTGGAAGAGGAATTAGAGAATAATTTTTAATTAAATTCAATGGAGTTATGGACTCATTAAGGTTTTAATGGAACTCTCATCAATAGAGGATGATTTATGTAATCTTTATCCAGAAAACATATTAGTCGTTAATTATTCTATAACTCTTATTTTATGGGTCCAATTAATTTGATATTTTTCGGGGTTGTTGGAAATTAAATTGTTCACAACGTATAACAATGTCCCTTAGCATGATTCAGAATGAGTTTGGAATAATCATGATCCAACTTCTAGAGGACATATTCCAGAGGGTAAGATGCTACACCCATTTCTTTTCTTCTTTAATTTTTGTTTTTATTATTTCTAACATTAATTTTATTTAAAATTTTATTTTTATTTAATTTATTTTAAATACAATCTAACTCATTTATTATTTTTATTTTTGTTTCTTATTCCATAAACACTTATTATTTTGTTCTTTTGTTATCTTATATTTCTTTTTCATTTCTCCCTGTTCTTCTCCACTGTGATCTCTAATACTCATAATCATGAGTAACTAACCAAAGGATTTTCTTGGGGGATCAATCCAGTATTGAAAGTAGGTAATTTCACATTATGTTTATTGTTTCTTATTTTCTTAGTCCTGTTTCGAAGAGTATCTTAGTGGGTAAGGCGCCTTTATGTGTCCACTTATCATCCGAGGCATAACTTTCTCTTCTAAAATATTTTTCCCCAACTGAGGATATATATTTATGGTTTCTTGTAAATCATCGAGTGCAATATATATTTATAACCATACGTAGAAGAGGATATTTATTCATATGATGGACAATGTTCAATAAGTAAATTTGAAACTAACCCAGATATGATGAAGGTTAACTCTAGGTGTTCTCCTGGGAAGATCTCCTTTCTTTTTAACACCATTATGTCATTTAATGTTAGTTTTCCTTTTTATCATTTGATTTATTATATAATTTAAATTCCAGTTAATTCAATGAAATAATGAAAACAATAAAAATAAAAATCTTAGGTAAGATAAGAAAAGTAAGTGAACAACTACAAAAGCTACTCAATTGGGATGACCTTATTTTGACTTTGTGATGCATTTGAAAAATAATTTTTTTCCATGACCTATAATAGGAATGCATCGAAACTGGAACCATTTCTGGGGATCTAATCGGTAGTTTTCATTACTTCTTATATTTTCACATTTTATATAGATTTCATTATTTCCCAAATAAAAAACACATTAATATTTTTTCCATGAGGTATCTAAAACTACTATTATTATGAATGAATAGATTACTCACATGATCAACAAAAAAACAAAAAGAAGAAGAATATTATTATTATAATAGATTTCAGATTCAAGAACTTAGAGAAAACATTGAAAAATCGATTACTAATGCATAATGGGAATTTGAATATGTTTGTGCATTAATGGAGAAACCCAAACCTCAGCTGGATGAAGAAAAAAAAAGGAACTGGTGGATGAAATTTTCGCACTCACAATTTAAATCAAAAAACCTGATGTGGTAAAGTTTGAGGTACCTGAAGATTCATTCATCCTCACTCAACCATTTCTTGGAGAGACATATGAAAAGGAATTTTCTACTGAGCTATATATGGGAGATCAATAATAATTGGATGTATTCTAAAATGAATGTGAGGAACTATATGATAACCCCAAACCATGAAAATAATAATATCCACCAACATTTATTATCTCCCTATGTATGGATGAAGAATATACCCAATTTGTGGAATTCAAAGAACTAAGGTAGAAGTTAGACTACCTACCTCCATACAATGAATGTCAACTGAAAGAGTAAATTTCCACTCAATAATATATTCATGTCAAACCAACAAAGGTATATAATACATTCTTGAACTCAAAATAATTTAATTTTATGGAAGGTAATTTCAGAATGAATCCTTTTATTTGAATTTTCATAATCAGACGACCTTTATTATTCCCTTGAGGATGATGTGGGAAAAGAAATTTCCCATATTTAGGAACACTTGGAGATCCCAGAATACATTGAACATTTTTTGGAGGGAGCATAAAAAAGAGATCCCAATGGCTCTATTGGATGAACATGAAACAAAATATTCCTACACAAAAAATGGATAATTTTTCAACTATATTATATTTTCCAAATTTGGAACAAATTATATTAACAGCCAACTCTCCCATTGATTATTCTCTTAATACTGCCCATTTAAAGAAACCACTAAATTTGGAAGAAGATGTATCACAAGTATAAATAAAGGAGGAGAAGGTTCCATAAGTCATCCTACCCCACCATGAATGTTGTACCACATTACAAAGGGGGGAGATCTAGTGTACTCTATACATGGAATTCTCCTTAACAATAATGAAGAAAAAATTGAAGTTTGTAAAATCCACATGTGGTTGTTCAAGTCAAAAAAGACCCCCACCATTTAATTATGGATATAAGTTGGTACTTCACTCTAGAGGCAGTAAAAATTCAATTCCCATTTAGGGGATCATACCAAGATTTATCTTTTCATTATTTCTTGTAATTTAGTTTTAAATTTAATTTTAGGATTATTCTAGCATGAACCCCACTACCTATGATCTTTTTTAGCTTAAATGACATGATCCTTATACTTAATTGTGTAATTTGATTTTGTAGGTTCATGATGGCATAAGAAAGTGACAATCATTGGAAGAAGTAAACTACTACTTCATTTTAAAATGGAGTTCACTTTTAATTCATTTCATTTAAACACCAAATTTTTTTTTATATATTCTCATTTGATCTTTAAAATAAAATTTCATGCCCATTCTTGAATTCATGATTTACTTGACTTATCTTGGAGACATGAGTTTCTTAGGAATACTATAATTCCATTTTTTATATTTCAATGTTAATGAGATTCAGTGATTAAAATGTAGATTTGAGTTATTAAATTAAATCATGGATATTAAAATTAGGACTCATGATTTTAGGGAATAAATTGATTCATGAAAAAGAAATTTTCCAAACAATTTCATCATTTTAATTTCTAAAATTCATGTGAATTTATTTGTTATTATTAATCATGGAATTAGTGATTTTCCAATTTTATATTTCCCATTCCTAAGAGGATTTATAGACCAAGTACTTCATATTTAATTATTTATCATATTTATTGAGTGATCTTGGGATATGTCACTGACCAGAAAATTCATTTTAACTTATCAAATATATAACTATAAAAAACACATTTAAAATTATTTAGGGATATTTTAAAAATAGATTATCCTTAAAATACCACCTTTGCATCAATCATTTCTTATCCTATAGAAACAATGAATGACTTTTTCATGGATAATTCATGTTTCTATGCATTTTAATCCATTCCTACCCTAATCTTGGTATTTTCATGCTATTTTAAATTTTATGTGTGTGGATGAAGGGAATAATAGTGTAAGTGATGATCAATATTTTAAGGAAAATGTGTGGGGGTTCTTATTTTGGGAATAAACAGTAGATGTTGATTCATTCAGGGTACTTCATTGTTTTCCCATATTGAATTAAAAAAATGGTAAGTGATATAAATAACAATAAAAATGACAAAAATGGATTTTGATTTGGGAAAACCACAAATATCCATTACTAGACCTATGATTTTTATCATACGTGGTTTGGTGGTGGATGTGAGGATTATTCTAATTATAAAGTTCGAAAAAAGGAAATCAATATAATGTTGCTTTGTAAAAAATGAATTATAAAAGTAGAAAAAAAAATATTCAAGAGGATGCACAAATCATTCAATATGATTTATTTGATAATAATATTTACATTGAGTTTTGGGGAAAAGTTAGTTTCTATAATGAAGTTGGTAATTTAATTAAATATTTATTTTTAATATCATGGATTTTAATTAAGAGATAAACCTCCCCCTTGTGCCTTAATTTTTAAAGAAAGAAATCCTACCAACCTTAAGACTTAGTGTCATTTGAACATTTATTGCATGTCCTCGTGGTTTCTTGTGTCTTTTACCTTTACAAAGTAGTGAAAGTAGTTCCTATACATGCCTATGGATAAGGAAAATGTTTTAATGATATGATAATAAATCTAATTGAATTTTATCATGAGTTATGGGAGAAAATATTCAAAAATGAGTTAGATCATGATTTTTAATGTTTAATAATAATGAATTAAGGAGCTTGAATGGATGAAAGAAGACGTTCCATATTTTTCAAATGGGAAATAGTATAATACTTGAGTTGACTGTTTCCTTGAAAATTGGGAAATTAAATTTATATTTTATATGTATTTTTTTTAAAAAGTGACATTTAAAATAGTTTCATTTTATTCCATTGTAATTTGACTATTAGTAACATTGGTTCCCTTTTATTTTTAATGATGATATTTTATGCTTTATAATAATCATGGATTAAGTGTGGGGGAATTTTAGAGATAATATTTTCCTCATTTTTACATTTTGTTTCAATGAAGTAATCCCAACCAATTTATCAATTTGAGTTTATTTTCATGAACTTTAAGTTTCTTGGTGTGTTTTGGGCTAAAATGTAAAAAATTAGTAATTCTATAATTTTTAGTATATTTTAAAAACTTTTTTATTTCACAAGTAACTTTTAAAATACCCATCTAATTTAGGTTATGTTCATTGTTTTGGGTTCCTATGTTCAGGGGGTATAACATTATCATTCAGATAAAGATCTAATGTGGCCATCTAAAAGCCCAAATAAAATCAATCAAGTTGAAAAATAATTCTGGATGACAGACTGGACCCAACCTCCATAAATCAAGAATAACCCATGATATACATCTCTAAATAAGGCGAATCTATATTAAATTTAAATAGTACCCAATGGATAATTTGTAAATTAAATTCCATGGAGTTAGTCACTCATTAAGGTGGTCATTGAATTCTTTTCATTGAAGAAATATTTATGTAATCCCCAATCAGAAAAACCATTAATCATTAATTATGAAACAAATCCTTTTTTATAAATAAAAATAATTTTATATTTTAAGGGGATACATGAAAATCAATTTATAATAACCTATAATAATGTCCCTTGGAATGAATTTTGAGGAGGGTGGACGAAATGGGAGAAACCTTCCGGAGAACATTTTCTAGAGTGGAAGATATTTCACCAATTTATTTTCTTATTTTATTTTTATTTTAATATTTTTTACTATAGTTTTATTTTCATTGTAATTATAATTTAATTTATTATAAATAAAATATAATTCATGCAAGGTTTTTATTTTTGTATCTTATTCCACACACCCTTATTCTTTTCTTCTTTTTTTCTTCTATTTATTTCTCATTCCACCCTGTTCTTCTCCACTATGGTCTCTAATACTCATGATCATGAGTAACTAAAATAATTATGTTCTTAGAGATCAATCCAATATTGTACCCATGTAATTTTTCATTCATGTTTAGTTTTTCTTATTTTATTAGAGTTAAGTCAAGGAATATCTTACTGGGAAAGGCACCTTTGTGTCTCCAATTGCCACCTAAGGCTTAAATTTTACTTCTGAAATATTTTCCCCGGATCGAGGAGGTGGATGTGTAGTCTATTAGAGATCGTTGAGTGCCATATATTTTTAAAACCATAGGTAGAAGTGGATATTCACGCATATGATATATCCTTTTAATTATGTAAATTTTAAAAAAATGAAGAGATGATTTAGGTGTGTGAGTCTTATGAAGAGGAATATGACATTGATATATGATGATATTTATATGAAAACAACCTCTTAACTAGGTTATGACCCCATGTCACTTCTGACTATGAGAATCCATATGATCTTGAGAATTATTTCATTCCTTATATATGACAAAATATATGGGCTACTCATAAACTATTGAAGGATAAACACATCCCTTAGATATGATATGAGGTTTAAATTCATATAAATGACACACTCTATTTACATCTAGATATAATCACCTTTTTCATATATTAGAACCCAATAATATATTACCATGAAAAACACCTAGAGTGTGTTTTTATTTGTATCACAAAAAACTCTCCATCAACTGATTTTCAGAGCATCATGAAATGTACATATCTAAGGATGGGAAAAATATAAATTATTACTTTACACTCTTTCCCCATAACAACATAATCCCCTATATACAACATCCTATAATGTGATAGCCTCTGAATAAATCATGCTTCCATGTAATGCGTGAGACAGTTGGTCACTACAGAGGATTCCCTCCACTTCAATAGTGCTAAGACATCAAAAAAAGGATGTGGAGGACATGCAATGGGTCTTTGAACTGAGCCCCTTGAAGTAACATGAACATATTATAGACATAAAAGTAGAAGTTTCAGTTAACTCAACAAATTCCTATAGAAATTTCAATCATCATGGATCTCCATTATACCCAAATCATACATTATAACAACTACACCATATCATAAAGGTCATAATATCACCTCTTATAACAGTCATCGGGGAGTGAACCCAACCCTCTAGTCTAAGGAAATGTCTACCATTGACTCCCCCCATTGTATATTCAATTCCTAAAAGGATTTAGGTCAAATCAACTGCACCTTTAAATCAACCCTAACCCACTAGGTAGGGTAATTGTTATCTCAATTTCCATCACCATATTCTTCATATCTTGAGAGGGTCATAGGGAAATCCATTTTGGATCCATATCAACCACATCCTTCTAGGTTGGATGTATTTCTCAATGATCATCCTAGGAATCATCAAATCCTTGACTGGAATCATTGAATCCTTAATAATAGGACCAACCAATGCCAATTTTGACCCTAAATAGTACCTAATTCATAGGGATTAGTTGATTTTGATCATCAGCAGTAGCATAAATGGAATCATTCTTCTCTATATTGGGAGGTAAATATCAATGGTTAGAATCCAATATATTCCTCTCGCTAAAATAATAAACTCTTCTATTCAGGGCCCGTTCAACAAACATGATGAGAACTTTCCTCAAGGTTATCACTCACAATATTAAATGGGAGGAACATATGGTGATGGGAATCACTCCCCAATGGGGTCACATGAAAAAATGGTATAATATGGATAAGTTTTTAAGAAAGGACCCAAATACAAGTAGTGTATAGTCATTCCATTGCATTGAGATTAATAGGAGAAATACCATTTCCTGATATATCTATGTGAATTTCATCACCATTAAAACAACAAATAACATGGATCAGGATGCATAAGTAGAGGGATGTAATATGAAAAATATACCATGAGAGAAGGATATGCATGAACAACCTGGTGTATCATGTACCTGGAACTAGAAGAGAACCCAAAATATGAAACCACTCAATATTGAGTTTCATCCTCTATAGCGGAACAATGATAAAGATAATGGTAAATGTTTGGATATATCCAAATCCCCACCAAGAAGAGACATAATCCCTTCAATAGAGTAATATATGATATGATATAATAATGAGATTTAATCTCTCAGACAACTCAATAAGGGTCTACTAAGGGGAAACAATCCCACTTGATTTCATCTCCATGAAAAGAAAAATATATCTCCTCTCATACATCAGTAAATAGATGATCCACCCATAAGAGTGGAATAAGAGTGTCATACTAGCCCTGGATCCAAATAGATAGTCTATATAAATGAGGAATTCGAAAATAATCATGACACCTATACATTATGGTGAAATCCTCTCCCTCTCTCGAGAGATCATTTAATCTTATCAAGAATTGAGAATGAAAAAGAAATGAAAATGGGGTGATTTCATTAAACTTTGCATGCCATCTATAGATAGGAGGTGGCTCAAACAACATTACCTCAAGAACTACTCAGTGCTATCAAGTCTCTAGATACTAAAATGGAATCCATGGAAGGGAGACACAAATTACTTCAGCCTGATAAAAATCCATATCTGTAATTTATGGATTCCACTTTTCCCCCAACCCAATTTTGGAAATCTTACATTCTCTACCTTCGATGATGTAGGATACCCAAAAAAACATGCACACACATCACGTTCCAAATCAGTCAAATTATGGGCCCTCGAGATTAACATGAGGTGATCAATATGAAGTGTTTTTTACAAACTCTAATAGGGCCAATATTTTTCTGGTACAATAGTCTTCCAATAGAATCTATTGTAGGATGGAAAGAACTTTGTCATCAATTCCTTTACAAGTTCAACTTAACAATGAAGAAAATGAAAATTTTGAACCTAATAAATTGCAAGTAATGTGAAAATGAGGGGGTATCAAAATTCATATCTAGAAGGAATGTTTTAACCAATTCATTCAACATACCTCTCTCATAGAAAAAATTACAACATATCTATGTCGAAAATATCCACGATGAGCTTTATATACCAACAACCCCAATAATATATCGAGGTTGATTCTATGAATTTATAGAAATGAAAAAATTGTTTTTAATACTCTATTTAGTGGACCCATGATAATTCTCAACTCATGCCATTAAAACATGGGAAAATTCATCATACAGTATAAATTGTTGTTGTTACCCTAAAACTAATAAAAATTCCCATCTAATCACCCAAGCAGATCCAAAATCTACATAAACCTCAAATCGAGTGAAATAACCACAAAACTATCCTGAATCAAAAGAAAAACGAGATTAGGGTTATTCAAGATTTGAGGAATTTCTGAAAAAAGTATAATCCTTATGAAACAAACAGGTCCCCAATTATTTTCTTATATCCTTGGAAAAAACCTACTCTATCAGCCATTACTATGGATTACCGATGAGTTCAACCTAACTAATCATCTGGACTACTACCCTTTCCATAGAAGGCTGGGTCACACCATCGATAATAACATCATATTCAAGGAATTATTCTAAAGCATGGTCAATTTTATATAGGTGATGTTGTAAACTACCCAGTATTTGTGGCTGACATAATCATTGCTTAGTTAGTAGAAGAGAGTTATTGGAAAAAAGTCTCTACTAGGCCTGGAAAGAATTTTAAAAATTGGTTTACTTGAAAGATAGTTGACTGAGATCATTCCATCCTAAGAGCATAGATTTTTTACCCATAATGGCCCCTTTTCCTTGGGATGTGACATCAAATACACCTCCTAGGGGTGAACACGACCATTAGACATAGGAAGAGACAATATGGAAAGAGTCATATTCAACGCCTATTCAAGCTCTAACTCTATCAGATTTCATTCCAGCAACATATGAAGCATGAGAAATTCCCCAAAAATGGAATAACCATCATATTATGAGATCATATTTAATTATTTTTTAAAAAATATTCTTGTTATACCCCTTCTAAGATGATGTACATACAACTAAGTAAGATCTCCTATACCTGATCAGGGAGCTAGAGGATAAAGGAATTAGAGACAAGGATATAGAGAGAAACATGGGTGTGTTTGAACACAATATTTAGTTCATGTCCCTATAGGGAACATATATAAAGCTAATATACATGGTAAAGCACTCCAGAAATACCTAATGAGACAAGGAGGAGTCCCAAAATCCTCCACTAATCATTCATGCCTAGTCATCTTACATGAAAGCCTAGTGGTGGTGGTATTATATGATCACTCCAGAAAATCGGGGAGGCCGACTCGATCTATGCCACTGGTAGAAGATGATTCCTCAACCTATACACAAGCATCAAGATTTTCTACCTTAAATCTCTTAGCTCCTCAGCCACATAATAAGAAGCAACACCAAATAGGGAAGCATCAAACTCTGGAATAAAAGTATGAAATTATGAAAGAGTTGGAGGTTGTCCTAGCCTATATCTCAATCCTAACTGCACTCCCCATTCAAAATAACTCTGATAGGTACCTTTTTAAGGCCTCTAAATCTCACAGGAATATGAGACACAAGTCACTGTAGTTGAAGTTTATCATGTGGAGAGCATGCCATCAGAATTCCATGTCACCATCTCATTCATTTAACATGATTAGGAAGAGGTCATCCTGTGACACATCAAACACCAATATTTTTCTAGATGAATTGAAAATGTTGAATTCTATAGGTATTTGATTAATGATGGCTCTAATATCAACCTCATTCTAACTCAGACGTTTCAATATTTTTATACAATGAGGGATATTTTTCACCCACAAAGACGTCCATTCAAGGGTATGATAAGCATGATAAAAAAACTCTCAATAAGATCATACTCAAAACTATGTTTGAGGATATCGCATATAACGTTGAGTTCATGGTTATCCCGAAATACATCACATAAAATGTTCCCCTTGTAAGGCCTTGGGTTCATATCCATGTGGTGGTAACTTTAACATTCCATCAGTGTTTGAAATACCACAATTATGGAATGGTCGGCATATTATATGGTGATAGTTCCCCCTTTGAGTCTTGAGAGACCACATATATAGAGGTGGTTTCAATAAAAGCTAATGAAAAATAATTTAGGGTGAAGATATATGGTCTGAAAAACAAAATTTCTTGAGGAAAACCCATGTGAGTCCCTCCAGTATGCTCGGAAATGATTATGTGCTTCCCATAAATCTGTGTGAGAAACTAGATGTGATCTCAGATGAACCATCCCCTTATGTCCCCTGTGACAATGTAAAATATAATCATATCCTGATTCTCACTATAATGAATTTAGAAATAGTGGATGACAATGTCTTTTCCCATGGCCTCCCTCATACTGAAGTGATAAATATTCTCCAAGATTTTCTACTTCATCTAAAAATTAATCTATAGACTCATACCTGATGACCATGGAGGTTTCAATTAGATTTCCATGTGGATTTACCCCAATCATGATATTAATATAAATGCATAATTTGATAGATTGATCTAATAAAACTTTTTTTGAGAATTGTGATACCCATAATGGCTCTCCATCATCACCCCTATCAAGAAAGATATTGCGAAGATTAGGGTATGCATCAATTTTAGATAATATAATCAAAAATTAACAAAGGATGACTTCCCATTTCCAATCACTAAAATCTTGATTAGGGAAACTATTGGCTTCCATGCCACTTCATACATGGTTGGGTATACATGGTAAAATCATATGAAGATGGACCTTTATGTTTAGGAAGCCACTACCTTCAGAGCACCTCCAGGAATATTTTTATATCCGGTCACACACGTTGGATTAAAGAATATTGGCTCTACTTATCAATGCATCTTGCATAATATCCTTAAACCCTTCTTGGGATGAATAGATGAATGTTATATTGATGACCTATTTGAAAAATCTAGAGAACAATGTGATAAATTCACGGATTTATAAATATTATTGGAAAAGTTGTGGAAACACAGTTTGAAGATGAATCTGAAAAATATACTTTCAAGATAACATTGGGAAGTTCTTTGACTTTGCGGTACACCAACATGGAATTAAGGTTCACCTTGAAAGGTACAGTGCAATATAGGTGATGTCACCCCCTCAGAATGTTAACGAATAAGGGGGATCCAAGAAATCCTTGTTTATATTTGTAATTTCATAGGAAACCTAACAAAAATATCTCCCATTCACTAAGATAATGAAAAAGGGAATCACCTATCAATGGGTGGGGATTGTTGAGAATCTTTGAAGAGTCTCCTGCAGTATCTACTACACCCACCTGGTTTTATTCTAATGGTTTAAGTAAGTACACTCATATTATATGTGGACACCATGGAAATATGATTTCTCAATATCCTCACATGTAAAAAAATGGATGAAATGGGAAAATTATATACTATCTCAGCTGAACAATTCTAGGAACTAGGACCCAATATTATAATGTTAAGAAGAACTTTCTCACAATCATCATTGGAATAAAAAATATGAGGCATTACTTGTAGCACCAAGAATTCTACCTATTATCTTGTATTGTTCTACTCATGTACATCCTTGGACATCCCATTTTGATTGGTGGTTGACCTAATGTGTGGTCATTCTATAATAGTAAACAATTCTATTTGTGTCACAGAAGTCTGT
Source organism: Viscum album (assembly GCA_963277665.1). Taxonomy (NCBI): domain Eukaryota; kingdom Viridiplantae; phylum Streptophyta; class Magnoliopsida; order Santalales; family Viscaceae; genus Viscum; species Viscum album. Next base: position 641,715,127 of record OY728155.1, on the reverse strand, counting down.
GAAAGGGAAGGCCCTGGATGATTTCGCGGCACATCCCACCCTATAAAGTACACTAGTGGACACTGATATTCTGAGAAAATAGGATTTATATGAATATTACACTCCCCAATCAAGGGAGATATGTTTTTATGGTGCCTACTAGAGTCTTATCATAAACATATTAGAAAACTAGAAGCTCAATCGAGCTAGCTTAAGGAATGTATTTGTTTCTCAAGATAGATAAATTTTTCACTACTCTTTATCACTATCCGAAGGATGTAGAAATAATGAGGAAAAATAAAAAAGAACTATTTTTCGGCTTTGAAATTGACCTAAAGATTTAAATAGCCTATCTGAATATCAAAGGGGGTTCTGAGCTAGTGATAAAGAAGATTAATGGTGAATATTTCATTAAAAAGGATGAACTGGACCCACTCACTAGTTATGTTATAGGACTGATGGTAGAGTTCTGTTTTGAACCCACATTACATCATGTCCCATGATCATTGAATAATCATTCTGAAAAATTGGGTAATGCTACCACAACCAATGTTAACCCTGATTAGGTGGAAGCGATCTCCCACATCATGCAATGAAGGATGGACTCATTTATCACCATCCATGAATTGGAAAAAATCAATCAAGTCAAAACTTCCCTAAAGGGGGAGATATGATATCAACCCACAGATGGATCGATCCCATAATTGATTATAGTCAAAATGTAATTTTCTCAGAAGACTGAGACAAAAGAGAGAAGATTCGGTGCTGATCAGTCAACATTACCCTCAAGGATGGGCCAAATGAGTAGAGAGCCATTTATAAATGAGGCTTCAATAGAATCCCTCTAAGTTACATATTATAAAAAGAGATTATACCACAATAGAATAATTCCATGCATGATCCTATAATGCTCATCAGTATGGCATTAGGATATCCCACAAAAATAAGAGCCATAGTTAAGACTGACAAACCATTATATAGGAGTACGTGGAATTCACCAGGAAAAGTCATGTGTTCCAGATTCATGAAAACTTCATCCATCAACCCACATAATTTCTACATACAACTAAATATTAATAGATATTTCATTTATGGTAATAGGATGTTGTGGGGCCATATCCCCAAGTCATTGCTAAGTAGTTTAAGTACATACTTACTACTACCGCCATCTTCTTCAAGTGGGATAATGTACTAACCCTCAAGGATGTCAAGAAGAAAAATATCATCAACATCATGAATTCTCATATCATCACTAGGTTCGGAGTCCCTCGTACGATATTGGTAGACAAAGACACCAAATTCTATTCCTCAAAGTTGTATAAATTGTATCAGGAGTACAATGTTAAGTCAAATTTCTCATCCCACTATCATAGAGTGGAAAATGGAAAGATAGAGTCCATAAAAAAGATGTTTTTGAATATACTATAAAGGAATGGGAATAAGGAAAAGAAGTAATAGATGGAAAATATCCTCCATGATTTATGGTCCTATCATACAACCCCTTGTACTTCTACACAAGAAACGTTATATTCATTGGTGGACAGAACCAAGGTAGTGTTACCCATATAAGTCATGATTTCCTTACTTAGAATAGCTATCTACGAGAAACTCTTTGATTTTGAGAAATTTTAAAAATTGTTTGATGAGTTACAACAGCTCAATGATAATAGTTTACATAAATTGCACAACCTCAAAGTCAAGCACAAAATTATAACAAGATCTTTCAATAAAAAGGTTGTTTTTCATTATTTCCTTATAAGAGATCTATTATTGGCACATAGAACCCCAATCATAATATATATGAAACCTACTAAGATAGAACCCGAATGGGAAGGATATTATATCATACATAAGGCATATAAAAATTGATATTAATCATTCGCCAAAATTTATGGGGAGTGGGTCACACACCCCCTCAATGAATGGTTTTCAAGAAATAATTTTCATAGACATTGTCAATGACTTCGATATCCTACCCATATAATGTTAAATTATAGGGACTATGTCCTGAACATATGACATTAATTGCATAGACCACCTACTGACTACATGAAGTTAAACTATACGGACCACATCCTTACCATATGTTGATAAACTGTACGAACCACATCCAGACCATATGATGTTAAGTATTACAGACTGCATCCTGTACATATGTTGTTAAATTATACAGATGATGTCCTGGCCATATGGATTTAAACTATATAGACCAACTCCCAACCATATGATGTTAAACTATATAGTACACATCAGGACTATATGATTGTAAACTGTATAGACCACATCATGACCAAATTATGTTAAACTATATGGAATACATCTTCACAATATGATGTTAAACAATACAGACCACGTCCTAACCATATGACATTAAACTACATGGACCATGTCTTGGACATATGAAATTAAAAAATACAAACCCCATACTGAACTTATGATCTTAAAATATAAGGATATCATCCTTACCACAAGACTCTAAAATGCACGGTTGTGTTCCTAAAATCAAGATGATGACATGCACATCATCTTGTGTGATGAACACATGACATTAAAATCTATATAACACATCCTTATTTCATGATGATGAACTACATGGGGGGAGTCCCCAGAAAATGAAATAAAACTGCATAGGAAGCATCATCTCACCAACGATTCACTGTAGATGATCAAGATCTGTGTGAAAGAACAATGAAGTCCCCCCAGTTATATGTGAGGCTCAGATCTTCCTAGGGAATATCCTCATCCAATAACAAAGTGTGTCTTGATTTCTACCATCATAGGACACTCAGTGACACCCAGATCTCCATTCTTAGTACCATATCCAATATTCATCTTCTTCTACATCAACTCACCTATGTCCTTACCGCATGAAGTTAAACTACGTGACTAATTTCTTTTCCACATGACTCTAAACTATAGAGGTTTTCTATAACAACTTATATTATTTATTTTTAATCTAATACGATACATAGGAATACCAAGATCCTATATCTTGACCCATCCACCACATTATACAAAATCTCCCTATAATTTCCCTAGTTTCCTACATGTTGTGAGGGTACCTTTTATATTCCTTGTTTCTCACACTAAACCTATCTTAATTGATCTTAGAATTTTTTGTAGGGGATTCCCCACATTATTGAGACATATCAACTCATAATAGGGTTAACATGGTCCTTATTGAAAACCTTGATAGGTTCAACATGAGTCCTCACCACATGACGTTAAACTACACTTTTAATGTCTCTTTAATGACACAAAATTGTGTATCACTATGGACATCACTCAAGAGGACTCCTATCACAGGCATTACTCTCCCACCACACCTTCTTTAAAGACCAATATGTTCCTTGATTCCTATTATCACAAGATATGTAGTGACTCTCAAATCTCCAATCCTTGGATCATCTACAACAATCAATAATAAAATTCCCCCCTTCTGTGTACGGGTCAAAACTATGTAGAGTGTTTACCATTCAATATCAATGTGTGGATTGATTCCATCAATTAAAAGATACATAGTTATTCCCGCACATCCATTCTTTGACCTAGTCACAATATTATTGTTTCACATCAGGGAGCCTACATACTTTCTTCATGATGTTAAACAACATGGTTTTCAAGAACTACATGTGTTTTGATTACTATCATCAAAAGATATGCAGTGAAACCAAAATTTCCAATCTTTTCTCTAGCTATAACAATCAGCCGAAATAATTCCCCATTTGTGTACAAGTTAGACCTACATTGAGAGTTTCCAATTCAATAAAAATGTGTGGATTGATTCCTATTATAACGAGATATGTAGTGATGCTTGTATCATTGATTATTGGTTCCATCCATGTTATAACAAAAAACATGTCCCACATCTCTATATTGGGGTTGGACCTGTGTATGGAACTTTCATACAATAATAACATGTGGTTTGATTCTTGACACCAAAAAACATATGGACAAACTTAGATTAACAATCCTTGGTTCTACAACAAAATATAAATGATAAAAATTCCCTCTTAACTATAGATGGGCTAGAACTATTAAGAAAAATTCCTTGCTTTAGGATGTTAAACTCCAAGGAAAGGAAAAAATATTTACCACATGACAATAAAGTACAAGGAAATTTTCTTGGCCATATTCCATTAAAACTACATCAAACATATGTACCCACTACCTGAAGTTAAAATGTTTATTCCATAACCCATTATCATCCCTTAATAAAGGACCACAAGAGCCTGAACCCAATAAATTAGAGTGTGATTTTCACGACCCATCCTCGGGGCCCGTGCCGTGACAAACCCAAGCCCACCTTCCATAGGCGAGAGGCTGGAGAATAGCACCAAAGGTGAATCCCTGGTAAGAAAGGGAATCCATTGCATTTAAACCTGTATCGTACACATACTAAAAAGAACTAGTAGAAGCAACAAGTAAAAATATAGAAAATAAAGGTGTTCTGAAAGTAAGTGGGCCAATATACAAACCCATCTGAACAACAAGTACAAGTAAAAAGGGGGAAAACTCCTAGATTGTCCGCCGGGGAATCCGAACTGAAGGGTAGGTACAGATCTCAAACAACTCGTCCATGAGGTATGTCCCATTTAGTCCAGTTCTAAGATTCCTCCCGTCTATTACCCTCATCCTCGATCACCACTGACCGTCATCTGCACAGAACACAATAAGGTGCGGGTGAATCCCGTGCAGGGGTGAGTATAACAATACTCGGTAGGGGACCCCGAGACCCCTGAAGGTCTCCAAGAATCAACTATGTATAAACCAAAGAAGAAAGATAAAATCAAGAAGTATCAACCATCCCTACTTAGGTATATTCCCATACATATACCTAAGTTATTAGTCATAGTGCGAATCCAAATCTCGAGCCCAAGCACAACCCAGTCCACCAAGGAAGTAAAGTCAATAACCTTGATGATAATGATTGAAAGAAAAGACTCAGAACACATAGGTATAAAACACATGAAGAGGGGTAGAGATGATTATATGTAGCCTCTAAATCATCTCCTCTGTCTAACCCATATAGGATCCTAGAACAATATCTACACTGTCGAACCCACGGAGGATCCTGGTACAGAAGTCCTCACTGTCGAACCCACGGAGGATCCTAGTACAAAATTAATCGTTGTCGAACCCATGGAGGATCCTGGTATAGTATCATCACTATTGACCCCATGAAGGATCCGGTCATCTCAGTCGCAGTGAGCCCTAGGGTTCCTGCACACAATATGCTTGATTCGGGGAGGGTTTGCTCCTCAAGCCATGTTTCGATATATCAACAAACACAAATTCTTGAGTTGATGTATTCCGTAGTTCCATATAATCATAAGGAACCCAAAGCAACAGACGGCACGCCAATCGGACGCCTGGTCTGTGAGTTAATGGCATTTCCGTGCTAGGCGCCTGGTTGGTTTTTAGGTTCAAACCAACCCGGTTGTACCCCAACTGCATCCAAACCACAAGTGGGGTATGCCAAAATATCAATCCTTCTCAAAGCCTTCTGTAGCTATAGACGGTTTATCTTTCGAACACTCGTAGCCCAAAACATGGTTGAAATGGTGATTTCAGGTATAACTAGTCCGGGCAGGGGTCTGACCCAGTCCGCGGGTCCGACCCGGTCTGATGTAGAGGCCCGGCCCGCAAGGGCGGCCCGACCCGGTGGTGGCTCGGCCTGTTGGCCGTGCAGCCCGGCCCGGATGGTCGTGCACCCTCCCAGATTCTGAAGAAACCGCGAGACCCTTTGGGTCCCACCTTGTGGAGTGCCACCGGCGACTGGCTCAACCGGTCGCCCTTCTTCGACTGTCGTGGCCTTTGGCTATGGTCCCTCTCTGGTACGCCGTAACGGTGCCACACCCCTTCGGCATAGTCTTCCCTGGCCGCAGTTCTGCATCACTAGCATGGGGTGACGGTGTCACGCCCCTCCACTGTGGCATATCTGGCCATAGCCCGCTGTTGGCCTCTGCGCGGCACGACGGCGTCGTGAACATCTGTTGTGGCCCGGTTTGGCCGCGGTCGTTAGCTCTTCTGTGTGGCACGACGGTGCTGTGCTTTTCTGGTAGACTTGTGGCATCGGTTTTCTTAGCAACTGGCCTAACGTCGACCGCCCTTGCTCCACCTCTGTCACCAACATACGAGAACAACAATGGGGTGAGGTCCAGGCCGTGTTGGTGTGGACCGAGCCCTCTTCGTTACATTGATAACAATCAGTTTCAAATAATACGAGGTTTGAACGATGAAGAACAAGAAACAAATTCAAATCAAACCCCTCCCTTGATTTTTGTTCATTGATGGTGGAAGGAGAGGAAAAGCGGACGTCAATTTGCCGACGTTGGGAAGCATCGGAGGAAGAGGCATCGTCGACGTTCTTCGCAGGCAACTCCTTCTCTTTTGGCTTGGTCGAAGTTCGAAGACGGTGTTCGTCGTTCTTTGGAGATGAGGAGCGTTCTTCGTGGAAGGATGAAACTCTCCTCTCTCATGCTTTTCAAAAAGATTATGCCAACAACCAAAAATAAAATAATAGCTCCTGAATTATTTTATGGTTTCCATGCATTCAAAAGGAATTGAAAATATTTCAAAACATATTTAATTGTGGTCATTAATTAATTTTTTAGGCGTGTTGGCACCATTATGGGGAAGTTCAAGAGCTCCCTAACTTATGGGGAGTTCAATGGGGTTTAAAGGGGGGTTAGAGGAGTTGAAGACTCAGGTGGGGACAACCCAAATAATATCCTTCAAAGAGAGGTTATGTGTGGGTGGGCCCCACCTTCAACCTCCCCTTGGAGGATTAAACCGCCACAAAAATAAAAATAAGTTCCACTCATTTTTATTTAATTTTATTTAGAAACCCCAAAAATTAACTTCCATTATCATTAGAATGCAACTGCGGTGATGGTATCACTAAGCAATCACTAACGCTACAAGTTCAACGGTGACCTTAGATTTCAATTACAAGCATTGGTTCAAAAGATATAAAATCCCGCTCGTAAGTTTACTGAACGTACCAGAGAAAAACTTCAAGAATTGATTCTGAGCACACCGGGCCTCAGAAGCAAGTACCGTTAGAAACTATGGACTCGTAAAATTCCCCAGAACTTAAGAAAACAATTTCCACAGACTTTCCAGGTATTTAAATTCTCCCCACCTCAGGGATTTAGATCCTCGTAAGCTACAATTCACTCTAAGGAAACATATTGGGGTACTGATCACGCATATGAGCCTCCTGCTCCCATGTGCTCTCCTGGAGGTTCTCATGCTACCAGTGAACACGCACCAGAGGTATCAACTGTATATGCAGGACCCACTCCTGTCGATTCTCAATCTCCACTAGAACCTCTGTGAAAGTCGCCCTGTCATCGATGTCCAGCTCCCCACGGTCGATGATGTGGGATGGGTCCTGCACGTATCTCATCAGTTGAGATACGTGGAAGACGTCATGCAACCAGTACAACTAAGGTGGAAGGTCCAAGTGGTACCCCACCTCACCTACTCTGCTGAGGAATTGGAACAGTCCGATGAGTCGTGGAGATAACTTACTACCATGGCCAAATTTCCATAGACCTCGTCGAGATAAGACCCGTAGAAATACTCCAGTGGTCATCGTCTCTTATCAGCATAGGACTTCTAACTATTATGTGCAGTCTTCATCCCCTCCTGGATGATCTACACCTTCTCCATCATAGCATGCACCATCTCTGGTCCCATAAGAGCTAACTCCCCTGGGTCAGTCTAGCACAGAGGTGATCTGCAAGGTCGGTCATAAAGTTTTTCAAAAGGTGCCATCCCGATGTTGTAGCGGTAGCTGTTGTTATACGCAAACTCTACCAAGGGTAAAACATCCTCATAGATATGAAAGAAGTCAAGGACACATGCACAGAGCATGTCCTTGAGAGTCTAAAAGGGCCTCTTAGTCTGACCATCCGTTTGAGGATGGAATTCGGTGCTCAAGCAAAGCTGCATCCTGAAAGCCTCTTGAAACCCCTTCTATAGCCGGGAAGTGAAATAGGAATCTCGATCAGAGATGGTCATCGATGGAACACTATGAAGCCGTACGATCTCATACACATAGAGTTGTCCCAAGATCTCTACTGATCCCTACTCTCTGATCGGTAGGAACTGGGCCGACTTGGTGAGTCAGTCGACAATCACCCAGATAGAGTCATGTCCCCTGGATGTAAGTGTATTTACCTTCATGAAATACATGGATATCCCATCCCACTTCCACTCTAGGACCTTTAAGGGTGGAACCAAGACTGTTATAACCTGGTGCTCCACCTTCACTTGCTGACAAGTGAGGCATCATGAGACAAACTCTGTTGTTGCCTTCTTCATACTGGGACACCAGTGCTATTGTCGGAGTTCCTGATACATCTTCGCCACTCCTAGATGTATCACTAAAGGAGATGTGTGGAAATCCCTCAACACTTTCTCATGAAGTGCAACTGGTACCATGTTACGTCCTCTAAAGAGAATGACGTGCTCCCCACCTTCATAAAATCCATCAGGTGCCTGCCCTGAGGATATCTGAGCACGTCGCGTCTCATAGTCAACGTATCCACGTTGTACCTCCCTGACTCGCTAAAGAAGTGGAGGAGTGACTGTGAGAGACTATAGAAAGGATGCTCCATCTCTATCCATAAAGGATATCTACAACGTGGCCAGCTGCTCTATCGCCTCTCTTAGCAGCTGAATGTCGGATCTCCTACTGAGAGCATCTGCTATAAACTATATCAAAGTCATAGTCCTGGAAGAACTCAAGACATAATCGCTGTCTCATGTTCAGTTCCTTCTAAGAGAAGATATACCTAAGACTCTGGTGGTCAGTATAGACTGTAAGTCATTCACCCATAAGATAGTGCCACTACATATTTAAGGCGAATAACATTGCTGCTAACTCCAGGTCATAATTAGGGTAGTTCTACTCATGCTATCTCAACTGCCGAGAACCATACGTGATCACTGCTCACTCCTGCATCAGGACACACCCGAGTCTGGTCCCTGATGCATCGCAATAAACTATGTAGCCAATGCCCTCCTCTGATATCCCCAATATGGGCACACTAGTCAACCTCTGCCTTATCTCTTAAAGGATCTGCTGACATATCTCTGACCACACTATGGGTTTCCCCTTTTTTGTCAATGCTGAAAGCGGTGCTATAACTCTGGAGAATTATGGCACAAATCTCTAAAAGTACGCAGCCAGCACCAGAAAACTCTGCACATCTGTCACACTCCTGGGTGGCTCCCAAGAAAGCACTGCCTCAATCTTCACTGGATCCACTGAAACTCCATCCTCCGAGATGATGTGTCCTAGGAAGTGAACCTCTCAAATCGAAAAATGGAACTTTGAGATCTTACCATAAATTCGGTTCTCCCGGAGTGTGTCTAGTACTACCCACAAATGGTAGGCATGCTCCTCCTTAGTAGTCAAGTAGATTCGTATGTCGTCGATGAAGACAATGACAAAGCGATCGAGGTAAGGCTGGATGATTCTGTTCATGAGACTCATGAACACTGCTGGGGAGTTGGTTATTCCAAAGGGAATAACCAAGAACTCATAGTGGCCATACCAACACCTGAAGTCCATCTTCTGCACATCCTCGGCTCGAACTCTAAGCTGGTGATAACCTGACCTAAGGTCTATCTTCAAGAACCATAGTGCTCCCTTGAGCTAATCAAAGAGGTCGTCATTCCTTGGGAGTGGGTACTTGTTCTTCATGGTCACCTTGTTTAGGATCCAATAGTCAACACAGAGCCGCAAGCTCCCATCTACCTTCTTGGCGAACAAAATCGGGGATGCCCAGTGTGAAACACTGGGTTGGATAAATCCCTTTCCCTGCAAATCCTCCATTTGTACCTAAAGATCACGAAGCTCATCGGGAGCTATCCGATATGCTGGAGTATATATCTGTGTCATCCTAGGGTACAGGTCGATGTACGGGTCCACATATCTGTGAGAAGGTAGTCCTGGAACATTATTAGGGAAAACATCAGCGTACTAATCCACCACAATAGGAAAAATCAGACTCCTCACACCAACTGCTCCGTGAATGAGGCTACTCAAATGATGTGTGATCAGCTACCCACTCCTCTGGGTAAGTCCATCCTACGCTGAAAAGGCTCCCTTCTCGCCAGTGAAGGTAAACCTCATCCCATCCGCACAGACAAACCACACATTCCTCATAATACAATCAATCTGAGCATGAACTGTGGATAACCAGTCTATACCCAAGATGACGTTGTAAGGCCTCAACACCGCTACGAGGAGATCCAAGATGAAGATATCGCCTCCAAGAGTAATCTCACACTACTGACACCAGTTCGTAATCATCGAGTCTTCTCCCGTAAGAGTTTCTAGTCGTAAGGATCGAGCCAACAGCTCTGTCAGAATCTATGACCTCTGAACGAGGGCAGTAGCAATAAAATAATGACTCACACCCGTGTCTATAAGTACTGCAGCAAGGGTTGAGTAGAAATAGATTGTACCTAAAATCATCTCAGGTGTGTTGTGGTCATAGGCCTTGAGTGCCTAGAGCTGAGCCCGCCTCTGTTCGCCAGCTCCCTGCAGTCTGGGTGGACTTCCTGGTGGTGGTGGTAGGGCCTCGAAACGTTGTGCACCACCTGCTGCTCAGCCATCTCCTCTTCCACGTCCGCTTGCTCCCGGAGGACCCCCATAGTCAATCCTCTGCCTATTCATGGGAGGTCCCTCTATTATCTTCTGATCACTCTACATGGAGGGTCGGGCAGTCACGAGCCATATGACTCAGCCCACCACATGCATAGTACTACATGCTCCTCGTATAGTTGGATCTGTCTCGTGTTCCACGCACAACCGAACCTATATCCTGGGGTCGCCCACCTGATGACCTGGTCCTCTTGGACCTCTGTGATATCTGTCTATTGTCGGCTGCAGAATACTCCACTACATGTCGCCCTATGGTGGGTTTTGCTGTTGGTGACTGCTCAGCAAAAAAACTCTCCACCGGAAGGGCTCGGTCCAGCACACCCGCCTGCGTCGAGATATTGAGGTAGATCATCGAAGCCTTGATCTCATGTCTGAGTCCCTACTCGAAGGTCTAGGCCCTAAAGAATGGGTCTCGTACCATATCTGTGGAGTAGCGCGAGAGGTCAGTAAACCTCGCTGAGTACTGAGCTACCATCATGCTACCCTGTTGTAGATGTAGTAACTCCTGTATCCGCAACACACAAAGGGTGGCTGGAATAAACTCTGACTAAAATAGACTCTTGAAGATTTCCTAGAGTAGTGATGCCTCGTCATGCACCTGGAGCATCAAGCTCCACCATCTGCCTGCTTCTACATGCAGGAGACTCGCAGAAAGGATCACCATGAGGTCAGATGCTGTCCCTAACAATCTGAAAACACTCACAATAGCCTCCAGCCAATCATTAGCTTCATGTGGGTCCTTCTCTCCCCTAAAACTGGGCAGCCTCCAGAGCTGGAACTCATGCAACACACTCAGACGGTGTGCACTCTCTGTTTCTAGGGCTGGTGGTATCGGTGGCCCAGTGGGTAGTGGTACCGCTGGTACATCCTCTGTGATGGGGCCCTGCACTGAGGCCCTGCACTGAGGCCTCATCGCTCGGTGGGCTACCATCTCGTACGAAACTCAAAACCCTAGCTGACTGCCTATGTGGGGACATCCTGAAAAAGACGGGTGTGCCACTATCAAAACAATATACCTGGTGAGCTATCACAAATTAATTATGAAGAACACGTTTCAATGGAAACACACATGCAATCAGTGTTTTCGTGCACTGAGTCAGAAATCAGAAGTCAGAGTCCTAGTGTATGGATACGTTGGCCGCCACACCAACACTAGTTTCCCTAAACTAATAACCACACCCAAAACACTTAACACTATTGCCGTTAAAAGAATAAGAGTCCAAGTTCTATGGTAGAACTGACTCCTCTGATACCAATTTGTCACGACCCATCCTCGGGGCCCGTGCTGTGACAACCCCATGCCCGCCTTCCATAGGCCAGAGGCTGGCGACTAGCACCAAAGGCGAATCCCTGATAAGAAAGGGAAGGAATTGCCTTTAAACATGTGTCACACACAGACTAAACACAATTAGTAGAAGAAACAAGTACCAATATAGAAAAGAAAGGTGTGCAGAAAGTAAGTGGGCCAGTATACGAACCCAACTGAACAACAAGTATAAGAAAAAAGGGGAAAACAACTCCTAGATCATCAACCGTGGAATCCTACCTGAAGGGGAGGTAAATATCATGAACAACTCGTCCCTGAGGTATGTCCCGTCTAGTCTAGATCTGAGCAGCCTCCCGTCCGTCACCCACAGCCTCGATTACTGCTGACTGTCGTCTACACAGAACAAAACAAGGTGAGGGCGAAGCCCGTGCAGGGGTGAGTATAAGAATACTCAGTAGGGGACCCTAATACCCTCGAAGGTCTCCTAGAATCCACTAAGGATAAAACAAATAAGAAATATACAATCACTAAATATCAACCAACTCTACTTATGTATATGACAATACATATACCTAAGTTACTAGTCACAGTCCGACTCCAACTCTCGAGCCCAAGCACAACCCTGTCCACAATGGAAGTAAAGTAAATCACCTCGATGATAATGATTCAAAGAAAAGATTCAGCTCACATAGGTACACAACACATGAAGAGGGGTAGAGATGATTAGATGTGTCCTATGAATCATCTCCTCTGTCGAACCCACATAGGATCATGGAACAATATCAGCGTTGTCGAACCCACGGAGGATCCTGGTACAGAAGTCATTGATGTCGAACCCACGGAGGATCCTAGTACATTATCATCGCTGTCGAACCCACGGAGGATCCTGGTACAGTATCGTTGCAGTCGAACCCATGAAGAATCCGGTCATCTCAGTCACAGCCAACCCTAGGGTTCCGACACACAGCACGCTCGATTCCAGGAGGGTCCACTCCTCGAGCCAAGTGTAGATACATCAACTACAACAAAGTCTTTAGTTGATGTATCCCATTGTTTCGTCTCATCATAAGTAACCCAAAATGATAGAAGACATGCCAATCGGACACCCAGTCTGTGAGTAATTGGTATTTCCATTCCAGGGGCCCGGTTGATTTTTATTTTCAAACCAACCCAGTCGTACCCCAACTGTGTACAAACCTCAAGTGGGGTATGCCAAAAGATTTTTCCTGCTCTAATCCTTCTGTTGCCGCAAACGGTTTGTCATTCGGACACCCAAATCCCAAAATAAGGATGAACTTGTGATTTCAGGTTTAACAGGTCCGGACAGGGGTCTGACCCGGTCCGCGGGTCTGACCCAGTCCGATGGAGCGGCCTGGCCAGATAGTGGCCCAGCCCAGTGGCAGCCACGCCCAGCCCGGCTGTGGGGCCCAGCCTGGATGGCCGTGAGGCCTGGCCTGGATGGCCGTGGGGCCTGGCTTGGAAGGCCATGGGGCTCGGCCTGGCAGGCAGCGTGGCGCAACCTAGCTGGACAGGGGGCCCGGCTCGGCTGGCCGCGTGGCTTGGCTTGCTGGCGACGGTTGGCAGGCCGCGGGGTCCGGCTGGCCACGCTACGATGCCAGGCCAGCCGTGCTGTGAGGTGGGGGGGGGGGGTGTCGTGCCCTCTCTGCATCTGAAGAAACCGCAGGACCCTTCGGGTCTCTTTAGACCGCCGCAACATTTGGCCGCGGTCCCTCTCTGGTGCGGCGTGACGACACCCCAATCCTTCTCCACGGCCCGCCCTGGCCACGATTCTGCATCACTAGAACGGCGCGACGGAACCGCGTCCCGATTGGCCACGACCCGCTGTTGGCTTCCGCGCGGCGCCACGATGCCACGCGCCTCTTCCGTGGCTCCCTTTGGCCGCGACCCTCGGATCTTCCACACAGCACGACGGTGCCATGCATTTCTGGCAGCCTTGCGCCGCCAGTTTTCTTCACGGCCAGCCCGACACCGAGCACCCTTGCTCCGCCTCTGTCACCAACATATGAGAACAACAAAGGGGGGAGGTTCGGGCCATCTTCTTGCGGACCAAGCCCTCCTCGTTACGTTGATAACAATGGGCATCAAATAATCCAATGTATGAATAACGAAGAACAAGAAAACAATTCAACTCAAACCCCTACCTTGCTTGTCGTTCGTTGACTGTGGAAGAAGAGGAAAAGAGGAAGTCTATTCGCTGATGTCGGGAAGCGTCCGAGGAAGAAGCGTCGTCGGCATTTTTCACGGGCGACTCCTTCTCTTTTGTATTGGTCGAAGATCGAAGACGGTGTTCATCGTTCTTCGGATATGAGGAGCGTTCGTTGTGGAAGGATGAATCTCTCCTCTGTCAAGATTTTCCAAAAGATTATGCCCACAACCAAAAATAAAATAATAGCCTCTCTATTATTTTATTGTTGCCATGCATTCAAAATGATTTCAAAAGTTTTCAAAAATTAATTAATTGTGTTCATTAATTAATTTTTTATGTGTGTTAGCACCATTATGGGGAAGTTCAAGAGCTCCCCCATTTATGGGGAGTTCAAGGGTTTTAAAGGGGTCTTATAGGAGTTAAAGACTCAGGTGGGCCCCACCTAAATAATATAATCCCAAGGGAGGTTATGCATAGGCGGGCCCCACCTTCAACCTCCCCTTGGAGGATTAAACCGCCAAAAAAATAAAAATAAGTTCCACTCATTTTTTTTAATTTTATTTAGAAACCCCAAAAATTAACATCCATTTTCGTTAGAACACAACTGTGGTGAAGATATCACTAAGAAATCACTGATGCCATGAGTTCAACGGTGCCCTCAGATTTCAATTCCGAGCACCGATTCATAAGATATAAAAATCCGCTCGTATGTTTACTGAACGTACCAAAACAAAACTTCATAAATTGATTCCGGGCACACCGGGCCTCAGAATAAAGCACCGTCAAAAACTGCAGACTTGTAAAATTCCCATGAATTTATGAAAAAAAATCCATGGAACTTTTGGGTCTTTACAATGATATACATCATCATCTTTTATGAAACTCAATTCATAAAGCACACTTCATGTCTTGAGAACCTTGGGTGGATACAATCTTTTATGGCCCTTGTTAAGGGAAACAAATCTCTTTTTTTGACCATTCTATTCATTCATAAGTGATTAAACCTACCAACTAGAGACATATAGGCCAAATATGAAGGGATTTATGATCCTTGTGATTCTGATGTAACTATAGTAGTACTAAGAACTAGAGGGTTTTCTGAGCCTTCTGAAGTATTATTATCTCATATCGTTTCTCATGACCTGAGAACATCGAGGCATGATTTATAAAATTTTAATGTCCCACTATAGAGACCCAGAATTTAAATACATTAAAATTACATTACTTTAGTAAAATACTAATAAATCACACAAAAATAGATGCCCAAAGACTATATTATTATAGATTCTTTTGGAAACATGGAAACAGAAACATTGGTACACAAGTGAGATAAATTATCTCCCACTAGGTTCTTCATGATTAAAACCCTTCATAGTCACAACATAATTAATACATATATTCATATCATATTGATAGAAACATAAAATTGGTTAGCCCATATGCTTAGTAAGTCTCAAAAAGGCAGATAACTAGGAATAAAAATTAGAATAAGGGTTTGAGAATGGGATCATAACATTAGAAGATCATACCTTACATATCAATGATCATAAACATAATTCATGGAATAAAGATTACCAGTTCATAAGACATGAATCATATGGGAATAAAGATCATGAGACATGAAAGAATTACATGGGAATAATACATGGAATTGTGTCATAAATATAAACATGTAATATCATTCCTTATAAGTCAATATGCATTGTTAGAACAAACCAGGAATTTATTGGGGACTACACTAACAAGTCACGATACACCACCATCACTAGTAGTAGTCCTTTCCTTGTAAGGGATCGAGTGTCCCCATATTCCCATATTGGATTTGGTTTCCCCATCTTCCCAAAGTGGATCAGGTTTCCCCATATTCTCTTGGTGGATCAGGTCTCCCCATTTTATATCTTCATGGTGACTACACCAACCGGGTGGGACACACCACTATCCCCAATCATAGTCCTTTCCTTGTAAGGGATTGGGTATCCCTATCTTCTCATAGTGGATCATTATTGTCGAATTGATTCCCATATTTATATCATGAGATATAAATCTTTGCCCAATACATTAGGGGGAGATACAAGTCCACCCATCTTAAAATAAAATCATTCATACATGTTCAATAAGCTTAAAAAACATTCATCATATGATGACCAATAAAAAGAGATGGGTTTTATAAAAATCTTATCAAAACCCATGAAGTGGAATTGGTTTCATTAACATATGATAATATATTGTTCTTTAGAAAAATATATGTTTCAAAATACTTTCATGAAAGCATAATCCATGAAAAGAAGCATGTTTTTTTAAGCATATAACCCATGAAAGAGAAATAAGATTCATAAACATAATTTCATCAAAACATAAAACATTCAGAGAAACAATATGAACAGAACCTTTAGATAATTTCTAAGAAAGACATGAGTAACACAAATGGATTTCACCGTTGATGGAAAATATTTTTGAGTGATACTTTTAAAAACATTTCATGATGGAAATATTATTTCATCTTTAAAAAAAAATTAAAACAAAAATCCTTTTGAAAATATTTTTCCTTCAGAGCATAAAATGAAAAATTGAAAAACATTGGATGATAATTTTCTTTGAAAACATATAAAATAGAAATGAAAACATTTTTAAATCTAGTTCTTTGAAAAAAAGTCTTGAAATCAGTTTTGAAAATAATATATTTGAAAAGGATGTTGGAAAACATTTTTGAAAATACTTTGAAAATTCATAAATGAATATTTAAAACCATAAAAACATTTTTAAAATCTTATTTACATGAGAATTATATTAAAATATCATTTTTAATACATTTTTGAAAGAAATATTTTCGAAGTTCATGGCATGTGTCTCAAAGATAGAAAATTGAGA
Organism: Viscum album; assembly: GCA_963277665.1. Lineage (NCBI taxonomy): Eukaryota > Viridiplantae > Streptophyta > Magnoliopsida > Santalales > Viscaceae > Viscum > Viscum album. Next base: position 641,698,159 of record OY728155.1, on the reverse strand, counting down.
CAAAAATAATTTATCCATTTGTTAACTTTTGAAAGAAAACATGAAATATAGATAAGAAAATGGATATTTAAATAGCCATAAATTTAAGGATAACTACCATATAATATATTCTTGGGTATTATATACCCCAAAAAAATAAATGAGTGGTGAATAATGTGTAAATCTCATAGAAATAAATGTGACACTAGAAATCCCCTTACCATATATCTTGAATCACTTCATGTTCATAAACACATCCTGTATAATAAAAATAAGTTTATTATAAATCTTTTAAAGATCCATATTATTATATCTAATAACATATATGTTTTGATTATGATGTTATATTTCCCACATATTAATAATCCCAAGAAAAAAATTTCTTTGGGTAATTTCCACGTTTTTTATGTGTCTTAATTTGTCATATTTTTTGTCCTCATACTTATATAATGATTTCCATAATGTTTTCCATGATATAAATATCATGTATATTCAGTATATATGTATTTATAATAATCCTTTGAATATTGAAATATGAAATGGAATACACCATTCATGGAGATGTTTAGTCATACGTACTCATAAACGTTGTTTCTATTTTTTTGTCACATTGAAAGAAAGAATGTAAATGAAATATATGTATATATATAAGAAACCAGTTTTTCAATCAGGTATAGATCCATTAATTTTTTTTCAAAATGTTTACTTTTGACCTAATATAGATGCATAATGAGTTAGAAGTTCTCTTAGAGGTGTCTGAGGCATGTTCGGAGCTCGAAACTCATAATTTTGGGAGGCTGGACTTGTTGCATGGTTAGTGCATGATTTGTGCATGGTTTTCCAAAACGTATGAACGTTTATTTTTTTTGGGAAAAACCATATTTCAAATTTTTCACATGGCCGTGCAGCCTATCCATGCAATATAACATTATGCTCAGGTAACTGTGCATGGTTTACTCACTGTTTATCAACCCGTGCGGACTAATCGTACACATGCTATTTTTCTGGGCAAATTACCCTTTTTCCCTAAATGATCTATTATGACACCTCTTCTTCCATAATATGATTTCCTATAGGATTTAGGTCCATGGATCTCATTTTGTGTATTTTTTAAGGAAAAATATTGGGATTTAAGGATCTCCATCATCCGAGATCTGTTCGGGCTTTTGTTCATCTCATTGGATGGGAACAATAAGTACTGGAGTTTGTTTAAGCATTTCTCCTTCACTTTTTCTCACGACCTAGTTATCATGGTGTGAGAATTTTATAATTTTCTTAGATATACTCTGATATAAGAAAAATAAAGGGTTGATACTAGATGAGGGGAGTCTTACAAGCCTCTAGTGGGTGTTCTATAGCTCATCCCTCATGTTCATTGATTTTGGAATTGTCATGTGGGGCCCGCCGAATTCATCGAGTGTTGTTTATAGAATTTATATACTACTATTATACTCATTATAACAATATGGTTATTCTATTTCCAATTATATGATTATTTTTTAGTGGTTACACCCACAACTCCATCCTTTCCATCCCGAAGGTTATGCCATAATTGTTGTTTAGTGTTTTTTCATGTTTACGCCACCATTAGGGTGTGCCTTGGGTTAACAATTTTAAGGGTAATATTTTCTATATTAAATGGATTTATTTTTATTGTGAGTTTCATAATGTAAAGTACCATTTGCGATCCCAACTTGACCTACCTAAGTTAAGTGATAGATATTGATTATTAAATGTGAAATGGGAATTGGAAAGTATACTATGTATATGACTTTATCAGATTAATTGTGAATGATTAATAGGTTTAATGTCTATAGAACCCTTACCACATAAATAGAAGTTAGAAAAATGAACCTTAATGATTGAATAATCTTTTAATGCAATTAATAAAGGTTTCATGCTACTTGGTCTTATCAGACTAATAAATTGAAAGGCTTGGACCAAATGGAATTATTGATTAATTATGACTTGATTGAATGGTTTCATGCTACAAGAACTTATCACACTAATTAAAGTTAAGGCTTGAACCAAATGAAATATTACATGAATTAGTAATCAAAATAGGAATCTACTAACTCGATCATTCCTGGGATTCTGATCGGAGAATTCCATGAGCACTCAGGAACCCCATTTTTGTTGAAGGATATAGCTTACTTAGGTTGAGACCCACCTAGATATCAATCCTTGTCTATTACATGGATGCACAGTATGACACAATAGAATCCCTTCAATATCATTACAGGATTCCATGGGTACAATCCTTGGTTCCATCATTGACAAGTTGGTGTTGTGGTTATCAGGCCTAGTCCTTTCTTAGCATTGTTTACCTTGGATGAACTCCTTGGACTCGATAGGTGTCTCATTGTGGATTTCCATAGACTATGCTCTTTGGATTACACTTTTACCCCATTCCAGTCTATAGTTGTTATTGATTTGGAGACCCTTTAGGTCTAAATCAATTTGGTTATTACCTTGCGACTTCACTATTAAATTTCATATAGGATTCCTTGTTACAAATTGGAACCATTGAAATTTCTAACACGAGACTTACTTATAAACTGGTAATAATAAAACAGTTAAAAGTTTACCTATTTAGACACCGGCTAGGGGACGAAGAAAGTACTTGGGTGTTTAGTTACATTGTTCTTCTTTACTTTGTTTATGTATTCTTGCACACTGTTACATTTCAATTACATGGGCATAACGTTATATACACCATTGGTGGTGGACCATTGAGATTTATCTCAGAACCTCTCTGGGCGTAGTTTGTTACCTGGGGAAGATTACACAAATGTAGATGTTGATAAAGTGAAGCATACAACTTTAAACACTTTATTTATTACTATTTAGGATGGAGCTTGATAGAATATGACTGAGTTGGAGCTCGGGATGCCTCAGATGGTATTTTGAATCCCTTATACTTTTTTGAAACATGTTATGTATGCTATCCTATTTCCAGGTTTTCTTATTTTCAAGGTACATGAAATATCATCATCAGTTGTTGTATGTTGTTACAATTATTTCAGTTATTATTATTATTGTATTTATTTTCTATCATGATTTTTTTACATATATTACCTTTTCTATTTACCTCTATTTATATGCACCCTATGTGGTACACATTTGTAATGAAGGGATAGTCTCCCCATAAACAGAACCCTGGCCCTCGCTGTTAATCGGAAGCCTCTGGCATTCAGAGAGATTCATTCGAGGCCCTGTAAGATCAGGGCACTCATTAAGTGGCTTCTGGGTCTAGGATGTCACAAAGTGGTATCAGAGTAGTTTATTTTATTGATTTTCTATTTGGAGATAATAGATTAGAGGATATGAATTCTTGGGACTTGGTCATAATCCATTCTTGGGCATCGCGAACCCATGTTCTGGGTAAAACAATATTCCTAAATTATATTTTTTGTTCTCCTTTTTCCTATTACAATTGATATTATTTCACCACTTGGCCACACTCATGTTGTGGTGAGTTTTTGATTATTAATCTGATGGAATATTTTCTATCATCCTTGGACTGATGATATGAGGGAACGAAGCAAAGTTACATTAATCATTATAGGCACCTAAAATTCGGATGTCATGCATATTTCCATTCCATATAGGTATATTTCACTGTTTTGCATTCCTTGATATTATTGTGACTGTTGAGTGATATTACAATAGTTAGCCTATGATTGTATTACTCTTGGCTAGGATTGAGTGATTTCATATCTAAATTAATGAGGAGTTTGAGCCCTCTTAATCTAGGATGAGTAATTTACCGAGTCACGCTATTATTCTATAAATAGATGGGCATCGTTTCTAGTGATATGTGTATGGGAACTGTGTCACTGGAAATGGATATCAATTATAAAGTGAAACATGACATCTAATATTAATTGGTTTAACATCCTTATCCTACATTCTCATGTTTATGAAATGTAAAGTAGTGAACCTAGTAATTAAATATTAAATGAAATGAAACTTATACTTGAGCACTTATTGATACATGGCCATCTAAGTGGGTAGTGGGTGTAGTATTCCTTAAGTAGTGAGTTATCCTACGTTTAGCATTTTCTAGTGGTGTTGATTGAAAATTAATTTCTTATTGATATAGACCACATTATATGGGTTGGGGGGACACCCATCAGGACATAAAGGCTTAAATGAAGGCCCCAACAGACCAAAATACCCTGACCAAAAACAACCTACACTACAAGAGAGAAGCTCCTCTTAGTAACAAAAACATTAAGTCTAACTTTCATTGTCTCATCGTAGCATGACTAGTTGTCCATCGAAAAAGATAATGGTCCTAGTACCGATGGATGTAGCCATACCCTCTCAAACATCCAATTCTAAATATCCATGAAATAGTGAAAAATCATTCCCTAAACCTCATCTGAAGCATATTATTATAGAAAATCAGTTGCAGAATCCCTTGAGACATGGACCACCGAGGCCAAAACCAAAATCAAAGCATCATGGAAATCAAACCAGAAAAAAACACCCAAAAAACATCATAAAACTATATAATTGCCAATTAACTAGAATCAAAACACCAAGAATGGACCAAATGACACCAAATCCCCAACACATCAAAATACAAATCATGAAATCACAAACAAAAAATATTTAAAAACCATCTCGATGTAAAAAACTCCCCGGAAGGACCTCACCACAAGCTGTCATGAGCTCATCATAAAAAACAATATAAATGCATCAAAAAACAAAAAACAAATTCAATAAATGAAGGAAAAACCATAAACAGCACTCTGGAAGGAGGTCCCATTAAAAAATATCTGATCGCAGCCAACCAGGTCACTCGCAGAGACCACGACGAACCACCCTACACACAAACTAGAGACGAGGCAGAATCCCTTAGGCTTCTAATGGTAGAACTCATCCACTGGACCATCACCGCACCACCATGGGAATCTCTATCCCGTAAAGAAGAATTTTGGTGAGGATCAGGTTGAAAACGGTGCTAAAAGATGAGACGGTTGAGGCCATGAGGTTGTATGACACCACCAAGATAGGGGATATTGCGCCACGATTTCACCGAGCATGAGGAGGGGCACAACACCAACCCGAGACGAAGGGATGCGATGGTGATGAGGGGAAACCCTAGCATGTAGAGCCCTTTATAGGATCATCAAAATCAGGAGAGAGTGCATGTCGCCAGTGATGCTATCTTTTACCCTAAGCTTGTTCTATGGTGTGTGGTTGGAAATTGTAGACCAATGCCGCCACGACATCCTCATATTGTGTTCTAGGAAGGCGGTGATTACCATGTTCTAGATGTGGTGGGACCTAATCCACCACTATTATGTCGAAGAGTTTCACTCGAGGAACCACCTACTATACCTGATCTAGGCACTACTATGCAAGTCCATAATAGTTTCCTACATCTAATGCAATCCATGCATGGTGTTCCTTGGCTTGCACCTATGATGGTTGATCTGACTTGTGAGTTCTAGCAACAACATCCTCTTATTTATTAGTGGATTGTGGTCCACATGATACTGAGACATGGCTAGAATCCACCCAATATATGTTTGAGAATCTAGATACATGTCTAGTGTGTAGGGTCAAACTTGATACATACATGTTTCAAGATTCGGCCAAGAATTGGTGGGATGTGACTTCCCAGGACAACCACCATCATGGTATGTTATTGGTTGATTTTCATACTTCCTTCTTTGATTTGTTCTTCCCTCATATAATGAGAGCTGATAGATATAAATAGTTCATGCATCTCGAGCAGGGTTCTATATCAGTTATGGAATAATCGTCACCTTTCATGGAGTTACAATAATTTTCAACACTTCTAGCTAGTGATGATATTTCGCATGCTAGACGCTTTGAGGATGGGCTCTAATACACCATCTGTTTGTAGGTGAATATATTCCGCCTACCTAATTTTTTTGAGATAGTCAATCAGGCTCTTATCACTTAGAGAAACCTAATGGATGACAATAGTATCAGGTATAGAGGAATAGTGACATGGAAGTCCAGTTGTTCTTCTAGTGACAAGAAATGTTCCCTCGAGTTTTCTCGTCTAGGTAGTGACAACCAGATTTCCCATTTTGATAGCTCTAAAGTGCGTCATCAATGTGGAAAATGAGGGAATTTGAAGCCTCATTTTGATATAGACTCACTAGAGTGTTGGGATTGTTTCTATATGGGGCAACATCAATATTTATATATGACCTTTCCACCAGCCTTGAGTGGAGAGAATCTGCACTAGCTCCACATTCAATAGTGATTTCTTTTACGCCACATCAATAAGAGAGTTGGAATAGTACTGGGAGGTCTGGCTTAGGAGGAGGTCATGGACATGGTAGCCAGACCCCTGACCACCACAAACACCAATAGAGCAGTTTTGATCATGGTAGGCCATCTATTGCAAAGGGTCATGGATCAGGACATTTGCATGCACTACATGTAATACTCGGGGATTAAGCTATGAGACCATATATAGTACAAGGTACTATTTTTATGGAATATACTATAGTATCTACTTTATTTGATATATTTGCTTGGAACTCTTTTATCTCTATATCTATCATGGAATGTCTCGGACTATATATATAATATTTATATGATTTAATGATCATAGATATGTCATTGGGGGTACGAAAGGACAGCATACGCCAGTGTAGGGACTGCCCCCTTGAGGTAGGAAATTACCCTTTCTTATGTGACCTATTTGTTCATAAGATGAAAGGCTTAAATTTCATTCTCAGGATGGACTGGTTGGTTCACTATCATACTTTTGTAGACTACTATCACCATATGGTATCATTTACATCACAATAGGGAAGAAATTATTTAAATAAGGCTATGTGGGATATCCAGACTGGTAGAGATGGACTAGATAATCCTGTTGTTGGAGGAGTGATCGCCCGGATCAAAAATATCTTCATGGAAGATTAGTGTTTACGACAAGATGATTTTCTTCCAGTTGTGGATCATTTCAGAGATGTATTTCTCGATGATTTTTCTGGCATAGATCCTAAGAGAGTGGTAGAGTTTACTATTTATCTTGTTCCATGAGTACCTCTTGTTTTCATTCCTCCATAATAGATGGAACCAATAGAGATCCAAGATCCCAAGTAGTAGTTATGGGATTTTGAGACCGAAGGTCATATACGTCCCATTATATCCTGCTGGGTGTCTGCCGTGATTTTTTCCAAAAGGAGGATGGAACCTTAAATACATTCATGGATTATAGAAGGTTGAACTAGCTTACAATTAAGAACTGATATGCACGTCCTCGAATATATGATCTATTTGACTTGCTTGGAGGAGAAAAGGACTTCTCTAAGATCGATCTGAGATCAAGTTATCATCAGGTATGAGGCATTACATATGACAAACCTTGTATATATTTCCATAAAATGTATAGTATGTATGAATACCTTATTATTTCATTAAATCTTATGAACACGCCCCTCATTTTCATGGCTAAGATGAATAGGGTTTTCCACCCCTATTTAGACTCTTTTGTCATGGTCTTTTTGGATGACATCTTTGTGTATTCACACAATCATACCTACCATGCCAATCATCTTGAGATCATTCTTGAGTACACTAAGAGAGCATAAGCTTTATGCCAAGCATGCTAATTGACACTTTTAGATATACAAAGGACAATAATTGGGTCATATTAACTCATAATCAAGAGCATTTGTTAACCTTGAAAAGGTTAGTCTTGTAGTTTCATGGGAAAATCCCAAGAATATGTATGATATATGGTGTTTCTTAGGGATGTATGGATATTACATGTGTTTCATGTAGTAATATTACCACCATGATTCACCTTTCACTAGTCCTACAGAGAAAGGTGTCAAGTTCCTAAGGTCAAAAGCATGTGAGAATGCCTTTCGGGATTTAAAATGGAGGCTTGTATCGCCACATATTCTGACACTTATGGATCCATGTATAGGTTATACCATATTCTGTGATGCATCAGGTGTATATACCCATATCTTGACGTACCTGGACATTACATTACTTTTGAGGAATAATTATTACAAAACAAGAACCAACACTCAAGGACCGTAATAGTTTAGTGTCTTGGGAAACTCGGAACATAATCTTCAAATCATGGTGAAAGATCTTCAACATCTCCCATAAAGATCTTCCCCTTTTGTTTTCTTACCAAAAACGTTTCTGTAAATCCTGGGAAAAAGAAAACATATAAAGTGTGAGATCAAATGCTTAGTAAGGGTAAGCATGGAGAAAATAAGACAAACCATATACATTTGAAATTAAAACATGAACATAATCTTTAAACATCAAAATCTTGAGCAATGACATAAAACATAGAAGTTAATAAGGCATAGATCAAAAATGAACATTAATCCTGATAAAATATCATGGTCATAAAACATGTAATTGTGGAAAACCATTAAGCACTTGATATGATTTCCATAGTAGCCAAGACATTGCTTCCAAGACCATCTTAGTGGATAGAGTCCCTTACTAAATCGAGTTCACTCCTCATTCCAGTCCTGTATCACTGAACTGGATTAACTTGTCATTCCAGCCATATCTATCTCATGAGATATAAATTGTTACCCAATGCATTTTAGGGAGATATAGGTCCCACCCATTTCATAATGAAATCATTCTTACTTTTTCCACAAAATAAATTTAAAACATTCATCATGACCCAAGGAATAAAATGGGTTTCATAAACATCATCCTATCATTACATAATACATATAAAACAAATGGATATCATTTAATCATAATAAAATTGATATAATTTAAATCATAGAGACATTATACTTGAAACATACACATATTAAATAATGTCATCTTTTATGGAAAATGGTTTTTGATAAAACACTTGAAATGAATTCTTGATGAAAATATCATTTCTTTTTCAAAATCATTTTCTTTTCACAAAATGCCATGTAATTTTAAAAGAAAAGGATTTTATTGAAAATAGTCATGAAATAATGTATAGTAATCTTCATGAAAATAAGGCGTTATAAAACCATAAAAATCCATTCATGTCGTATAAGTTAAAAAAAATCTCCTCATTCTTTTAATAGAAAAGTCAAAAAGTACCACGTATGGTAAACAAAAGAAAGATTCCTTCCATAAAACAAAGTAAAAGTCATAGAGGGGTAAACACGCCTTTAAACATACATGGAAGAATATTAAACACTTTATGAAGAACACTTTATGGACATGGATGAAAAATATACCCCAGTAAATACTTACAAATAAACAACTCGGATAAGAACGAGATTGGAATAATTATCCCATACCTTTTGTCCGATATACTTCGTATGTAACCAAACTACCTGTTTAATGATTTAAATAATGTCATTGACTTATTACAGAATCATATTAATTGTTATTATATCATATATGGTTCACTTATGAGTTTATATTACCCGTTCTTTTGTAAATTCCACGTTGAAGTAGTGTTTTGGGTTAAATCGTTTCATTTATCGCACACATTTAAATTTTTTGTTCTTGATATTATTACAGATATCCTAATTTAATTAATTCTAGAATTTAAAATATTATTTATATATATAATTTATATTCATCATATAAATATATATGATAGATCGAAAAATATAATGAAATACACTGTTCATGGTGATTGTAGGTCTTACGTACGCATGAACGCTGTTTTCATTTCCTTATTGAATTGAATGGAATCAAATAAATGAAACATATATGTACATAAATCCAGTATCATTTTTATGTAATCTCTTTCACGATTATTTATTATATATACTTTATAATCATACTTGAATGGTTAATCATGGAAAAGTAATCTTATTGCATTCGGGGAGACGGTAGTCCGTATGTACGCACGAGCGATGATATCATTACCATAATTAATGAATAGAATTTAAGTGGATGATATAATATCTCAAAAATAATTATTATGATATAATAACCATATATAGTAATTATTTACACCATTATACCCACCCAAATAAGGTGGTGGTGGAAAAACAGATTACACCACGACGTGGAGATGGTATTCCGTACGTACGCACGCGCGATGATTTTGTTTTCTATAGGATGGATAGAAGGTGAAATGGGGTTGTTTCATATTTATAATGACATATCATTATATTAGTGATACTGATGTTATTAATTTATAATGAAACAACTAATGAATAAGAAGTTCAAGAAGAAATAAACTAGAAAGAATCGGTAGAAGAGATTACCTCTTCTTCGACACACCTCTTTTAAGCTTCCTCTTAAGGGACTAGAGGTGGTCTTTTGAGAAGACCAGAACCTCTAGAATGTTTCTAGGGAAGGGGAGAAGATAAATGGGCATGGTTTTTCCGATATTGAAGGCTAAAAGTGTTCTGAAGAGGAGAGGGAGGAGGTTCTCTTTTACAAGGGAGGAGAGGGGCACCTTTGGATACATAAAAAATATTAATTTATAATAAATTTAAACCCCACTTAAAAACCTCAAAAAAATACTTAAATCTGAATATGATATGATATAGGTTTGTAATATCTTCAGCCAATAAAATTTAGACATGTTGGAAATTTATTTTAAACCTTCTCAATTTGATTTATCCATATTTAGTTTATTTAATCTTATTTTTGGTAATAATATTCTAAATTTTAAATTGTTAAAAATAATTACTTATGTGTTGATAATTATCCATAATTGGGTAATTTATGAAATTTTAGACCATATAAATTTTAATATATAATTTTTAAACATTTATGTGGTTTTTAAACAATTTAATAATATGTTATTTTTAGAAAATAACAATAGTGTTAATTTTGACACTATTCATTTATTTGAATGTAAATAAAATCCACACAGAGGATATATTCGAAAAAATATGTTTAATAGATTCCTAAATTGTCATGTTAATTTATAGAATTTGTGGATAACATTAATTAGTTCATATAATGTTTATTTTAATATTTATAAAACCATTTATTTGATATTTTTCTTAATAAAACAATTACAATATCATTTTTATATAATCATTTAATATACTGATTAGTTGAATAAACAATTACAAATAAAATACTATGATAAAGATAAATATAATACCTTTCATAATTATATTTTTACTCGAATTTATCATCTTAAAATCACAACATTTAAATTGTAATATTTATTAAATTATGAAGGTGACATCTTTGACATCATTTAAAATAAAAAAATATAAATGTCCTAATCGGTTTTATAAGAATCCAGATGGTCCAAAAATATACCCTTGGATGATTAGGGTATAGATATACTCAACCAATAATGTTTGGTCATGTTTATGGTCCCTTTTATAGGTATTATTATTTTAATAAATACTATATTATTAATTTTTCACTAAATACATAATTTCTACTTCATTAATGTATAAGATTTTAAGAAAATAACACATTTATTAAAAATTACAAATAAATTACCATGATAAATAAAAAAAATATATCTTTCAATTTAGTATTTATAATAGAATTTATATTTTATATAACTATATATTAAAAATAATCTAATTAGTAAAGTTTGAGTGAGACATTTCACTTTCCTTTAAATAACCTAAATAAAAGGTCTTAATCTAATAAAAGTGGGTTATATTAGATTCCATTCAGACCCAAGTATGATTTATGGTAAAATATAATCATCAAATCATATTAGTACAAGTGTTAGGGTAATTTTATAATATTATATTTACCCATAATTACCTCGATTTACCTTTAACTATGGTAAATAAAATTTACCATAGTTACTATTCATAATGACTAAAAAAAAGTCGCTTATTAACATAATTTGGACTAATGATTACAAATATGGAATCCATTTTTCCAAATTCAAATCACATAAGTTTTAGAAATTAATTTAAAATTAATCTCGTTTTTAAGAAAATGAGTTTCAAAAGTTAAAACATTGCAAAATATTGAAATAATTTATCTATGAATTCAATGTAAAATCAATGCCAATGAAATAAATTATATTAAATGATAAAAATATATTCTATTTATACTTTAAAATCATTCAATGATATAATTTTACCATATAAATTATTATGATTAAAAAAGTTGTTTTTAATTAAAATATAACGTGTTTTTACTATTCATTAAAATATGAAAGTTATCAGAATAATAAGAAAAATTTATCCAAAGTAAATTTTTATTTCTTGATTCCAAATAAGAATTTTATTTTGTCAAATTTAACTTATAAACATGTCAAAAACAATATTTAAAGTGGGTGCACTATCAAAAGGTGGAAAAACTACATTTTTTTAAAAATACTTATTTTACTCGAAAAATATATTTTGTTCTCACAAGATGTTCTAGAAAATGTGTATGATAAATAATAATGCTATAAAATTCAATATTTAGTTAATACTATTCATAACGGTTAGTTCATAATAATATTATAATAATATATTGTTGTTTAGTGAAACCGGATATTGTGTACTACACATGCTATCAAGGAAGGTCGCGATTGTGTGTAATGCAAGCCAAGTCAAATCTTCGTGTAGTGCAAGCTACCTTTGTTGTTGAGTATAACATAATCAAAACTTATTTCATTTATACATTAAAAAAAATTCTATATTAAATGTTGTGTAGAATAATTTTTACAAACAAAACTTGCAATTGTGTGTAACAAGAGCCAAGAATAGTGTTGCGTATAATGCAAGATAATACGATGTTGCGTATAGAAGAAGCTAATTTTGGCGTAGCATACAACACAGGACATCGATGAAATTAAAAACAATAATTCTCATAAAATCCGGGGTTGTTACATTCTACCCCCCTTAAAATGAATTTCTCCCTCAAAATTATTTGGGGTTATAAATGGTTTACTACTTGAAAGTTTATTTCATAGAAATCCACATCATAAAAAGGAGTACTATAACATAATTTTAAAAAGTGAAGTATAAAACATAACGGTTACCCAAATTAACTCATCAGTGGGTTTCCACATTAGAGAACATAAGTGAAAATAAAGATATGGAAGAGAAATCTATCCATCATGTTCTGATGGAGAGTGGTAGAGAACATGGCTATGAAAAATCCAATAATCACAAAGACATAAAATTGTGATAATCTAAAGTACCATCTGATTCATCAGATATAAGAGCACTAGGAAAACATTTTTGGTTTTCAAGATCATTTGTTGAAGAATTTTTTTGAATTTAAAGAAATACTTACATGATTTTGGTACATTCTCAGTATTTTTCATGCTTTGAACAATTTCCACTTCATATATTAAAGAAATGAAGTTGAATTTTTCTTCTGTGAAGTGTTAACAGATCATGCGATAGAATTATAGGTCATTGCAGCAGTCTCAAACATAAAGTTTGCAATAATTATATACATAAGTCCATATATGGTGAGATTAATCATATATGGTTCCAAAAATGAACTTATACATCATCTATCATACCACTTAATAATATAAAACTAATTTCTACTAAAAAGGGACTTCATGTAGGCTAGTGGTAGGAGAGAAAGGCCTGTCGCATTTTAGTTTTGGGTACGATTCCCGCAACCTTGTCCGATGTGACGGGTTGTCACCCGTCCTGCAGGTTTGCCTTTTTCTAAAACAACACTATTATAACATTACAAAAATTATATCAAAAAAAGATCTAGCATTAAAAAATACTATCTAATGTTCGACATAATCTATTCCAATCTTTAGACATATCCAAAATACATCTTTCCAATCTCATAGTATAAAGAAAACGATTACTAGAAAGGTCATATAATAAGCATGTGAATACCATCATTTATCTCCCATATATCATAAGATCTATCTTGTTGATCACATTCTAGACATGTGAATACCTTAATAATGTATTCTCTTGAAACATAAATTATCATAGAACCATAGTAAAAAAATGAATGCTCTCAAAAGGTAACTCTTTCCACATACCAAAATCCAAAAAATTCTATATACTCAAACCATGACATCACTTTGTCCTTATATCAGTCATGATCTCATTAATACTATCAAACATTTTATTATCACCTTATCCCCTCTTTATGTGCATATTAGGTGCTTTTCAAAAATATCTAAATAACATTTCATGGTTACCAGTACAATTCAATATATACTTTCAAAAACAAAAGGAAAAACAATATTGTAACAATCCTTAGATGTTTCTTTATTCCATAGTACCTTGAGATTACTTATACAACATTACTTTTGATAAACATGTAATCATTCCACTACCTTCTTAAACCATTGACCGATTTTGATCAATTATCTCATCTCACATATCATTTGTAGTCTTTTCATCATCATCAATATAAATACTACCCATACGACCATGTTAATTCTCTTCATGAGATTTTCCCTTAGGGAATTGGTTTGCATAATGCCCGTACATTCTACATTTAAAACATTTAACCATTTTTGATGTCTTAGAAATACCATTATACTTGTCCATGGTGTTAACAAAACCTTTTCCTTTACAATTACTGGCATTGTGTCCTTATTTTACACACCCAAAGAATCTTCTAGTTCCTTTGAAACATTATCCCTGATGCCTCTTCCCACATGATTTACATGAGGTAAATTGAACTTTATTTCCTCTATGATCATCATGAAACTCCATATTTCTCTTATTAGCTGAGTCGAGAAACTTACCAAAGTTGAGATTATTGATCATATTATGAGATTTCTGATTTGGAATAATAACGATAAGTGGACCTCCAGATCCAATTTCATTTGGTTTCTCATGAAGAATATCATTTTATGGTCCATCTTATCCTCCATTATAGTGAATCTTCCTATTTCCAGCCATTTTCTAAAACCCAAAAAGAATAACGTGAGAGGAAAAAATCATAATCAAGGGGGAGTACCTTCAATATCTAATATCTTAGGTTAAATTCTAATATCTTTACTGTAATTCTAGGATAATAACCTATACTTATATGTGACCTTAGGGACATCCCTAGACATACCTTAGACATATCTCTAGGAATTTCACTAATGTTTTCACATCATAGTTTCCAAAGGTTAACTAAACATCCCTCTGATATGAACTGTGGAGACCCATATCTTGACGTACCTGGACATTACATTACTTTTTCGGAATAATCAATACAAAACAAGAACCAACACTCAAAGACTGTACTAGTTTAGTGTCTTTGGAAACTCGGAACATATTCTTCATATCATGGTGAAATATCTTCAACATCTCCCATAAAGATCTACCCCTTTTGTTTTCTTACATAAAACCTTTCATTAAATCCTGGGGGAAAGAAAACATATAAAGGTTGAGCTCAAATGACCAGTAAGGGTAATCATGGAGAAAATAAAACAAACCATATACATTTTAAATTAAAACATGAACATAATGTTTAAACATGAAAATCTTGAGCAATGACATAAAACATGGAAGTTCATAAGGAAAATATCATAAATGAAAATTAATCCTGATAAAATAGGATGGTAATAAAACATGTAATTGTGGAAAACCATTAATCACTTGATATTATTTCCATAGTAGCTAAGGCATTTCTTCCAAGACCATCTTAGTGGACAAAGTCCCTTACTAAATCGAGTTCACACCTCATTCCAGTCCTGTACCACTGAACCAGATTAAATTTCCATTCCATTCATGTCTATCTCATGAGATATAAATCTTTACCCAATGCATTGGAGGTAGATATAGGTACCACACATATCATAATGAAATCATTCTTACTTATTCCACAAAATAAACTTAAAAAATTCATCATAACCCAAAGAATAAAATGTTTTTCATAAACATCATCCTATCATCACATAATCCATATAAACCAAATGGATATCATTTCATCATAAGAAAATTGAAATCATGTAAATCATAGATACATTATACTAGAAACATACAGAAATGAAATAATTTCATCTTAGAAGGAAAATTGTTTTTGATAAAACACTTGAAATGAATTCTTGATGAATATATACTTTCATTTTCAAAATTATTTTCTATTCACAAAATTCCATGAAATTTTAAAAGAAAATATTTTTTTTGAAAATAGTAATGAAATATTGTAGAGTATGATTCATTAAAATAAGGCGTTATAAAACCATAAAAATCCGTTCATTCCATATAAGATAAAAAAACATTCTCCTTGTACTTTTAACGGAAAAGTCAAAAAGTACAACGTATGGTAAACAAAAGAAATATTCCTTCCATAACAAAAAGTAAAAGTCAGAGAGGGGTAAACATGACTTTAAACTTACATTTAAGAATATTAAACATTTTATAAAAAACACTTTAGGGAAATGGATGAAAAATATACCCCAGTAAATACTTACAAATAAACAATCTCAGATAAGAATGAGATTGGAATAATTATCCCTTACCTTATGTCCGATATGCATTGTATGTATCTGATCCTCCTATATAATGATTTAAATAAATTCATTTACATATTACTGAATCATATTCATTGTTATGATATCATATATGGTTCACTAATGACTTTATATTACCCGTTCTTTTATAAATTCCATGTTAAAGGAGTGTTTTGGGTAAAATCGTTTCATTTATCGTACGTGTATCGATTTTTTGTTCCTGATATTATTACATATTACTGATTTACTTAATTAAAAAATTTAAAACATGATTTATATATATAATTTATATTCAGAACATATATATATATGATAGATCGAAAAATGGAATGAAATACACCATTCATGGAGACGGTAGGTCGTACGTACGCATGAATGCTGTTTTCGTTTCCTTATTGAATTGAATGGAATTAGGTAAATGAAACATATATGAACATAAATTCAGTGTCATTATTATTTAATATATTTCATGATTATTTATTATATATACTTTATAATCATACTTTAATGGTTAATCATGGAAAATGAATCCCATCGCATTCGGGGAGACAATAGTCTGTACGTACGCACGAGCGATGATATCATTCCCATAATTATTGAATACAATTGAAGTGTATGATATAATATCTCAGAATGATTATGATATTATAATAACCATATATAGTTATTCTTTACACCATTATACCCATCCAAGTAAGGTGGTGGTGGAAAAACAGATTACACCCCGGCGTGGAGACGGTATTCTGTACGTACGCACGCACGGTGATTTTGATTTCCATAGGATGGACAAAAGGTGAAATGGGTTTGTTTCATATTTATAATAACATATAAGTATATTAGTGATACTGATGTTAATACTTTATAATGAAAAAACTGAAGAATAATAATTTTAAGAAGAAAGAAACTCGAAAGAATTGGTTGTACAGATTACCTCTTCTTCGACGCACCTATTTTAAGATTCCTCTTAAGGGCCTAGAGTTGGTCTTTTGAGAAGATAGGAACCTCTAAAATGTTTATAGGTAAGGGGAGAATATAAATGGGCCAGGTGTGGCCGAGCATGAAGGCTCAAAGTGTTGTGAATAGGAGAGGGAAGAGGTGCCCTTTTATAAGGGAGAAGAGGGGAACCTTTGGAAACATAAGAAATATTAATTTATAATAAATTCAAACCCCACTTAAAAACCACCAAATATGACTTAAATCCAAATATGATATGATATAGGGTTGTAATATCATCATACAATAAAATTTAGACATGTTGGGAATTTATTTTAAACCTTATCAATTTGATTTATCCTTATTTAATTTATATAATATTATTTGTGGTAATAATATTCAAAATTTTAAATTGTTATAAATAATTACTTATGTGTTGTGAATTATCCATAATTGGGTACTGTATGACATTTAAGATCATTTAAATTTAAATTTATAATTTTTAAATATTTATGTGCTTTTTAAACAATTTAATAATATGTTATTTTTATAAAAAAAACAAGTGTTAATTTTGACACTATTAATTTATTTGAATTTAAATAAAATCCACACAGGGGATATATTCGAAACAAAATGTTAAATAGATTCCTAACATTTCATATTAATTTATTAAATTTGTGGAGAACTTTAATTAGTTTATATAATGTTTATTTTAATATTTTTAAAACCATTTATTTGATATTTCTCTTAGTAAAACAATTACTACATTATTTTTGTATAATCATTTAATATACTTATTAGTTGAATAAAAAATTAAAAATAAAATAATATGATGAAGATAAATATAATACCTTTCATAATAATATTTTTACTCAAATTTATCATCTTAAAATCACAACATTTAAATTGTTATATTTATTAAATTATGAAGGTGACATCTTTGACATCATTTATAATAAAATAATATAAATGTCCTAATCGGTTTTATAAGACTCAAGATGGTACAAAAATATACCCTCGGATGATTAGTGTATATATATACTCTACCAATAAATTTTGGTCAAGTTTCTGGTCCTTTTGATGGGTATTATTATTTTAATAAAAACTATATTATTGATTTTTCACTAAATAAATAATTTCTACATCATTAATTTATAAGATTTTAAGGTAATAATTTTTTTATTAAAAAGTAAAAATAAATTAACATGATAAAGAAAAATTATTTTCTTTCAAATGAGTATTTATAATTGAATTCATATTCTATATAACTATATATTAAAAATAATCTAATTATTAATGTTTGAGTGAGACATTTCACTTTCCGTTAAATAAACTAAACAAAAGGAATTAATAAAATACAAGTGGGTTCCGTTAGATTCCATTTCGACCCAAGTATGATTTAGGGTAAAATATAATCATCCAATTATATTAGAACAAGTGTTAGGGTAATTTTATAATATTATATTTACCCTTAATTACCTCGATTTACCTTTAACTATGGTAAATAAAATTTACCGTAGTTACTATTCATAATGACTAAAAATAAAAAGTAGCTTATTAACATAATTTGGACCAACTAATTCCAAATATGGAATCCATTTTTTCAAATTCAAATCACAGAAGTTTCCGAAATTAATTTAAAATTAATCACGTTGTTAAGAAAACGAGTTTTAAAAGTTAAAACATTGCAAAAGATTGAAATGATTTTACCTATGAATTAAATGTAAAATCAATGAAAATGACATAAAATAAATTGAATGGTAAAAATATATTCTATTTATAATTTAAAATCATTCAATATTATAATTTAACCATATAAATTAATACGATGAAAACAGTTGTTTTTAATTAAAATATAGCATGTTTTTAATATTCATTAAAATATGAAAGCAATAAAAATAATATGAAAATTTTATCCAAAGTAAATTTTTATATCCTGATTCTAAAGAAGAATTTTATTTTTTCAAATTTAACTTATAAAAATGTCAAAAACCAGATTTACTGTGGGTGCGCCATCAAAAGGCAGCAAAAATGCATTTTTTTGAAAAATACTTATTTTAATCGAAAAATATATTTTGTACTCACAAGATGTTCTAGAAAATGTGTAAGATGAATAAAAATGTTATAACATTCAAAATTTAGTTAATACTATTCATAACGGCTAGTTCATAATAATATTATAACAATATATTGTTGTTTAGTGAAACCCAGTATTGCATACTACACACGCTATCAAGGAAGGTCGTGATTGCGTATAATGTAAGCCAAGTCAAAGCTGCGTGTAGTGAAATCTCCCTTTATTATTGCGTATAAAATAATCAAAACTTATTTCATTTATACATTAAACAAAATCTATACTTAATGTTGCGTAGAATAATTTCAACAAAACGAACTTGAAATTGTGTGTAACACAAGCCAAGAATAGTGTTGTGTATAATGCAAGAAAATACGGTGTTGTGTATAGAACAATCTAATTTTTTTGTAGCGTACAACACAAGACATCAATGAAATTAAAAAATACTAATTCTCATAAAATCTTTGGTTGTTACATCAGGCAATGGCCTAGGAGTAGTATTGATGCAGGAGGAAAAATTCATTACGTACTGATATCGGTAGTTGAGGCCTCATGAGAGAAACTACCTAAAGCACGACCATGAGACAGTAGAATTTTATATGTCCTATGATTCTAGAGACATTATCTAGTAGGTGGGAACATGATGGTGTACGTAGACCACAAGGGCTTCAAATAAATATTTTCATAGTGTGACTTGATCCTTAGACAAAAGATATGGGTTGAATACCTACAATCCTTTGATTTTGAGCTTCCCTATATGCTCAGGGAAGGAAATGTGTTTGAAGATAAGTTGAGTAAAATAACTAAAACATAGTCTCTATCGGAAGCCAATAATGAAGGGAAGTTAAATGTCCTATTTTATAAGCTGTATCTATAATTCCATGATAGTCACGGGTAGTATTATCTCTCATCCTCGATAGTTACCTCTTCCCTCCTTGAGAAGGTGAAGAGCTAGAAAATTTCAGATCTTCAAGGTTTGGTTCTCCATGAGAGTATATCAAGAGACAACACTCATCCATACTAGTATGTGGAAAGAGACGATGTCTTGCGTCTATATGGACGTACTTGGGTTCCAACATATATGAGAGATGATTTGATAAAAGAGTTTCATGATTCTCAGTGGACAATTTGTCTAGGAATATTCAAGATGTACTGAGATATGTGATGTAAATATTGGTATATTGGGATGAAACTTTGCAAATTAGGCTTTATCACAAGGTGTTCCACCTAGAAGCAGGTGAAGGAGGAGCACCAAAGACCTGAAGGCTTGTTATGGCCACTTCCAATCTTGGAATATGAATGGGAAGATGTTTCCATGGATTTTATAGTTGGATTTCCTAGGTCACCGAGGGGTAGTGAAGAAATATGGGTAGTCATTGAACAAATAATGAAATCATAACACTTCATTCATATTTGGGAGACCTTTTCAGTTAATGATATGGGATTACTGTATGTCTGTGAGATCATATGAGTACACGAGGTTCCTTCTACTATAATTTCAGATTCAGATTCTCATTTAACATCATTTTTCTGGTAGGGATTGCAAACGGATATGGTAACCTAAGTTCTTCTAAGAATATATCTTCACCCTCAAACTGATGGAAAATCTGAATGAACAATACAAGTTCTAGAGGATATAATCTGAGCATATTTCCTTGATCTGTTCAGTTCTTGGGAAAATAATATCACTCCCGTTGAGTTATGGTATAATAACAACTTCCAAGTGACAATTCAGATTGATGAATTTGAAGCCTTATATATTAGGTTATTCCATTCGCCCATGTATTGGATGGAGGCAGGTAAGGTAGACAAACTAGGTCCCTGTCTTGTTCAGGAGACTTCATAGAAGGTTCGGCTAATCAGAAAGCATATGAATACTGCTCAATCTAGACAAAAATCTTTTTCTGATCGGCATCGATGACCTCTTTAGTTCGATTTCCAGGATCATGTTTTTTATTTTATTATCACCTAGGTTAGAAAATAAATGTTTATGAAAGCAGGTAAATCTTTCTGCTCATTACATAGGGCTGCTTGATATTATTGAGAGAGTCAGGATAGTAGCCTATCGATTGTTATTGCCTCAAATTTATTGTGCCATGAATGGTGTCTTCTATGTATCACAACTTCTCTAGTATTATGAAAATCTATCTCATACTTTTTATCCCATAGAAGTTGAGTTAGATGATGATGATACCTTTGAAGAGTATCCAGTACGCATCACTGACTGAAGCACGAAGGCTCTCTGAGGTCAGTTTTTCCTTCTAGAACAGGTGATATTGTTGCATGAAAACATGCAGGATGATGCTTGGTTGCAGAAGGTTGGCATTTGTTCCCAATGGAAAGATTTTTTCTCAGATATTGTTTCCCTACCAATGGAAGTTGAACTCGGGGATGAGTTCATTTAAGGTGGGAAGGCTGTATGAACCCATTTTTTCCATTAGGTATGGATCTTTTAAATTATAGTCTAAATTTTTACTTGTGACCAAATATGGATACCTAATGAGTTATAAAAACTCCCAGGGTTTTTAGGGAATGTTTGGAACCCAAAACCCATCTTTTTGGGAAATTATCCTTATCTTACGGTTGGTGAAAAATTTCTAAACAATGCAGTTGGTCAATTTCCAGGGAGAACCGTACTGCACAGTTTTCACATAGCCATGCAACGTAACCATAAAAATTCCACTTCTTCCAAGGTAACTTTTCATGGTTTGCACATGTTTTGTTAAACCGTGTAGAAAAACCTTGTATAGGATATTTTTTGGGTAAATTGTACTTTTTCCCTTTATTATATATTAATCTACCTCTTTTTCCCAAATAAAATTTCACATAGGATTTACCTCCATGAATCTCATTTTGGATCTTTTTTAAAGAAAAAATATAGAGATTGAAGGATCTCCATCATCTGAGATACGATCAGGTTTTTTTTCATCATGTTGGATGTGCAATGGTATGTACTTGAGTCCATTTAAGCCTTTTTCTCTTCTCTTTTTCTCTTGACCAAGTTATCATGGTGTTAGGTTTTTTATTATTTTCTTATATCTACTTCGATATGATCCAAATAAATAGATAATACTAGAGAAGGGGAGTCATACAAGCCTATGTTGGGTGGTCTATAACTCAACCCTCAAGCTCGTTGATTTTGGAAATGACATGTGGGGCCCACTGATTTTATCAGGTTCCATTTCAAGAATTTATATTCTATTCTTATACTCATTATACCAATATGTTTATGATATTTCCAACTATGTGATTTGTTGTCAGTGGTTACCCCCACAGTTCCATGCTTTCCAAGTTGAAGGTTACTCCATAGTTGTTGTTTAGTGTTTGTCCACATTTGTGCCACCGTTCGGGGGTACCTTGTCCTGAACATTCTAGGGGTAATATTTTATATATTAAATTTGTCAATTTATATTTTGATTCACATAATGGAAGGTACCATGTATTCTCACCACTTGACCAACCTAAGGTTCATGTTTGATATTGATAGTTAACTATGAAATGGAAATTGGCAAGTATTCTATGTAAATGACTTGATTGGATTAATTGTTCATGATTAATTGGTTTCATGTTCATAGAACCCCTTACCACATTAATGGAAGGTAGATGAATGATCCTTAATGATTGAATATGCTTTACAGGGAATTAATAAAGGTTTCATGCTACTTGTCCTTGTCACACTGATGAAGGGAAAGGCTTATACCAAATGGACTTATAGATTAATTATGAATTGATTAAAAGGTTGCATGCTACATGACCTTATAACACTAATAAAATTAATGGCTTGAAACAAATAAAATATTAAATTACTTCTTAATAAAATATAAATGGTATGACTTCATATCACCTTTTATTCTGATCGGAGAACTCCATGAGTACTCGGAATGCCATTCGGATTCAAGGATACCGTTTGCTCAGGTTGAGACCCAACTAGATCCAGATCATTGTATATTTTTTTGATTCTCAGTATGACACAGTATGGTCCCTTCAATATCATTATAGGATTCCTTGGATACTATCCTTGGATCCAGCATTTACAAGTTGGTTCCATGGTTAAGGCCCATCATTCTCAGTCATTTATTAGCTCTGTTTTACCATAGATGAACTCTTTAGACTTGGCAGGCATGTCATTTCTGAATTCCTTGGAGTATGTTCTTTGGATTACACTCTTAACATATCCCAGGCTATATTTATTACTGAGTTAGGGACCCTTGGGGTCTACATCTCCTTGGTTATTACCTTGGGACTTCAATATTAAATATCATTACAGGATGGCTTGTTACAAGTGGGAACCTCTGCAATTTATAACATGTTAATTATTTAAAAACTGCTAATAATATGATAATGAATTGTTAACATGTTCAAACACCAGCCGAGTAATGAAGCAGGTACTAGGGTTTTTATATACATTGTACTATTTTACTTTTTATACATGCTTTCACCTTGTTATATTTCCATTACACGGGCTAGATGTTATAGACACCGTTGGCGGTGGCCCACTTATATTTCTCTCATACCCTCTCCAAGCACCATTTTCTACCCAAGGTTGATTACATGAATGCATGTGTTGATAAAGGGAAGCATATAACATTGAACACTTGATTGCTTTCTATTTAGGATGGAGCTTGATAACATATGACTGATCCAGAGATCAGGGTGCTTGAGATAGTCTTATTATTCCCTAATAATTTTGTGAAACATTTTATGAATGTTATCTTGTATCCATGTTTTCTAGTTTTCTCGATACATGACATATCATCATCAGTTGTATGTTAATCTAGTCATTTCAATTATTGTTATTATTGTCTCTATTTTCTTTGGTGCCTTCTATTTACTTATATCGCCTTTTTATATTTAACTCTATTTATATTCACCCATTGTGCTACACTTTGGTAATGAGGGAATAGTCTCCCTACATCACACTCTAGTCCCTCACTTCTAGTCATCAGCCTCTAGAATTTGGGGAGATGCGCTTGAGGCCATGTGGCTCACTGGGCTCAGGGTAGGCTTTAAGTGGAATTCGTGTGTGGGACATCACAATACATATATAATATAATTATAGTAGAATTATTATTCCATATATATAACATAATTTCACTGAACATATTCTTAATACACTATATTTAGTGTTTGAATGAATCACATTGCATTGACGGGGCAGTAGTCCACACTTCCCCATACATTATTATAGTATTTACTAAAAATGGAAAGCATGAAGTTATATGTTATATACAAATTATAGAAGAATACATACATCATATATATCATATATATCATATATATCATATTAAAATAGATTATCCATCATAATTTACAACCATGAGAGATGTTAATGTCAAAACGAACAACATCGTTTCATGAGGCTGTAGTTCATCGAACACAAGAATGGTGAGTTCATTACACATTAGATTGAAGTATGTGTAAGTGTATGTCAATACATTATCATAAAAACATCTCAGTATATTGAGTATATTTAGGATGTTATTTATCCATATAATAATAATAATTTAGTTAGTGTAGAAAGAAATTAAATGAAAGGAGCTGGAGGAAGGATGTTACCTCTTATTTGGGTAACTCCGTTTACTTTTCACCGAAGGGCTTCCTTGGTTCGATTTACGACCAAAGTGATGATTCAAGGAGGAATTAAGGGATTTTTTTCAAGATAATTTGGGATATATTGGATGAAATTATGTTGGTTGATAGGTGTAACGAATGTGGAGAGGTGGTGGACTTTTATAGGGGAGAGAGGGGACACACTTGGAATTTTTGAAAACAAGTTAGGGGTACCCACTTTTGTACCTAAAAAAGTCATCAAAACTAAACTAAACACAAAAATGAAAGTTTTATGGCTAAAATATGGGAAGAAATGGGTATCGGGAAAGTATCTAGATCATCATGTCTCGTAAGTTTAAAGTTTAGTCCCTTGTTAGGCTTAATTTTACCTTAATCACTTTCACTAATTTTTTGGTCAAAAATTATGTTGATATTATTATAATATAAATCTTTTCATGATTACTACTTAGTATGTCCATTTTTAAAAATTCTATTCATAGAAGCATAAAAATTAAGTTTAATTATAATCCAACAGACATGATGAGACATTAAATTTTTAAAGTGAGAATGTTAAATGTTATATCAAAATTCAATATAAAAACGAATCCAATGACCTAAATTAGATTAATATATGAATAATTTATTTATTGTGACTTTAAATCAAAAATAAACTATAATTTAACTATATATATAAATTATAAAAAAAAATTTGAATTAAAATTTACTATTTTTCACTATTCATCTAAAAATGAATTTTCGTGGAAAAGACCAAAAAATTCACCCTAAGCAATGTTTTTATGTTAAAATTAAAAAATGAAGTTTATTTTATAAAATTAAAATTCTAAAAGTGTCAAAAATTAATTTTTTTTTACAAAAGGACATAAATTGTAGTTCTTTTAATAAAAAAGTATTTTCAAACTTTTAAAAACTATAGAAAAAAAATGTATGCCTTATTAACAATATGTGTTATATATGTATAACCATTATAAATATTATGTAAATATTATTTATTAATCTTCATATTACTATGTTTAACATATATGTTATAACTATCCCATTTAAATATTTATAATAATAAAATGTTGTTTTGTAGAAATTCATTGTTGTGTGTAATGCAATCCAAATAAACATTGCATGTAGTGCAAGATTAACTTGGTATAGACAATAAAAAATGTATGACATAGTATAAAATTGAAGGAATGAAATAAAATAAAATAAATTTTTTTAAAAAAATTCACAAAAACTCAAGGTATTATACCCACTCAGAATGATGTTAGAGTAATCCTGAAATAGGGTATCCTAATTTGGATCTTGCGAAACATTCTTCTCATATCAAGCCCATGTGCATCATGAACATAAAATGCTATCACTTTGAACAAATTTGTACGACTCTAAAATTTGGTCTTTGATGGTCCAAATCAAATTAATTTAAAAATCTAGTGAAATAAACATAAAAAATTAGGTTGAAACTGATAAAGGGAGGAATGAGAAAAATTAAACTCTTAGCTCACTAAAATCATCATCTCTGGAGTTTAGAAAAAAAATTAAGGCATAAATAAATTAGTTATAAAGCTCATAGGGACCATTTTATTGTCCTTGTAAAATCTGAGCCATGCTATTTGGACCCCCTGGTCCAGAAAAAAGTAGGAATAGTGGTTTTCCACATCTCCTCACCAAAATAACCTTTTCAATAGGTGGTGACAAAAACTTTTAGGGTGCTCAAACCCTTTTTGAATATTACATTTTCCTAAAATCAAATTTCATTATTTGAGAACCATGGGTTCCCACAAACCTTTAATGGCCTAGATAAAGGTAAATAAATCTCTATTTTTGAACGTTACATTGATGAATAAGGGCTCATATCTACTAACTAGGGACATTTTGGCCCTATATGAAGGGCTTTGAAATCCATGTAATCCTAATGTCACCATAGTAGAACATAGAACCTAAGGGTGTTCTGGTCAATCACCGGTATAAATTTCCCATATCATCCTCATGAGTGGAGTACATTATACCATGATTTATAATCCCATTAACAATAATATTAAAGAATATTTGAAATCCTAGATGTTACATCACAGATAATTGTACCTTTTCTCAAATTAGGAATGTGGAACTCGATTCCTAAATATTTTTATGGACCATACCATGTGAATCGAAACCACATGGCATGGGGCCCAAGCCTCTCAATAGAAATATAAGATACCAAAGGTTTTGAAAACCCTTATTTGATAGTCCTTATAACCATAAACCACTTCATATTCCTGATATTTGAGGCTTCAAAAATCCACCATGGCCCATGGAAAAGAGTGAATATCAACTATACATGACCATACCTGTAAGCCCTATGGAATCAAACAAAAGGGTTTTGATATACCAATTAGAGGTATCTTCCTTTTATAAGAGAGGAAATCCAATCCTCGTGAGACATGGTGACAATATGGTGGAATTGAACACCTTAGGGTGTTTTGATACATCCCCAGTATCTATAAAGCATTCCATGATTCAATAATTCAAGATTCTGGACACATGTTATACACAATACATATTAAAACTATCCCGATGTATTAAACTTCCCTAATATTTTTACCAAATACCTATAACACTTCCAAAAATATTTCAAGAACATTTGAAAAGGGCGGGGGAACCTCTATTTGACCATGTTGGTGATGCATAAGGGCTTTGAACTAACAACTCATGGTATCTCCACCTTAAAGGAAAGGAACTCAGGTCCCCATGATCCCTAGAAAAACCACGATGGAACTCAAAACTATAGAGTGTTTTGGGTCATCCTAGGAATATCTTCCCCAAATTCCATATTCCTCAATCAATTCAATGAATAAGGAAATTAAAATGGATGGAATATAAAGGCTTGATATAAAAGACCTTAAAATAAAATAATATAATGTCTGAGATAAAAGACCCTAAACTAAAACAATATATGGCCCAAGTTAAAAGACTGTAAAATACAATAATATATGGTTTTAGGTAGAAGATCGTAAACTACATAACAACAATCTTCTAGTTTTTCATACCAAAAGATTCATAATGCTTTCCAGTTTTAGAACTCGATAAGGGTATCCTGGGAGACATTCGGGTTTCTTCTCATTGAAGATGAACTTTGTGTGGTCCCGAATATAATGATCACTTCTAAAGAGGAATATGCATAACCCTTTTAGGTAAGAAATTAATAAAGGGTGATCTAATAAAAATAAAAGACCATGCCCTCTAAGTCATCAACCATATATCCTTAGAAAATATCATGCTATGCTCAATAAGTCCACTAACTTCAGAAAAAGGTAGATATTTCTCCCACCAGAAAAATATATTTTTCCCAAATTATGTTTTTTATAAATCAGGTAATCTAAATATAAATTGAATAGATACATTAATGAGGAATATCATTTTGGAGGTCATTCATTAGTATTTCATGAGAAAAAATTGTTTTAGATTAACATTAAAATCCAAACATTCAGAATTAGATGATATTCTACAAAGGAAGGGTGTCATTGATGACTCATGTGACATTATATCAATGAAATATCATGAAAACAATGAATAGAGAAAGAGACTGGACAACATATACAGTTTGGAGGGTCTGTTCATTGATAGCATGAAAAAAAGGATTCTCCATATATTAGAGTCTATCTAATTAGTATACATGAAAAGGAAATATTATGAAATTACAACCTTATGAAAACATGTGTTCCAAGGTTTCCTTGGTCTCGATATGACTTTTCTATTAGGATGTAATTAATTGGCATAGTTAAAAAACATATTCATTTTCACCTCCACTATCCACAGTAAATCCTCCTCAACGGTAATAGCATCAAGCCTAGACTTCTACGATATGTCAAAGATCCCCCATTTCTCTAGTTTATTCTTCTCTGATATCTAAAGGGCATTATGAAACTGGGATATATCTTCTTGAACATGACTTATTTCAGACTAGAGATAGTTGATTTCAACCATCCTAGCATTGACCATGTCTTGATGAGCTTCCACCTGCACCACAGACTAGGAATCATCATTTAAGACATCATCCCAATAATAAATTAATGAAGAGGACGCCTCAACATCTAAAAATCTTAATTCAGGGGACCTTGTTTTATCCCTCAAATAGATCACCTCCTTAACCCGGTCATGAAGGGAATTATAATCAAAACCCTTCTAAACGATGGCAGTAAAACATGAATCAAAGGTGACCAAGATGGTCCTTCATCCTTTCTAAAGGGGACTCCCAAACTAAGGTCCATATATCTCTCCATAATATTTTCTTCAACGACTACTAAAGTGATGTATCCTCTGGACCTTATCCCAAGCAAAACCTAGGTATAGGATCATATTATGGGACTATGTATATAACTGAGGGAGTCCTGATCATAGTCTTCAATGTGGCAGGTAGAGAGTTTGCCTCTACATTGGTTGATTTAGTTAGAAGAATAATGAACGATGTAGGGACTTGAACCTACGATATCTTGGGTAAAGGTAATAAAATATGGGGCACATGTGTTAATTGGTTAACGGATAAATGAAATGATATGACCTGATCAAAATTTTGTATCACTAACTTTAGAAACATTCCTATCTCAATTGAGTCGTTGGAAACATTTGTTTCCACAACCCCATCCCATGGTGAGGAGGATATACCCTGTTGTGATGAGTGTCTCAGTAGAACCACTACTGTATTCACTGAATATTTTCTAGGATCACCAACCTTGAGGTCTGTATGACAAGGAAACATTAGGTGACATTACACAAAGTGAAGAATGTGTCGAGTTTATAAATAATTATTCACCCTATCTGAAACACACATCCATAAAGGATAAGTCAATAGCATAATAGATACCTATATCAGTCTCTTCCAAAAATGAATTTTCCTATGTCAGATCAAATGACATGACCATTGAAACATCAATGGTAGGAATAATCCATAACTAGACAGAAACACCAGCCATATTTTATTCTTGATTGTTAAGATCAATAAAAAAGGTTTTTCTAAAGAAGTTAAATGATCGCCTGCAACCAAAGGGGAAGATACATTCTCCTCCAAGCAGGCACAGTGGGGGCCTGCACAGTTTTGATAAACCAGGATTTATTACTTGAACATTCCAAAATAAGAAAAGAGTGAAATGCCACACTTACTTGACAATTATATGGGAGAGGGATATGAAAATTTTTGACACTTACTTTTCCCTTACCCCTCTAGGGAAATATATACAAAATCCATAGATGTCAATATCATTAAGGAAGTCCCCCAGAAGGTGTTGATAGTGAGGACATCGCTCTAGAAATGGAATCCACCACCCTTATTAAATCTAGTTGACCCAGGGATCACTTTTAATCGGTCCCCAAAACACTGATAAATCAAGCTACAATAGCCATACCCTTGGGATAATATACAGGGGATGATATTATTGGGTAGTTTTCTACATCTCCCTTCTCTGTCAACAAAAAAATATTGTTAGTACGGTTGTTAAAATATCCATGTCCCATTGAACACAACATCAAGACTATAATTTTAACTCCCTAAACAATTTGACAACCATATTTTTCCATGATAGTCTTTAACATTCCCTAGAATACATTTTCCTAAACCAAAGGGGAATGGAAGACCTAACCCTTTATGTTTTCCTATATTAATTCATGGTCTCGTGGGTAATCCTTAACCTGTGTGGACCAATATTTGAAAGTAATTCCTATAGGGGTGGTGATATGAGAAAAACCTTGCAAAGGTAATTTTTCTTGGCATTGTATTCCCTAGATATCATCTTTTGAGTTCAGTATTCTCTAGTCATCCACTGTTAAAACGTTATAGAATATAATAACACTAGAAAGAATTCACTCACCAGCACAACACCCATTATGGACATGATGCTTGGTGCTTCTACTATCAATGAGAGTAATGGTAAATTCCTCACTTCCTTTCAGGGTGATTCTTAGGCAGTTGGTCCTCTAAAAATGGCCTCTTTATAATCTTTATATTATGTAACACCCCAAGCTTCTACATTACGCTTCTCTTTGAATAATGCATCATCGTGTGTTGTACGCAACATCGAGTTCTAACACACCACAACCAATCAAACTAGCCGTTATGAATCGTAATACCGAATTTTTGAAATTTATAAATTTTATTTTTCAAAATGGACATCATTTTTGGATTCAGAATATCAAAATTTTCCTAAGGTGAATTTTTGGTATTTTTCTGAAAAACGCCATTTTTTTATGAATAGTGAAACCACTAAGTGGTAGTTAAAAAACTGAATTTTTCATAAAACATAATTTTACCGCTTCTGTGAGTGGAATTTCGAAAATCTGAGAAACCCGGTTAATATAAAGGAGTAAAATTTTGTTAAATAAGATGAAAATAATTTTTGGTGAATAGTAACTTTTTACTTTTATTTAGCACGATTAAAAGTAAATAGGATAATTAAGGGTAAAAATGATATTAATATTACCCTGAGACATGCCCTAATTCTATTGGATAAGCTTAATTAGACCAAAAGAAACCTTAGGAATAAAATATGAACCTCTTTGGTCCACTTGGATTAGATTAGGACATTTATTATAATTTAATTCAAAGAAGAGTTAAAAGAGGTAAAATCAATGTTTTACAACTAAAACATTTTTAATACTGGGTTACACATAAGATAAATTCGATTATAAATATTCATTATAAAGATAAAAATATTTCCTACATAATGATATTTTATTTATAATTTTTAGACATTAAATAATTTAATTTATTTATGACACAATGATGATGCAGTAATTACCATAATAGTGAAAAATTAAAATAATTGATATTATAAATACCCAAATAAATATCATTTGAGACTTTTTATGAATTACACTAATTTTCTAGGTTAATATGACATATTAGGATTTATGTAATTAACATTGTTCGAAGTAATCATTCTGTTATGATTTTCAAAAAAATCAATTTTCAAAATAGTGTCAAAATTTACATAAAAGATTGATTAAAACAAATATTATATTATTAATTGATATTCAATTCCTTAAAATCTAAGATTCATCCAAGAGACTTATATCATGATAGGTGTATCATTAATGGACCACTTGGGGGTTTATTGGTGGTATATATTAAGTCTATTAACTATATAATATAAAAATACAAAGTGACATGGTAAGTGTCAACCTAATTAATTAAGAGTTAAAACTAAAGGATAAGGTTAATATAATGACCCAAACCTATATAAATTATATTGGTTGAGTGGTTTTAGACCCATACACACCTTAACCTTTAAATAATCCACTTTTGAGCCTTTAGAAACCGAATATGAATTTATTATAAAATAATATTTCTAGCTTTTCCAAAGTTCCCCTCCTCCCCCTTATAAAAGGACACCTCTTCTAACCAATTCTTCACACCTTCAAAGCCTTTTGGTTCGGCCAACCCCTACCCAAATATTCTATCAACTTCCCTAAATTCAACCGAGAGGCCTTATTTTGACCCGAAAGCCAACCTAAGGAGCCCTTTTGATCAAATCAAAAGGAAGAAGCCGAAGAAGATGTAATGTTTTCACCACCCTCTTTCAAGTTCCTTTCTTCTTCCACTTCTTCTTTATTTTTTATTACCATTATAAAATAAAACCTCCAGTATCTTATATATACTGTGATGTTATTATAAATATCGTACAACCATATTCATTATTCTATCCATCCTTTGAATGACATTTCACCATACGTGCGTACGTATGGCTTACCGTCTCCACGTCGTGGTGTAATTGTTATTCAATAAATTATTATTTGGATGGGTATAATAATGATGTTTAATTCATGTAAATAATTAATATAACATGATAATGATTCTGTATATATGATATACCATCCAATTATATATTATTTTAATATCAAAATAATGATATTGTCGCTCGTGCGTAAGTACGGACTACCCTCTCCACGAATGTGATGAGATTCATTCTCCATCGTATCCATTCAAGTATAATTCTCATTTGATGATTAAAATTAATGTTTAAGGACTTCATATAATTCTGGATATGAATAAGATACAACCTATCCATAACAAACACATCTTATGTAACAAAACATATAAAAGAAAACGAGTAAGTTAACACCCGAAACGATAATAATTCTAAGATATTAATAACAAAGCAATGTTAAAAGATCATATATGATATCATATTAATGTATATGATTATTGTATAATTTAATAACAATTATTTCACCTTTATAAAGGAGTTTAACCTACCCTCAACCAAGTAAAAGTACAATGTAAGGGTTTATTTCGAAATCTCTTCATTATCCGAGGTTGTTTATACGTAATAATCCACTGGGATTTCATTATCATCCACGTCCATGTTTCTTAAAAATGTATTTCAAATATTTTTTACTATTTACAAGAATATGGTTTAAAGTCATTTATACCCTTGTTTGACTTTTTATAAGAGGTTTATAAAGGAATCTTTCCGTCATTTTCCAAAAAAGGTGCTTTTTAACCTTTTCGACAGAATTAAGTTAAGAATGTTTTTTAACTTATACGGCGGGTGCGACTATCTTCTGCTGTTATAAAATTTTCGAAGTTTCCCTTACAATATTATAAGAAAATTTTCAAAGTAAATGTATTATTTTATAATTATGTGACTCTTAAATGATTTCAAAATAGGAAGAGATATTTCTCTAAAAAGAGTTTTGATTTCATCTATGTTGAAATCCTTTGATGGATTTTAAGTTTATTTGGAGTTGATTTATTATGATACAAAACTTCCATATTGTATTGATGGTTTTATTATATGTTTGAATATGGATGTGTTATTTTTATACCATTCATGGTTTACGAAGAAATTATTGACATTTCGTATACTATTTTTAATATGAATGTGTATGTTATGTTTAAAACTGTTCATATGAGGAATGCATTGGACTTAATAAGTGATGGGTGGAGGCCTCTATAGATCCTCGATGCATCGGTAGGTCTAATGAGATAAACTAGTGTCTTGGAACAAGGAATTGACAAAATATTATTTGTAGTCTTGGCAGGAGACCTTGTCTATTTGGTTATGATAGTCTAGCATTATACATTCCATCATTATGATAGTGGTTATTGATATTGCATGTGATTATTTGATTAGTAGAATATCCATGTAAATAAGTAAATGGCATTATTTAATTTTATTTTTTCCATACTATTTTGAGTTCAAGTTTAAAAGGCTTTTTTTAGTTATACATTGCCTTAAATGTTTATTCTTATTTATGAAAGTTTCCGCTATATGGTTATCCTTACTCGGTATTTGAGCTCACCCCTTTTCTATGTTTTATTTTTCCTGGGATGTGAAGAAGTAATTTATGAATGACCTACAGGGATAGTATGAGGGGATAAGAGTGTGGAATATGGATACTATATTGTCGTAGTTTTCATTTTATGATGTAATGTAAACTTTATTAATGTATCTAGTTATTCCAAGGCTACTAATCTAATCGGTCCTTCGAGACTTGATCTTTCTTCTGATCATGCCAATATTATCTAATAATGCACCGAATCTGGGTATCTAGGGTCGGGGAGTTACAATTGGTATCAGAGTAAGTTTAGTACAAACCTTGGAAGCTAGATTTAGATAAACTCTAATTAGAGCACATAGATTTAAGATGGACATTGAGGATTATTATAGAATAATTTCCTAGAATTTTGGTATTGTAGAGATTTTGGGAGTTTTCCGAGCAATACATCCCTGTCTGGATATGAGCTGGTAGAGGCGGCTCTGGCACAGATGTACCTAGGGGTAAAACCCGAAAACACAGCTTTGAGCTCGACTCAAACGGGAACTGGTGCACAACAATGGGCCTTGCTGCACTCTTGGTTACAACACTCCCAGGGGATATGCTTAGGATAACTCTCATTTTCTTTACAAATCATTATGAAGGGTTTATGAGTATATAATTTCTCAAAGAAAACATTTTTATTATTATGGATTATATCCATAAATAGTTCAATTTATGTTAAGTGTTTTATAAGTATGAAATTGTGTATTTTTATTCATAAACTGATCTAGTTTATGCCATTGTTTAGAAATGGCACCTAGTGGAAGAAATGGAAACCGTATCAATGCACGCACTCTATGTAGGGATTGCCCGACTGCTCAAGATAATTATATTGGAGTTAGTGATACAACTGGTGCTGATAATCTTATGACCATACTAGGATAACTCACTCAGGTTATGAATAATAACCTTACCCGTATGGAGCACCCTGATCCACAGCGTGGAGGATCAATGTTAGATCGATTCATGAGGCAGCAACCACCAACATTCAATGGGAGTACAAATCCATTAGTAGCTGATCAATGGATATGTTCCCTAGAGAAAATATTTCAGGATTTGGGGAGTAGTGAAAGGGAAAAAGTTGTCATGACAGTTTATTGTCTCACTGGAGATGTTGATCATTGGTGGTAATTGATTCAAAACATAAAGGAAGATGATGAAGTATCAAATATGTAATGGAGGGAGTTCAAAGATCTTTTTTTAGAAAACTACTTTCCTCATGACCATTGAGCAGATATGGAAAGGAAATTTCTGAGTCTGAGACAAAAGGAGGATTAGAATGTCACAAAGTATGAGGCTAACATTACAAGGTTAACAAGGTATGCTGGAGATTATATACGTAACCTAAGAAGTAATATTGATCATTTGATTGATGGGTTAAAACCATTTCTCCATCAATTATTAGTCTCAGAATCCTTCTCTTCGTACGAAGACATTGTCTCATGTGATATCAAGACAGAAAAGGAATTCTCTAAGTCTTATGACTTTAATGAAAAGCAAGATAAGAAGAGATATTCTGATCAATATAGGAATAAAAATAAGGGGAAGAAGGGAAAAGTTGAATATCCAAACTTCAGTAAATGTGGGAATAAACAACCCGGTACTTACATAAAAGGAATGGGAGTCTGTTACAAGTGTGGTGAAAAAGGCCACCAAGCTCATGATTTCAAGGGGAAGAAGGAATCTACTGATGTCCAATGCTACAATTGCAGGGAGATGGGACATTATACAAATTAATGTCCTAAGCATCAGGGAAAATTACCTTAGAAGAGGCCAAGGGATCAAGGCCATGCTTATGCTATCACTACTGCAGAGGTAGAATCTCTGAAAGAGGTGGTGTCAGGTAATTTGATGGTTTCCTCAAGTTTATCAAATGTATTATTTGATTCTAGACCATCACATTGTTTCATATCTTCCCAGTTTTCTAAGAAAATTAGGTATTTCCAATTTGATTTAACAATGGAGTTGTCAGTTAAAAATCGTAAGGGAAGTATCATTGTAACAGAGTTTTGTGAATCAGTCCCCATTAGAGCACATAAATGTTCTTTATCTGTTGATATCATCGTCATACCTATGATTTAGTTTGATATAATCCTCGGTATGGATTGGCTTTCGGTCCATGATGCGATGATTTATTGTAAGAAGAAGGAGGTTACGATTTTTGATGATGATGATAAGGAACACCTTATCTTTAGAACAGAATCGTCACCACATAATTCTTATCTAGATCCACCCCCAGTTGCTCCACTAAATTCAATTATTGGGGAGGAAGAGAATTAAATTAAAGTGGGTGAGGAAAGGAATGTTCAAATAGAGGATGTACCTTTTGTGTAAGAATATGTAGATGCGTTTCTGGATGATTTACCTGGACATCCTCCAGAACGAGAAGTTGAGTTTTCCTTTGATTTAATTCCTAGATCAAGGCCTATATTGAAGACCCCTTATAGAATGGACACTATAGAATTATTTGAACTAAAGAAACAACTAGAGGAATTGAGTAATAAAAGATTTATTCGCCTTAGTGTTTCTCCATGGGGATCCCCTGTTCTTTTTGTTAAAACGAAAGATGGATCAATGAGGTTATGTATCGACTATAGGGAGATCAATGCTTTAAAAAAAGAACAAGTATCCCCTAGCTCACATTGATGATTTATTTGACCAACTGCATAGAGCTCAATACTTTTCAAAGATTGACCTTCGATCTGGATACGATCAGTTGTGTGTGAAGAAGGAAGACATTCCAAAGACAACATTTCTAACAAGGTACGGGCATTACAAGTTTATAGTAATGCCTTTTGGATTGACTAATGCACCCTCTGTATTCATGGATCGGATGAATAGAGTTTTCATGGAATATATCGATGAATTTGTGGTGGTATTTATTGATGATATCTTGGTATACTCCAAAAGCTACAAAGATCACGAAAATCACTTGCGCATTATCCTTAAGACATTGAGAAGACATGAATTATATGAGAAGTTTAGCAAGTGTGAATTTTGGATTTAAGAGATTTCTTTTCTTGGCCATATTGTCTCTAAAGATGGAATCTCAGTTGATCCTTCTAAGACCAAGGCAATCCAAGACAGGCCAACACCTACAAGTATAACTGAGGTACGTAGTTTTATTGGTTTAGCAGGTTATTATCGACGTTTCGTCCAGAATTTTTCTGGATTGGCTAACCCATTAACAAAGCTCACAGGTAAGGGGGTTGAATTTGTTTGTACAAGATAGTGTGAAGAATGTTTTGAAGAAATGAAGAGAAGATTAGTCAATGCTCTTATATTGACTGTACCATTGGGGAATTATGTGTTCGTTATTTATAGTGATGCATCGAAGAAAGGACTTGGTTGTGTCCTTATGCAGAATGATACGGTTATTGCTTATGCATCACGACAGTTGAAAATTCATGAACAAAATTATCCTACTCATGATCTCGAGTTAGCAGCCGTGATCTTTGCTTTGAAGATATGGAGGCACTACCTCTATGGTTAAAAATGTGAGATTTAAACTGATCAGAAGAGTTTAAAGTATATTTTCTCACAAAAATAACTCAACATGAGGAAAAGGAGATGTCTTGAATTTCTCAAGGATTATGATTGTACGATACACTACCACCCGGGGAAAGCAAACAAGGTGGAAAATTCTTTGAGCAGAAAAGATCATAGAGTTTTGAATAATATGAGAATTGAAAGGGATCCAATTTTCATGGATCTAGTGAAGATGGACATGGTAATAACCATGGAAGGTGAAACATCAATGCTTTTTCAAATGGTTTCCAAACCATCTTTACTAAAAATGTTAAAGAGTTCTGATACCGATGATGAAGAAGTTCAGAAGAAGATTAAAGATGTGAATGATGGGAGATTAAGAGACTTTGTGTATGAAGAAGGAACATTAAAATTTGGGAAGAGACTTTGTGTTCCCAATATACCTGATCTAAAAAGGGAATTTCTGGATGATGCTCATAGTTCCAATTTCTCTATACACCCTGGGAGCACCAAAATGTATAGAGATTTGAAGGAATATTTTTGTTGGGACAACATGTAGAGGGAGTTTGCTAATTTTGTGTCAAGATGTATGGTTTGTCAACAAGTTAAAGCTAGAAGGCAACAGCCTGGTGGAGTATTGCAACCTCTTCCCATACCTGAGTGGAAATTGGATAATATCACAATGGACTTTGTAATGGGAATACCAAAGACTCTTAGAAGGAATGATGCAATATGGGTTATTTTTGATCGTCTTACCATGTCAGCAAATTTTGTTGCTATAAGAGAAGATCTACCATTGGAACATATAGAAAGATTATATATTGATGAAGTTGTGAGACTTCATGTAGTACCCCTATCGATTGTTTCTGATCGTGATCCCCGTTTTACTTCAAGATTCTGGAAAAGTCTTCAGAATGCCTTGGATACTGAACCTTATTTGTGCACTTCCTACCACCCTCAAACAGATGGACAATCAGAACGAACTATTAAAACGTTATAAGACATGTTGAGATCCTGCTCACTTGACTTTCAGGGTATGTGGGATCAATATTTAACTCTGGTAGAATTTTCCTATAACAATAGCTTCCATTCGAGTATTCAGATGGCACCATATGAAGAGTTATACAGAATGAGATGTCGCACACCAACCTGTTGGGATGACGTTGGTGAAAGAAAACTTGTAGGCCCAGAACTGGTGGAGGAAACGATGGAAAAGGTTAAGGTAATCAAAAACCATATTAAAGCAGCTCAAAGTAGGCAGAAAAGCTATGCCAATAATCGAAGGAAGGATTTTGAATTTCAAGTCGGTGATCATGTTTTCTTGAAGGTATCTCTATGGAAGGGAGATATACGTTTTGGTAATAAAGGTAAATTGATTCCCAGTTACATCGGACCTTTTGAAATTCTAGAACGAATTGGGGATGTAGCTTACCGATTGGAAATGCCGCCAAGTCTCTCCAAAGTTCACGATGTGTTCCATGTATCTCTGTTGATGAAATACATGCCTGACCCAACGCATGTACTCACCTATGTGGAATTAGAACTAGAACCCGATCTATCTTATTTCGTAGAGCTCGTCACAATTCTTAATACGAGAGAACAGGTAATGAGAAACCGGACGACTCATCTGGTAAAAGTCTTGTGGAGAAACCATAAGATGGAAGATGCAACATGGGAACCTGAGGAACTTATGATGAAGACCCAACTGAGTCTTTTTATGCGGTAGTATTCTAGAAATTTTGAGGATGAATATATTCGAAGGAGGGGAGAATGTAACACCCCAAGCTTCTACGGTACGCTTCTCTTTGAATAATTAAATAGGGTGTGTTGTATGCAACATCGAGTTCTAACACACCACAACCAATCAAACTAGTCGTTATGAATAGTAATACCAACTTTTTGAAATTTATAAATTTTATTTTTCAAAATGGACTTCATTTTTGGATTCAGAATATCGAAATTAGCCTAGTGTCACGAACCAACCCGGGTCGACCCTGAACCGGTCACCCGAGCCGGTCCGCGGCAAGTCCCGAGGGGCGTTCCCGATCCCCCCGGGATGGCAACCAGTGCCGGGCATTAAGACTTGATCGTTGGGAACGATTTCAGCCCAAAACAAAAGTAAATAGAACAGAATAAATAAACACTAACAGCGGAAAGAAAAAAAAAATAAAAGCCACACAACCACGTACCTCCATGTGACCTCTCAGGTCACCACCCAACTAGAGAGCAACCTCGCTCCAACACTGAGCGACTCAAAACAGAAGACCTGCGACTGAAATGGTAAAGGATAGGCGTGAGCACAAAAGTACTCAGTAGGTGAGCCCAACAACAAAATCCCAAAGCACTGCCAGTAAATATAGAATCTACATAATCCAGGTTTGAACTATAATGTATAAAAGTAAGTTTTCACAATACTTTACTTGAAAATCAAACACGAGACATTTCCCTTATTCCCTTTTTAAAAGTTGGTTCCATTCCATTAGTTTTAAACTCATTCTGATAAGCAAAATGTTACATTTCCAAATCTTACCCAAAGAGAATAAAACATTTTCATTTGAAAACCATTTTTCCCAAAATCTAACAGTACAGGCTGTGAAGGATGACTGGAAGTAAACAAGCAGGGAAAACAAGTGCAAGTAAAGGTAAACAGGCGAGGAAAACCAAGTGCAAGCAAAAGTAAACCAGAAGTTATCAGCAATAACCATGGGTGATCCTGAACATCCCT
The DNA here is from genome assembly GCA_963277665.1 of Viscum album. Classification (NCBI taxonomy): domain Eukaryota; kingdom Viridiplantae; phylum Streptophyta; class Magnoliopsida; order Santalales; family Viscaceae; genus Viscum; species Viscum album. The sequence goes on along the minus strand of OY728155.1, from coordinate 641,657,815 downwards.
AGAAAACCCCTGGACGTACTCGGGTTCAGACTACCTGCCGGCATGGTACTCCATAGTCAATAACCAACTGGCCGCCCTAACAGCCAACCAGTGGCACATCCCTCCTGGCCTGTCTGTAACTCCAGGGGGTACTAACCCGTCTAATCAGGGTTAGCAAGCAACCGTCACTCGATAATCTACAAGACGCCCAGGAACCCGTGGTAGTTTAGTAACACTGTGTAAGTGGGAGACCCTCGCACGCGTGACTCATCTCACCGCACTTGCCAACCCCTTACACGGACATCACTACACGACAACCCTCGAAGGGAAGTCCCCCTGTAGAAATGCCCTCACAAGTACGTATATATATATATAATCACTTCACATTCAATAAAGTGCCAATCGGGCCGTCATGTCACTTACATTTTGATCATTTAAGACTAAATCATTTTTAAAGAGGGATGACACACGCCATTTCATTGAAAACCAGAAACGCACTTAGAAATTTATTTAAGAAACTCAAATCAGCATCTTAGCCTGGAACACATTTGTTTCACAAGTAGAATTATTTTCCATTATCAAAACACACCCCACTTTTATCAAGAGCCAAACGGGCCTTTAACCACCTCTCTGAAGAATACTATTTCTCAAACAAAATCCAAACCTTTAATCATGCGTCAAAAGAAACATTTTTCAACAACCAAGAACCACATATAAAGTTTCCAAAAACGAGTTTAAAGGTCATAAGACATTAACTCTAATCAAGGTTATAAGAAAACACCATTTCCATAAACAGTACATTTTCTAATTTACACATGCCAAAAACATTTCAAAACCCAATTCAACATGTCTTTCGTTACTCAGGAAGAACCATTTAGCGACATTACTATGAAATCCCACAATTGAAACCAAGAAAACATTTTTAACAATGAAATGACAGAATTAAACAGTTTGCATTATCAGCAAATCACCACAATATAAAAACTACTTAATATTATTTTTCTTAAATTTACTGAAATTCAATAAAAGGCAAGGAATAAATAAATTCTTAATTTAAAGGCGAGTGCAAAGGGAGACCTACCTCAAAAACCGAGCGCGACGGTAAAAAGACCTTGGAACCAAGGCGCGATGACACGACGTGTGTCCGAAGCCACGTGATGAAGTCCAACACTCTCGAAACTGAGGCGCGGAGACAGCAGAACCTCAACGGAAAGTAGAACGATCCTTTGCGGACAAACTGTGTACGCTGAACAGTGGAAAAAGTGCATGTCACTCAACCCGCGACAGAAAAAGGATTATTTAAAATTAAATAAAAACACTAAGATAAATATATATAGGTAAATAAATAATAAATACATGAATAAATAAATAATCAAAAGAATAAACAAATAAAGAATTAATTAATTGACAAATAATTAAATGAATAAATAAATAACACATACAACAATAATCAAGAGAATAAATAAATAACAATAATAATTTAGCACAATAATAATATAATAGTAATAACAATATTAATATAATAATAATAATAATAATAATAATAGCATACCCAATAAATTAACGATAACCATAATAATATTGATAATATAATAATAACATAATCAAAATTATAATAGTATATTAAAGGTAATTATAATAATGTAATAATATTAACATAATAATAATAATAACAATAATCTAATAATATTAATAAAACAATAATAATAATATAAAAAGATAATAACAATATTAATATGATAATTAAAATATTAATAATAATAATTATAACAATAGAGATAATTATAATAATAATAATAGTAAATCAATAATAAAAATGTATAATCATAATAAAACCTTTTTAATAATAATAAAATTTATCATATTAATAATAATAGAACTTATAATAATAATAATAATAAAACTTAGATAATGATAATAAAACTTACAATAATAATAAATAATAAATTAGTTAATTCAAATAATAAATGTTTTGATCAAATATTTAAAATAAAAATTTTAAAATAATTTGAAGATGTTACACACATATATATATATATTTATACATATATAGTTCTATATATATATACACACATTATCATACATATATCTATGGTCATACATAAACATATATACAATAATCATAACACAAATAAAAAGTTACTAATAATAAAATACCAACATAAAAATTATAAAATTTAAAACGCCGGGTGAACACACTGTCACCCGGGCTGAACGCACGGTCACCGCTGACAATGCGGTGACCGCGCACCGGCGCGAAACCACCAATGCAATTAATCTCCGAAAAATTTAAACCGGGACCAAGAAAAGAGAAAAATTATGGACGTCCGCGGTCGGGGTGTGACAATTCTCCCCACCACAGACACTTTCTGCCCCCAGAAAGTCACCAGGCCGCAAGTCAACCAAAAACCAAGTCTATGCCCAAACACAACTAAAGGAACCAGAGAGGATTGAGAATCTCGAGGATGACCTTACTCCACACAGGTCACACCCGACCGATTCAGGAGGAAAACTGAGGTCCGAGATTGAGGGGAGAACACGAAGGGTTCTCCCCACCACAAGAACTCAACTTGTGCCGAAAAGGTGACCATTTAAATAGAAAACCCCGGGAAGGGGGGGGGGTCGACGCGGGAACTCCCAACCAATTCAAACCAACTCTCACAACACGATTACTACAACACCTCCGTCTAGACATTAAATCCTTGACCAGAGTCAACAACCTTCAACACCGGTGAAAAACCATAGAAAAACATTTAACCGACATCAAATTGGAGACATGATCCACCGAAGTCCACAAAGCATAATCACATCGACAACCTAACCAAAACGAGGACAACCCACACGAGAGTCAAACACACTTTTAAGAAGGACGCACGATTCGGAAAATTACATTCTCACGACAAGTCCGCTTAGATTTACCATACAACAAGTCCATTGCCACTTTTTAGAAAAACAACACATTTACATAAACCAGACTACTTGGATTATACTAGAACAAGTTCATGATAACCCCATGATAAAACAATGAACATACAACTACGTCAAAACTTATCAGCAGAAAAACAAGTACTAAAAGATCTTGATTGTTCCACTGCTAACGCGGAACTCAAAATCTGGACCAAGGCTTCACAACCCTGGGGACTCCTGACTGTGCGCGAGCTTCACCCCGAGACTTGTGGCTGGGGCTCTGATGGCTGAAGCATCTTCTGCCTCACAGTCAGGTACTGACATTCTCCCATCGCAGCTTCCTCTTCAAGCAACGCTTCTTGCAAAACTTCTCCAGATGACCCAGACAACCACAGCGATGACACGTCTTCGGAGGGTTGCGACAAGACGGCTTTAAATGCCCGAAACGACCACACTGAAAGCATACCATCGAACGATCTGATGAACTGGAAGCTGAGACCAAAGGGGATAACTCATTAGGAACAGGTATCTCTGGCGCCTTTTCCTCACCAGAGGGGGAACTCTTATGAACAACAACAGGGGACGCTGAAGTAGTAACCACCCGCACACCGGAAAGCAACTCAGCCAAGAAAGCTTTCTCCACCAGCTTCTCGAAACAAAGGTCTTTAGAAGGGAGGACACGCTCCTTGATCTCTGGACGAAGACCTCCAGTGAAAAGAGAGGCCTTCATGAGCTCATGCGACGCTACATCTGGAGAAAAGGAAATCAGTTCCTTGAAATGGTCAACATATGCCTTCACCGTCCGTTGACTTTGTTGAATATGCACAAGCTCTCTCTTTTTCTCCAGCTTCACTTCCTCAGGTACAAACCGTTGGATGAAAAACGATTCTGAAGACATCCCACGTCATTTCACCTTGCATTGACGGTGGGGTAACCACCTTCCACTGGTCCAGAGCTGGACCCTCGAACAACTCCATAATTACACGAACCTTAACATTATCGGGAGTTCCCCATATTCTAAAGACACGTTCCACTTCCTCGAGCCATTCCACTGCCTCTAACGGACCCTGATCACCATGGAGAATAGGCAAAGTCTGAGGAGGACTAAAAACTGGGCATGACATATCTGAATCCTTAAAGACCTTTCTGGGCGGCATTTCCTGAGCGACATATAAAACACAAGGCCAAAACCCACATCAAACCAAATCAACATCAAATCGAAGCAACATCAATAAAAGCGCCTTTATCGAAAACAGTCAGCACAAGGACCAAACAAATACAACACAACCCAAAACAAAATCTCCTCTTTAGAATTCCCTTTTCATTTTTGATTTCAAAACCACCCTTTTTCAAGACCACTTTCCAAAAACCAATCCACTTTCAAACCAAAACTTTCCAAAACCGTTTCTCATTTAAAACCAATTTAGAAAACAAGGTCAAGCCGTTTATTTCAAATACACACCCAGGTAATCTCATGAACCGTTGCACATGTCCTTATCCACATTTCATTCATACGTGCATCAACACACACTTTCTATGCATTCTCACACATGTGCAAACGTTCATAAAGAGGAACCGAGGTTTCAACCCAAATCATTCTTATCCAATTCCAAGCAAACAACAGATTTTCAAATCAAGAGATTTCAGTTTCAAAACCCATTTTATACATTTAAAGTCCTTTAAAAGAAACCAGTCCAATTTCCCAAAAAACCTTTTTCATTTTCCAACTATGCACTCACACAGACCAAAACGAAAACAACATCCAAATTTGCATCAACCACTGAAATGAGGGACTAGTAGTCACACTCAACCTGGCGACATGGTAGTGAGCCATGTCCCAAGTCAGTGTCGGCCACTAGGAGGAATTCAAACCGTGTACTCAGACTCCACATGGGTCACTACTCCATGTGAAATCACGACGTAACATCGGCTTGCCTCCATTGTCATCTCTCAATCCAAGACAAACCAGGAAAGACAAGGACACAATTCCCGAACTACCCCTGGTAACTCGAGGATCAGTGCGAGAAAGAGTTCGCGACGCTCTTCCCGTACCTACCCCTCGAGTTCCGACAGTCCTAATCTCCTTCTACCGGACAGCCCAAATAACAAGAACCACCTCTGATACCATTTTGTCACGAACCAACCCGGGTCGACCCTGAACCGGTCACCCGAGCCGGTCCGCGGCAAGTCCCGAGGGGCGTTCCCGATCCCCCCGGGATGGCAACCAGTGCCGGGCATTAAGACTTGATCGTTGGGAACGATTTCAGCCCAAAACAAAAGTAAATAGAACAGAATAAATAAACACTAACAGCGGAAAGAAAAAAAAAATAAAAGCCACACAACCACGTACCTCCATGTGACCTCTCAGGTCACCACCCAACTAGAGAGCAACCTCGCTCCAACACTGAGCGACTCAAAACAGAAGACCTGCGACTGAAATGGTAAAGGATAGGCGTGAGCACAAAAGTACTCAGTAGGTGAGCCCAACAACAAAATCCCAAAGCACTGCCAGTAAATATAGAATCTACATAATCCAGGTTTGAACTATAATGTATAAAAGTAAGTTTTCACAATACTTTACTTGAAAATCAAACACGAGACATTTCCCTTATTCCCTTTTTAAAAGTTGGTTCCATTCCATTAGTTTTAAACTCATTCTGATAAGCAAAATGTTACATTTCCAAATCTTACCCAAAGAGAATAAAACATTTTCATTTGAAAACCATTTTTCCCAAAATCTAACAGTACAGGCTGTGAAGGATGACTGGAAGTAAACAAGCAGGGAAAACAAGTGCAAGTAAAGGTAAACAGGCGAGGAAAACCAAGTGCAAGCAAAAGTAAACCAGTAGTTATCAGCAATAACCATGGGTGATCCTGAACATCCCTAGAAAACCCCTGGACATACTCGGGTTCAGACTACCTGCCGGCATGGTACTCCATAGTCAATAACCAACTGGCCGCCCTAACAGCCAACCAGTGGCACATCCCTCCTGGCCTGTCTGTAACTCCAGGGGGTACTAACCCGTCTAATCAGGGTTAGCAAGCAACCGTCACTCGATAATCTACAAGACGCCCAGGAACCCGTGGTAGTTTAGTAACACTGTGTAAGTGGGAGACCCTCGCACGCGTGACTCATCTCACCGCACTTGCCAACCCCTTACACGGACATCACTACACGACAACCCTCGAAGGGAAGTCCCCCTGTAGAAATGCCCTCACAAGTACGTATATATATATATAATCACTTCACATTCAATAAAGTGCCAATCGGGCCGTCATGTCACTTACATTTTGATCATTTAAGACTAAATCATTTTTAAAGAGGGATGACACACGCCATTTCATTGAAAACCAGAAACGCACTTAGAAATTTATTTAAGAAACTCAAATCAGCATCTTAGCCTGGAACACATTTGTTTCACAAGTAGAATTATTTTCCATTATCAAAACACACCCCACTTTTATCAAGAGCCAAACGGGCCTTTAACCACCTCTCTGAAGAATACTATTTCTCAAACAAAATCCAAACCTTTAATCATGCGTCAAAAGAAACATTTTTCAACAACCAAGAACCACATATAAAGTTTCCAAAAACGAGTTTAAAGGTCATAAGACATTAACTCTAATCAAGGTTATAAGAAAACACCATTTCCATAAACAGTACATTTTCTAATTTACACATGCCAAAAACATTTCAAAACCCAATTCAACATGTCTTTCGTTACTCAGGAAGAACCATTTAGCGACATTACTATGAAATCCCACAATTGAAACCAAGAAAACATTTTTAACAATGAAATGACAGAATTAAACAGTTTGCATTATCAGCAAATCACCACAATATAAAAACTACTTAATATTATTTTTCTTAAATTTACTGAAATTCAATAAAAGTCAAGGAATAAATAAATTCTTAATTTAAAGGCGAGTGCAAAGGGAGACCTACCTCAAAAACCGAGCGCGACGGTAAAAAGACCTTGGAACCAAGGCGCGATGACACGACGTGTGTCCGAAGCCACGTGATGAAGTCCAACACTCTCGAAACTGAGGCGCGGAGACAGCAGAACCTCAACGGAAAGTAGAACGATCCTTTGCGGACAAACTGTGTACGCTGAACAGTGGAAAAAGTGCATGTCACTCAACCCGCGACAGAAAAAGGATTATTTAAAATTAAATAAAAACACTAAGATAAATATATATAGGTAAATAAATAATAAATACATGAATAAATAAATAATCAAAAGAATAAACAAATAAAGAATTAATTAATTGACAAATAATTAAATGAATAAATAAATAACACATACAACAATAATCAAGAGAATAAATAAATAACAATAATAATTTAGCACAATAATAATATAATAGTAATAACAATATTAATATAATAATAATAATAATAATAATAATAGCATACCCAATAAATTAACGATAACCATAATAATATTGATAATATAATAATAACATAATCAAAATTATAATAGTATATTAAAGGTAATTATAATAATGTAATAATATTAACATAATAATAATAATAACAATAATCTAATAATATTAATAAAACAATAATAATAATATAAAAAGATAATAACAATATTAATATGATAATTAAAATATTAATAATAATAATTATAACAATAGAGATAATTATAATAATAATAATAGTAAATCAATAATAAAAATGTATAATCATAATAAAACCTTTTTAATAATAATAAAATTTATCATATTAATAATAATAGAACTTATAATAATAATAATAATAAAACTTAGATAATGATAATAAAACTTACAATAATAATAAATAATAAATTAGTTAATTCAAATAATAAATGTTTTGATCAAATATTTAAAATAAAAATTTTAAAATAATTTGAAGATGTTACACACATATATATATATATTTATACATATATAGTTCTATATATATATACACACATTATCATACATATATCTATGGCCATACATAAACATATATACAATAATCATAACACAAATAAAAAGTTACTAATAATAAAATACCAACATAAAAATTATAAAATTTAAAACGCCGGGTGAACACACTGTCACCCGGGCTGAACGCACGGTCACCGCTGACAATGCGGTGACCGCGCACCGGCGTGAAACCACCAATGCAATTAATCTCCGAAAAATTTAAACCGGGACCAAGAAAAGAGAAAAATTATGGACGTCCGCGGTCGGGGTGTGACACCTAGGGTGAATTTTTGGTATTTTTTCTGAAAAACATCATTTTTTGATGAATAGTGAAACCACTAATTGGTAGTTAAAAAACTAATTTTTTCATAAAACTTAATTTTACCGCTTCTGTGAGTGGAATTTCGAAAATCCAAGAGACATGGTTAATACCAAGGAGTAAAATTTGGTTCAATGAGATGAAAATAACTTTTGGTGAATAGTAACTTTTTACTTTTATTTACCACGGTTAAAAGTAAATAGGATAATTAAGGGTAAAAATGATATTAATATTATGCTAACACATGTCCTAATTCCATTGGATAAGATTAATTCGACCCTAAACAACCTTAGGAATAAAATATGATCCTATTTGGTCCACATGGATTAGATTAGGACATTTATTATTATTTAATTCAAAGAAGAGTTAAAAGAGGTAAAATCAATGTTTTACAACTAAAACATTTTTAATATAGGGTTACACATAAGATAAATTCTATTATAAATATTCATTAGAAATATAAAAAGATTTAATTTATAATGATATTTTGTTTATAATTTTTAAACATTAAATAATTTAATTTATTTATGACATAATGATGATGCAGTAATTACCATAATAGTGAAAAATTAAAATAATTAATATTATAAATACCAAAATAAATAAAATTTGAGACTTTTTATGAATTAAACTAATTTTTTAGGTTAATATGACATATTAGGATTGATTTAATTAACTTTGTTTGAAGTAATCATTCTGTTATGAGTTTCACAAAAAGCAATTTTCCAAATAGTGTCAAAATTGACATAAAAGAGTTTTTTTTAAAAACATTATATTATTAATTGATATTAAATTCCTAAAAATCTAAGTTTCGGACAAGAGACTTATATCATGATAGGTGTATCATTAATAAATCACTTTGGGGTCTCTTAGAGGTATATAGTATGTTTATTAACTATATAATATAAAAATACAAAGTGACATGGTAAGTGCCAAACTAATTTACTAAGAGTTAAAACTAAAAGGCAAGGTTAATATAATCACCCAAACCTATATAAATTATATTAGGTGAGTGGTTTTCGACCCATCCGCACCTAAAACATAAAATAATCCACATTTGATCCATTATAAACCGAATATTAATTTATTATAAAATAAAATTTCTAGTTTTTCCAATGGTGCCCCTTCTCCCCCTTATAAAAGGAAACCACTTCTAACCAATTTTTCACACCTTAAAAGCCTTTTGGTTTGGCCAAACCCTTCCCAAATACTCTCTCAACTTACGTCACTTCAATAGATAGGCCTTAGGTTTATCAGAAAGAAAACTTAAGGATCCCTTTTGATCAAATCAAAAGGAAGAACCCGAAGAAGAGGTAATGTTTTCACCACCCTCTTTCAAGTTCCTTTCTTCTTCAACTTCTTATTTATTTGTTATTCCCATTCTAAAATAATAAATCCAGTATCTTATATATAATGTGATGTTATTATAAATATGGTACAACCATATTCAGTATTCTATCCATCCTTTGAATGACATGTCACCATATGTGTGTACGTACGGCTTACCGTCTCCACGTCGTGGTGTAATTGTTATTAAATAAATTATTATTTGGATGGGTATAATAATAATGTGTAATTCATGTAAATAATAAATATAACATGATAATGATTCTTTATATATGATATACCATCCAATTATATATTATTTTAATATCAAAAGAATGATATTGTCGCTCGTGCGTACGTACGGACTACCGTCTCCACGAACGCGATGAGAATCATTCTCCATCGTATCCATTCAATTATAATTATCATTTGATGATTAAAAATAATGTTTAAGGACTTGATATAATTATGGATATGAATAAGATACAACCTATCCATAATAAACACGGCTTATGTAACAAAACATATAAAAGAGAACAAGTAAGTTAACAACTGAAACGATGATAATTCTAAGATATTATTAACAAAGAAATGTGAAAATATCATATATGATATCATATTAATTTATATTATTTCACCATTATACAGGAGGTTAACCTACCCTTAAATATGGAAAAGTACAAGGTAAGGGTTTATTTCGCAATCTCTTCATTATCCGAGGATGTTTATACGTAATAATCTACTGGGATTTCTTTATCATCCATATCCATGTTTCTTAAAATATTTTTTCAAAACATTTTTAATATTTACATGAATATTGGTTAAAGTCATTTATAACCTTGTTTGAATTTTTATAAGAGGTTTATAAAGGAATATTTCCGTCATTTTCCAAATATGGTGCTTTTTAACCTTTTTGACAAAATTAAGGTAATAATGTTTTTTTAACTTATATGGAAGTTGCGGCTATCTTCCGCCATTATAAAATCTTTGAAGCTTCCCTTACAAGATTATAAGAAAATTTTCAAAGTAAATGTTTTATTTTATAATTATGTGACTGTTAAATGATTTAAAAATAGGAAGAGGTATTTCTCTAAAAAGAGTTTTGATTTCATCTATGTCAACATCCTTTGATAGATTTTAAGTTTATTTGGAGTTGATTTATTATGATACAAAACTTCCATATTGTATTGATGGTTTTGTGATATTTTTGATTGTGTATGAGTTATTTTTATACCATTCATGGTTTATGAAGAAATTATTGACATTTCGTATACTAGTTTTAATACAAATGTTTCTGTTATGTTTAAACCTGTTCATATGAGGAATGCATTGGACTTAATAAGTGACAGGTGGATCCCACTATAACTCCTCGATGCATTGGTAGGTCTCATGAGAAAAACTAGTGTCTTGTAACAAGTCCTTGACAAAATATTATTTGTAGTCTTGGCACGAGGTTTTGGCTTTGAAGTTATGATAGTCTGGAATTATGCATTCCATCATTAGGAAGGTGGTTATTGTTATTGCATGTGATTATTCGATTAGTAGAATATCCATGTGAATAAGTAAATGGAATTATTTCATTTTATTTTTACCATACTATGTTGAATTTATAGTTTAAAAGGTTTTGTTTTAGTTATACATTTCCTTAAATGTTTATTTTTATTTATGAAAGTTTCCGCTATATTGTTATCCTTACTGGGCATTTCAACTCACCCATTTTCTATGTTTTATTTTTCCCAGGATGTGATGAAGTAATTTATGAATGACCTATAGGGATAGTATGAGGGGATAAGAGTGTGTACTATGGAGACTATATTTTTGTAGTTTTCATTTTATGATGTAATGTAAACTTTATTCATTTATCTAGTAATTCCAAGGATACTAAACTAATCGGTCTTTCGAGACATGATATTTCTTGGAATCATTACAATGTTATGTAATAATGCACCTACTCTGGGTATCTAGGGTCGGGGCGTTACATATAAGGTTCAGCAGTGTAAAGACCTGTAAAATTCAAGGAAAAGTTTTTCTTAATTTTCTATGGGATTTTACAAGAACGCAGTTTTAGACGGCACTTGATTCCGAGGCCCGGTGTGCCCAGAATTTCTATCCGAAGTTTAGCTCGGGTACGTTCAGTGAACGAACGAGCGGGAATTCCTATCTTATGAACCGGTGCTCGGAATCGAATTCTGATGGCACCGATGGAACCTCAGCACCGATAATTTCTTAGGAACGCTTAATCCCGAGTTTCGTTTACACGAGAGAAGTTGATAAAAATTGTGGAAGTTAAAAATAAAAATTTAACAACAATTTTTATTTTTACTCTAAGTGTTTAATCCTTTGGATGGAAGTTGGGTAACTACCCAACCTCCCTTGGAGGTTATGAGGGTGGTGGGGCCCACACGAACCCCACCCCTTCATATCCTCTAACCCCCTCAACTCAACATTAATATTGTTAACTTAAGTTAATAACTTATCACATTAATGAAGTGAGTTTAATGTGAGATTTGGAAATGCAAAATCTTGAATTTCAAAATCCTTGATGTGTTAATAAAATAAGTTGAGAACTTATTTTTATTGGGTTGGTGTTTAGTTGTTTGAGAACTTTTAGGAAAAAATCTAAGGAAGTCTTGAGTTCTTCATTCTCTTTGACGAAGAACGCGAAGAACGAACAATCTCTGATGTGGAGCGTTGAGCCCTCGGAGACTGTCTTCCACGACACCAACCGACGACGCGACGTCTTCTTCCACGACGTTTTTCTTCTGCGACATCTCTTTTCACGACGTTTTTCCGTGACGAAATCCCCGTCAACGTCTTCGAATCCTCGCTTTGCGACGCCAACGTTCGTCATCTCTTTTATCAAGGTAGGGGATTATTTAATTATTTTCGTTCGTGATTTCTAGTTTTTCGTTCTTCGTAGTTATACGACCAAATGATATCGGTTAGCGAGAGGGGGTCAGACCGCACAAACACGTCCGACCCTCCTCCTTTATCCTTGTTTGATTCTTTGTGGTTGGGACGGAATGGTGTGGTGTCGTTGCACCACGCGGGATCATATGGCAAGTAATGCACGACGCCGTTGCGCCGCGCCATGAAGTTGAACAAGGACGCGATGCCATCGCGCCACATCGAAGAAAACTGAAGACACTATGGCCGGATTGGGGTCGCGGCAGAAGGGCGCGGTGCCGTCGCACCGCGCCGGATGAACCAAGCCGTGGCCGGTTCCGGGCCGCGGCGAAGCAGGGTGACCGGCGGCCGGTTCCGGGCCGCCGGTGTCGGCGAGGGAGGAAGGACCGGCTGTCACTGGTCCTTCTTGGTATAACCGGCCGGCCGGTGCAGGCCGACCGGACAAAGGGAAGCCAGGGGAATTAATTCCCCCGACCGGCCAACAAAAACGGCCCCCATAAATGGGGGCCGCGGTTACACCAGGGGGGCAGCACCCCCCCTGCCAACGGCGCGGCCGTTGGCCGAGCTGGGTAGCGCGTTGTGCCCAGTCCGGGCCGCGCCGGCCGGGCCGTCCTGGTCCCGGGGTGGGTCGACCCGGTTCGGGCCGACCGGGGGGGGGGGGGGGGGGGGTCTCGGGCCAGGTCGGTCCGGGCCCGAAACCCCCGTTTTCGGACCGTCTTCGGTCTTTTGCCCATAACATGGGCTACAGAACTCCAATAGACGCAACATCAGTTGCGATGCAATCCTTGAATCGAGACGGTCGTTTCGGTATATTGCACTCAAGGTTTTGGAATACACTGAGTTCGACCGAGTTGGTTCGTACACGAAACCAACAGGGCCCTCAGAGCGGAAACGCTCATATCTTAAGCTCCGGACGTCTGGATGACGTGCTGTAGACTTTGTTGGTTTCCTCTTAGTGAGATGGATATTTTGGCTTACTCCGCCTGAGGTTTGGACGCATGTGGAGTATGGTCGGGTTGGTTTTTCCTTAAAAACGAACCGGGCCCCTGGGATGAAAAACCCAATAACTCTCAGACCGGGCGTCCGAATGACGCGCCGTCTGCGACGTTGAGTTCCTGTTGACGATACGGAACTTTTGGATACATCAACTCTGGACTATGTGTCAGCTGATGTATCAGCCTCTCGTCTCGTGCAGCGGACCCTCCAGAACGAGCTTGCTGTGTGTGGGAACCCTAGAGCTGGCTGCGACTGCTACTGTGACTGTGACGACGACTGTGCAGATATCCTCAGTGGATTCGACGACGACGACTATAGCACTCAGCGATCCTATGTGGATCAGTGCTACCGATCCTGTGTGGGTCCAATCCTGTGTGGGTTAGCGCTCAGCGGTTCTGTGTGAGCCAGTGCCTACAGATCATGTGTGGGTCATTGCGGGGGTTAGTACCTATCGATCCTTTGTGGGTCCGATGACTTAGATGGATCAGTGATCATCTTTATCGTCTTTCAAAGAAGTATACATGTGTGAGATGAATCATATTTTCTTTCCTATGTGGATTGTGTTGTGCTATCCTGTGTGGATTACGTTTTTCTTTCCTGTGTGGAATACGTATGCTTTCCTGTGTGGACTGGGTTGTACTTGGGCTCAGAGGGTGGAGCGTATTGGAATTGATGACTTAGGTATATGTATGGGCATATACCTATGTAGTGTCAGTTGTTACTTCATGATTGTGTCTTTCCTTTGTGGTTTATCCTATGTAGATTTGGGGAGACCATCGGGGGTCTTGGGGTCCCTACTGAGTAGCTTATACTCACCCCTGCACGGGCTATGCCCGCACTAGGTTGTGTTGGTTGCAGACGACGGATAACGCTGATCGTGGTGGAGGTTTGCGGAGCAGGACGGTACCTGGAGGTGGACCATTGGGCGGGACGTACTCGGAGCATTAGGTTGGACCCGAGGAGCAGTGGAGGCTTTCTGTACCCACCATTCAGGTGGGATTCCCAGTGGACAGCTAGTCGTTGCGACTTTACCTTTCAGTTGCTGTTTTTTCATTCGAGTTGTACTTTACTTTCAGTTTGGGTTTGTATACTTGCCCACTTACTTTTCTGCACTTACTCTTGTACCAGCTTTTACTTAGTGTTTACTTCTACCGCTTTTTTACTCTTTGGTGTTAGTTTACTTTACAAAGGCAATGCCTTCCCTTTTTACCGGGATATACGCCTTGGTGCTGGTCGCCAGCCCCTGGCCTACGAAAGGCGGGCTTGGGGTAGTCACGGAACGGGCCCCGAGGATGGGTCGTGAAAAATTGGTATCAGAGGAGTTCGGTTCTACCGCAGAACATTGGACTCTGATATTTTTCTATGTGAACCAATAGTGTTTAGGGTACTGAGTGTGGTTATCAGTCCAGGGAGTCCAGTGTTGGTGCGGCGGCCGACATATCCGTACACCAGGACCCTGACTTCTTATTTTCGACTTAATGCACGAAAACATTGATTGCATGTGTGTTTCAAGTTTTCTTTGTGATTACTTTGTATCAGCTCACCAGGTATATTGTTCTGACTGTGGTGCACCTGTTTCCTATTCAGGATGGCCCCACGACGACAGCTAGCTAGGGTTCCGAGAGTCGAGCGTGACTACAGCCCACCGAGTGATGAGGCCTTGGTGCAGGGCCCTTTGTTAGCAGTGGCACCGGCGATAGCTCTACCCGCCGACCCACTGATGCTTCCAGCACCAGCCACTGACGATGCACGTCACCTCAGTGCACTGCATGAGTTCCAGCGCCAGTGACCGCTCAGGTTCCACGGGGAGACGGACCCCCAGGCAGCTGAGGACTGGCTGGAGGCAGTGGTGAGAGTTTTCCGGTTAGTGAGGACACTAGCAGACCTCATGGTGATCCTCGTAGCGAGCCTACTGCATGCAGCAGTAGGCAAATGGTAGAGCTTGATGCTCTAGGTTCATGATGATGAATCTCTTCTCTGGACGGACTTTGAGAGCCTCTTCCGCTCGGAGTTTGTCCCAGCCACCCTCCGTGTGGTGCGCATCCAGGAGCTTCTTCAGCTGCGGCAGGGCAGCATGACGGTCGCCTAGTACTCGACGAGATTTATTGATCTCTCGCGCTACTCAAAAGACATGGTACGTGACACATTCTTCTAGGCCCTGACCTTTGAGTAGGAATTGAGACACAAGATCAGGGCATCGCTGATCTCCCTCAACATTCCGACTCAGACAGGAGTACTGGAGCAAGCCCTTTTGATCGAGAGCTTTCTTGCTGAGTCTACACCAGTGCCGAGACCCACCACAGGGCGGCACGTAGCAGAGTCTTCTGCAGAAGGCAGTCGGCGGATGACTCACGGGTCTAGGTAGACCAGACCCTCAGGCAGACGACCTCAGGACACTGGCTCAGCAGTGCGGGGCACATAGCGCGGAGCCACTCTTTCAAGAGGCAGGTAGTGCTACTCATGCGGCGGGCAGGGCCACATGCCTCGTGATTGCGTGACCCGCTGTGCCGAGGAGCAGCAGACGGTTGAGGGACTATAGAGGCAGAGGCAGAGGGTTGTCTGTGGCGGTCCGTAGGGAGGAGGCGGAAGAGCCAGAGGAGCTGGCCGAGCAGTAGGTTGTGGGAGACACTTTGAGGCTCTACCACCACCACCACCAGGAGGTCCACCCTGACCACAGGGAGATGGCGGTCAGAGACATGCACAGCTCCAGGAAGTAGAGGCCTACGACCACAGCACGCCCGATATGATTTGAGGTACTATCTGTGTCTATTCCACCCTTGCTGCAGTTCTTATAGACATAGGAGAAAGTCATTATTTCATAGCTGCTTCCCTTGTTCGGAGCTCGGAGATTCTGATAGAGCCGTTGGCTCGATCCTTACGGCTAGAGACCCCTACGGAAGCAGACTCGACGATTACGCACTGGTGCCGGCAGTGTGAGCTTAATCTAGGAGGCGAGAGCTTCGGCTGGGATCTTCTTGTAGCAGCGTTGAGGCCTTACGACGTTATCTTGGTCATGGATTGGTTGTCTACGGTCCATGCACAGATTGACTGTATTAGGCGCAAGGTGCGATGTGTATGCACCGACGGGAGCAGGTTCACCTTCACCGGTGAGAAGGGAGCCTTCGTAGCACATGATGGACTTCCACAGAGGAGAGGAGAGCCCATCACTCATCAGTTGGCTAGCCTCATCCTAGGAGCAGTTGACGTGCGGAGTCCTGGTTTTCCTGCATTGGTGGATCAGTATGCGGACGTCTTTCCCGATGACGTTCCAGGGCTACCTCCTCGTAGAGAGGTAATCTTTTATATTTATTTGTACCCCGGGACAACCCCGATATCGACTCCAGGATATCGGATGGCCCCCGCTGAGCTTCGAGAGCTACGGGTACAGTTGGAGGACTTGCAGGGCAAGAGGTTCATCCGACCCAGTGTTTCGCCCTGGGCTTCCCCGATATTGTTCGCCAAGAAGGCGAACGGGAGATTCCGACTTTGTGTCGACTATCGTCGCCTAAACCAGGTGACAGTGAGGAATAAGTATCCGCTATCGATGATTGATGACCTCTTAGAGCAGCTCAAGGGATCACGGTGGTTCTCAAAGATAGACCTCACGTCAGGCTATCACCAGCTCAGAGTTCGAGACGAGGACGTGCAGAAGAAAAACTTCAGATGTCGGTACTGCCACTATGAGTTCTTGGTTATGCCTTTCGGCGTAACCAATGCTCCAGCAGTGTTCATGGCCCTCACGAACATGATCTTTCAGCCATACCTCGATCGATTTGTCGTGGTCTTCATCGACGACATTTTGATTTACTCGACGACTGAGGAGGAGCATGCCTACCACTTACGGGTTGTACTAGACACACTCCGAGAGCACCAGATTTATGGTAAGCTCTCAAAGTGCCAGTTCTGGATACATGAGGTCCACTTCTTGGGACATGTCATCTCTGAGGCGGGAGTTGTAGTGGATCCTGCGAAGATCGAGGCGGTGAAAGCTTGGGAGCCACCCAGGAGCGTGATGGAGGTGCGGAGTTTCTTGGTACTAGCTAGATACTTCCAGAGATTCGTGCCAGACTTCTACAGAGTTGCGACACCACTCTCAACTTTGAAGAAGGGGAAACCCTTCGTGTGGTCAGACAAATGTCAGCAGAGCTTCCAAGAGCTGAGACAGAGATTGACCAGCGCACCAATCATGAGGTTTCCTGGGGAGGGAGTAGGGTACGTAGTCTACTGCGATGCATCAGGGACTGGACTCAGATGTGTCCTGATACAGGAGCGGGCATTGATCGCTTATGGATCACGTCAGTTGAGCCCACCTGAGCAGAACGATGCTACCCATGACCTGGAGTTAGCAGTAGTGGTCTTCGCTCAGAAGACATGGCGACACTATTTGATGGGCGAGCGCTTTACAGTCTTTTCTGACCATCAGAGTCTCATATACATCTTCTCTCAAAAGGATCTGAATCTGAAACAGCGGCGATGGCTCGAGTTCCTCCAGGACTATGACTTTGAGATAGTATATACTCCTGGGAAGGGGAACGTGGTAGCCGATGCTCTCAGTAGGAGGACGGGCATTCAACTACTTGAGGAGGCGACAGAGCAGCTAACCTCTTTGCAGATATCCTTCATGGATAGAGATAGAGAAACCTTCCTCCAATCTCTCACAATCACTCTTCCACTACTACCATGGGTCAGAGAGGCATAGCGTGGGGATGCTGACTATGAGACACGGCATGCACATATATCCTCAGGACAGGCACCTGATGGTTTCTCCTTTGGAGCAGAGCACAACGTCCTTTTCAGAGGACGTACCTTGGTACCAGTTTCATTACGGGAGGAGGTGCTGAGAGAGTTTCACACTTCTCCTTTGGCAGTACATCCTAGAGTGGCGATGATGTACCAGGATCTTAGACGACATCATTGGTGGTCGGGCATGAAGAAGGCTATGGCGGAGTTCGTTTCTCGATGCCTCACCTGCTAGCAGGTGAAGGCTGAGCACCAGGTACCAGTAGGCTTGGTAAAACCCTTAGAGGTCCCGGAGTGGAAGTGGGACGGGATATCTATGGACTTCGTGACTGGACTTCCACGCACTTCTAGAGGTCATGAATCCATTTGGGTGATTGTCAACCGACTCACCAAGTCGGCTCACTTCTTACCCATCATAGAGCAGGGCTCAGTGGAGATCTTGGGGCGTCTCTATGTTCAGAAGATTGTACGGCTTCATGGTGTGCCATCACTTATCGTCTCCGATCGATATTCTTGCTTTACTTCCCAGCTTTGGAAGGGGTTACAGGAGGCGTTCGGGACGCAGCTACGTCTGAGCACTGCCTTTCACCCTCAGACGGATGGTCAGACGAAGAGGAACATTCAGACTCTCTAGGAAATGCTCTGCGCATGTGTCCTCGACTTTGGTCACAGCTGGGAGGACCACCTACCCTTGGTGGAGTTCACGTACAACAACAGCTACCACTCCACCATCGGGATTGCAACATACAAGGCGTTGCACGACCGACCTTGTAGATCTCCTTTGTGCTGGAAAGACCCTGGGGAGTTAGCATTTGTGGGACCGGAGATGGTCCAGGCCATGACAGAGAAGGTCCTGGTCATCCAGGAGTGGATGAGGACAGCTCAGAGCTGGCAGAAGTCATATGATGACAGGAGGCGGAGGCCACTAGAGTTCGAGGATGGCGACCACGTCTTCTTGCGTGTCTCATTTCGATGTAGATTACAGAGATTTGGCCGAGGCAGCAAGTTGTCTCCACGCTTCATCGGACCGTTCCAGGTCCTCGGCAGGATTGGCGAGGTGGCTTATCGTCTGGCTCTAACACCATAGTTGCACCGGGTGCACGACGTTTTCCATGTGTCTCAGCTGAGGAGATATGTGCATGACCCGACGCATATCATTGACCATGGGGAGCTTGATGTCGATGATGGGACGACTTTTGCGGAGGTCCCAGTGGAGATCGAGGATCGACAGGAGCAGGTCCTATGTGGATGGTCGATTCCTCTAGTGCGCATCAGATAGCAGCACGAGAACCTCCAGGAGAGCACTTGGGAGTGGGAGGCTCAGATGCGTGCTCAGTACCCACATTTGTTTCCCTATTTTTCGATGTATCTTTAAGGGGACGTAAAGTCCTAAGGTGGGAGTAATGTAAAGACCCGTAAAATTCAAGGAAATGTTTTTCTTAATTTTCTTTGGGATTTTACAAAAACACAGTTTCATACGGCACTTGATTCTGAGGCCCGGTGTGCCCGGAATTTCTATCCAAAGATTAGCTCGGGTAAGTTCAGTGAATGAATGAGCAGGAAATCCTATCATATGAACTGGTGCTCAGAATCGAATTCTGAGGGCACTGATGGAACCACATCGCTGGTAATTTCTTAGGAACGCTTAATCCGGAGTTGCATTTACATGAGAGAAGTTGATAAAAATTGTGGAAGATAAAAATAAAAATTTGACAACAATTTTTATTTTTACTCTAAGTGTTTAATCCTTTGGATGGAAGTTGGGTAACTACCCAACCTCCCTTGGGAGGTTATGAGGGTGGTGGGGGCCACACAAACCCCACCCCTTCATATCCTCTACCCCCCTCAACTCACCATTAATATTGTTAACTTAAGTTAATAACTTATCACATTAATGTAGTGTGTTTAATGTGAGCTTTTGAAATTCAAACTCTTAAATTTCAAAAGCCTTGACGTGTTAATAAAATAAGTTGAGAACTTATTTTATTGGGTTGGTGTTTAGTTGTTTGAGATCCTTTGGAGAAAAAGCTAAGGAAGTCTTGAGTTCTTCATTCTCTTTGACGAAGAATGCGAAGAACGAACGATCTTCGACGTGGAGCGCCGAGCCCTCGGAGACCGTCTTCCGCGACACCGACCCGCGACACGGTGTCTTCTTCCATGAAGTTTTTTTTCCGCGACGTCTCTTTTCGCGATGGTTTTCCCTGATGAAATCTCGGTCAATGTCTTCGAATCCTCGCTTTGTGACGCCGACATTCGTCATCTCTTTTATCAAGGTAGGGGATTATTTAATTATTTTGGTTCTTGATTTCTAGTTTGTTGTTCTTCGTAGTTATACGACCAAATGATATCGGTTAACGAGAGGGGGCCAGACCGCACAAACACGGCCGACCCTCCTCCTTTATCCTTGTTTGATTCTTTTTGGTTGGGATGGAATGACGTGGTGTCTTCGTACCATGTGGGATCATAAGGAAAGTAATGAATGGCGCCGTCACGCCACGCCGTGAAGTTGAACAAGGACGCGATGTCGTCGCGCCGCATCGAAGAAAACCGAAGACACCGCTGCCGGTTCCGGGCCATGGCGGAGCAGGGTGACCGGTGGCCGGTTCCGGGCCGCCGGTGTCAGCGAGGGAGGAAGGACCGGTCGTCGCCGGTCCTTGTTGGAAGAACCGGCCGGCCGGTGCAGGCCGTCCAGACAAAGGGAAGACGAGGGAATTAATTCCCCCGGCCGGCCTACAAAAACGGCCCCCATAAATGGGGGGCCGCGGTTACAGCAGGGGGGCAGGCGCCCCCCCCCCCCCTTGCCAATGGCTCGGCCTTTGGCCGAGCTAGCCAGCGCGGTGGGCGTGCTGTGCCCAGGCCGAGTCGGGCCAACCCGGACCCAGGGCGGGTCGACCCGGACCTGGGACGGGTCAACCCGGTTCGGGCCGACCGGGGGTGGGGTCTCGGGCCAGGTTGTTCCGGGCCCGAAACCCTCGTTTTCGAACCGTCTTCTGTCTTATGCCCATAACTTGGGCTATGGACCTTCGATTGACGCACCGTCAGTTTCTATGCGATCCTTGAATCGAGACGGTCGTTTTGGTATATCGCAATAAAGGGTTCCGAATACTTTGAGTTCGGCCGGGTTGGTTCATACACGAAACCAACCGGGCCCTCGGAGTGGAAACGCTCATATCTTAAGCTCCGGACGTCTGAATGAAGTTCCGTCATCTTTGTTGGTTTCCTCTTAGTGAGAAGGATCTTTTGGATTACTCTTACCAAGGTTTGTATGCAGGTGGAGTACGGTCGGTTTGGTTTTTCCTTAAGAACCAACCGGGTCCTTGGGACGAAAAAGCCAATAACACTCAGACCGGGCGTCCAAATGACGCGCCGTCTGCGACTTTGAGTTTCTATTGACGATACGGAACTTTTGCATACATCAACTCTGGACTATGTGTCAGTTGATGTAGCAGCCTCTCAGCTCATGGAGCGGACCCTCCCGAACGAGGTTGATGTGTGCAGGAACCCTAGAGCTTGCTGCGACAGCTACTGTGACTGCGACGACGATTGTGCAGAGATCCTCAGTGGATTCGACAACGACGACTACAGCACTCAGTGATCCTATGTGGATCAGTGCTACCGATCCTGTGTGGGTCCGATCCTGTGTTGGCAGCGCTCAGCGGTTCTGTGTGAGCCAGCGCCTACATATCCTGTGTGGGTCCGATCTTGTGTGGGTCATTGCGGGGGTTAGTACCTATCGATCCTTTGTGGGTCCGACGGCTTAGATGGACCAGTGATCATCTCTATCATCTTTCAAAGAAGTATACCTATGTGAGCTGAATCCTTTTTTCTTTCCTATGTGGATTGTGTTGTGCTATACTGTGTGGATTATGTTTTTCTTTCCTATGTGGAATACGTATGCTTTCCTATGTGGACTGGGTTGTACTTGGGCTCGAAGGTTGGAGCTTATTGGAATTGATGACTTAGGTATATGTATGAGCATATACCTAAGCAGTGTCGGTTGTTACTTCGTGATTGTATCTTTCCTTTGTGGTTTATCCTTTTTGGATTTTGGGAGACCTTCAGGGGTCTCGGTGTCCCTACTGAGTAGCTTATACTCACCCCTACATGGGCTATGCCCGCACTACGTTGTGTTGGTCGCAGACGACGGGCAACGCTAATCGTGGTGGAGGCTTGTGGAGCAGGATGGTACCTGGAGGTGGACCACTAGGCAGGACGTACTCGGAGCAGTAGGCTGGACCCGAGGAGCAGTGGAGGCTTTCTGTACCCACCCTTCAGGTGGGGTTCCCAGTGGACAACTCGTCGTTGCGGCTTTACCTTTCAGTTGTTGTTTTTCCTTTCGAGTTTTAGTTTACTTTCAGTTTGGGTTTGTATACTGGCCCACTTACTTTTCTACACTTACTCTTGTACCAGCTTTTACTTAGTGTTTACTTCTACTGCTTGTTTACTCTTTGGTGTTAGTTTACATTACAAAGTCAATGCCTTCCCTTTTTACCGGGATATACGCCTTGGTGCTAGTCGCCAGCCCCTGGCCTATGGAAGGCGGGCTTGGGGTAGTCACAACACGGGCCCCGAGGACGGGTCGTGACAAATAGTTGGTGGCAATTGGGTAGGCTCACATACCATTGTGGATAATTTCCCATTTTGATATGAGGAAACCCAAATATAAACATAATTTTAGGACAAACCAATATTTTCCTTATAGGGAGGGAGGTCTATCATTTCATGAGTATCCTCCATGGTAAACATCAATAAAATCAAAATATAAACCATCAGATGATTCTCAAAGAGAATGTTAATAGGTGGAGGACATCTCGACTAAACACAATGTAATTGAAATCTAAAAAAACATGGTTCATACCATTTATAGAGGATACTTCAATCAATAATGGATGATAGGAAACCTTCATGAAGTGAAAACACGTAATCCTGATCCTCATGGATGGAACCACCATTAATAACCACTCTACCAGTGGGAACTGGACCATAAGTTTTGAAGGAGAAGTTATCATAACATCCCATTAAGGTCTAGATCTCCCAGTACTTTAGTGCAATGGGATTACCATATTGATGAATTGAGATAATGTTTTGAAACAAATGTTGGAATGTTATTTATTCATAGGTACTCATGAAATCCAAAATGATCCAATATACAAACCCATAACACATAAAAATGGATATATAATCTATGTGGGACTTTTCTCCTATTAATATGGTGTTCAATGTGATACATTTTGGAAAACACATGGATTGATAACCCAATATGATACCCTCCTTCATTAGTAGCAACCATCTTAAAATTTTATACCCAAACTCTACCATTTTCCTTCATCAATAATAGGTACTTGCTCAGGTCCATAGCAAGGAAACCACCCAGCTGGATGGTCTGGTCAACATTGGTGGTAAACCCCCATCCCAGTTGAGAAATTTTCCATCTTCAAATATGGTCCAATTGGCTCCCTCGGCACCACAAGAGTCCTAATTAGGGATGGACAATAGACTATTGGATTCTATCTTATTAAAAAACATTCCCAAAGAATTATTTCAACCATTTCTTAGAGGGCACATCTGCCCCATGAAGTATGTCCTTTTTGAATGCCTTTTGGCCCCCTCTGATCAACTCGCATGAAAGAGGACGAGTTCTATCCACATCATCCCAAACATGAGGTGGAGAAAAAAACTCATTATACATCCCTCCCAATATGGGTGCATCACATATTTTCTTAAAGTCCCAAATATTAATACCCACCTCACCATGCATAAGGTGGAAAATGTTCATGTATGGACTCTGGTGATTGAAAATGTGCTACATCAAGAATTTATTATAGTAGGATTTTTCTAGATCTAGATATCCTCAAACACCCCGTCTACTACATCTCCTAAAAATCCTAGAAGCGATGTGCTTGACGTAGAATGGTTTAGCCCCAATCTATCAAAAAACTACTCCCTAACTAAATGTCGTGGTTGGGAAACCACCCAAACCACTGTATAGTGGTATATTTTCACATTATTTAATAGTACATATGTATATTTGAATCAGTATCATGATGGTTCCAATTGATGTATTTGGGATTAAATTCCCGCATATTCCCATTCATGCTTAACCCCATAGTAATGAAAACACTACTATAAAACTATACTATAAAAAAAGTTGTAAAATGTTGGGATAGGCCCCAAAAACATTGGGATAACGTATCCCTATGGTTTTATGAACCGTTGGTGTGTTGGGAATTGAAATATCCCTATACCAAAGGTTCAGGTCGAACTATTGGTATAGTGATCCTCAAATTGATATATACCAATTTTTCAACTTGAACAGTTGGGTAATCCCTATTGCAACAGTTGGAAGTTGTTGGGATAGATTGGTTTAATACCTTTATACCAATGATTTTGAAACATTGTGCATGCTTAAATACTCCTAAATACCAACAGTTCAATTGAATTGTTAGTATATAATGATTATTTACATAATAGAAATGATTCTTTGAACCGTTTGTATACCTTAATACCAATGGCACAAATTTAATTGAACCGTTGGTATACACATCTTGATTACTAAATACCAATGGTTCAGTTTAATCGTTGGTATACGGTCTTACATAATTAATACCAACGGATCATTGAACATTTGGTACACACACAATAGGCCAAACAGTACTACACACATAGTAGGCCAACCAGTAACAAGATGAATTCCTGTACCAACCATAACACACTAGGCTTCCAGCCATTACACATCAATCTTCCTTCCTGCTGTAGCCAATACACACTAGGCTTCTAGCTAGTACACAACAACCTTCCTTCCTCCAATAGCCAATACACACTAGGCTTCTAGCCAGTACACAACAGCATTTTTATTTTCCCAGTATAGAATTTCATTTTGGATAATTAATATATTAACCACTATAACAAAACAAATATGAATCACCTAAATTGATTTAGTATCCTAAAGTCTCCATCAGGTGGTCTAAATTGATTTAGGTAACCCAATATATTCACATAGTTTAGACTCCATCTGGTAGTCTAACAATAAATACCTCTGATTATCCTTACAAGAAAGTTTCTTATGTCTAACTTTTTGGAACTGATATAAAAACAAGTATTTTATCCTGAAAGAAACTGGTGAGAAAAGAAATATAGTTTTTATACAACCACTACAGTGTTCAGAGTTGTTACCGTAACCAAAAAATTGGGTCGGGGGCCTTTGGCCACCAGACCCCCAGAGCAGGGGTGTGTTGCCCCCTGTAACCCCCAACAACCTCACTGTAGAGCTCGACTCATGAATGTTTTGGGCCATAATCATTCCGCCCACCCAGATCAAGCTACACCAATCCCACAAGTTCAAAATCATATATTTTAAATATACATTCGGATTAAATCCTTTAAAATATTCTAATTATTCTTTATTAATATCACATTAAAACCATGAAAATAATTAACACTATCCCTTTTTCTAACAGAATTGAAAAAATTTTCAAAAATAGGTTATCATTTTAAATCCAAAACATTTTAGACACTTTTACAAAGACAAATATCGTTTTAAAAGTATTCCCATTTTTTCTTTAAAAATCAATGTATTTTTAATCATTAACATTTAAAAATTCTCATTTAAAATTAACCATAGACAATGAAAACACACATAGTATACCATGATCCATCATAACCAAACCATAAAGAAAATGTAAATAACTCAAAATAAAAAAAATGAAAAATTCCAAGTCTGCAAACATGCACAACAGTGTAAGAAGAGACTGAAGTCAAGATTCATTCAATAAAGAGGATATCCCAATTCAATAGTGTTCAAGGGGTTGAGAGACCTAGATAGTTAAAGAAATGATGTGAGTATTTGAGATGAGTATATCTAATCATGTCTATCAGTTACTAAAGATCATGATGATTATGTTCATGAGTAGACTGGGTTATCCAGTGTGTTCATGCATGGATATCTACATCAAGTGGTGCATAAGAAACCTAAAGATTAAGGAGATATTCTTTTATTTTAATAATACCTTTTTATTTGTTAGGGGGAGATGCATTCATTAGTTGGACTATAGAGTAACATCTTAGTGGGTCTCTATTATTATAGGATTGAGAGGTCCTTAGTATAACCACGTGGGTTTATAGCGGGGAATACACAACTGGGGTGACTAACCAATCATGGAAAGGAGTAGGAATTTGAGTTTGAACCTTTTAAAACCTTATGATGTGATGGAAATAGTAGTGAGTAATTCAAGAAGAAAAACAAACCAGGTCTTTGAAAAAATTAAAGACCAGATATAGAATGAAGAACTTCATCGAAATGTGGCATCTTCTAGAAATTCATATAGTGTGGAAGGAAGGGGAGAGTTCCACAACAAAGAAATTTTAGAGAAAAGGTAAATCAGAACATGATGGAGTGGGAGTAGATCATAAGAATATGGTCCCATGTGTTGGAATTATGGGAAGAACAGACACCTAAAAATTATTTCAATGAGGGGAGATTGAATTATTGAAGATACACATTCAAATGTGGTTTTCTTAATCTTATATTAGAAGATAAGAGTGGTGTGTTGTTGAGTATCTCTAATTCTGTTGAGTCTTAGCTATAGACTATCGAGATTCATTTCACTTAACATATAATAGGGCGGTATGTAGAACTCTACTTCAAAAAGATATAGAAAGTCTCATTTTATAGATAATATTTTTCTAAAAATTATAGAAAAAGGTGGCATATCATTTCAGATGGGAAATTGAAGTATTTTGAGTTAAGGCGTGTGTGGTTCATACCATGGTTAAATAAGACTGAATTTTACTTGGAAATACATGATCTATGTTTTTATAAAACATTCATAGATGGTGGCTATAAAATTTCCCATCATTCCATGGTTGTGGAGAAAAAATTTAATGATGGGATGTGTGAAGGTAGTATCTTTAGAAAGCAGTTGAAGGTTTCCACTACATCCCCCCATCCGACACTCAATCCCCCAATCCCCCAATCCTCTGACCCCCACCCCCCCCCCCCCACTCCACTGCAGTCCCCCCCATCCACCCACTACAACCCCCATCCTCCACTCCACTGACCCCCATCTCATAATCCACAGAACCCCCCCCCCCCCCACCACTCCACTGCAGTCCCCCCATCCCCCACTTCACTGACCCCCATCCCTCAATCCCCTAATCCCCCCACTCCACAACAGTACCTCACCCCTCCCCCACTACAACCCCCATCCCCCACTCCAATGATCCCCTATCTCCCAATCCACAGCCCCCCCCCCCCACTCCACTCCAGTCCCCCCATACCCTACTTCAAGGTAGCCCCCCTGTAGCCCCCAACCCCTATAGTCCGCACTCCACTACAGCCTGCCTCCCCACTCCACTACATCCCCCCATCCACTACTCCACTGCAGCCCCCCTACAGCTCCCACCCATCCCCCCACTCCACCGCATCCCCTCTGTAGTCCCCCCTAAACCGCAACCCCCCTACAGGCCCAACCCAATATAGCTCCCCTGTAGCCCCCACCCAGCCCCCACTCCAATGCAGCCCCTCATCCCCCAATCCACATAAACCCATCCCCTAATCCAAATACCCCCAAACTCCACTACATCCCCCCATACCACAATCCACAGACTCCCATGCATCCCCCCTGCACCCCCTGTATCCCCCACCCCCTGCAGCCCCCACCTAGTCCCCACTCCACTACAGCCCCCCATCCCCCACTCCACTGAACCCTCACACCCAAAAGTCACAAGAATGTATCTTTTCAATGTATCATAAGGTTCTTTAAAAAAAGAGAGGTATCATGATCAGAACCATGATGAAATGTAGTGGGTGAAATGGACTACACATGATTTGGTTTCATAGAGTGATGATTTCAATTTGAGTACACTAGTTTTATTTATGTCAAAATTTCTTAAAGATCAGAATTACGTCATAGAAGGAAGGCTATGGGATGACTAAAACCAAAAGGATAGAAAATATATGTGCTGTTTGAGGTTCTTAGACTATCCAATTATGGATAATGATTTGTGGGGGATGTGTGGATTGTATTTTTTGTCTTCCACTGATTAATGACATGTATTTCCCCATCAAACAGTGTCTGAGCTTAATTATGAATCCATCTACTGATTAGTTTACCAATAATTTAATGTAGAGTATGGTTGAAACACTATTGTGTTTCTATATTCAAGTAGTTTACTATGTTTCTAGAAAGATGTTCACCAAGAATATAACACCAGTACTAGGTTGTTTGGAGTATATCGAAAGTTATATATTATGGTTATTTGGTGTTCTATTCTATTTATCAAATTGGTATTAAAAACATGGATTTAATACTAATAAATTCTTCTATAAGATTTCTCGTGATCCATTATTTTTTTCTAGATTCAGTGGAATTAATGAAGATGGAATAGAAGGCCATCAAAAATTTCCCTATTGTAAAGATAGAGAAAGAATATAATGGAATTTTAGAAAATAGCGGAATCCATACCAAGGTAGTAGGCCAAAGAGAAGACCAATATCTCCATGTATGGAGACCACGAGCTGTCACAAGTGTCCAGACATCAAGGAAGCACCACTCAGGAATAATTTAACCCCCAAACAAATAATAAAAACCACAGCAGAAAATAAATAAAATTTCGGTATAACCCATCCATATGTCGGACTTCCATGCCGAAGGAAAGAAAAATAAACAGAAGCAACATGGAATAAACACAAACAAAAATGAAACACATTAATGAACCCCTCCACTACCCCAATCTCCCTCCCATGAAATGAAAACCATATAGGCACCTCCAATGCCCTTCTGGCCCCCTTAACAGAATATAACTACCCTCCTTCTGTTGAAAGGAGTAGAAGGCCTAAGTGGATGATGTGATAAAAGAATAACATAAAAACTAAAAAACTACATAACTATCTTCTGAATCTATACATGTCACTACCCAATATACAATAACTACAATGCCCCATGGGTCAAATAATGTTTTTGAAAGAATGGGAAAATAGATCCATGTTTCAAAATGATACTATAAAATAGTACATTCCTATTAATTAACAATTACTCATCCTATTAATGATATATGATTAGTTTATCTTGAGTTTCAGCTTAGTATGGTTTTTTCAATACAAGTTTTTTTGGGAAATTTCGTTAGATTTATTTTGTCTCATTTTTGTTTATATTAACATTTTAAATTTCATTAATTTGGGTTCTAATTGATTCAGTTTGATTACATTTGAATTCATTTATCCATCATTGAATTCAATTTATGAAAAATATGTTTCAATAATAAAAATGAAATTTATTCATTAGAAAAAGAACCCATGGATTAATTCATCTTCTATGGATTCTTTTTCTATGTAGACTTATTAACCTAAGATTAAGGTATTGAATCAAGCTTCCCCTAATATACAGTATGCAATGTAACAGACCAGGGGGGCACCACAACTAAGGTGGCTAATGACAGAGCTTTGGTGGATACTGTTATTTATGCATATTTCTCACATTTTTTAGACATGTTTATAATAATGAAAACAATAATGGATCTTCGGAAAATGTTAAAAATTGTCTATGTGGTAATATCACACTAAACATGGATTATAATTTTATGATCCCTAAGATTCACTTTTATACACATTCAATGATAGAAGGATTATAATTTTACCCCATATATGGTTTTTAAAACCATACCAAATGTATTGAGTCCATAAATTAATATTTAGAGGTATTGAGACCATTATATATTCTCAGGGATGGAATGCCTTTGTGCAGACCCATATGCTATTGATTATAGGTAGAGGAATATATATCACATTTGAATTAAAAGGTATTGAGTCCATCATATGTTACTCTTGGTGTTCCAAAACATCATCTTTGGGCCACTAGCTTGCAAGAATAAATTTATCTAATCACTAAAGGAATAAGATAATGAGTGCGGAGTCAAACCCCTAATGATGTTTCAATTTTCATAACCACATATAAGGTTTACATAGCTTAACTAATGGAATTGTATAATTTTGAATACGAAAATGAATAAA
This sequence comes from Viscum album, assembly GCA_963277665.1. NCBI lineage: Eukaryota > Viridiplantae > Streptophyta > Magnoliopsida > Santalales > Viscaceae > Viscum > Viscum album. Next base: position 641,627,699 of record OY728155.1, on the reverse strand, counting down.
ACAAACAGTATTAATCAAATAATAGAAATTAAAGATGAAATAAGAATTGTACATATAAAAGTAGACAGTTCAACATATTGATTGGTATGAGTATACTACACAATATGGATATTACATTACCCTCTTCCCAAGTCTCTATATTGACTCTATTATAGTTCTACATTCTAGTGATACCAGTACTCCTATGTTGGGGTTTCATGTCCACTAACCCAAAATGAGTGATTGATAGAACTCAATTAGCCTATTTGCTTAGGGGTAGGAGAGAATATCCCAGTAGTGGGTTCCTACCATGATCCACTTCCAATGACCAACTGCTAAGCTCTCCTACTTAACTTCTATATAGCACTCATATTATCAATGAATCAGTAATCCACTATGGGAAAATGACAATGTAATCGCTTATGTTCAACCCTACAATTCTTAATAAAATTAATCAGAATTATGTTCAGATACTTGTGTTCTACGTCACAATTTGATCTGACCACTGCAACCTTGGTGGAAATTTTAATATCAATGCTTACTGACACATAATGTGGAACTCCTAGATCATTTTACAAGAACACATTTCCCTTGATTCGGGGCCTCCATTTGGTTATATTTATGGATGAGATCAAGATTCATCAATTTAAAAAATCTCAAAAAAAGGTAATTAACATGTGAAATGATATCATAATGAATCCCATGCTGAAAAATGTCTCCCTAGCTATATCATCTCCCTTATATGTAGGGGGAAATATTTATGGTCTATGAAGTAACCTTCATGTTCCATTAAAGACAACACTCTCTATATAAATTTTATGATGTCCCAAGCCATTCCATTCTTCAAAATATCTAGATAAAAGTGACTCATATATTTATCCTCGAATCATTTATTTATTAGCTATTCTTTTTTCCCAACATGTACTATGAAGTCCCTTGAGTGCTTAGATGGTCCTTGTAGAATACAAGTAGTAATCATTACCCTCATATCCAATATTATCTACAAGTGACTAAATATTTTTATGAGAGACTCAATCCAGAGATTTTCTACCTTAGTTCCTCCCTCCCCATTAAATATGTGTGGGTAATTCATCTAAAACACTATATAGGTATCATACATCTAAGGGAAATTGTGATTAGTCAGTCCAAACATTTATCACAAGACTCATGGAATACTATCACAGAGCTGATCATCCATCAGATTCCCCATTGTTGTAGGAAGCTCCAACTACACTATATGAGGTGTGCACTATTTACTGTTCTCACACTGAAAAAATGATAATGTATAATCATTTTCTCTACATGGGTCAAAACACTCATCAGATCATCGAGATCATAAAAATAGAAAACTCTGATGGGCATGTACAAAAACATAAAACCATAGATAATTGGTTTCATAAACTCTTTGTTGAGAAAGTAAATTAAAAAAAACTAGTAGAAAAGGTTTTATTAGTATTTTTATCAATAATGATATATAATTTCATATGCAATTAATGAATCCCTAGAATGATAAGTACATGAAAACATAATTTTCTTCTATCTCACTATGAGGTATTAGGTGTTCTCCATTCCATATCTAACCATGAGTAAGATCACATAAAATAGTAATATCACACAACATATTCATCTCTCAAGGTGAAATAACATAAAAATTGTAAAAGGAATATCTCATGAAAAATAGTCCCCTCTCTGGAAACCTGGTTTTACCATTCTCATATGATAGTTAATCTTATGCATAAGCTCATTACCAATCCCCAAAAAATTTTATTCTGGCATCTACCAATCCTAAAAATACTAATGCAATATAAAATACTAAAAATGATAAAACTTTATGACAACCTTGTCTAGAATCTACCACATATGATAGATATGATTCATCACAAGAACTCAAGAAAACCTCCCCATATTCCATAGGAAGAGAAATAGTGATGAAGGGATAATATATATAGATAGAGACTTTAAAATTTTGTACAAAATAATACCGAAGGAGAAAAAAATCATAAACAAGAAATATAAATCTATTCAAATATATAAATAGGTAATTACCAAAAAATACTAACCAAATAAATAATATCATTCCATAATGTATGCCAAACTAAAATATATATAGACTATCATACAAGTAAATAACCTAAAGAAAAATTCCAAATAAATTCTCCCAAAACTGGCCTCAAACACCATGCTCAGTCCCATATCCATTCTCTTATCTCATATTACCAAGGAACCAATCAAACATGGGCCTCATACCCTTATCATGACCAGTATCCTTGTTATGATGTTTGATTCTAATGGGAATCCTAAATAGGTTGGAGTAAAACATAGTATGACACCACCAATGGTGTCTAAAAAAATATAGTATAAATTAATATTTCATGTAATAGTATGATATTGATTTTGATGAATTCATTAATTTAATATTGATCATCAAATTATCCTGCCGACACTCAAGCTCTAGGTTGATAGCTGGGGTATGCCAAACATGATTCAATAGAGTTACATATATGTATGTCCATTCCTACCATTATCCTGGATGATTTCCTTAACACGGATCCATGACAAGGTACATTACCCATTCCGTGGACCATTAACCTAACACACATTACCAATTCCAAGGATATCTCTCAGCTTCCATAGGTTAATGGACGTTCTGTAAATTCTCATTATATAAAATATTACATTCCCAAGGAGAATAAATAATTATAGGTGTGGAGTAACCATTATAAGTATTATATAACCACGCGTCATGAACAACCAAGAGAAAACCCCCTAACTAAACACCAAACCATAATAAATATTTTGACATACGAATTTTTTTTAATTCATTAAAATTACCAATTATCATTCCTCATATTACATTATTTCAAATACCAGTTCTTATCATTATAATATTTCATCTTTTCCAATTTCATACCAATTATATAGTTACATGCTACATTATCAATTCAAGTTTCAATTATTTCAATTCTAATTCACATACTGAAAATTAAAAATTCTAATTAACATGTCATGATAAGAAATAATTCAATTCCCAATTCTATTCATTCTTTAATCAATTTCTCAATCCAGGTATAAGGTACTAGAATCATACCATCCAAACTCTAGCACAAGGTAATAGATAAGAACACCTATTTGGTGGCCAAAGGATCATGGTATTCATCACCAATGGACCCTAAAAGATATGTGGAAGGTCTAACAGTGAAAATCTGAGAAATTTCCATGGATTCTAATTAGAAGAGGTCACACACACGAAATGATGACACAATCGTACATTCTGTAAATACTATGAAACCAATTAAGACAGTAGTGATATTTTTCAAATTACCCACCTCAATATAAATAATATTAATCCCAAAATATAAAATTTTGATGAATATAATCCATCATAATCCCATATGGAAGCTGATAAATACACCATAACAAGTCCATTAGAAAAATGTAAATTTGGAAAATAAAAGGAATTAACCAATTACAAGAAGAACGCAATGAGTCTAGATGTTTTAATTGAAGAATGGATTGAGAGATGTTTAATTCAAGGTATCTTAGAAATGAGGTGGAAACTAATTAGGGTTGTAAGCCTAGAGAGATCTGTTCCAGAGAAAGTGAACTCGTGATAGAGGAAGTGAGCTCGCCAAGTAGGGTTCATGCTTAGGAGACAAGGTTGGAGGAGAGATCTCATTGGAGGAGGAGATATAGTTTAGGGGAGAGATCTTTTAGATGAGGATAGATTCTATTAGAAGGAGGATGTGAGCTCACAAGTTCATGCTCAGTAAGTAGGGGTCGATGAAGGAGAGATCTATTCGATGATGTGTGGAATGATCTATTCGCGGGATCTATTCAACGATTATTTCAGAGTTTTTCCCAGCAGTTTATAAAACTATAGGGAAATATTTTCTACTCCAACATTTGAATAACCCATTGGAATAGATTTTTAAAAACAATAAATTCCCAATATTTTTAGAAAATCGTTGGGAAAACTCATAAAATTAGCATTTATTTCCAACGGTTTTATTTAAACTATTGGTAATATTCAGAATATTTATCCTATGCCAATGGTTTCATTTAACTGTTGGAATAGGTTACTTAAACTAATGATTTTTTCAATCCGTTGGTATACAGTTGCTGGTATAGGTGGGATTCCCACCAGTGAAAGGCGTATCTAGGATATGTTCACCCAAAAGGTATTATGGGTTTTCTGAATCAAATCTAGAGGCATGGTTAATGACTAAAATAAATGGATGAGATCTTAATTGGTAAGACCACACCTGTGGAAGGGTAGGGAATCTAATAGAGGACACCCAGTAATACTCACCCACACCTGGTTCATCAGACTTTTCTATGATGACTTGAAAACAAGATGACAGTTAGAATCCACAATTGCTACGATAACATTCTGGTGAGAGATCACTAATTTATCTTGTTTCTTTGAATACTTTCTAGAACTATGATAGAATATAGAATCCATACATATAAAGGAAAGAATAATAAGTCAGATGAGTGAAAAATCCCATCAAAATAGATGTATCATTCAAGAGCATCATAATTATCACATGAACCATAATGGGATTCAAGAGAACATATAAGAATTATGAATTTCTTAACCCACAGAGATATCATGGTCTGCATAACCGAAAGGAAATATAAAAACCACATGACTAGTCATTAGTCTCCCAAAAATATGACCTTGACATTATCACACAATTTTCAGGATAGTTGAATGATCATGTGAGCATACTATATGATCATACAACCCCTTCAAGATGGAAATGATTCAATAGAATTAGGAAAAATATTAGAAAATTATCACAAATGGATTCTTTATTTCTTTGAAAAAGTGATTGGAAAAGTAGATCTCAGGAAAGAGTTCTCATAAAATGATCTTACATACATGTCTCGTGATGATTTCTTGTAGAAGTTCATGTGAAGTAGTCCCATGATAGAAGTAGATTGAAATAGATTTTGAAATTTGGAGTGTTCAGTGAATGAAACACACTCAATTCTTATTTTTATTGGTCACACTATAGAATGATAATGGTCACCTGCAAGACCAAATGTTTCCCAAGACACCGACTGGATACAACCCAAAAGACATATGTGGGCATTTAATTTCCTCATAATTGAGCCATTTTCCACATAGAAATTACTATAGAGGGGATTTGTTGACACTGATTAAATGAGCATAGAGAATTTTAAAAGTGATGAATTACCCTAATCATTGGTATTATTTTCTTCAAAAAACAAAGGAAGATAAGGGGAGAAATATCATACGAATCACATAAACTCCCAAAGACAATGCAATTGAATGAACTTCTGAAGGTCATGAGAACGAGATATGTGAAACACATTATATAATAGAGATCATGTGGGTCCCCTTTGATAACTCCATATTCTTGAAAATACATACAATAAAATAACTGATCCTATAAAGACTACTAGTTTAATTCCTCAGAGTCACAAAACATTTCAAACAATAGACACCTAACAATCATATATAATCCTTATAAAATAAAGGTATAAAATTTGTAGACATATTAGAACTTATGAGATAATTGATCTTCTTGTGAAATATTCATATAGTTCACAAGACTGCACGATGTCCTTGATTACATTCCTACCATGTCACACAAGAGCCTGTTGGAATCTCACCATAACCATATGAAGGGTCTCAAACATGTGCATTAAATTATGTGATACCACATCGGCTTAATAAAAATGTAGATGGGTTTCCTATAAATATTATCACACATCACAATAAAACCCATTATTGTTCACACAATGCATCACATTCAAGGAGAGTGATTGTCTTCGATAACACTCACATAACATTACAATATACACAACCCTTCTAAAATAAATAATAAAATAAAATGGAAAAGAAATAAGCATTTTATGAAGTGGAGATACGGTGATATTAACATGAATGTTGTTCTTCACTCTAATTGATTATCATTGATCCTATGAAGTCCCCATTGACATGTTAGTATGTTTCCCAATAATCTCTCTTGACAACCTGCCTTTGTCTCTCGAATGACCTCAAAAAATTCATCTCCAATCAAGTAAAAATCCTTTCATTGGTGTCCCGATCTCATGAATGACCATATATATGTCAAACTAACATTATCGAAGTTCTTTGACATATCCACATGGTCAAGAGAAATCCATTTGATCTGAATTATTCCAATAAAATGGAAATATATGAATATTCTCATGGTTGTTTTCATCAAGCATCCCCATGGATGACCCACGATATGATTATGCAAATCACAAAAAACCAAAAACCTCCATATTATATAGCCAAAACCCAAAGGATATGTGTTTTTTCAGGATGTGTATACCCAGGGTAGTGATGATTATAAATACCTCATCTTTCAAGACTAAAAATCCACGATCAAACACACATGGGAGATAAGTACATAATTTTATGGATAGGCCAGTCATGATATCATAAATGTCATATTCCAGGTAAAATATAAGTAATAACTTAATGGATTAAAAAACATTCATAGGATCTTTATGTGATCACTCTATAGAGCACACAAAGGTCTTATGGTGTGTTAGTCAAATTATACGAAGGAGGGCCTATATATCGGTTGGGTCACACGAAACCTAAAATTAATCAAACACTGGATAATCCTAAGGAACATGTGCAATAAAGATTAGAATAAAATACTACAAAATGATGGGAAACTTTAAAGAAGAGAGATCTTATGATCCTCATGTGCTTCGCATGATGAAGCCATATCATGCAACAACACATGGAAATATTGGCCAAATCAAGTGACTCTCCTTTGAAATTCTATATGGATCATGTGATGTTCCTTGATCATGGAAATAAAGTCAAATGATTAACTATGAGAGTACCACCCAAGTCTGAAAAGGTCCATAGGGATTTCCATCTAGTCCTTTAAATGGCATATAGATAGGCCCCATAAAATCATGTGGCATCACAAAGACATGTTAGCTATGTCTCACAATGACACCGGGTCAATTTAACTAGTTCTTGTGATGTTTCCAGAACATTCCATCTTTGATCACATGACTTTAGCTAGAAAAGTTAGTTAGATTATGAAACACCCACTAGAAAATAAAAAAAATTAAGGCAACACCCTCCCAGAAAGATATCCATGTTCATTCAATATCCTCCAAACAAGTTATCCAGGTGATGTTGTACCCTCCAGACATGTCAAAATTGATAATGCAATGGTCCTAATACTTTTCATTTAGGTTATTCAACATCCCCAGGACATTTCAAACGGATCATGAAAATGTTTTAAGGAATGTATAATAAGAAAATATGACTTGTACAAACATCCTCAAAAATATCAGGTAGATAATCAAATATACCAGGTAGACAATAGGTCAATTTCATGAAGACATCATAAGGCATGATAACCTTGTCCCATAGACATATAAGGGCCACCATAGTGTGTAATCCATAATCAAACTGAACTATTATAACTTTCATTATTTCCATAACCATGATATGTATGATTCCTTTTTAATTCCAAGGATCTAATGGGAGTTTACCTCGGTGTAAACCCCTCTATGTCTCCAAAATTCTACCTAACTGGACCCAATCACTCCCATGGGCTAATCATTTTTCCTCACCCACTTACATATCAAGAAGAAACCAGACTACAATGACTCAAATTCCTTCAATATCCATGATATGTAAGACTCCTTCCTAAGTCTCAAGATCCATATTAACCATCAAAATGGTTGTCCAAACACATAAGTCCTACACCTATATGCAATGAAATTGATTACTTGCTATCCCTTATTTCTCACATTGAGCATAGATCATGTTGGGAATAGGGAGTTTCAATGATAATATAATTCACATCCTGAATCACCACCACCCTGGTCAACCTTAGTCTGTAATCCCATATCAAATCAAAATACAATGACTCTGATTCCTTCCCTAACTAGGATACATCAGATGCCTCGCTAAGGATCGAGCTCAATACACAGTGCCGATGTTCCCCCATATATGTCTATTCTACAACGCATTAAACATCATAGGTTCAATGAACTATATGGGTTTTGATTCTTGTTATACACAATATATGTAGGATGCCTCATAATGGCTCAATTCCATCCTTGAAATAATAATCACCTCCCTAGATGAAAAAAACATTGGAGTTCATAGTTATATAGCTTAGAAATATAAACAGCTAACTATTAAGAGTAAATGGATGAATAACCTCAGATATATACAAATGGACTGATTAATAGGCTATCCTCTACACATTGAAGGATTCAGTACTTGATCATTTTTACAGTAACATATCCCATATCAAGATTAGGAGGAGATTCTAGAGCATATCTTAAATCAATATGAGAGTCTGAGAGTAGGTAACACCCCCCCCCCCAAAGGGTGTGATGATCCTGACATCCCATCCTCTCGACCAATGTGAATTCCTATTTGCCATTAGGTCTAAATCCCCAATTGACAATCTGCCTTTAGAAAGTTAGACTTTACCTAGTTATATATTTGGGAATCATTGGCATTTTTTATGTAAGATAAACAAAAATATTGAACTTGATGTGAATGATTGTATATACATCAAACCCCCCATAATCAAACCGTCAAACTATTTTTCCCTCTATACGGTTGATCTTAATATCTTTCCCATGTAATCGTGTCCTATGTCATTGTCTTAAGAATTCAAGGATATAGATTAATATTAGTTTTTGAATTTTCTTGAATAAACTATAATAGTAAATTTTATAAAATATTTCGTATTATATATTATCCCAATGTATAGAATCAATTGTTAAGGGTGATAAATTAAACTTCAAACAAATCCCAAAAAAATATTTTGAATGATAAAAAATAGAATCCATCTTGTATGCTTCAATCGTAGGTTATTTATTGTATGATATGGTATTCTGAACGTTTTATATTTCATTTTCATTTTTCATTATTGATAGATATTAGTGTAATCTAGGTATAGACCACTTTAAGTCCCTAATGAATATATTGAGATACCTTAATGGGAATGATGACTATATGCTTGCATATAAACATACCCATAATTTGGAATTCATTAAGTACTCAGATGTAGGATTTTATGGATTTTTAGATTCACATAAATCATCCTTAGGATGAATTTGTATAATGGCTAGTGAGGTTGTGTTTTGGAGAAGTGTCAAAAAGAAACTAAAAGAAACTTATACTATGAAAGTTGAGTTCATTTCATCTTTTGAGGCCACTTCTCATGGTGTACAGATAAGGATTTTCATTTCATACCTTATTGTTATAGATTCTATTTCTATGAAATTAATTATATATTGGGACACTTCATCTACTATATTTATGTATAGGAATAAAAAAGTGGGATTTAATGTAAATGAATAAATATTATTTACATGTCCATAAGTGTAATATTCTCAATTCTTAAATCTACTAAAAACTACCTTTTGAATATAAGATATAATTCATTTTTTTTATTTTTTTCAAATAAATATTACCCTAACACATGTATTTTTTAGGTTTTATAAAGGTAACTCTAGATTTACAGGGTTTACATAAGGAAAAGATGTGTTTTAAGACCCAAAAAAGGGAATAATAGATTTACCTTAGTTTGTGTAAAGGAAATATAGAGTTATTATATGCTGCATAAGGGTAACATTGGGGTTGCTTTAGAGTAGATCCATATTGAAAATGTACGCATAATGGTATCCCTAGATATGGGTAAAGGTAAGGTAGCTTTTCTATGAACAAATTAAAGGTATCTCTTTATTTCTAAAGGTTATATAAGGTAAATAGTAACTATATAAGGGTAGTATAGCCTTTTTGTAAGGGTATCTTCATATTTTCTAATTCTATGTAAGGGTAAGTTAGATATATGTAAAGGAAAACTTGGGATTATGAATTTAATAATTTTAGAAAACACTACCCTTACAGGAAGACTATGCGTTACGTAAGGTTAAAACCATGTAACCTTTATGCAATACAGTTTTTGGGAAAAGTAGTTTTAAAACATTATTTTTTCTTTTATTCTCCCCTATTCAAAATTAAAATGTGGGGTTATGATTTTTATATCCAAAAATAATGTGAAATTAATATATTAACTCAATTAAATTTTTAACTCTTATTTTTAAGGTTTAAAACACTTGACGACTAAGAAGTGATTAAGAGGAAAACTAAATGATGGGTGTAATTTTTGGTTTTTAATACCATGAACTGATAAATGGAATGATTTATCTAAAAAATTTCAAACTTTGTTTACCTACATTTTTGATCTACTCATTATTTTGGTCAGTCCCAAATTCTTAAACCGAAGATCTAAAAATTCCACTTCAAACAAACTAGGTCCTTCTCCTAGTTTCCAGGAATGGAAGACCCTATATATATTTTACCTTATTAATTTATAAATCTCAAGGGATAAGTTACATAAGATATAAATAATTATCACATGTGGTGTTTATATTTATCTGGAATTGGATCTATGAATCCTTATTGAGAGGTTTGATCTTACTAATACATGTACGTGATTTAGGTGACATTTTATTGTATGAGAATTGATGTTGAGGTCAAAAACCTTGATAATAAAGAGTGCACTAAGAGTTTATTGAAGTCCATTGGATGATGTTTTAGATAATGTATCATTCCCAAAATAAATTCCGAATCATTTTACAGACCTTCCATGGGTGGTTGGTCATTATTCCAATTAGGAGGTAATATCTGGTAAGTCTTCCATAAAGTATGCCTTTAACATCTAGTTTTTTGTTTCCTTATTGTCATTTAATTAATTATAAAATATTTTTAACTAATTATATGGAATTATTGGATGGGATATATGAACTCATGGGGATCGATGGTTGTATACTAGACTTGGATGACTCATACAAATTTATTGAGCTTGTCTTCAGTGGAGTTGGATTTATTTTAGGTAGATTTTGGTATGTAGTCAACCTTAAGGTTGATGTTTAGTTTATTGGAATGTGATATGTAGTCTCTTCACCCTTGGTTTTTTTTACCATTACACTCAGGTAATTCCTAGAAAAATAAATGGAACACTAATAGAATATTTTAATTGATCAATTTAATTAAAATAAGAGACCAAATTCCTTTCTTAATGAATTAATGAATGTATCATCATAACTAATTAAATGAATAATCTTAATAAACTAAAATGTTTCAATGGGACATGTTGGACCTTGTGTTCCAAATTTTTATTTATTAATGATGGTAGAGGCTTGACTAGTATTGTTACCATGAAACAATGTTTGATTCCTTGGTCACATGTGTGTTCATTTATAGTATGTGGCACAATTGTTTGATGATTGATCAAATGTGTGTGTGTGTAACCCATGATAATTATGGTTTATTCTTGATCAAATGAGTTGTAATGCAGTCATGTGTGACCTATGATTATTGCTTGTATGTGGGGTATCTGTGCAGCTTTGTGAGACCTATTCTTGATGTTTGATTGCTTGTGGATTCATGATCTGAATGACTTATACTGTATATTATAAGATTTTTGATCTATCATATTGTATCTTGATATAATTTAATGTTACTGTATTATCTTTTATCTATGTATTTCTTGTTTTTTCCTCTATCTTCTACTGTTTAGCATGAAAGCTGGGCCATATAGACTATTCCACTAAGATCAATGTGTCAAGCATTGGACAATATGTACTTGGGTAATCCCAATCAGAGGGAAGTGTCACAAATTTTTTTGGACTATTCCATTGAGGTGGAATGTGTGAGGTGTCTAGTTATAGGTTGATCCATAAGGATTTTCCCTCTTGAGAGGGTTTTGTTAGACGATCAGTTAAAATGTACATGGACTGTCACATCCAACGGGATGATTCAAGTGTTTTTTGGAAGATATACTCAAGGGAAGTATGTGTCAAACATGGATGGTTAAAATAATTCCATTATGGAGTCAAAATAGGTATAATAGGGGTTTGTGGTAGCATAGTATGTACATGTCTGATCGACATATGGGTATTTTTTTCTAACTTGTACCTTGGTTATTATATGACATGGCTCTTAAATTATTTATTTTATATATTTCTTTATACTAATCCATTATTATCATATGCACACACACAACATGTACTTATCTTGTATGAAAACATGTTGGTTGTGTCCTAATAAAATTTACTCACACCCTTCTTGGGTGACTATGGAACTTGGGTACCTAGGGAACATCCACTTCATACAATTTTTGGTTGGGTGAAGGCCAAGGGTTGATCATTGAGAGGGGTATCTTTGTATGATTTTGGAGGCTGAGATATGGTGAGTCTTGGAATTTCATAGGCTCTTGTATTTGTCCCCTTCTTGTGTATTTAATCATCCTAGTGGATGATAGGTTATTTTATTTGTATGAATTTTGAGCTTATTGTTTCTGTATTCATACTTACAGATGGTAGGTTATTGGATTTCCAATTAAACCGATTGTATAATTTTTACATGTTTAGTTATTTAGATGTTATTTTGTACCTTAATTGAGAGTATTTATTCCCCATATCTTTCCATAGATACTCATTTCTAGTGGGTTTCTTCTCGAGTATGGGGATTCATGCCAGAGGAAATTTTTTATTCTGAGTCAAACCTGATGATTTAGGTTGGGATGTTACAAAATTGAATCATAGCACATGCTATCACGAATTTTCTATTTTTGGGGAATTGGTAGACATGAAACATATGAATATGTCAAATATTTTTATGAATCTCATACTAGGCCATTAAGAACCCTATTTCCAAGGGTTGTATTGGTTACTTGGTTATGAGATTGATGTCATTGTTTTTAGTAGTGATGGTTGTATAAGATTTCCCCTTGCTTGAAACACGTAGATTTTAAGGGTCATGATTTAATATATATTTGACTCGTGGATGTATCACCAAGAGGTGTCACATGAAATATATTATACATATAGGGTTTACAAGACATTTTTAATACTTTTATGGTATTGTACTGATGATGGAGGATTCAATTGTTTGAATTCAACAACTTTTAATATGTTTTCACATAATAGTTTATTCTGAAAATATTTTAGTCAAACACCTATCCATTTATAGTTTTTATAGAAGGTCATGTGAGACTATAATGTTTTCCACCTGGGTGATGATGACGTCAATGATGATGTAGCATGGGTGGTGCTTTAATGACCTAACTCACCAAAGCCCACATTGCTTGTGGAATATCGAGTCATCACAACCCCATGACCACATCCAATATGCCAGGGACTGATAAGAAGCATTGAGAAGGAAAAATATAAAATAGAATTCATTTTCCTAGTTTAACTGTACACACACGGTAAGAACCCAGACCTTCTTTTCAGGTATGTTTTCCTTTTTTGGTTGTTTTTTTAGAAAAAGAGAAATTTATGGAAATTTTTAAAGTACACCCAATTTACTTTCTAGGTACATGTTGTTTACTCGGTTACCGCGGTTAGCCATGTGCTGGCTATGTAGAGGCCATGCACACAGCCATGTGGGGGGTGACCTGGAGGCCGCCTAAAGTGGGGTACGAAAATTCCAAGTACACGCCATGTACATCCAAAGTACACGCCGTGTATTTTTTCCATTAAATGTATAGGGGTCACCTATAATCTCCAGAAAGACCTTCTTCTAGGTTTGGTTCGGCTGAGAGCTCCCGTATGGTCACGATCTTCCTCCAAGCCCCCATTCGAGCATCTGATCTCTGATTCGACCATCGTCAATTGCATTAGGATCACCTCAGTATGCTCTCTCTTCTGCTTGATCTTCATTTAATGATTCCTCTCTTTCTCAAGTTATCCTTGGTTGAACGTTTTGATCATTTTTGTTGATCTACCATGTTTATGGGTGATTCAAGGCTTAAGGATCACTTATATCGATCCTACAACACCAAGGTAGGTGGTTTGTTCATTTTTTGTTAAAAGTATTTGAGTTATATGTGCAATGTTTTCCAATACCCATGAATGGGGTATTTCTTGTTTACCATTTTAGCCCTACTATTTTCCTACTATGCTTGAATGGTTGAGTAGAGGTTAATTGAATTTTAATAGGGTTAATTGCTATGCTTCGGAATTTTTTACCCACACATGATTGCATGTTTTGACCATTGGGTCTAGTTTGCCTGTTAGGCGGCTGTTTACATTCCCATTCCTAGTGGGAGGATGGTGTGATTGTTCTAATATACTGATATGTCATAGACTGCTAGCCAAGATGTTCTTGAGGTTTACTTTGGCCGATACGCGTTTCTATACCTACATGACTTACACAATTCCATGTGAACCTGGTGTAGTAGACCATAGGGAGAATGGACGTAAGGGCTTCTCCAGAGTGTTTGTTTTACTATTACGATGTGATACCATAGGGGGAATTGATGTAAGTGCCTCATTAGAGAGTCTGTAGTTCCTCGACGTGGGCCACATGGGGAATGTGATGTAAGTGATTCCCCAGAGCACCTTTAGTTACGATACAAGACTATAGGAGGAATTCACGGTGGGTGATTTCTCAGAGAGTCTATGCTTAATCTGAACCAGAGGGGTTAGACTAAGTGTACTACCCAGTGGGTTGTTTGTACTTTTTAGGTAGGGAAGGAGGTGAATGACTGTGAGTACTTCCTAGAGGGTTACCTATTGTGTTATCAATTTTCTTATCTTACATGGTAGGACCGTAGGGGATAGGATGTGGGTACTTCCCAGAGGTTTACCTTTTTTGATTATCCACTTTGATTATCTGTTTCTTGATATTTGAAACTATGGATTGTTACTGGTGAGTACTTACTTGTTTATTGCTTTCTGTACTTTACCAGCCATATATTCACTAACAGTTAGGCCCAGATCTTGTGGTGGTTTCCTACTCAGATTTAGTCTCTCACCCTATTTGGGTCATGCTTTTGGGCCCAAATAGATTATATTTATTTAGGTATTGATAAGGTAAATCTCTCTTCTACATCAAGTACTTGATTTTCTATGGAGCTAGAGAGTGTGGGACCAAGCTATGGCTTGCGATGCCGAGGGGTGGTTTTCTCTCCTTTATTTTGTACTTGGGTTTAGTACTATTGTATTCCGGCATATTGATTTGTTTGGATGCTTTCCTAGACTTTTGTATCATGAATCATTCATATATATATTTGTGCTCCAGTTTATTATTTTCCAGTCTTCTGCTGTTTACTTTTGTATGGATTATTCCTTCTTCCACTTTTGCTGTTTGTTTTTCTTCTGCTATGTTACTTTGCCAATTTTGGAATAGTTTCCCCACTATCACTCCTAAGGCCCTCACTGCTAGTCGACAGCCTCCGTCGTTCGGGGAAATGCACTTGAGGCCATGTGACTTACCAGGTATGGAGCGCCTCTGCGTGGCTTCCAGAACCGGGATGTTACAAAGTGGTATAAAACGAATTATTTTCCCTTGACATAATATTTGGAGCCTATAGATAGGGATAGGAAGGAATTGGTACTTGGTAATATGATGTTCCTGAGAGTAGATAACTCGTGTATAGGGATATCCAATCTACCTCATTTATTGCATTTTTTCTGGTTTTGAAATTGTTACAGTTGATTTGATTTTCACCGTTGGGTGACATATATGTATTGTGATATTATTGTTAACGTCAATCAGGTTCTATTTATGTTGTAACCTGATGAGATGAGGATATTCCATCTGATGCTTTATTTAGTCACTTCCTAGAAATCATTGTCATGCATTATTTCCATGCCATATATGGTGCATTAGTGATTGAATGTTGTTGTGATAGATGTTGTGTTGGAGATTAATGTTGTTGTGATAGTTGCCTTGATAAAATACCTACTGTTTGATTGGGTATTTATTTGTGTAAGGATTTGTTTGAATGAATGCCAAGATTTTGTTCTTGAGGTGTTATGGGCCCTCATGAATATGAATTTGGTGGATCTTTGACTGTTATCCTTGTTTATAACTTGTATAAGATGCGAATCTTTGATTTTCGGGGAGTATGTGCCCTCATGGATAAGAATTTGGCACTTTAATGTTCGTTTCATTGTTTTTCTAGGCTCTGGAGTAGTTTCTAAGGCATACTGTCTGAAAAAACCCAGAATACATGTTGTGTAGTTCTGACAACACGCCATGTGTTCTTCTCTTTGGAAAGAAACAATTTTTCCATGTATGGTATATACACACCATGTAGTATCTAACCATATCCACAGGATATGGAAATTTGGGGGTGAACATGTAGTGTATTGTACATACATGTCGTATTGTGTTGCTCTTGTGTCCACCCGTGTAACGAATAATACGGGTGGCAAAATATTCCTAGTACACGCCGTGTCCATGTGGAACATGCCATGTAGTGTGATCCGTGTATCCGACCGTGTCACTAACAACACAGGTCAGTGAATCTTGTCTTGTACATTCCATGTATGTAATAAACACTCCATGTAGTCTTGTTTTAAGAGAACAGTGTGGCTTAGCCATGTTGAAGGACTCAGGTAGGGGAAGGGGATTCAAGTACACACCATGTGTTAGGTGAACACACCATTTGTATAGGGTGTTACACGATCAGTTTTGGTAGGAGTACATGCCCATGTGAATGGATGAAGGGAACACACTAGTAGGGGTTATACACGATATATAGTCATGTTTTGAAAAAACATGAATTTTTTCCCCTCCAGTTCCCTTATTATACTTTCAGCTTGTAATATATGAAAATATTCATCTAAGGTGTGTGTTTGACCTTGCAGAGTCAGGCCACCGAGACATCCTCTGGTTGTTCTCCAGTTACAAGGTGGTGATCAGATGCCAGATATGGCTGATCAGAGACTACCTGTAGATCCACCAGTTGTGCCAGTCTTTGCACCAGCCATTATACTGGATGCAGGTGCTGATGCACAGTTCAGGGAAGGCTTTATGAGGATGATGTAGACCTCTTAGGGATCACTGCCTCCTGCCTTGTTTATGGAATAATTGACATGGGTCTTTCAGTAGCAGCATCCTCCCACTTTCTTAGGGGATGGAGGACCCCAGGCTGCAGAGTCATGGTTGGAAGACATGCTGACAATATTTGAACATCTAGAGATGCCTCATGATAGGTGGTTCATTCTCACTACATATATTCTTTGGGACACTACCAAGAGGTGGTGAGATGTGATCTCAAGGCGGGACACTAGCAGGTTATGACTTGGGAGGAGTTCTAGCTTATCTTCTATGACTACTTCTACCTGGAGACTTTGAGGGTCGATCGCGCCCAAGAATTTATGAGTCTGGAGCAGGGTACTCTTTTGGTTATGAAGTATTCATCTCGCTTTACTGATCTACATCGTTTCATTCCTCTTCTAGGAGGTACTCATTTATTCTCGCCATGGAAGTTTGAGGATGGTATGAGGCACGACATCTTATCACAGGTGAACATCATCTGGTTGACCTATTTCACTTCTATCGTCAACCAGGCACTGATCACTGAGCATAATCTGAGAGATTCTGGAGTTGTGATCTAGGGCATCTCATCATCTTAGTCAGTATCCCTTCTACTTATAGCAAGAATCACCATACAGAGTCTACACACAGATATCCAAGGAGGTGAGATACTTCTTCTGGTAGTTAGGTGGAGTGCTACTAGTGCGGGAAGAGTGGGAATATGAGGCCACATTGCCTGAGATACCTAGTGGAGTGCCGATCTTGCGGCAAGATGGATTATCTTCAACACTTCTGTCAGATCTTCTCACCAGTAGATGGTGAAAAGGGTTCATATATTACTCTTACTTTAGGAGAAGAACCACAAATTTCTCACCTATCTTGGAACTGGAGTTCTTCCGGTTGTTCAGGTCAAGGTGGAAGTCGTGGTCGTGGTAGCCAGTCACCCTGTTTTCAACGAAAACAGGGTAGATCAGCTTAGGGTGTCTAGACAGTGTCATAGGGTCGCGAAGCAGGTAAGACTTTTGCAGTAGAGTAGACATGCTGGATCAGGATCCTGGAACCTCTATAGTTTGATGTATGATCTTAGTTGCCTCAATTTCATCTTCTACTTTTTTCTATATAGGGGCTTCCCATAGCTTTATATCTGTTGCGGTTGTGGAGAGCCTTAGGCTCTACATCTTTTCTTCTATATATATCTTGACACTAGAAAATCTTTTGGGGACTAGAACATTGAGTGTACTTTAGTGCAAGGAGTTCCCTCTAGAGGTTGGTGGGTGTCACTTTTTATGGGACCTCTATGTCCTTGAGATGACAGGCTATGATGCAATTCTCGGAATGTATTGGCTAGTTCTCTTCCAGAAATTCATCAACTGTTATCATTTCAGGGTGATTTTTCTATCACCATAGGGTGGATCTTTTCTTCATAAGGGAGAATGGAATGTCCATGCGAGCAAAGTGGGATCTGAGCATTATGCGTTAGGAGGAGTTACTTCCCAGATTTCAAGTCTATATCTAGATGACCAGGGGTTTTCCTAGATGGACATTCCTCTAGTGGTGGATTGTTTTAGAGATG
This sequence comes from Viscum album, assembly GCA_963277665.1. Taxonomy (NCBI): domain Eukaryota; kingdom Viridiplantae; phylum Streptophyta; class Magnoliopsida; order Santalales; family Viscaceae; genus Viscum; species Viscum album. The sequence continues at coordinate 641,609,310 of OY728155.1, read as the reverse complement.
TCTTTAAAGAAGAATTTTCATGTTTTCCTCCAGAGTGTGAGGTAGACTTTTCTATTGAGCTTGTTCTAGGAGATGCACCGGTGTCCATTCCTCCTTATAGGACGACTACACTAGAGATACAAGAGCTCAAGAACCAGTTAGAGGAGTTGCAGGTAAAGGGTTTCATCTGACCCAGTACTTCTCCTTGGGGTTTTCCTATCTTTTTTGCAAAGAAGGCGGACAGTACCCTTAGACTTTGTGTGGAATATCAGAAGTTGAACCAGTTGACATTCAAGAATCAATATCCCTTTCCATGTATTGATGAACTCTTTGATCAGCTTCGGGGAGCTTGGGTGTTCTCAAAGGTTGACATGAGATTTTGTTATCATCAGTTGCAGATTAGACTATCATATATACCTCTTAGATCCTTTCAGAGCAGCTATGGTCTATATGAGTATTTGGTTATGTCATTCAGTCTCACAAATGCGCCTGCAGTTTTCATGGAACTGATGAACAGAGTGTTCTAACCATTTTTGGATTCCTTCATGGTAGTTTTTGTGGATGATATCTTGGTGTACTCTCACACTCCATATGACCATACCAAACATCATGAGATCATTTTGAGTACACTAATAGAGCATCAGTTATATTCTATGCTCTCAAAATTCCACTTTTGGATGGATTAGATTCACTTCATGGGTTATGTTATTTCAGAGACAGGAGTATCAGTGGACCTAGAGAAAGTGAGAGAAGTAGTTTCCTGGGAGCATCTGAAGAATGTCTTTGAGGTAAAAAGTTTTCTAAGGCTGGATGGATACTACAAACACTTCATTCAGAACATTTCACGCTTAACATCACCATAGACGGATCTGATTAAGAACTGTGTAAAGTTATTGTGGTTAGATTCTTATGATTCATCATTTCAATAACTGAAAGGTAGGTTGACTTTAGCACCGATACTAGTGTTTCCAGAGCCGGGAAAGAGGTATACAATGTACTGTGATACTTTATGAATCAGGCTAGGAGTAGTTCTTATGCAGGGAGAAGGAGTCCTTGCATATGGATCTCGGTAGTTGCGGCCAAATGAGAAGAATTACCCGACACACATTCTCAAGTTGAATGTAGTTGTTCAGGCCTTATTATGTTGGATAAATTACCTTTTGGGAGAGCATTTTGTGGTTTTCACTGACCACAAGAGTCTCAAGTACATCTTCACACAACGCGATCTGAATTTGAGACAGTGAAGGTGGGTTGAGTACCTTCAGTCTTTTGACTTTGAGCTTGCCTATACACCTGAGAAAGGCAATGCAGTGACAGATTCGTCGAGTAGGAGGACTCAGATACTGGATGTTCAGGAGGCCAGTAGTGAGTGGAAACTTATGGCTCTATTCTCTGAGATGCATTTTGAGTTTCACGACAGACAGGGGCAGACGTTTCTTTCGTCTATAGCTGTTACCTATACCCTTCTTGATCGAGTGCAAATGAGGCAACTATCAGACTCAAAAGGCATAGTCTAACAAGAGAGTGTGTCCGGAGAGGAATATTTTCCTAGATGGAACATAGTTGAGGATGAGATCTTGTATTTCCAGGGGCACATATGGGTGTCGGAAGACACACCCGAGGAGTTGATGTGGGACATTCATTCCTCAGTTTGGGCAGTTCATCATGGTGTAACAAAGATGTATCGTGATCTATACCATCAGAATTGGTGGCCCGGTATGAAGAGAGATGTTTCTACTTTCGTCATGAGGTGTTCCACCTGTTAGTAGGTGAAGATGGAGCATCAGTGTCCAGAAAGGCTTTTACAGCAGTTACCCATTCATAAGTGGAAGTGGAATGATGTCAGGATGGATTTCATGCTAGGTTTACCAAGTTCACCTCGAGGGAATGATACAGTTTGGGTTGTCATTGAAAGACTCATGTAGTTTTCTCACTTCTTCTCGATCAAGGAGAGCTTCAATGTCGATGAGGTGGGATGGTTGTACATCTATGAGATTGTGCGCTTACATGGATTACCATACTCCATTGTTTTAGATAGAGATGCATGTTTTACTTCTCAGGTCTGGCAGGGGGTTCAAAAGGCTTTGGGTACACATGTACTTTTGAGTACATCTTATTACCCCATGACAGATGGCCAGTCTGAGTATACGATTTAGGTGCTTGAGGATATGCTATGAGCATGCATTCTGGATTTTGGAGGTTCTTGGGAGAAGTACATACCTTTTGTGGAGTTGTCAAACTATAATAGTTTTCAAGAAACTATTCAGATGGAACCTTACGAGGCTTTGTACAGTAGGCCATGCTGATAACCCTTATGTTGGATGGAGGTAAAAGAGGCATCCTTGCTGGGAACTCATCTTATTTAGGAGTACTCAGAGAATATAGAGTTTATTCAAAAGAGGATTGCAACTGCCCAGTCTCGTCATAAGTCTTATACAGATCAGTGAAGATGACCTCTGGAGTTCGAGGTCGGGGATAAGGATTTCCTGCATGTCACACCGAGGTTAGGACACAAGATAATTAAGAGAAAGGGTAATATTTTTATGAGGTACGTCGGTCCATTTGAGGTGTTGGAGAGAGTTGGGTTGGTTGGCTATCAGTTATAGTTACCTCAGAGGTATCGGGCTACGCACGACGTTTTCCATGTTTCTCAGCTTCAACGTTACTTCTCAGAGTCATCTCATGTCTTCCAACCTGAGGAGGTTGAGTTGGACTTGGATGCATAATTAGAGAAGCATCCTATCTGGATTTTCAATCACAGTAAAAAGGTTCTCTATGGCCGGTATGTTCCTCTGGTATGAGTGCTATGGCAGCTTAGGCAAGTACAAGACGAGACTTTGGAGAGGGAGGCAGATGTACGATCGTAGTAGCTGGAGCTGTTCGGGGTTTCTTCTTCTATGCCACCTTGCTAGAGAAATGCAGGGACGAATTTCTTTAAGGGGGGAAGTTTAAAAGAACTCGGACCTTCTTTTCACGTATGTTTTATTTTTTTGGACGTTTTTGAGAAAAAGAGGAATTTCTAGAAATTTTTGAAGTACACACCGTGTACTTTCTGAGTAGACATTGTGTACTCGGTTATCGTGGGTTGCTATGTGATGGTCATGTAGCGTTCATGCACATGACCATGTGGGGGGTGACCTTGAGGCCGCCTAAAGTGGAGTACAGAAACGGAAAGTACAAGTCGTTTAATTCCAATGTACACACCGTGTATTTTCCTTTTTTTAATTAAACTTATTGGGGTTACATCTAATCGCCAGAAACACCTTCATCTAGGTCTGGTTCAGCTGAGAGCTCTCGTATGACATCGATCTTCCTCTGATCCCCTGATCGAGCATCCAATCTCCGATTTGACCACTGTAAATTGTGTTGGGATCACCTCGGTAAGATCTCTCTTGTTCTTGAGCTTTGTTACATAATTCCTCCTCTTTCTCAAGTTATCCTTGGTTGAACATTTTGAGAGTTTTTTTAGATCTTCCATGTTCTTGTGTGATTCAAATTATAAGGTTCACTTATATCGATCCTACAACACAAAGGTAGGTGGTTTATGCCTTTCCGTTAAAATTCTTTGATTTATATGTGCAATTATTCCCAATACCCATGAACGAGGTATTACGTATTTACCATTTTAGCCCTATTGTTTTCCTGCTATGCTTGTGTGATTGAGTAGAGGTTAATTGAATGTGAATATGATTAATTGCTATGATTTGAAAGTTTATTTCCATGCATGATTTCTTATTTTGACAGTTGGGTCTTGTTTTACTATTAGGCTTCTGTTTAATTTCCCATGCCTATTTTTAGGATGGTGTGATTGTTCTGATATGCAGATATGCTGTATAATTCTATCCAATTAGTTCTTGAGGTTTACTTTGGCCGATACTCATTGCTATATCTACTTGACTGACATGGGGCCATGAGAACTTGGTGTAGTAGACCATCAGGAAAATGGATGTAAGGGATTCTCTGGATTGTCTGTTTTACTATTACGATGCGAGACCATAGGGGGAATTGACGTAAGTGCTTCCTCAAAGTGTCTGTAGTTCCTCGAGGTGGGCCACATGGGTAATGTGATGTATGTTCTTCCCCAGAGTGCCTTTATTTACAATACGAGACTATAGGAGGAATTGACAGTGAGTGCTTCCTTAGAGAGTCTATGATTAAGCTAAACCAGATGGGTTGGATTGAGTGTACTACACAGAGGGTTGCTTGTACTTTTTAGGTAGGACCAGAGGGGAATGAATGTGAGTACTTCCCATAGGGTAACTTGTTGTGTTATCAGTTCGCTTATGTTACTAGGTAGGACTAGAGGGGATACGCTGTGGGAACTTCCCAGAGGGTTACCTTTTGTGATTATATGCTTTGATTAGCTATTCCTTGATATTTGAAACTATGGAATGTTACTGCTATTTACTTCCTTGTATGTTTCTTTCTTTAGTTTACCTTCCATATATTCACTCACTGTTAGGCACATATCTTGTGGTGGTTGCCTTTTGGGATTTAGTCTCACACCCTTTTTGGGCCTTGCTTTTGGGCCAAAAGAGATTATATTGCTGCAAGTATAGATAAGGGAAAGCACCCTTCTACTTCAGGTACATGATTTAGTGTGATGCTGGAGAGCATGGGACCAAGTTATGGCTTGCAATGTTGAGGAGTTGTTTACTTTTATTTCTTTTGTACTTGGGTTTAGTACTATTGTATTCCAGCATTGTGATTTGTTTCGATTATTTCTTAGAAATGTGTATCATGAATCCTTCATAAATATATGTGTGCTCCGGTTTATTATTTTCCTATCTTTTTCAGTTTACTTTTGTATGGATTATTCCTACTTCCGATTTTTCTATTTGTTTTACTTCCGCTGTGTTACTCTGCCAATGAGAGAACAGTTTCACCACTATTAAACCCAAGGCCCCCACTGCTAGTCAGCAGCCTCTGGCATTCGGGGAAATTCTCTTGAGTCCATGTGACCAACCGGGTACGTGGCGCCTCTGGATGGCTTCCGGAACCGGGACATTACACACACACTAAACCATATCCATGAAACAATGAAGATTAGAAGTAAATGAATCTATAGTAGATGATGCATATAATAATATATAGGGAACACATCAGAGTATGATAGGATAAATCCAAGGTGTAAAGGGGAAATATTCACATCAAACCAGAAAGGATGTACCAACCTAAAAAAATAAGAAAAATTAAAGTGAAGAGAAATTAGTTATTGATCTCCAATATAGTGACCCCTATATTCCTTACATTACTGTTACATAATTAAAAAAACATAAAATCAACAAAAAATGAGGATAAAAAGGTTTAGTGTGTTGGTAAACATAGGATCATACATAATATTTAGAAAATAAAACATAAACATTTATTTAATTCCTTCTTCTCTAGCTTCTTATTGGCCCTCGAATTCTCCATAATACATGAAATCTCCTAAGGATATACATCAAATAAAGGGGTGATATAAAATCCCAATAAGAGGATAGATAATAAAATAAAACAATATAACATTGTGTGATTATAAACATAACAACATCATCGTAACATAATCATAGGATCATAATCATGATATGAAGCATTGTGTATAGGCTTGGAATGTAGCAATGCATAAAAATGAAACATCATGTCTTTGTAATAAACTACCACACATAGTTGTGAAAAATGATAGCATCATGTTCATGAACTTTATCTAATGAGATTAATCACATTTTCCAACTCATTGGATCACTATATAATTTTGGGTGCACTCGTCACAACATAACATATACATTGCACAATATTATTCCTGGCGCACCTGTCACATCATAACTTTTACATGATCATGAATGCCACATAGAACGTATATCAATTTTAGATATAAAATAACCCATGTGAAGGAATGAGATTCAATTCATAAATAATACATTCAAATCTTTTGTTCTCAAATGAAATAGGGAATAACATACTTGATATAATAATCATCAACATTGTGTGAAGAAAAAACAATCTCGAGAAGTAAAAGGTGTGTTTTTTGAAAGAAGAGTTATTTTGGAAAGAATTTTTTTTTCATGAACTCATGTAAAAAATATGTATATCCGTTAAAAATTAATATATTAATTATCAAATAATATTTATGGAATATACATACTGAAAATGTGGTGAAATAATGAAAACCCAAAGAAATAGAGTTGGGTTCGAGAATTCCACTTACATTGAGTCTGAAAGATTTCTTCATGTTAATATCTTATATAATCATATTAGACTCATTAATTAAAACTAAATAACATTTCATTCATGTTTTTTATTAATTATAATTTTATTATGTTCATTTATAGGACTTTTTATGAGTTATATTGTTTAATTTCATTGTCCATGAGCATTCATTTTCTTAGCTTTCACCATTTGTTCACTTGTATTCTAGAATGGATGTTCATGTAAAATGATGATAAGTAACTAGAATTTTTGTTATATTCTATTAATTATATTCCATAAGATTAAATGATATTATAAAGAATTTGGATATATGGTATGAGGATTAATTATTAGATAAAAGTTAATGATGATCATTTTAAGTTAATTTTGGATGTTTTCTGATCATAACAAACTCATTTTGTTTTATCATTTAGTATTATGTGTATAAGTTATTTCTATAAAATAAAATGGGAGATAACATAAAATTTAAAATATTTTTAAACCATTATAATTGTTTTACTTACATTATTCATGGCGTTCATGTAAAATGAAAGTGCATCACCCATGATGTTTATAAATAGACACATCATGGGCGATGATTTCAATTTTAGAGTAAAAGGGAAAGAGAGAGGGAGGGAAAGGAGTTTTATGATGTATATTCCATTAACATGATAGAATTAATGTATATACTACATATTGGAGTTATCATCCCATTTGGATAAGATAATGTGAGGATAAGAGAAGGAAAAAAAATTGAAATGAAATTAAAAGAAAAGGGAAAAGGATTTTACCGCTTGGACTTATCCTCCTTCAAAACCATCTTATGGAAAATGTTTTGGTATTTTCGTGATACCAAGAGATTATAGACATAGGTAAGGATCTAGGGGATAAATTTTTTAGAATTTGGGAAATTATCAATGCTTGAGATGTGTGAGGAGAAGAGGGGGTCGGAGGTGGTATTTATAGTGGAGGATAATGGTGTTTTCTAATTATTATATTCATTAGTTTATTATTTTGGATCAAGACTGTTAATAGATTTAGAATTATCTCTAAATATATTAAAATAATTAAGGGGAGTTTGAGATTTTGGGCTTACATTAGCCTTATATCATCTATGACTCTATATTTCATGTATTTATCTTTAATTGTAAATTATAGTATTTTAATATTCATCCAAAATTCAAGAATTTTTTAAAAAACCCAAATATTCACCCAAACCATTTTTATGTGTTGAATTAAAAAATGAGCTCCATTTTATGATTGTTTCTCTAAATATCTGTGATTTAACTTTTAATTAAAATCATCATTTACTTGGAAAAAATATATTTTAATATTATAACTAATTTCTAACACTTTGAAAAATTACTCAAGGTATCATAAAATTATCTTCTATTTATAAGATGTCAAATTATTAATTTATAAAAATATTTTCTGAAAATAAATATAAATATAAATTATTAAATTAATTAAAAAATTTCAATTAAATATTTATGACTTTAAAAAAAGTCAACACTTAATTAATATTTTTTAAAACATTTATTTATATAGACTATGATATAATTATACCATACATTCATTTTAAGATGCCTAAATTTTATTTACTATTTCACGGGTGAGGTTTCTATTCATTTGCCTGGATTGTTATTCATAAGGGTCATATTACTTTTCCTAAGGCCAAATTACAATTTCATCGATACTGGTCCCTTAAATTCTAGAAATAATTATTATTTCATTAATTATTTATTTATAAAATTTTTATTATGGTCTATAAGATATTTTATGATATTTATATATATTATATTACTATAGGAAAGGATACATTTAATTGATAAAAGTGTGGGTCGTTATATTCTTCCCCCTTTTGAAATATCTCCCTCAAAATATCATTTTACATAAACATGAGATGTTAATTCTCCTTCATCACTTCCTCTAGTTCCTAGGTTTCTTCTTCATACATAGGGTTCTGCCAAAAAACTTTTACAAAGTGTGTTGTCTTATTGCATAGAAAATTATCTGTCTGGTCCAAAATCTTTACTGTTTTCTCCTCACATGAGAGATCATCCTCTAGTTGTACCACCAAAAAGTTTAATACATGTCAGGGATCTGGTATATACGTCCTCAAGAGAGATAAGTAGAACATATCCTGAACATGAGCCATATTTGGTGGAAATGAAATTAGACAAGCTACAGCCCTTATTGGATTAAGGATCTCAAAGGGTCCAATGTACTTTGGGCTTATCATCCCTTGCCTTCCAAACCACATGACTCTCTTCCATGGTGATAATCAAAGGAATACATTATCTTAAATGTTTAACTCCAATTCCCTTTGATGGTTTTTAGAATAGATATTTTTCTGACTTTGAGAAGCTTTGATATATTGATGGATGGCTTAAATATTCGATGTCATATCTTGCAAAAGATGTGGTCCATGTAGGATTATTTTTTCAAATTCCTCCCAATAGTTTGGATTTCTAAATATTTTTCCCAACAAAGCTTAATATGGATCCATTTCAATACTCTAGTGGATGATACTGCTGTTTGAGAACTCAACCAATGGTATATGCTAATATCATCCACCATTTTAATTCTAAAGAGTAGGCTCTTAGAATATCATCAAGCATATGAATAGTCGTTTTAGATTGTCCATTAGTTTGTGGGTGATAGAATATTCTAAGAATTAATTTAGTACTCAAACCATGTTGAGGACTCCTCTAGAATTTAGATAGGAACCTGGGATCATGATAAGAGACAATCAAGAGTGGAACCCATTGTAGTCTCACCAATTCTTTCACATATATCTCAGAAAGTTTCTCAAGCTAGAGATATTTCAAAATATTTATATAGTGTTTAGTCTTGGTGAGTTGGTCCACCACAACCCATATCACATTATTTCATTTTCATATCGTCTAGAGATCCAAGACAAATTCTATAGTAACGTTTTCCCATTTCCACATGGGTATAAGAAATGGTTTCATAATCCCTTCAAACTTATGTCACTCAACTCTTACTTGCTAACAAATCAAACACCTTGAGATATACTCTGTAATATCCTTATTCATATTGTCCCACTAGAAGTGTTCTTTGAGATGATGGTACATCTTGGTACTCCTGGGATGGATAGATAAAGTTGAACTATGTGAATTATACAATACATCATTATGTATAGCAGGCGGTAATGGTACACAATGCCTCATTACAAACTTAATAACACCATCATCATAGATATGGAACTCTATGAGATTCCCTTCTTTTACTTCATTCACCTTTTCTGTAACTTTTAATCATCCCTTTACGCCTCCATAATCTTCTCATGGATAGATTGTTGGGAAGTGATTTGGGAAAGGTACGATATATTCCCCACCATTTTGATTTCCAAATCCACAATTTTCATATCAATGAAGATAGTGTCTTTATCAATCCACAACATGAATAGAGTAGTATGTTATTTCCTACTTAAAGAATATTCTACCTTGTTTTCCTTGACAGGAAGATAGTTAATAGAGAAATCATAGTCTTTGATTAGCTCTAACCATATCTTTTGATGCATGTTGAGATTATTTTTTGAGAATATATACTTTAGGTTCGTGTGATTGGTATATATGTCACACCTCTCATAAAAGAGGTAGTGCCGCCATATTTTCATTGAAAAAATCCTAGCTGATAGATCCAGATCATGCATCGGGTTGTTCTGCTCATGGATCTTCAATATTCTTGATGTAAAGGCTATCAAATTATAATTTTTCATGATTACACAACCCAAGCCTTTCTTGGAAGCATAACTATATATCACAAAACATTCTCCAATTATTGGTAATGTGATAACATTTTTAGTGATCAAAATATTTTTTATCCCCTTAAGGCTTTCCTCACATTCTTTTATCCAGACATATTATACCCCTTTCAATGTTACATTGGTTAGTGGGCTCGAAATTCATGAAAATTTTCTCACAAAACATCGATAACACCATAGTAATCAAAGAAAACTATGGATTTATATGACAATAGAGGTTATGGGAAATTCATCAATTTCCATTGTTTTTTAGAGGACCATAGAAATTTAATTACTTGTGATCACATGTCCCAAGAATGTGACTTAATGCATAAAAAACTAACACTTATTGAACTTGGATTACAAGTTATTTTTCTTTAATGTCACCAACATAAGCCTTATGTTTTCTTCATGTTCTTCTATACTATTGGAGTATATGAGAATATCATCGATAAACACTGCCATAAATTTTCCGAGGTAATTTCGAATGACTCTATTCATAAAATACATGATGATTATAGTGGAAATAGTAAGTCTAAAGGGCATCACTAGAAAACCGTAGTTCCCATACCTCTTAAAGGAGATAGTCTCTTGAAAAACCTCCTTCTTCACCTTTAGCTGATGATATCCAGAATGAATATCCAGATTTGATAAGTACTAATATCCTCTCAATTGATCAAAAAAGTCATCAATTATTTGAAGAGGATACTTGTACTATATGGTGATCTATTGAGTACATGATAATTGATACACATCCACATTTATATATCCATCTTCTTGACCAATATTATCGGAGCACCCCAGGGTGATGCACTAGGGAATATTAACCCCTTTATCCAAATTCTCTCACATATACGTCTCGAACTCCTCTAGTTTCATAGGGGCCATACTATAGGAAAATTTTTATATATGATTAGCTGTGGGTATGATTTCTGTTGATAAATCTATATCATGATCCATGGGAAGTATGAGTAACTCTTTAAAAATATACCACTATATTCACTCACAATGTGAATTTTCCCTAGGTTGATACCTTCTTTTGACTCAACAATTTGAGTCGGGTATGCTTCTTCACAAGGATTCAACACCCTCACTATTGAAGGATTTTTCAAAGGACACTCATGATCTTACTTTCATTTATAGAGGAGTATGGGATAGCTCAGAATATTAAATGATATTTCTCTTTCCCAACAATTTATATGTTCTCTATATAGTGAGAGCCAATCCATTCCCATTATAGCATCAAATTACACCAAGGGAAGTTTCACAAGATTCACTAGAAGAATCTTCACACATACACCAATAAGAGAAGATTCCAAAACATTTGTTTTAATTATTTCACCACTTAGTGTTTTTACATACATATATACTTCAAGGTTTCCAGGATCCGATTAATAATTTCTAGAAAACTTGCAAGATATAATGGAATGTGTAAAACTAGAATCAAATAATAATTTTTCCATTATTGAGTGAATAGGATGTGTACCTTATACGAGTTCATTTTCATTCAATTATTTCACAGTAGTGAGGGAATAAAAATCCCCTTTATCCTTTGAATTTGGTGGATAATGAAGCTGATTCTCATCAAGAACTTGATGTTTAGTGCATTGACCTACGTAGTTCCCTTTCTCCCTACAGTTGTAGCATTGGACCATGTGTGGTTCTCTCTTTTCCACCACAACAGTTTCCTCCTCCCTCATGTCTTTTCAACATTAATGATCTTGGTGTCCTTCACTCCCAAACTTTACTAATTTTTCTATAGTTTTGAGTCAATTGCCACAATGCCTATTCCCACATTTTTGACATGTGGGTGGTTGTGTTTTCTTTACACCTTTATCATTATATCCTCAAGCACGAAACTCCATATTTTTTTTATCACCATAGCCATGATACCATTTTCCAATATCTATATCCACTTTGAGAGCACATAGAATAACTTCTTAATAACTCACAAAATATCTACTTTATAGACATTTTTTAAGGAGTGGTTTTAATCCACTAAATAATCTATCAATTTTTCTATCATTTTTGATTACAAAACCCAAAGCATACCTTGGAAGCCTTGTGAAAATTTATTCATTGTTCATGAAAAATTCACCGTCCTTTTTATTAAGCTCTATGAATTCTATATCCATCTTTATTTGAATATTTTGAGTGAAATACATGTTAAGAAACATTATCTTAATGTCTACCCACTCCATCCCTTCAATTTCATCCCTCATATTGGTTTTGTTAATCAACAACTTCCATTGGCCGACCTCTCCATCTAGACAATAAACGGCTAGAGTAACTTCCTCTATCTGGGAATAGTAAAAGACAAAAAATATCTTCTCCTTTGAGTTTACCCGTTGTTCCGTGAAAAGTTGATCTAAAGATATACTAAACATTGGTGGTCGATTCTGTATAAAACACACAATAGTTAGTTTCTCCCTATTAGGTGATAGTAACCATTCCACATTATTGAGGTTATGGTTCATAACCTGAGACAACAGGGTAATCATCTCCATGAAATTTTGAACTCCAACTCCCAAGGCATTGTGGATGTCATTTGGGAAATCACTACACTATCACTCACATGGGTTGTTTTCTAGGTTTCTCTTGGTTCCCACCATTTTATAAAATAGAAAAGGTTAGAACAGAACATAAGTCTAAAATTCCTGAATAAATATTTTATTCCTTTTTTCAATTATTTCTAAAGGAATATCTTGTTGGATCCCTCTGTTTATAATTTTTTAAAATAATCCTCTTTAGTTATTAGTTATTATTCGTCTCATATTAAGAGTTTTCACATAGGTTCTCGAATCATAATGCTCAAATTAACTAAACTGTCATCTGATACAAACTATTGTGATTGTTATCTTTCTTACATTAATATTAAATAATTTTTATTAAAAAAAACATAAAATTATTACACAATTAGGATCTAAAGGTTTAGTGAATTGGGAAAATTAGTACCATACATAACATTTTAAAAATAAACCACAAAACTTTATTTAATTCTTTCTTTTGTAGATTCTTATTTTCCCTTGAATTTTCCTTAGTACATTTAGTTACCTGTTGATATAGATCAAATAAATGGGTGAGCTAAAACCCTAGTAAGAGGATAAATACGGACATGAAATAATATAAAATGGGATGAGTATAAACATAACCTCATCATCATAACATAAGTATATGATCATAATCATGAGAGGAAGAAATAAGACATGTCTTGGAATGTGTCAATTCATTAAAATGAAACATCATGTCTTAGTGGTCACTTCCTTACATATTTGTGAAAAGATCTTACATCATGATTGTTTCGGTGCGGATGTGCGTCGGGTTACGCTGTTCCGCCAGGACGCGTTCGCGCGTGCACCCGTCAACCCGAGGGGATGGGCGCGCGGCTTGTGGTCCCGCAGTCCCGCTTTCCAAGGGCGGGCGGCATTCGTCCCTTATTCAGGGGCGTCTGCTCCTTGATCGAAACCGGGATGATGGGATGTCGGCTCCTCCTTCCTTGGACGTCTCCTCGGAACTCTTCGCCTAATCCGGGTCTCCCTCATAGCCTTAAGAATGTTCGTGAATCTCATTCCCGGCGCCATATCTTCATGGACACCGGTTAATTACGCTGCTTCCGCCCGGACGTTCCAAGGAGTCTGGGCGGGGCAGCAACCTGCGGTGAGAAGGCCGGGTGGCTCTGGGTGCTGGGGGCGTGTCGTAACACTGCGACTCTGCACATCTGTCTTCCGTCCCTAATAGGGCTTCTCGAAGGCATGATGGCCTGAGGCATCCCGTACTAGGTGCGGGGAACTGTGTCACCTGAGGTTTTCCTCAGCTTCCCGTGTTTAACACGGGGTATGCCGCGAGTTTAACGTCCAGCGGGGACGGCATCGGACCGATCAACACGAAAAGTGGATCAGATGACAGAACCCCTTGCGGGGAACCTCCGACGCTGGGGCCAGCACATGGGCGGCTTCCCAAGTAACGTGGAGTGGAGTGAAGTGGCATGACCCCACCGGGATGTGGCGGCCCGGGTAAGGATCAGGATGGATGATGAAGTGAAGAGCTTGGACCCCAGAGGGGCTTCCTACGTACCGCGCGTTAACACGGATCAAAGTCAACGTAGTTCGGGCATACAGTTTAACGTCATGCTGGACGTCGGCAAGCCGACTCACGAAGAGGTCGAGGCCGCCGGGCGGAGGATTGAACCGAACCACCTCGCACGGAGGGGGATGGAACGGCCGGGTGGATCACAGTTTCACGTCATGCTGGACGAAAAAAGGGGAAATGGAAAAGGGGGGCTGTGGGGAGGCACCGTGGAGATACACACGGGCAGTCTCCCACGGGGGCGGATTCATAGGTGAATCAACGCAAGCGTGAACCCTGGAGGGGTCCACTGATGGACGAACCGACGTAAATACGACCGGGACGACCAGGTGGTGGGCTTGGACCTCAGGGAGGCTTCCTACGTACCCTGTATAGGAGACAGGGATCAAAGTCCACGTAGTTCATTCTGTCAGGACTTACGCACTTGGGGCAGCCCGGATGCTGCAAAACTCAGTTGGAAGGGACTTGGACCGAAAGCAGAAGACACCTCGATCCCAGTCAGACCCTCTACTGGCTTCGGCAGTGGGGAGGCGCAATGGAGATACACATGTGCAGCCTCCCACGAGAAACTAGGGGTTTGTAATACCCTTCCCCCGTAGGGAAAAGCCACTCCCATTAAATCGTCCCTAAAGAGGGGCAATCCCGACATCCCTGCAGGGACGAGCGGGTGGGGGCCACATCCAAACCGGGGGGACCCTGCGTGCGGAGCACGGGATCAGGTTGCGGACGGTTTAGCGTCTTGCCAGACGAAGTACAGTTTAACGTCATGTGTTGAGGACGAAGCGGACGGTTTAACGTCTTGCCGGACGAAGTACAGTTTAACGTCATGTGTTGAGGACGAAGCACTTGGCAGTTTAACGTCTTGCAGCGCGGACGATGGGGGCTAGGCAGTTTAACGTCGTGCAGCTTGGACGGATGTGCAGTTTAACGTCATGCTGGACGAATGTGCAGTTTAACGTCATGCTGGACGTATGCGCAGTTTAATGTCACGCGGGACGAATGCGCAGTTTAACGTCATGCGGGACGAATGTGCAGTTTAACGTCATGCTGGGCATAGGTTGCCAGACGAATGTGCAGTTTAACGTCATGCTGGGCATAGGTTGCCGGACGATGGGTGCATGTCACTTCGCACGAACCTGGAGGGCCGCACGGGAAGACAACGCACGGTGCGGGCACCCGGGATGAGAATCATCGGGTGCCACACAGGCGGGTACCCTTAGGAGGTCAACGGGGACGACCCTGGCAGATTGCGCGCAAAAAGGAAGCTTTGCGCGCAATACTGCGAGCCGGCGCGCAATCGGGGCGGCTGGCGCGCAATTGGGCCAGCGCCTTGCGCGCGGATGCTTGAGATTGCTCACACCGGGCTTCGGATAGCGCGCGGGGGCAACGGCTCATTCTTTAACGAATGGCCACTTGAAAGAAGGGGGGGTGCGCGCAATCAGGCCGGATTGCGCGCACCCCGGGGGCAATTGCGCGCAAGCGGGTTCTTTTGCGCGCAAAGGCCTTAGGGTGAGTTTTTATTCAAATGAAAGGAGCCAGCGGGGATTGCGCGCGAAGGCGGACCCCGAGGCTTTCTTGCGCGAAAGAAAGGAGGTTACCTGAAGTTCGTCATTGCGCGCGGAAGGGGTTGAATTGCGCGCACGAGAGACGTTTCGACTTCCAGCAACCTTTGAAACGTTGGGGGTCGCCTTGTATTTATAGGCAACCCCGGGCGCGGAATCCAAGGCGCGAGCGCGAAATTCTTCCCGCGGGCGCGGAATCGGGCGCGGCGCGCAAGGGAGTCGCGCGGACCCGCGGCGCGCCCAATTGCGCGCCGGGCCGGCACATTGCGCGCATCCCGGGGGGTTTGCGCGCGGGACATCACCTTTGCGCGCGGGCCTCTGAAATTCCGCGCAAGGCCTCCGGGCCCTCCGAAACATCCTTCCGACTCCAAATATGACCTCGCTTTCCGCATCCGGAGCTTCGTTTGGGAACAACGGACTTTTCCGGCGTCTACACTGATATGTTGTGAACGATGTTATCATTTTAAGTTAATGTTTGCAGGTTTGCGATCACTACAAAATCATTTTGTTTTACCATTTAAAATAATGTATATAAGTTATTTACAGAACATAAAAATGGTTATAACATAGAATTTAAAATACTTTTCAACCATTATAATGGTATTATTATCACCCTTGAAGGGTTTAAGAGAAAATGAATGTGCATCTCCCACGATGTCCGTAATTGACAAATCACATGTGACAATTTCATTTTTAGAGTAAAAGTTAGAAAGAGATGATTTTAATAATGGATATTCCATCAACATGATAGAATTATATTATATCAAACATAGTAGAGTTATATATCCATTTGGATAAGAGAAAGGTGAGACTAATAGAATAAAAGAAAATAAATTGAAAAGATATTAAAAGAAAAAGGAAGAGGATTTTACCTCTTGGATTTATCCTCCTTGAGAACCTCCTTAGGGAAAAGTTTTTGGTATTTTGGTTAGACAAAGTGATCATGGAAATGGGTAAATGGATAGGGGAGAGTATTTAAAAGAATTTGGGCAATGATCAAAGCTCGATATGTGAGAGGAGAAGAGTGGGTGATGGGTGGTATTTATAGTGGAGGGGAAGGGTGTTTTCTCATAATTATATTCATTAGTTTATTATTTTTGACCAAGAATATGAATAGTTTAATAATTATCTATTAATAAATAAAAATAATGAAGTATAATTAGAGATATTTGGGATTATATCATCTCTACATTATATATGACTCCATAATTCATGTATTTACCTTTTGTTGCAAATTATTACATTTTACTATTCATAAAAAATCCACGTATTTTAGAAAAATCCAAAAAATTACACTAGATTATTTTTTGACATGTAGAATTAAAAAATGAAATCCATTTTAAGAAAATAATATTCTAAATTTTATTAATTAATTTTATTTAAATCGTCATTTACTTCGAAAATGCATATTTTAAAATTATAACTTATTTATAACTCTTTTAAAAATTAGTTAAGGTCTCATAAAATTATCTTAAAATTATAAGACATAAAAATATAAATTTATGAAATCATTTTATGAATGATAAATTTCTTTTAAATTATTAAATTAATCATAAAATTGTAAGTAAATACGTATGACTTGCTAAAATGCCAATATTTTATTAATATTTATTGTAAAATCTATTTACATAAACTATGATATAATTATACCATACTTTCATTTATAAGATGCCTAAATTTTATTTATACTTTAATGGTGAGGTTTCTATTCATTTGGTGGGTTTACTATTCATAAGGGTCTAATTACTATTCCTTAGGGCAAGTTACTATTTCATTGGTATTGGTTCCTTAACTTTTAGAATTAATTATTATTTCATTTATTAATTATTTATATAGTTTTTATTATGGTCTCCGAGTGATTATATGATATATATACTATATGACATTACTATAAGAAGGGATAAATTCCATTAATAAGAGTTTGGGTCATTACATCCGATCTTAACCATCGTACATGGTCTAAGAACTTGAGTATCACTACACTCCACCAATGTCACCATTGAACTATCAATCATTATCATACGACCTGATACATGTGGGAAAATCCCATTCAGAGGTAAGAATAAATATACCAAGTAGGGTGACCCAAAAACCACCTAGGGTATAGAATAAATATACATTAGAGGTCATTTCAAACAACAAATATACGGAAATAAAACCCATAATAAATATATAATAAGAAAATAAACTCAGATGATAGGGAAAGGGGGTCTCCATCTCATATTCCATCCTAGGATGATGAGTCTACCTGTGGCTCCAAATGTCCATCACCAATTTTTAATACATCACATTTCTGTCTGAGAAATCAATGTAGAGGACCCTCTCCTTACCACTACTCCATAGCCCGAGGGGGCACAATCTCATTTAGTGGACCTTATCTCTAGGATAATAGGTGGATTCCAATCATCTAATAGAATACTCGCACCCTAGTGTATTAGGGGGTTTCCCTAAAAGCATAGAAAAATCACACCTTATCACTATAAGGGAGTTACGTTTGGTACTTATAGATTGAGGATTCATTCTCTTTTACATCAGGGGTTCTTCTGAAACATGGAAGAACCATACCCTAGTACCGTATGGGGTTCCACTCAGAGGGTAGAGGACATGCGACTTAGTTCCATAACGGGAAACACTCAAACATGGAGGACCTACACCACAATACTATGGGGGTCCACTCAAAAGGAAGACAACCTAGATACAAGATCCATATCGGGTTACTTCTTATTTATTTCATTGAGTTTGAGGGACTCGCACCCTAGTGTGACAGGGGGTTTCCAATCCTGGTATCTTTATAATGATCCTACTTAATCATTGCTAATGGTCTAACATTTCTAAAGAAGCATCATTCTCTCAAAAAATCATTACATATCTCAAAATACAATAAAAGGGTTACCATCATGTTCTACATGAAAAGTCTCAATATAAGCTTCTGATGGGATATAATAAGAGTCCATATGAAGGACATACTTAGGGTGGAAGTCCATGATAAAAAGTACAGGATGTGTACCATGGGTCACATGGCATGTGACCACACATATACTCCTAGCCATTTCCTCACCTGGACATGGATTGTATGTCCATGTTGTACTAGATGACATGTAAGGGTACTATATAATGTATCTCATCCACTCGGGTCCTTCCCCTGTGCTGTTGGGTGTTCCTGTCTAAGCCTGGGCATCCTAGTGTACTCTTAGAGTACACAGTGTTTCCTATCGCATGGGGACATGGTTGTTTTCTATGGAAATATGACATGGGTTCCAAGGGAGTATCACATAGGGTGTGGGACCTACCACAGGACATATGAACCTTATCTTCCCATAAAAGCCTAGCTTTCATAGCTAGGGGACTACACAACGTGTGTTCCATGACTAGATAATGTGTAGTTGGGTTTTCCAGGGAAAACTATGTTTCTTCATGTGTCATCTCCACACAGCCATTACCACTATGTTCACCTCAAAATCCATTATGGATCATGTATCTGGGTCTATACATGACCAATCCACTATCATTGGCCAGATTTTGTCCACCATAACCCTTGCACGTCTCCTCACAATACTACCATGATGCTTCAAATACCAAATGCTCAGTGACCTCAAAAAAACCCAATACTCACCTTGACAAGTCCAGAAATCACAAATATGTTCATCATTCATTTATATTTTACAAAATGGTTGGTTTGATCATGCTCATAACCACTCCAAAAAAGTTGAGCTGCAAAGTTGTGGGACAACATTGATTATTGTGAAGATAGGTTGTGGTGAAAATCACACAAACAATGTAAATACATAATTGGTCATGTATTCTTGGTCAATGACATCAAGAGAGGGGTATATGGGGTGATAGAACATGTTGTAAAGGAATGTAATTGTAATAATAGATCCAATAATTTTTTTAGGGCTCATAAAAAGGAAAACTATCATATATCAAAAGAATATAATTATAAATCCCTTCTTAATTTTTTACGAAAATGCAAAGAAACCACATTTTATGATCCCTACCTCTATTTTTGACCTCTCATTAGTGAAGAATGCGTTAACCATTAAAGGTGAAGTCTTGGTGTGCATGATGTCTCTCGATCCACCTTGAAGTAATCACCTATTATTCTCTGATGCAGTCCACCAATGGAGAATGGTAGTTTCCTCCTCTCAAATATCTAAAGGTTACGTGATTAACCCTGGAGAAATTTCATTAAAATATATTTATTTAGGTCCTTAATATAGGTCATTAAAAAATGAATTATTTATTTTAACTAAACACCCCACCAAAAGATTCCTTAACATGAAATCTGATGCCGAATAACCCTAGGCCACCCCCAGGGTAAAACCCACATTCCAGATTAAACTGTGTTCTCAAATTTTCCATATAAAATCCCAAATAATATGGAAAATAAGACAATTTTTACACCTTATATATTTTAATTAATATTTTCAATATATCAATTCCATGTTTATACAGGTCCCGAATTCTCACACTGACTCAACGCCTAGCTGCAAAATTATTCCTTAATATATTTCAAAGTATTACATTGAAAAAAAGATACTACATTCCTACCTCCTTCAAGTATTTTTACACCGAAAAGAAAAATCTAAATAAAATTATGGTGATCCTGATCCCACAACTAGTTATCTATATCCCATGAGCTCCCATACATTCTCGCATTCCACTAATGTACACAAAACTAACGAAAGACCCATCCTTGAAGGATCCACTCCTACCTATCTTTGATCTCGACTGAGTAATATACAGGGGTGCCTCCATTCCTAACATACATCTCACCCCAGTCAATAATATGAATCAAATCATGCACATATCTCCTCATTTTTGAAACATGGAAGACTTCATGAACTCGGTCCAACTGTAGGGGTAAATATAGGAAGTATTAATCCTTTCTAATGCTCTATATAATCTCAAAAACCTAATATACCTCAAGTATAACTTTCTTCCCCATCCAAATCACTCCAATACTGCCCATTTTTAGATCCTTAGAAAAAACATGGCCTCCCTGCTTGAACTCCAAGGGCCTAAGATATTGATTCTTGTAAGATTTCTTTTTTATTTAGGAAGTTCTCATCTGCTTGTTGATTACATGAACCTTATCTATCATCACCTACACCATCTATAGCCCAAGAATAGTTCTCATTATAATCAAATTAAAACATAAGGTTAACTTTTACGGTCTCTTATATACGTCCTAAAATGGTTCCATGACAATAATAGAGTGAAACATATTATTTTAACCAAACTCTAACAATGGAATGTGATCATACCAACACCAGATGAAGTTCAACACCTAGGCTATCAGCATATCCTCCAACACATGGACAGTGCACTCAGTTTTCCCATATTTTTGGTTGTTAAATACTATATTCATCCCCAAATCAATCTAATGGACCCATACAAGTCTCTCCACAACTATGGTGTGAAATAAGAATCATGGTCATAAACAATCATAAATGGTACCCCATGGAGTCAGATGATCTCCCACAAATACAACTACCCCAAACTCTTCATGAACTCTACTCCACGATGAAAAGGAATTATGATAACTTTGTAATTTGGTCAAAAATAACCCATATGGAAATGTGGTCTCTTTATTGTAATAGAATCCTTTCCATAAATTCAATTGATATTCTATACCATTTCCACTTTGGTATCTTAGATGGTTGTTTCAACCCGCCAGAAGTTTTTCTCAGCCTTCACATGATGACATGTGAGACATCAAGAGACAAACTCAGCTATGCTCTAGTTCTGGAAATCCCACAAAAACTACTGGTAATGTTCTTTTCACATATTTTCCTCTCTGGGGGTTAAAACCATGTAGAAACGGGAATCTCCCTTGTCTCATCCTCTTGAAACTTGATTGGAACCACCTTACATACATGGGAAAGGGTGACATGCTCCCCTCCTTTATAAAATCCATATGGTGAATATATTAAGGATATTTGGTCATGTTGAACCTCATAGTTAATGTATCCTAACAGATTTTTGGTCTTGCACTAATGAAGTGTATGATTAAACTAAATCAACTAAATAAAAAATGCACCCCACTTCTCCACCAGGGTCAGGTTCAATGAAGCCAAGTTCTCAAATGCCTCCTTCACCAAGAATGACCAGGACATACCACTAAAGGAATATACCACTATGTTTCCCTTCACAATAGTATATAATATCTCAAAGTCATAGTACAATAGAAACTCCAAACAATTCCTTGGTATTAGGATTATACATATATTAGTGAAGATATACATGATACACTAGTAGTCTATGTATAAATCAAAGAAATATCCCAAAAGATAGTGCCTCCACATCTTCATAGATAATACTACCACTACAAACTCTTGGTAATGAGTAGCATAGTTCTTCTCATGGGGTATCAAACATCGCTACCATATAGGATCACTTCCTTCATCTACATCAATGTATCCTCAAGCCCAACTATAAAGGCCTTGAAAAAAACTACATACTTCACACCCTCCTCTATTATCCTTAACACATGATCATTGATCATCCACAACCTCAACTCCTAAAAGGATCTATGACACTACTCTATCTTAGAAAATGAATTCCCTTTTAAAATTAGAGAGGTCAAAGTGGTTGAAATCCTAGAGAATTATCCCATGTACCTCTTGTTGTACCCTTCCAACCGAAGGAAACTACGTACTTCTTATATGTTATAGGGTGGCTCTCAATAAATCACCACATCAATCACTACCATGTTCATAGATTAACCATGCTTTTAAATGACAAACCCTATAAATTAAAACTAGAAGATCCAAAACTAACATCTTTAGAGATTAACACAATCATAGTTCTCTTAGAGTATGTCTAGAAACAATCTAAAATACCCAGGATGCTTATCCTCTAATAGAGAGTAAATGAGTTTATCATCAATGAACAAAACAAAAAAATGATCCAATTATGGCTGAAAGATCTATTTCAACAATGAAATAATCATTGTGGGGGGATTCATAACACCTAAATGAATCACTATAAACTCATAGTGTCTTTACTGACATCATAATGTCATCTTCAGAATATCAACCTCAAGATCCCTCAATAAGTGGAAACCAAACCTAAGATCGATCTTCCATAACCAAATCATGCATTGCAACTAATCAATGAGGTAATAAATCCTTGTAAAGTTTTATTTATTCTTTGTAATTTTTTCTTTTAAGTGATAACAATCAACATAAAGTCTCAAGATCCTATTTTCCTTTTTCACAAACAGCATTGGATCCACCTAGGGGAATACACTAGTGTTGATGAAACCATCCTCTCAAAGGTCCTTCAAATAAACCCTTAGACCCGTAGCATGATATAATACATATAATATGAAATAGAATATATTGGTGTGGTATTGAGGTATAATTTAATGTAGAAATCTATATCCTACCTTAGAGGTAGTACTGGAACATCCTTAGGGAAAGTGTCCTTAAAATCCTCCACTACGAAAGGAATCCAGCTGCCTGGAGAGCCCACCACACTAATGGGAAAACTCAATAACTAATGGGTAATGTGGTATAGTTTCCTACCCATAAGACCCACTCACTCTTCTATGATATATCTATCTTCTATAAAGAAGAATATCATCCCATCAGTCTGAAGGAATCTAAGTTGTATTCAATAAAATTCAATATGATATCAAACTATAGACAACTAATCCATTCCTAATTTTATTTCATTTGTTTTCATCATGAAAACCATGAGTTACCATGAGAAACTCTCCCCAATAAGCACCATCTTTTTCTAACAAAAGATATTAGATATCTTAGTATCTATCTCAATTAGATCCTCTTACTGTACCTACTAGGATTAAGACTCAACTAGAAGCTCCATATATCAAACTTCATATATAGAGATGAAGGTATTACTCTCCCCTATTTCAATCAATACTAGGGTTGGATTATAAAAAACACAGTCCATATCTCAGATCATCTTGTGAACTACCTGGGTATATCCCTCTATATCTAACAAAATCCTACAGCCTCAACTGAAAACACCCTAAGCCTAAAATGGGCCACCAAGTGGTGGTGGTTGGAGTAGCTTGTAGCATCAACCTACAAAAAATTCCTTTCTCTTGGGTTTGACATGATCATTGTTGTGATCTGACTCCCTGTGGGCCACCCTGGATGTGTATAGTGAATGTTTCACGTGCAGTAGAAGCACGGTTGGGAAAGTTCCCAACTTAATTTTTTTACCATGATCAATGATTATTCCGAGATCAATACGATGATGAATGTTAGTCTCCAAAGAATAGAATCAAAGATTTAGATAAAAAAGGAAGAGATCTAAAACCCTTAGAGAGGATCTTGCACATCATGTTTATAATTAATTTTATTAATTTCATAAAAAATTAATACTTGGTTCTTCAGTATTTTCATCATTGATGTTTTTTATTGTCCAAACTGACCCTTCCAAATTATCTTGCCGCGCTTGTGAGGATCCAAACTAGAATCCCTCTATTGGCGATCAAAACTTTCTCCAATGGACTCCAGTCGACACCTCTTGTTCTTCGGGTGATAGAATGGAGAAGCGAGGGTCCTGTGTCGATCGTTCTTGATCTCTTGTTTTTTAGACTCTATGAACGTCTCTCATTCTTGAGAGTGACAGGAAGAGGATTCAAGAGATAAATTTTTCATCTCAACAATTCTCAATTCACCAGGCATGCAGTTCGGTACATGGAACTGCAGATGTACGTGTTTATTTTTTGACACAGGGATTCAGTTAAAATATTTAAGTGTTTAACAACAATTAAATACCTTCATAACCTTAGAGAAAAACCATTATTTTAATGATAATACTATGTTATTAATATTGGTTTTCCAGATTTCACAAAATGAGATTATAAATAAAACTCTACGACATAAAATAATAGAAGCTTTATTAATATTTTAATTTGTGCCAACTAGTTAAACAATTATTTACCGTCTTTTAAATAATTATATACTATCAGAATGGACTTGGTCCGCTCGACCTCTACTTCCATTTATTGAACAACCTAATAAAGAAATAAATAATTTATTCTATAAAATATATATTTTACTTACAAACTAGTAAATAAATATTTATTAAATGTGCAATAAAATTAATTAATATATTTTTCTCACAATTCGGTTAATAAATATTTATTTAATTTATGCGATCATTTTATCATGAAAAAAATTATTCCACAATCTTGTCAATAATATTTATTTCATCAATTAAATTCAAATAGAATTTAACCAAAACCACTAAAAGCACTTATTGTGTGACCCTCTAGGATTATTTCTCATTGGCATTAGGCGGGCTTTCCAAAAGTCCAAAACTATTTTCTAGAAATGGGTCAAGGAACCCAAGAGAAAGAACTTAACATTGAAAAAATGAAATCCACATACGAACTATCACTATGTAATGTAATCCCTTTGTCTCAATATATCATAAAGAAGGTTTCAAGATAGTGTCATCAACCCTTGTGCTTGATACATCATTCTTTGACTAACTGAAATAAACTTTTCATTACACCATTGCCATGGAATTTCATGAGACAGTTTTATTGCCTTCAATGGGATGAGATATCAACTTCTATAAATGGAAGGGGAAAATCCTTCCTCGACTTATCAATTAATAACATGCCCCTTGTGACGCACCCAATGTACCCTAATTCATACCAACTATCTTCATGAAAATTTCTGGAAGTAAATCAAAGTACAGAAGTTGTGAAATGTATTAATGATAATATTAATTTCTAAGTATCATTACATATGCTCACATATAATAATATATGATCACACCAAAACATGAAGAATTCCTACTAGTGGGTCTGTTCTTGTAATCTATCATCTTAGAGATTAGAAAGTGTGAACATCATGAGAGGAAGTCTAATATTTTTATAAGCACTATCTCCTAAAGGTCTATATACTATGTGTCCCATTATAGTATGTCATCCAACTATAGAACTATATTTAAAAAAACTTCATAGAACATCATTGTTCTCATCATAGTGGGGAACTGCTATGACCTTGTCAATGTGACAAATACTCTAGGACATTATTACACTATAGTCATGAAGAACATTAAAAAATATATAATAAGATGTTTAATATTTTAATATATTAAATATTCATGTAATAAAATTACAACCAGTCAGTTATAGGACACAAACTCTTACAAACTCCCACTTGGACAAGATCCAACTTCCCAGGACTTTTAGTTCGCTAAACCTCACATGACGATCATGTTTCTACTGAGTCAAGGTTTTAGTCAATGGGTATTCCACATTGTCTTCCATGGACACACTGTTCATTGAAACTTCACATCTCTGTGAAAAAACTCTCAATAAATGATAATTTTGATGTTTGTTCTTCGTCCGCTGATGTGACCTTGTCTCTTTTGCGAGAGCCACCACTATATTATTATCACAGTACATTGTGATGGGATCTTTGCTGTTAGGTATCACATATAGCTCCATGATTAAGCTTCACATCTAAAGTTATTATTTATGTTCCTCATAAGCTGAAATATACCGGGACTCTACTGTAGAATATATGACCACATTCTACTTTGATCCCTTCTAGCTAACTGCATCTCCATTCAAAGTGAAGATGTATCCTGTTTGCGACCTCATGTCATCTTGATCAGTCTGGAAACTAGCATCTGTATATCCTCTAATGACTAGTTCCTCTTCTCCCCTATTAACCATGTACATATCATTAGTACACCCCATATATTTTAGGATAGTCTTGACTGCCATGCAATGGTGGTCACCTGGGACAACTTGATATCTTCCTACCACAATCAACACTTAGGTGACATCCTACCTAGTACATAGCATGGCATACATGAATAACCCAATCACTGAATAATATGGATCCCTTTCCATTATTTTACATTCCTCATGAGTCTGAGGACACATTTTCATGGAATGATAAATTCCATGTGACGCTGGTAATAATCTCCTCTTGGATTTTTTCATACTGAATATTTTCAATATCATATAAATATATGTACTTTGACATAGGCATAGAAATCTCTTGGATCTATCATGAAGGATCTTGATCCCAAGAATATATGATTTTTCACCCAAGTCATTCATGGAGAATCATTGATTCATCCATGCCTTAACTGATTCTACAACTTGTATCTTGTTTCTAATAAGTAATATGTCATCAACATAAAATATTATGAAAATGATTGCACTCCCACTAAACCGTTTATAGACACACAACTCACATTCATTATTGAGAAAATAAAATTTCATTATGGATTCATCAAAATGAATGTTCCATGACCTGTAATATTTTATTAATCTATAAATGGATTTTGAAACTTGCATACCATATTGGCATCCTTTGGAGTTGTACAACCTTCAGGTTGTGTCCTGTAGAAATATTATATAAGGTTCCCATTAAGGAATGTTATTTTGACATCCATTTTCAAAATATCATAGTCATGGTAAATAGTAATGTACAAAATAATTGTGATGGGTTTCAACATTGCAATTAGTTAAAAGGTTTCATCGTTGTCAATGCCTTAACGCAACTTGAACCCTTTTGCAATCATTAATGCCTTATAGGTATTGAATTGTCCTTCCATTTCTAGTTTATTAAAAAATACACATTTTCTACCAAAAAGAATTACATCAACTGGAGGATCTACTAAAATCAAGACATGGGTTTTGTATATAAAATATATTTTAGAATTCCAAGATTCTTTCCACTTGGAAACATCTAGCCACTTACTACTCTCTTGTAGGTTATAGGATCATTATTACCAACTAATAATGAGTCACCATCCTCAGTAACTAGAAAATCATACCATTCCAGTTCTATAACCTCTCTTATACTCCTATGACGTTCTTGTGTCTATGGAACAATTTTTTTCTTCTATGGGGCATTGTGGAATCTATTCCTATACCAACTCTTGTGTAAATGAGCCTTGACTTCATCAATGTCTATCTCAATCCCACTATCTCTTCAGGAGATGTTCTCACTCTCAAGAAATATAGTTTTTTTCCACTATAACCTTTTTTATGATGGGTTGTATAGGTAATATCCCCTTGTTTCCTTGGGTTATCTTGTAATGGTACACTTTGTTCCTCCGGGTGCAAGTTTGTTACCTGAAGAGGCCTTAACAAATACATAGCTTCCCCACACATGTAAATTCGATAACATGGATTTCTTTCCACTCTAGAACATGTATGGAATACCATTTATCGATTTAGATGGTACATAGTTTAGTATGTACCCCTCTATTTGCAACACATATCCCAAAAAAGGATAATGGAAGACTCACATGACTCATCAATGATCTCACCATGTCCAACATGGTGTGGTCCCTTCTTTCACTCACACCATTCCATTGGGGCATGTAAGGAGAAGTGAGTTGTGAGAGGATTCCAAACTCCTGTACATAATCAATGAAGTATTGATTAAGATATTATACGCCTCATTCTATGTAGAGGTTCTTAATATTATTACCAGTCTGATTCTCAACTTCATTCTTGTACTCATTAAACTTATCAAAATAATCTGACTTATACCTCATTAAGTATATATATCCATATCTACTAAAATAATTGGTAAAAGTTATAAATTATGATTAACCTCCTCTTTCTTCAACTATAAATGGTCTAAAAACACCGTTATGCACCAATTCAAGAATATATTTAGCCCTTTCACCATTCCCACTAAATGGGACTTTGGTCATTTTTCCTTGTAAACATGCATGACTTACGCCAAGTTGTTTTAGTTCGAAAGAATCTAAATATCCATCTTGATATAACTTTGTCAAGAGTTTCTTGTTTACATGATCTAGTCGGTGATGCCAAAGTTGGTTGTGGTATGATTCATGTGATGTATCTTTGTTATTGATTTCCATTACTTGGTTTGTGTAGTATAACACATAAACACCATAGTATAAATTTTCCCTAAAAAACAAATGATAACTTTTTAAAATAAGAATAATTTATTTCCAAACATGAAAAAAATACATCTGTATCTAATCTGGATACATAAGTATTATTTTAGTAACATATGGAACATCATAAAAACACTTTAACACCAAGATAATCCCAGTTGGCAACGTGAGGTGGTAGTCCCCGACAGCTACATCAATGAGTCTAGCTCTATTAGGCTGGGTTCAGTTCTTCTTCTAGTGGTCCTTCTATTGAGAAAATGTTGTTTTCAAGAATACAAAATATTTTTATTAAAAAGGGGGAGATTGTTGAGAACAAGACTCTATCTCTATGATGATTTTGATGCTCACAAATACCCTTAATAGTTTTCTAATGATTTTATTTTTTAAGTATATTTTAGAATATTATTATTTATTTCTGGGAGAAATATTTAACCTCATGAACAATGAGATTTAATTGATAAAGTATTCGCATTAGCATGTTCTGGAAACACTATTCATGCTCTACATATTTGGGAATTGATTAAGGATGATTTGGAAACAATGTTCATACCCTATGTGGAGAAACGTGGTGTAAGGATGAAATGTGGTGTATAAATTTTCTGTTATCAGAAAATTTTGGTTAATCAACCAAATGTTATTGGAAAAGTATGGAAGTGGAACCCTACGTTAGGAAGGAACCCTACATTTGGGTTATTGAAAAAGTATGGAAGAAGAATAGTACATAAGTTTTAAATGTTTTGTTTTTTTCTCAAAAGTATGATTCATCAACCTTACTTTTGTAAACAATATTACATTTCATCAAAATTATGGATCATGTACCTAAAGTTTGGAAGCTTATAAAAGTATGGATCATTTATTATACGTTTGTTTATTGACAAGAAAAGTATGGTTTATCAACCCTAAGTTTATAATCAACCTTACGTTTGAAGGATGCGACATCAACCCTACGTTTGTGTTCAACCTTATGTCTGAGAGATGTATGCTATACAATTCAACCATATGTTTGACATCGAAGAATTAAAGATGATATTATTATGCAATGGTCTGCAAGCAGATTGTTAGGCTAATTTTGATACAGATTTAAATCTGATTTTAAAGCGCGTCTTTGACTGATTCAGGGCCGTTTTATCAACGATTTAAAGGATCAATTTAAAAGTAGATTTTGTTGATGAATCTTTATGGAAGTTACGAATTCTCTGTTATTTTTAATTTTTTATTATCGTGAGTTAGAAGGAGGTTTTTGTGGATCTAAATTGGTAAGATAAGTGCTCGTTGTTATTATATGGATGTGATATTTACACAGAGAATATATATGAGTTTTTCTTAATAGAAACATCGAACATTCATAAAATAATAAAAACAAAGACTATCAAAAACATAGATCTGCTGATTCAAAAGAGCGACAAAGCACTGTTTATTGATGAAGAAGAATCACGATAGAAGATTCACTCATTCTACATCGAATATCTACTATGAATCTGCTATTGATAAAGTTGTGAATTATATTTCTATATCTAATTCAATAGGATCGACTCAGAATGACACTTATTTGAAGATCATTATTTCTGAAGGCTAGGATTCATCTACTGTCAATTGCATTCTGTTGTAATTGTGAAGAACAACTGGATATTATTTTCAAAGTACAAATACATTTCTTTTCTATTCTTTAGTGATCGACTTCTCGTACTAAGATGTATAGGTTATATGATTGAACCAAATGTCTTTATTTTTTTCCATAGATTGTAAAGGTGTCAACTATCTGTACTCAGTATTAAATGGTCTGTTGAAAAGAGGACCAGATAGTGAAAATCACCAATCTCATGGAGTAAAGAATTGGTGGAGTGGACTAGGGGCCTTTTGTTCCCTGAACTACTATACATTGTGTGTCTTTGCTATTTAAATTTCTACTATATTAATTCATATGATTAATGTTAAAGGGAAGATCATGATATTGCAAAGAATTTGTAAAAGACACAATTCACCACCCCACTTGTGTATATTTGGTATAATCTGATCCAACAATTAGTATCAAAGGTTGAGCTTTCTGATAAATCCTTAACAAGCTGAAAGTGATTATACATGGAGCAAGATGACTGATATAAGAGAGGGAATGTCTATGGCTGGAGCACTGTACTTCAATGGAGAAAATTATGGATGTTGAAAATCAAGAATGATAATATATCTAAAAAACCTTGGATACAAAGTATATTCAAAGATTATGACTCCTTATGAAATACCTAACAAACCCGAGACATGGGGTGCAGCTATAGAAGAAGAATATGATATTAAATCAAAGGAAATGAATGCTATTATATGTGGTCGAGGAAATGATGAATTCAATAGAGTATCTCAATTCCCAACAATATATGAGATGTTGAAAACTATTGTTGTTGCTTATAAAGGAACTGAAAATGTTACGAAAATGAGATATGATACTTCTAAGCTAAAATTTCACACATTCAGAATGTTTGAAGGTGAAAGCATTACTCAAATGAATATAAGATTGACAGATATTGTCAATAATATAACAGCTTTGGGAAACCCAATCAAATAAGCTGATCAAGCTTTAAAACTATTTAGAGTTCTACCTACTAAATTGAATGGAATCTCTGCTGAAATCAGACAGTCAACACCTATCAAAGACTTAACCATGAGAGATTTGATTGGAACAATTATGATGTATTAAGCCGAGATGCAAGATAAATCAAATGAGCATAAGGTTCTGATCAAGAGAGAAGACACTTCCTTAAAAGTTTCATCTCAAGGAAAAAGAAAAAATCTAACGAAAAAAGTAGTAAAGGTGAAATCAGAAAGTTCTGATTCATCAAATTCTGATATATAACTGGATCAGCTAGCCATAAAGTTTAGAAAACTCTACAAAAAGAATAAATTCTTCAGAAAAACATTCAAAAAGTATGAAAAGGAAGTCAGATGTTATGAGTGAAAGAATATGGGTCATATCTTAAAATAAGACAATAAGAATAATTTCTTCAAAAGGAATGATTATGAGCAAAAAGAAAAGAATGAAATGAAAGATAGATGGAGTCTGTCTGAAGACTCCAGAATCTCTTTAGAATCAAACTCAGAGAAGGAAGAAGTAAATCTAAAAGCCAACATGTGCTTTATGGCAGAAACAGATGAGGTACAAACATACTACTCTTCTTACTCTGAATCTAGTTCTGAAACAAGCTATTCTAATGAAAAACTTGCATCCTACTAAAACATGCTTGAAAAAAACATGACCCTCTTTTTAAGAAATATAATTCATTAAAATCATTCACAAATCTATTTTAGATGAAAGATATACAATACTAAAGCAATTTAAGGAGTTAACTGATAAGTATAATTCAATTAACATTGATTATACAGATCATGAAGCTAAAATAAAAACACTTAAAAGAGAAGTAGAAACATATAAAAGTGAATCCCTTATTATTATCTAAGGAGAAAAATGATTGAATGAAATTCTTGAAAAAACTTTTATTAAGAAAGAAAGATTTTGAATTGGTAGTAAAGGTGAAAACCTAAGTTGTACAAGAATTATTTTGTTCCAAGCTCAAAAATATCAAATTGTAATTACTGTGGAACAAGGGGAAATACATATAGAAACCATTTACTAAGACAACCTCAAATAAGTGGTATTAAGAAAGCGTTTGTTTCAAATAATTTATTTGATTGTATTGATTTTATAAAAACAAAGCAAGTCTGGATTACTAGATCTTTTCTGGCTAACACAACTGGACCCAATAGAATATGGGTTCCAAAGAAACTTGTTTAAATGCCTTTGAAGGAAGCAGGTAACAGAAGAAAAAAACCATATGGTATATGGATAGTGTCTGCTCAAGGCATATGAGTAGAAGCTCATCGAATTTCTCTACACTCACTCAAAAATATGGTGGACTTGTCACTTTTGGTGACAATTCCAAAGAGAATATCATTGGCATTAGAATCGTTAGAGATCTAGAAGCTGTCTCAATCAACAAAGTACTTTATATAAAAGTATTAAAACACAATCTAATAAGTATCTCTCAACTATGTGATGATGACTATGCTATTGAGTTTTCTAACAATTTCTATTCTTTTTTCAAAAATAAACTTCTTAAATTTAGAGCACCTAGAACTGACAATGTGTATACCATGGATTTAAATTTCTTTTGTAAACAACACGTAAATTTCTTAATTGCTAAGATAAATGAATTATGTATCTGGCTTAGAAGACTTGGACATTTCAATATATATGCTTTACATAAATTATCCAAGAAACATTTATTTTCTGATTTTCCTTGTCTCAAGTTTTAATGTGATATATTCTGTGATGCATGTCGACTTGGCAAGCAGCACAACTCATCCCTTAAATATGTTAAAAACATTTCTACATCTAAACCTCTAGAACTTGTCCATATGGATTTGTTTGCACCTTAAGGAGTATATATCTTGGCTGGTAAATTATATGTATATGTTTTCATTGATTACTCTTCTAGATTTACAAGGATTTTCTATTTAAAATTTAAAAATGAAGCTTTTACATTATTTGAATTTTTTTCAAAGCTGTTCAAAATGAAAATGATTTTTAAATAATTTCATTAAGAAGTGATCATGGTTGAGAATTTGATAATCTAGAATTCAATTCCTTTTTCTCAAATATGGTTATTAAACACACAATCACTGCACCAAGAACACGTCAACAAAATGGAATTGTTGATATAAGAAATAGGACTATTCAAAAAATGGCTACGACTATGCAAAATGAATATAGTCTTCTTACCTATCTTCGTGAAGAAGCTGTAAGAACATCTTCTATATAATGAAGAGAGTTTTAATTAGACAAATTTTTAAAAATACACCCTATGAAATCTAGAATAACATAAAACCTAAGGTAAATTACTTTTATGTTTTTGGATGCAAGGTTTACACCATAAACACCAATGAAAATCTTCGTAAGTTTGATCCAATATATCATGAAGGAATTTTCTTTGGTTATTCTACTACTTTTAAATCTTATAGAATTTTTAATAAAAAGTCATGGATTGTTGAAGAATCAGTTCATGTGAAATTTGATGAATCTAATCTCTTTGAGAAAAGGACAAATCAAATGGATTAGTTTGATTCTAATGATAACATGAGACTTGAGAACCTGAAAGATGATTTTGAAAAAGATATAAATGAAATTCAGTCCAGTCTAGATGAACTTGGCACTGAAGAACCTATAAGTTTACTACCTAGACAGTCAAGGACCCTAAATAATCACCCTTTAGAAACTGTAATAGGAGACTTAGAAACAGGACTAAAAACTAGAAGGAACATAATAAATCTTATTGATTTTTCTGCCTTTCTATCCCAATTAGAACCAGTGTCTATAAAAGAAGCTTTAGATGATGAAATTTGGATTATAGCAATGCAAGAATAACTAAACAAGTTCAAAAAAAAAGTCTGGAAATTATTTGAAAGACCACCGAATTATCCAGTTATTGGAATTACATGGTTTTTTATAAATAAAAAAGTTGATCGAGGAGTAATAACTATAAATAAATCAAGACCAGTAGCTAAAGGATATAATCAAGAAGAAGGTATAGATTATGGTGAGACCTTTTCACCTGTAGCTAAATTATAAGCCATTAGAATCCTCTTAGCATATGCATCTCATATGAATTTTAAATTATTTCAGATGGATGTTAAGTCTTCCTTTTTAAATGGTTATTTTATGAAGGAAGTTTATGTTGATCTTGGTATGAATGATTAAGCTCTTTTATTTTGAAAAATGATTTTACTATTGGAATGGAAGATCAAACAATATTTAATAAAAATGTAAATTATAATATTTTATTGGTTCAAATTTATGTTGATGATGTAATTTTTGGATCAACTAATAAAGCCCTTTGTCATGAGTTTTCAAATCTAATGCAAAAGGAATTTTAAATGAGTTTTATGGGAGAATTAAATTTCTTTTTATGACTTCAAATTTATCAAAATGATTTTGCAAATGTTTTAAATCAAATCAAACACATTACTGATTTACTAAATAAATTTGGACTTGAAAACAACAAGACATATACAAATCTTATGTCTACTAATATAAAACTTGATTTGGATGAAACTGGGGAATCAGTTGACAATAAGTTATAGAGAGGTATTATTGGATGTTTATTATATCTTACTACAAGAATACAAGATATAATGTATTCATTATGTCTTTCTGCAATATTTCAATCAAATACTAAAGAATCTCATTTAAATGTTGTTAAAAGAATTTTTAGATATTTAAAAGGAACTATTTTTCAATATCTTCTTTATCCTAAAACGTCTGATTTTAATTTAATTTCATATTCAGATGAAAACTTTGGGAGTTTTAGATTATATAGGAAAAGCACTTCGGATACTTCTCACTTTTTAGGAAAATCGTTAGTGTCATGGTCAAGTAAGAAACAACACTCAATTTCCCTATCAACAGCCGAGGAAGAATATATATTTTCTAGGAGTTGTAGTGAACAAGTTTTGTGGATGAAAAACACTCTTTTGGATTTTGGAATAAATTTTAATAGTACGCTTTTTTTATTTGATAATACCAGTGTAATAAATATTTAAAAAAATCCTATTAATAATTATACGACTAAGCATATTGATATAAGACATCATTTTCTAAGAGATAATGTTCTTAAAAAGGATATATCTTTGAAATTTGTAAATACTGAAATTCAATTAGCAGATATTTCTACTAAACCACTTCCCACTGCAAGGTTTGATTTTATTAAGGGGGAGATAGGTTTATTTAATTTTAAATAATGTTTTATTTTATTATGTTATTTCTTTATTTTAATATTTCATAAAATAAATTAGTTATTTGTTTTCAAACATAATATGTTTTTTTGAGCAATCAATTTTATTCGTTTTTTAAATCTATGTAATAATTATTGATGACATGAGAATCAAGGCTGTCAAAAAACTTTCGAATTCGGAATTGTTTCATTTTCTACCAAAAACCCCTTTGAACCCATGGCACTTTACCGCTCTTTGTTTATTCGAACCTGAACATTGGAAACCCTAATCCTCTTTTGAACATTCAGATATTTTTTCAATAGAAATGGCCAAGACCAAGAGAACCGATGAAGCTAAGACCATAAAAACGAAGAAACATCGCTCCGAAGGAAGAAAATTTTTGCAAGGAAATGTCATAGACCTAGAATGGCTATTTTATATGAATATTCTGCTGAAACAAGCTCTCTCTTTTCAAAATATAGAGCACACCTTCAATAGTGAGAAGTCTGAGTTTTTGTATGAGATAAAACTGTGATATTTCTTTAATTATGTACAATTTTTTCTGGGAGAAGATGAGGATACTATGGTATCGATGATTGAAGATACAGATGTTTTGATATCCTCTATAGAGATTGGTCGGATTCTGAACTTCCCTCATGAGGGAGTTTTTCATTTTTATTTGAAAAATATAGATCCAATGCATAAGTCTGAAGATATCATGTCTTTTCTTTTTGGTTATACTCATACAAGGAAGATGTTGATAAAGGACCTGGATCCAGATTAGAAAATCCTAGTGAAATTTGTGCAAACAGGGATTGCACCGAGGATGTCTGAGTATGAGAAAATCATGTATCCAGACATGTATATAATGTTTCTGTTAATGAGTGATATAAGGCTTAATTTTCCTAGGTACATGGTATGTCATCTTCATTATTATTGTCAATTAGAAGCACACATGAATTTTTATCCATTTGGTAGTTGAAAATGAAATGGAGGAAGATCCTGGTGAGGAAGTGGACAGTACTTAGAGAAATCAAGAGGATATTATCTTAGAAAATCCAATAGAAGAACTGATTACTGATTTTCATGATGATAATGTCTCTGAAGTTCAAACAGAGGTAATTCATGAGGATTTTTTTGTGGAAGAGTCTAGATAAGACTCTGAGGAAAAGTCTATGGACCAGCTAGCTCAGGAGTAAGCAAAAGAAAAATCTGATGTAGAATCTTTTCCATTAGTACTGATGCATCACATTGAAGCTGAAAATGAGAATCAAGCACATGGTGCCTCTGATTCCGTGAATAAGGAAGTAGAAGCACTGTACAGAAAGTTATATAATTTGGAATCTGAAAATGTTTCTCAGCGGAGGTCGTTAGAGAATGAAAAGTTGAAATTTAAATGACTTAAAGAAGGTACAGTTTCAGGACAGGAGGTTGAAAATTTTAAGCAATAGATGTTGATAGAGTACACAAGATGAAATAAAAAATGGTTATAAAGTCAGATCTTTCAGAATTCAAAACCGATATGGAGACACAATTTTCATCTATCAGAACTAGTGAAGATAATGTATTAGGTACTTCACCTTATTTAATCAGAAGATTTCAGGCTATCACAGCAACAATAAGAAATATGAATGACTGATTACATGATTTGCAATGAAATAGTGATCCTTTGTCAGTTTTGTTAGATAATCAAAAGTTTTTGGTGGACCAGTTGACCACAAGTGAACCATGTATTAGAACTGTGCTGACTCAGTTCATAGAGAAGTTGGCTCTGTTTATGGAGAAAGAAGAGAGACTTCATGAGTTTTTCAGAGTAAACTTGATAGAAGATATTCATATGATTCAGGAGAATCGAGATCTTTTTATCAAACTGGGAGATGGAATGATGTAAAGACTAAGGGAGCAGTTGACAGAAATAAAGACAGTAGTTCATAGGGGATAGAACCTATCTAATACTCTTACCCTACCTTGATTTTTGCGACCATCATGATTGTACATATTTCATGTTTTTAATGAAATTTTAATTCACTTTATCTTTGTTTGTTTGTTTTTTACTGTCTTTGTTTAGATATCCCATTAATCCTTGTTCAATTATTATCAAACAGTTAATAATAGCATTTACTTAAGTTCCATTCTACATTAAATGTGTTCTATCCCATATTCTATAATTTTTTTTTTGATATCACAAAATGGGGGAGAAATTTTGATAAACGCAACATTTTATTTTAACCTTTTCAAATATTAACCATTATCATAATCCTTTAAATGGGGGAAAATTGATTTAATTATTATATTTTATTTATCTTCAAAAAATTCAAAACTATATGTAATTAATTTTGTAAGTTATTTTCATTAGTTATTTTATGGGTTTTTTATCCTAAAAAGGGGGAGATCGTTGAGCAAGTGTTGGTTTTCAACAATACATAATATTTCTATTTAAAAGGGGTAGATATTTTAGAACAAGACTCTAACTCTATGATGATTTTGATAATCACAAATACCCTTAATTTTTTTCTAATGATTTTATTTTTTAAATATATTTTAGGAATTTATTATTTATTTCTGGGCGAAATATTTAAGTTCTTCAACAATGAGATTTAATTGCTAATGTATTCACATTAGGGTGTTCTAGAAACACTGTTCATGCTCTACATATTCATTAATTGCATAAGAAAGTTCTGGAAACAATGTTCATACCCTACGTGGAGAAACGTAGCGTAAGGATGAAATGAGGTGTATAATTTTTAAGTTATCAGAATTGTATGGTTAATCAACCATACATTATAAGAAAAGTATGGAAGAAGAACCCTACGTTAGGATGGAACCCTACATTTGGGTAATTAAAAAAGTGTGGAAGAAGAACCATATGTAAGTTTTAAATGTTACATTTTTTTCTCAAAAGTATGGTTCATCAACCTTATTTTTGTAAACAATCATACGTTTCATGAAAAGTATGGATCATGTACCTAACGTTTGGAAGAATATAAAAGTATGAATGATTTATCATAAGTTTGTTTACTAAAAAGAAAAGTATGGTTCATCTACCCTACATTTGTAATCAACCTTGCATTTGAAGGATGCGACATCAACCCCACACTTGTGTTCAACCTTACGTTTGAAAGATGTATGCTATAAATTTCAACCTTACTTTTGACGTCAGAGAATTAAAGATGATATTATTATGAAATGGTCTGCAAGAAGATTGTTAGGCTAATTTAAATCTAGATTTAAATCTGATTTTAAAGTGCATATTTGACTAATTCAAATCCATTTTATCAATTATTTAAAGAATCAATTTAAGAGGGTCTTTTTATGCCGAATATTGAGGGAAGTTACGACTGCACTGTTATTTTGAATTTTTGATTATTGTGAGTCAGAAGGCAATTTTGTTGGATCTAAATTTGTTAGAGAAGTGCTCATCATTATTATATAGATTTGATATTTACACATAGAATATATACGATTTTCTCCAAACATCAACATCAAACATTCATAAAAACAAGGAAAACAGAGACTATCAAAAACACAGATCTGCTGATTCAAAAGTGTGACAAGGCTCTGTTTATTGAAGAAGAAGAACCACGATAAAAGATTCAGTCATTCTACATCGAAGATATACTGTGAATCTGCTATCGGTGAAGTTGTGAATTATATTTCTATATCTATTGTAATAGGATCAACTCAAAATGACTGTTATTTGAAGATTATTATTTTTGAAAGCTACGATCCGTCTATTGTCAATTGCGTTCTGTTGCAATTGTGAAGAAAAACTGGAAAGTATTTTCAAAGTACAAATACCTTTCTTTTCTATTCTTGAGTGATCGGATTCTCGTACTATACTGTATAGGTTCTATGAGTGAACTAGAAGGCTTTATTTTTTCCCTTAGATTGTAAAGGTGTCAACTGCCTGTACTCAGTTGTGGAATGGTCTATTGACAAGAGGACCAGACAATGAAAATCACTAAGCTCATGGAGTAGATCTTTGGTGGAGTAGACTAGGGGCCTTATGTTCCCCGAACCACTATGCATCTTGTGTCTCTTCTATTTTAATTTTTGCTGCATTAATTCACCTGATTAAAGTTAAAGGGCAGAACACGATCTTGAATTTTTTTTAAAAGACACAATTCACCCCTGTCTTGTTTATATTTGGTATAATTTGATCAAACACCTTCTTGCCCCATGTGAAACAAACAAGTTCATGTTCCCTTGCCTCCCCTTTTACCTTCATTTTCTTGGAAAGGTGTAAAGAAGCTTTGGCCTTAAATATCTTCACCTTCACTTTCCTTTTATTCACCATAAGGACATAAGGATTTTGGAACTTCATATTTTTGTCCGCTTAGAGAATGAGGATAAGAAGATCAGATAGAGACTTCTTCAATGTTATTCATATCAAAATTAACAAAAAAGTTTGAGAAGCTATGAGGAGGTGATGATTGAATGAGACCTGTAACTAGTTATTCGGGGAGTTTAAAACCTAAAACATCCAAGCGCTCAATGTAACCAATGATCTTAAATACGTGAGACCCAGCTGGGGCACCCTCTACATGCTTTCACTGAAAGAGATCTTTGGAGATCTCAAAAAGTTCTAGTCTTTATCTATCTTGGTAAAGACCACAGAGGTGCTCGAGAATGATATAAGCATCCGTATTTTCATGAGACTTCATGATCTCATTAGAAATTTATTATAGGATAAAACATTGAAATTCGACGTTGTCATTCATATATTTTTTATAGACCAAGAACTCTTTCCCACTGGCCTCTAGGGAAGGCGAATTAAATAATGCTGACTCCTTCACCTAAGACTTTCATTCATGGCGTAGAATAACCTAAAGGCGTCTAAACCATTTTCAGAAGTTAATGTCGATGAGGATGTAATCTTTATCCAAAATTGATCATGGGGATAGTGTGGTTGAAGAGTGTTTCATTTTATTATACAATTAAAAGATCTAATAATTAGTACTTTCTTGATTACATGTTATGACAAACAATAAATTAATTTTATGAAGTCACCAACTATTTTATCAAGTCCCAATGACCCTTACCATTGAAATCAGAATGCCCTGTTTTCATGACATTCTTATGTCAACGATCCATATTCCCCTTCGAATAACCCTAACACGGGTCGGTAAAGCTATTTGAAGTTATTTAGGTAGGCATGTCTTTTCCAACTACAGTCTTGCAACTCCTTGATCTACTGAGTGGACTCCCCAATCCTAAAATCCTAACATTAGATTTCCTAAGCTCTAACCTCCAATATTACACCAAGTCTAGTAAGGGATGCTCCTCTTCATGTAATATGGTTAATTCAACCCGGAACCTTTCATAAGGGCTTCTGGTATAAAATTAAGTGTCCCAACAAGGGTTGTTTAAACACATAATGTTATTGATTTTTTCCCTTAATCATGTAACGGAAGGCTTGGTGTGACATAATATTTTATTTCAGGGATTTTATCTCTTATGCGTGAATTGATTATTATCATTGTCACATGCTTTTAAATATTAATTAAAACTTACTTAAGTGGTTAACAATGTATTGATAATATTTATGCATAATCCTGGTTTATGATAGTTCCATATTTCATGTTTTTTTAATTCATTAATTATGTGATCACAACCACACGTCCATAATGATAAACCATGAAATAGAAAAAAATAAAATAATGAAAAGGGCATGGTCATGAGCTTTTCTAATGGTTATTTTATCTACCGATTAATAAACTAACCCTATCATAGGGGAGTAGAATGTTGATCCTTTTGGTTTCATGTTTACAGATTTCCACCTATCCACCAATGTATCTCCTAAGATTGGTTCTGTCTTGGAACTATCTTAAACTTTATCAACTAGCTTGGGAGTTCCATCCATTTATATGCTTTTAAACTCACACATAAGTGAGGGTTACAGAGGGGTTTTTTACAAAAAGGAAACCATGGGCATGCATGCCCTACATATCAATGAGGATATATTGCTTGAATGAAAAAAATTAATTTAATAAATAAATTAAAATGAAACCAATCACATACAAAGGTCTTGGTCTAGATCATGATCACCCACATACATGAAATGAGTTACGCAATTAATAATACTTGTATTCAATTTTTTGTTCATTATTGTTTAAGATAAATCAAACTAAAATCAATTAATTATCATCTTTAATTAATTATTCATTTTATCTTAAAGCCTTTATGGAATCTCCTCGAGATTATCATCCATCAAAATTTTAAACAAATAAATTCTTTTAAAATTATCTTTGTACATAACTTGTACCTTGGAGGCTACCTTATGAATTCCCATTCATAACTACCCAATGAGTAGATATGAACATTACACAGAGGTTAAATTAAACACACACATAGAGAGTGAGATATATATATATAACAACTATCATGTGTTGTGCCCCAGATATATGCATGCACCAAGGTACACGTCTCAAGGGTTTGTATAATATAATACTTGTTTTAATAAATCTTTGAAATTTGGATGAGTATACAGTGTGTAGTTCGTACTACATGGTGT
Source organism: Viscum album (assembly GCA_963277665.1). Classification (NCBI taxonomy): domain Eukaryota; kingdom Viridiplantae; phylum Streptophyta; class Magnoliopsida; order Santalales; family Viscaceae; genus Viscum; species Viscum album. Next base: position 641,567,585 of record OY728155.1, on the reverse strand, counting down.
GTACTATCATTCACCATCTATCTAAAGTATGCCCCCGGGGATACATCCTGTATATGTTGTTTGGAAATCCGTGAGTACACGACATTCCCAATGGGCCACACGTTGTGTAGTATATGCATTTCACGGTCTCCAACTGGGCAAGCCATGTACGGGGCACATAGTCTTACCATAACATGAAGGGACTACACACCGTGTCTAGTAGGACACATGTTGTGTAATCTAGAAAATGTGTTCCACATATTCCTAGTCAACACATGTAGTCTTTATGACTTCTAAAAACTCCAATGATATGACTTAGTTTGGTGGGATAATACTGATTCATTGAACCTTGATAAACAGTGTGTGAATCCAACTACATGATGTGTATTCTAATGTTGAATGTCCAGGAACCTTTGGAACCTCTAGATGAGATCCATTATTTTATTTTGATCAAAATTAAAAGAAAATATTGTATCTGTAAGGTGAATGAGAAAAAAATGAGGAGCAATAGATCTCAATATTCAGATTTTACAAACAATTAACTTGAATTTAAAAAATGAATCATTAAACTATAAATCATCAACAAATTATTTAAATAATTATATATAATGATATACCCCAATGATACCTCTTGAAGGTTCCAGGTGCAGCAGAAGCGCAGTTGGGCCGACACCCAACATTAATTTTTACCATGATTAACTATTATTCAAGAATCAATATGACGATGAATGCCAGTCTCCATGGAATAGAATCAAATATTTATATAAAATAGGAATAAGTCTAAAAACTTTAAAGGGGATCTTAAATATCATGTTTATAGTTAATTTAATAAATAAAATAATTACTGGATATTTAGTTTTTTCTTTATTGATGATGTTTATTGTCTAAGATGACCCTTCTGGATTATCCAGTTAAGTTTACAAGGATCCATACTAAAATACCTCAAGAGATGATCCACATGTGCTCTGATGGCCCATGATCGAAACCTCTCATTATTTGGGTGCTAGCACGGTGAAGCAAGTGCCTTATGTCGGTCTTTCTCGATCTCTTGTTCTTCGGCCTTGAAGAGCCTCTCTCATTCTTGAGAGGGCTAGGAAGATAATTCAAGAGAGAAATTGTTGTTCTCAGTAGTTCTCAATTCACAAGGTGTGCAGTTCGGTACGTGGAACAATAGACGTACATGTATATTTATCGACATGGGGATTAAATTTCAATTTTTAATTGTGTAATAGAAATTAAATACATTCATAAATTTAGAGAAAATCCATGGTTTTAATAATAATACTGTGTCATTATTTGTGGTGTACTAACTTTTACAAAACAGAATTATAAATAAAATTCTAAGTCACAAAATAACAGCAGTATTATTATTATTTTAATTTTTTCCAACTTATTAAATAGTTATTTACCGTTCTTCAATTAATCATTTTACTAACAGACCGACCTTGGTCCACTCGAACTCTATTTCTATTTATTGAGAACCCAAATAAATAAATAAATAATTTATTCTCTTAAATAAATATTTTATTTACAAACTTTTAAATAAATAATTATTAAATGTTCAACAAAATAAATGAATATATTTTACTCACAATCAGGTGAATAAATATTTATTTAATTTATGTGATCATTCTAACATGAATAAAATAATTCCATGGTATTGAGAATAATATTTATTTCATCAATTAAATTCAAATAGAATTTAATCGAGAACACCAAAAACACATAGTGTGGGACCCTCTAGGATTATTTCTCATTGGAATTAGTTGGTATTGCGTGAAGTTAAAAAGTAATATCTTGAAATGGGTCAAGAAACCAAAGAGAAGAAATGTAAAGTCACAATAATAACATCCACATATGAATTCTCATTATGTAATATAATCCCTTTGTCTCAACATCTCATCAAGCAGGTTTCATGATAGTATCATCAACCTTTGTGCTTGATACGTCGTTATTTGACTACCTGAAATAAACTCATCATTACACCATGGCCATGGAATTTTGAATGACATTTATACTTCAATAAAATGTCTAAGATACCAACTTCCATAATGTGAAGGGACAAATCTATCATCAACTTATCCACTAATAAAATGCCACCTTTGATGCACCCAACAAACCCTACTTCCCACCAACTGTCTTCATGATAGTTTTTCAGTAAATAAAAGTGTGTGAGTCATGAGATGTATTAATGAAAATATTAATGTCTCAGGATCAATACACACACTCGGAAATAGGAATATCCGATGACACCAAAACTTGCAGAATTTTTACTGGTGGGTCTGTTCTCATAATATACTATCTTGAAGATTACTTAGTACACACTTCATCAGAGGATGTCTCATCTGCTTACATGTACTCTCACAAGATGGTATGTATACTATGTATTCCATTATATAAAGTCATCCAACCATAGAACTATATTTAAGAATATTTTCGTAGCACTTAAAGGTTCGCATCATAGTTGGGAACGACTATGACCTTGTCAATGCGACAAATACTCTAATAAATTATTACACTATAGTCATGGAGAACAATGAAAAATATGTAATAAGATGTTTAATATTTAAATATATTAAATATTCTTGTAATCAATGTAAAACTAGAATGTTTGAGGACACCAACTCTTACACCTGGGATGACCCTAATAGTGGAACTTCCTCTACCACGGTGGTCCATATCCTACTTTCTTTCCCATTTGAACTCAGAAAGTCAAAAAATAATGATTCATGTGACATTTCCCATCACAAGAATAGAATCTCCCCTATCTGGGATAACGATAACCTCCATGTGAGCCCTATGCCACATGTGTAAGTGATTAGTCTGTCCATCAGGTGGTCTCCTACACCAAGACCCTACAAACTGGTGCTTACTATCTACTGCAGGCGACTCTGCCCCATGAATCCCACTACCACTCCAACTGCCTGATATCCCCCTCATAGTAATATATCCATCATCCAATCCCAGTCTAGAAGTCATGTATAGGTGGGAATGCACATGGGGACCCGACAAGAATGAATATCTCTATAGATTCCTCACTTAAACCTATATTCCTTGAATTATCCATATCACACCATGTAAAGGGAGAATCATTTATGGTAGATGAACCTCACGACATACTCAAAACCCATCATTGTACGCTTCTATATCATAATAATCTCATGTGCCTGAAATGAGAACTAGCATGTGGGTTAATAATACTCATGAAACAACATTTAGAGGTTGGACCATGAGAGCATCATTTCATCATGGGTTTGCGTGACTAGACTACACCAACGGTCAAATTATCCTTAAAAAAGACTAGATTATAGTGAAACCATTTGATCAGTTAGGGTCTACACAATACTAAATACCCAGATCACCAAATCAAGATAACCCTCCAATTCTTTGGGATCCAGGTCACCAAGTAACCTCAGTGGCCTACAGTGATGGAACCCACATAGTGAGATAATCATGCATGCATACTCAAATTATCATGATAATACTATATGCTACTTGATAGGTGAGGTTAATGATCCTTTCCATCCTCGAGTAAACATATCACAAGATGGTTCATAAACTAAGGCATCATCACTCATCAAATCATTGCTATGATCCATTACGAATACCCTAGATGTCTCTCTTTGTGGAGCCATCCTGAATGTGATCAAGACATACCATGGTTAGATGGGAATATATATATGGTGATCTAACTCAATAAGTATAGTCAAGGGACTCAATCATATATGATTTATACACTACTGATCCTTTCAATTGGTGACTTAGTATACAGATCCGACAAGAAAGTATTCAGAGTCCTGGTGTATTTATAGGTTTGCTTCCACACTAACACTGGTTCCCCTTTCCGGAAATCCATACTTGAGACACTCCAAAACCGTTTCCCCAAATACCAAACAATTCATCATAATTTAAAACATCGTACATCATCCTAATGAATATAATTATCAAATTCTACCATACAATGACCTGACCTATTGGGACCCATATTGTTGGCGGAAGGCAGAGCTGTCATAATCCCAAGCTCACCTCTAAAATTCTAGGCTATGGAAACAAGCACTGAGAAGGTATAATGTAAAATTCCAGGCATTTACCTAGTATACATGTATTCACACACCCATACATCTACATTAAATAATATATAGGAATAATAACGGAATATAGAGTAAACCATGAATGTACTAATAATACATCATAGAATGATAGGATAAAAAAAGTGTAAAGTGGATTAATTGTTTCCCAACCTGAAATGAAGTCCCAAACTAACAATAATCAGAATAAAGAAAGATGGGAGTGACTGAGTCCTGATCTATAGTACAAACCATCACATGTGATCTAAGCACCAAATTATTACTACTCTCCATGGATGTCACCATAGAACTATCATTCATATGCATAATACATGAAACATGCAAGAAAATCCCATGTAAGGGTGAGTCTAAAATACCTTGTAGGAAGACATGAAATCCATAAATAGAGTAATATATTGATATAATAAATGTTATAAAAACCCATAATAAGAGGGAAATAAATCCCATCCTAAATATATGCTAAAACATAACCCCAAATGAGAGACAAAGGGGATCTCAATATCATAGACCAGACTAAACGATGTGTCTTCTTGTAGATTCAACAGTCCATCACTAATACCCAAAATATTGTATTTCCATTTGTGAAATCCATGTGGAGGACCCACACCTCACCACTTATCCATTTCCCAAGGGGTAAAAATCATCTATAGTGGGGTCACACCATAGTACGATAGGGGGATACCACTCAGTATATAGAGGAACCACACTCAAGTTCATTAGAGGCGCCACATAAAGTAGAGGACCCACACCTTAGAACCATATGGGGTGACACTCGGGAAGTATGGATAAAGGAATCACACCCTAGTGTGTCAAGGTGGTTCCACTCAAACATTGGGGGCCCACACCCTAGTTCCGTAATAGTTCCCACTTAGAGGGCATAGGAAGTTCACCCTAGTGCCATAGGGGGATTCCACTCAATCATAGATGATCCAAACCCTACTACCATATGGGGATTTCACTCAGAGGGTAGAGGACCCATTACCTAGATCACTAGGGGAGTGACACTCAACTAGATTAAGGAGAATACGGGATCTTCACCCTAGTGCGATAGGGAGTCGCTAAACCTGGTCTCTTTTTAATGATTATTCATAATAATTTCAATTGGTGTATTCTAACCTGAAGAAGCATCGTGATCTCAACACCTCATGTAATATCTTGAAATATAATATGAAGGATACCATCATGTTCTACGTGGACGAATTATTTTGATATACTAATATTGGTCCAAAATGTGGGTCTAAAATAAGGATATTCTGAGGGTGGAAGTCCTCTATAAACCATAAATGACATGTACCAGGGTTCACATGGCATGTGTGCTCAACTAAAATCTGGTCCATGGCCTCAATTTCACATAGCTTGGGTTGAAATCATGTACTACTTGATGTGTAAGGGAACAACATGGCATTTATTGTCCACTTGTGGCTTTCCCATATGCTCTTGGCCATACCCGTATTCCCTTGGGTGTGTTCGGGTACTCCTAGAGTACATGGTGTGTCCTCCCACATGATTTCATGTGCATATACAGCTAGGACATTGTCTAGTTTCTAGGTTGGGTTAAATGACATGCGGGCCCTTCCAAATGTTGTGTTATCCCTATCTTCCTAAAAAACCCTAGCCACCATAGCTAGTGGACTACACAACATGTGTTTCTAGACTTCATGTTGTGTAGTCATGTTTTCCATAGGAAATAATTTTTTTTCTAGTATCATCAATCTATCACCACTATTTTCACTGTTTCCACATCCAAACACACTAGAATGCACTAATCTAGGGCCATACATGACTGATCTACCAATGTTGGTCGGATTCTAGGCACATGAACCCTCATACATCTCCCCACAATGCCTCCATTCCACTCCTAATGCCACTTAGAATCCCAAATTCATGGAGACATCTTCAATATCATATAACACACCCCAATCAGTCTAAAAATTTCCAATACATTCATTATTAATTAACCATCCATGATTCTGAGGGTTTGATCATGCTCGAATCCACCTCGATAATTTCTAACAACAACCCTTTGGGCCAACGATGAAAAGCATAAAGAATGAAGTGGTGGGGGGGGGGTAAGCCTATAAATAAGTAAAATTTATCATTGGAAAATATTTCTTGGACAAAGATCTCATGTGAGGGGTATCTAAGGTGATAAAACATGAAACAAAGAAATGTAAATGGATCAATACTACTTATTAAAATTGATATGATCATTTGAACAACAAATATCACATATCAAAAGAATATAATTATAAATCCATGATTAGTGTTTTAATAAAAGATATTGAAAGCCTAATTGATGAGGCATACCTTAATTTTGGATCAATCGTTGGTAAAGAATTCATTCACAAGTGAATTAAAAGTCACACTACATTCTCTACCTCTAGATCAACGGTGATCTAATCACCTCTCATCCTCTAATTCATCCACCAACTAAGAATGATGGTTTCCTTCTCTAAAATATCCATAGGTTAAGAGGATAACCCAAGGGAAATTTCATAAAAACTTATCTTTTGATGTTTTTAATTTTGTTTATTTAAAAAAATGAAATAAATTCAATTATTTATTATAATTAAATGCACCCCCAACGACTACTCAACTGGACATCTAACAACGACCAAAATTTGGACATGCCTATGGTAACCCCATGGTTCATATTAAATCATTGCATTAGATATTCTATATGATATCATAAATAATGGGAAACAATTATGTACACATAGTATATATAATAAATATATTTTTTAAAATATCAATTTTTATTATCTCTAGTTTCTAGAATATCATGCTGACTCAACACCCAACTCCAAAAATATTTCTTAGTATATTAAAAAGAAAGGAAAAAATACTCACTACAAGTGTGGTGGGCCATGATATATAATTTTTATATGTTAATTGCCTTAGTAACTATATTTTTATGATTAAATGATGACAGGTCTAGATAATTAAGGTGTCAACTGTAGTCTATATGGAGTTGTCCACATAGAATCCAGAGGGATTATATTTAGAAGAACATATAATTTTTGGCCACTCAATGTGTTTTTCTTAAGAGAGAATTTATGATGGGATTCATTGGTGATTTTTTGAATGATGTTTTGTGAGTTGTAACCCTTAGTGACACATTATGGTGGGTTATGTGTGAGACCATTTGGCCTTAATGGGGTGATTTTTTTACTAGTGAGATAGTGTCTCATAATGCATAGGTAACCTGAGTGTGGATATTCCCTAAGAAGGTATAGTCATGGTTAATTCCATTGGCATGGATTTTATTAACCAAATTCTTGATACGTGTGAGTAACCATTAAATGCATTAATGGATAGTCTTTTAAGTTTCATTGAATTCATGTAGTATATAGAACCTAGAGTTCTTGTACTCATGATTCAATATATTGTTTCAAAGAACCTGGATTCTTGTTGCTTTTAGGACATGACCATGGGTTTTCTGAACTATTAGATTTGAATGTGACTTCTATTGAATGATGAGTGAAGATCCTAGGTGGTTGAACTCGAGAGGATGAGATCATGGGTGAATGTTAAATGGATTAAATAGAAACCCATGTGTTTGATGGTGAACTATAAATCTTAGTAACCAGGAGATATCTATTTCCAAAAGGAACACTAATAGATCTCAAGTTGGTAAAGTCAGTTCCTTATGATGCATAGACAGCTAATAAAGTGAGTGAGTCTGGGATTAGAGGTCTATAACTAATGGAAAATAAATCACACTATTTGATAAAATACTTGTGTTGTTGTTCCTATCCTGGAAATCCTCGAGGAATGATATATAATACAAATAGTAGTTCCTGACATTGTTTGGAGGGGTGGAAGCAAGGTGGATATTGTACAATTGATAATTTTTAGGTTATTTTGATCAACCCATAATATATAGTTGTGATAGTTCACTAATATTTTAGTTCCAAGTCACCCTTACTGTTAATAGCTAACATGTTTGGAGTAAAGCTCGTATGGCTTGGAATCCAAGAGGTTCCAATGATCTGAGTTGTCTTAGTGATGAGATATGACATCAAAAATGGACTAGGGTACCATTGTGTAGTCAACATGAGTTTTTCATCCATTGAGATGACATGGTTCAGTGTAGAAGCTTGCGTGTGAGGATGAGACCCATATGAGTCAGAAATCATAATAGATGCCTAGCCTAATAGAGAACGTTATGCCTATTGAGAATGAACCATTTAATACAGGGGAATACTTTTTGGGAGATCTAAGTACTTGAAGTTCTTATTTATAGCTTAAAAATCAGTTATGATTGGATGATCAAGCCTAGTCATTGAGTTTGACGATGAACATATCATGGGCTAAGTAGACCGATGAAATAATTCGGAGGAAATTATATGTATAGTCTTGCAGTGGGGAGAGTCGATTTAGTCATAGGTGAATGAACACTATTGTGGTAAGAGTCGTGGTCTTGTGTAAGATAATACATTCTATGATCATGATGACTATAAAAGAATGATTAGGGTGTACCATAGAGAAACCAGTTCTATGTTATAAGTCTGATGTCTGATTCTAATGTATTTATGGATAGAGACTAGATAAGAGCTTCATATATGGGATGAAATCATTATGAAATAGTAGGGATTCAGATCATTGGTGTATGATTTAGAACCTTGTTGTTGGTGAATTTTTTTAGTAATCTCAACAAATACATTTGAATCCAGTTCAAACATTAGTATGGTTGTATGAAATATTTAATAATTTCTTTAAGTGTTATGTCATTTTGGTTGGAGGGTTTTTGGAGTGTTAATTGTTTAGCTAGTATACCTTTGCTGAGTTGGTTAGAAGTGTAACAAATAGTGTTTGTTCATGAACCTATATGAGGGGCCTTAAAACCACATCAAGATAAACATATTGGGTATTTCTATGGTGTTTTAGAATTTTCTAGGAACTTTCTAGAATGTTTAGAGATTTTGAGTTGTGTTTGGGATGGTAAAGACTTATTGTCTTGGTTTTGAGCTAAGAATGAGGTTTAGAATAAAAAATTAACCCATCTCTTTCATTTGATAGAGTGTGGTTGAATTAAATCACACCAGATATGTCATTTAATATCATGTGAAATGATTTATATGTTTATTCCCATTTTTAGGAGAATTTTTATGTCTTAGAGGGAATTAGTTCGGGATACTGCAACATTTTTAATTAGAATGATGTGTTGATTACATTCTTAATATTCATTGATTGAAATCTTTTGGCTCAACTTTTTGTGTTTTTTCCTTGGAGTCACATTCTAGGAGTATGATATTTGAGATTAGTGACACGATTCATTCAATAAATACTACTAGAAACACTTCTCAAGGATACTAATTCACTATAGGGGGAGAATTCTAACATTCATAATTTTTAAATGATCATAAAATTAATATTAAATATAATATATATGTCTTATTATGTGAAAATATATTTTTTCAAAAAAATATTACTCTTATACATTTATCTTTGATGTTTCATAAATATAACCTGAAATTTAAAAGGTTTACACAAGGGTAAGATTAGTTTTAAGCTTATGTGTAACAGTATAGTGGTTTTACCTTAGTTTCATAAAGCTAAGTAGGAGTTCCTATAGATTATGTAAGGGTAACTTTGGAGTTATGAAAGGGTAGATTCATATTTACTATGGATGTGTGAAGGTACACCTAGCACTATATAAAGGTAATGTGGAGTATCTATGAACTATATAAAGGAATCACATGGTTTTGAGAGGTTACTTATAGTTAAACCCTCACCATGTAAGGGTAGTATAACCTTTGTACAAGGGTAACTCCGGATTTTATAATGTTGTGTAAGGGTAATCTAGAGTTCTGTAAAGTTAATTATATTTTTATGTCTGTCATATGGGTAAAACAAATTACCCTTACAAGATTTCATGGAGCTATGTAATGGTAAAACCATGTTACCCTTATAGAGTCTTTTTTTGGGTTGAATTGTTTTAAAATCCTATTTTTTCTTTCCTCTTACCAGTTCGACCCTATAACATTGTTTCATTATTGTAAAATATGTAAATAAAGGTAAATGAATTATTTGAATAATTTAACATTTTAAGTATTATTCTGAAGGTTTTTAATGATATATAATTAAGAATAAATTAAGATCCAAATTAAATTATTACATTAATTTGTGTCATTTAATGTCACGAAACAACATTAAGGATGATTTATTTTAAAATATTACAACCATTATTACATTTATTTTTTATCTCATCTTATGTTTGAGAAGTATAGAAATATTAAACGTAAGATTTTTAAATTTATATTTAATCTAATTCGACCTTCGTTCAATTTCCAGGCATGGTAGACCATCCCCCTCTCCTTCATTAGAATGTATTATATTTATAGGGAAAAATTTAAAAAGAGAGAAATTTTTATCACTTGTGGTATGTATATTTCATTAAAATTTAATTTAGGAATCCTTGGTGTGTGGTTTAAGAAAAATAATACATGAACATGATTTAGGTGTCGTTTCCCTAATTAAATATCATGTTGATGTCAAAAAACGTGAGAATAAAGAGAGTACTGGGAGTGGATGTAAATTCATTTGATGATATTGTGACTTAGGATTTTTTCTTAAAATGAAATTAATAACATGTTTTGGAAATTCAATGGATGGTTATTTGTGGTTCAAAATAGGAAGTAATATACAGTATGTCTTTAGGCAGGTATGAATTTAACATTTGGTTATTAGTTTCCTTATAATCATTAAATTAATTACTATTTAGTTGTCATTAATTATTTCCAATTCTTTGATGTTATATTAGAACACATGGAAATCAATGGTGGATGAATAGACTTAGATTAATTGGATAAAACTATTGATCTTGGATTTAGTGGCGTTGGATTCATTTGAGGTATGTGATTTTATGTAATTGACTCTATGGTTTATGATTAGTTTATTATAATGTAATACATGGTCATTCCCCCTTAATAAATGGACCATGATAATCATGTAATTAATATATAACTAAATAGAACACTAAACATAATATGTTAAATGATCTAGTAAATTAAAATAAGTGAAAAAATTGACTTTCGTAAATAGTTAATGAATTCCTTGTCTTAACTAATTAAATGAATAATTATAATGATCTAATAAGGTTCCATGTCCCATGTTGTACCTTACGTGCTTGCTTATTTCCTAGTTGATAGTGGATATATCTTACCTGATAATGTTTTCATGAGACCATGTTTTATTCCTTGATTACTTGTGTGTTCATGTATAGTTGGCAAGAACTATGTTTGATGATTGATCACATGTTTGTGGGTAATCCATGATACCTATGTTTGATGCTTTATCACATGAGGTGTGTGTGTGCCCCTATGATAAATATTATTTATTATTTTATATGGTGTGCATGTGTATCCCTATGATACATATTCTTGATGTTTGATCACATCTTGATTTTTTATGCCTATTAATTATTTTTTATATGAAATAATATTTGATATGCTATCCTGTATTTTGATATAATGTGATTTTGATCAATTTTTTATCTATATATTGAAATTTGTTTCCTTTATTTCACATTGTGGAGGGAATAGGTTGATCTATATAGACTATTCCCTTGAAGGGAATGTGTCAGACGTTGGTCAGTATGTACTTGGGTTATCCCAGTAAGATGTGCAACACATGTCTTTGGACAATTATATCGAGGGTGAATGTGTTGGGTGGATAACTATAGTTTTATCCATATGGAATATCTCTCATGAGAGTTATGTGTTAGATTATATTTCAAGATGTACATGGACTATCCCATATGGAAGGACATGACAAAATTTTTTTGGACTATCTCTTTGAGGGAGGGATGTTCCAGACATGGTTGTTTGACATTTATCTAGTATAGTGATAAAAAAGGTATAACCTAGGTTCTTGGGGTCTTGTAAAACACAAAAACGCTATACATATGGGTAATTATTACTTGTACCTTGGGGATTATATTATATTTTCTCATATTTATGAATTGTATTTTCTACTTTCTTTTTAGATATGATTATCATATGCATGTACACAAAATTTACTTGTCATTTAAAAAAATGCATTGAAGGTGTAATATTGAGGTTTAACCACACCCTGATGAGGTGGAAATTTGCATTGGGTACTTGTGTAGTCTTCAATTATTGTAAGTACTACTTGGGATGAGGCTTAGTATTGATCATCGAGCGAGGTAGCTTGCTACGAGTCTAGAGACGGAGTTGAGGTGAGGATTAGATTTACAAAGCCTCTTTTAATTTTATTATTTTCCTTATTTTTTATGTGAGAGGCCTAGTGGGATATCATATATTATATTTGAAATATTGTTGAGTCATTTTTTATGAATTTATAAATATTGATGGTTTGTTATTGGTTTTATTCTTACTCTGATTGTATACTATTTACATGTTTATTTATTTACATGGTATTGTTAACTCTGATTTAGGTTGTAGTCTCCCCAAATCTTACAGTAGACCCTTTATACTATTCAATATCCTCTAGAATATAAGGATTTGTGCATGAGGTAATGTAGATTTCTGGCTCAGACCTGGTGATTTGGGTTAATATGTTACAATTAGGGGACATGTTAAAGATAATGAATTGGTCATTAATCATATCAGTACTGAATTGATAATTTGAGATAACATAACTAAATACATGACTCCATTTAACTTCAAGAATCATATAATATATATGGGATTATGTTACACTTTTTAATTTTTTTAGATAAAATAATTTAATTTGAAACTCCATATATTTAAATTTTTCTCTCTTCAATTTCTGTTTGCACATTCATTACTTGAGAAATATTTTGGGGATATAGAATAAATCATGTGATTAACATTTATTTATATAAAGAATAGACAATGTAGTTATGTGTTATTCATATGGTTATTTAAGATACTTGATAAATTGTGATTCGATAAAGGGAATACTCATTATTTAGAGGAAAAATTTTATGTTTGATGTATTACAGTTCCTAATAAAGGGGGAAATTGAATTCATTCTTATTAATTATTAAAGAACATGTGGAAGAATGTAAATAATGGTCAATTAATTAATTGGAAATGTAAAAACTTATGGGACAATAAATAATGGAAAATAAATTTAATAAGGCACATTTCATAAAATATAATAAAATAGTGATGGTGAATTTATCATATTAAATTTAGTGCATAATATTTATTAATTATTTGATGGAAATGAATATACCAAGTATGAATACTCTTTTTCAATAGAGTAAATTGGGATGGGATATTAATATTGGAACCCACTATAAATATTAAGTCTCTCCACACTAAACATATACAAAAAAATACACTATCTACACAACAATGAAGAGTCTATAACGCATTTAGGATTTGATTCTTTAATTTACTGTGTTTTGAAATGGTTTGAGTTAAGTAATTATTTATTTTTTTCAATGAAATTAGATTAATTATATAATTTATTTTATTAAAATTACTTAAACCTAAACCTCCAATTCAAACCATTCTCTCTATTAAATCCCCTCTCAAACCCTAATGAAGCTTATATATAGTATGTGATGTGTCACATGACAAAACTATTTCATAAATAATATTCTAAACATTTCATCATGATTCAACATAGTATCATTTAACAAAAATGATAGAATCTAATATCCCAATGCATGATACATTATATTTTTATGTTGTCTCAAATTTTTGATGTGTTTCTACCGATCTTCTAGAAAAATCGCACATTTGTTGATAAAATCATCAAAAAACATGTTCTTATATATGAGTAGAGAAAATAGAATATTTTTTATTTGAAATCATTGAGTAAATTGATTAGAAACCCAATAGATTTTCCACATTACATCCATCCCTAAAAATGAAGTAGTAGGTGATCATGGGGGGAATATTCAAATAAAGATGATTCAGAAAATGAGACACATGGATGAATCCCGCACTTATTTCTTAACATATAGAGTTATACCATGAATTGATAATTTTCAAAAGATACCCCAAAAGTATTCCACAATATTGTATAATAGAACAATGTTTCTTGTATTCTTGTTTTTTATTTAGTTCACTGTTTTAGCCATAACATCACACTTGATATCGAGTAAGTAATTTCTCATAGAATAGGTTTATTTTTTTCAATATTTTTATAAATTTAGAATTAAATTCAAATACCATATATAATTTTTATAAACCAGTATCTCATTTATTCTCCCATTTCATTATTTGAGTCATCATGTTTCCATTGTGGGATTCTATATAAAATCCCCAGACCTGCACTCCTGAATCTTATTCTTAAAACATAAATATAACATTTTTGGATTTGATAATAATAAATGTGACAAAATTTTAATCTTCCAAAACATATATTATAAAAAATAAAATATTGGATCACTTAAAAACCTAAAACTCTTTTTGTTATAGTTTTAGAGAATAAAAAACTTCAATAAAATAATACCCTTGTCTTTAAGTGATCGTTATTTCAATTATACTGAGCTTTTATTTTTCTAGATTAATTCATCATAATTTTTACTAGTCATACATAAACCCTATGAAAAACATTTAAAAATGTGGTTTAAGAACAAAAAATCTCAGTAAGGGATATGTTAAATAATAGTGAAACTCCTTAGTCCTTTTCAAAATCATGAAATAATAAAAGAATGTCTTCCTTTAACATAATAAACATTGATATCTAATAATCATATAATTACCCATGAAATTAGATTTACTACCCATATTTTTTCATAAAATGATTTATAATAAAATATAAATCCAAAATCATAATCGCAATGGTTTCTTAATAAAACATGAGAACCCACGAAAACCATTTTTTTAAAAAGAAACCATTTCACCCTAAACAGAATAATCATTCCTTTAAAAAAATTATTAGTTATCATTTTTAAATCAAATTATTTCCAGGAAAATTTATAGAAATTATAGAAATTTCATTTAGATAACATCGGAAATCATTTCTATATCACTCTAACAAATTTAATAACCTTCCTAATATATTCCAATAATCTATTTAGAGAAACCCAACTAGTTAACTCTGTTCCATTACCTAACGCATTGGAAAGCAATATCAAGCTCAAAATTCCTTAGTTTATAATAGAACCACCCATAATTGGTTTATAATGGAACCACCAATCATCATAAAAAATACCCAAGAACCATAATATAATTATAACACCTAAAAACATTCATCTTCTTCATCATACTTATAAAAATATAATTTATACCCATAAGAAAACATTTCATACTATCGACATTACTTTTAATTTTTTTTTTTAAAATACTAAGAGAAAAAATGCTTTTCTGTTTTTTGTTTAAATAAAATAGGACATATTTTAAATTAATCCCAACATAATATAACAGATATAGTAGCTGAGAAAACCGTTAATGATGTATACATTAAAATAGAACATTTTTCTATATATTTTGTCAAAATATTCCATCAAAACATTCTATTTTAAAACCATTTTGATAAAGTTATAATTGACATAAAATTTTATTTATAATTTATTTAATTTAATATATATACATCCATAAAATTTTTTTAATAATATGGAAATGGAATAAAATATTGAGAATATATATCTTTAAAACATTTAAAATAAAGGTTTTAATGTAAAGTATACCTTACATTGAGTATGAATCGACACATACATTCATTATATTCTAGAATAATAAAATTATAATAATTATTTAATTAATATAGAACATTTTTCATTTTTATTATTCCTTTTTTATATATTTCAATGTTATATACAATTGCGTAATCAATTATGATTATATTGGATGTTTCACTAATATTTTATTTATATGCTCAAAATGAATTTGGAAAGATTAATATTTTCAATGAGGTAATTATTAAATCACATATATAATAATGATAAAGAAATAATTATAATTTTTAAATATTAATTTTATATTTTAAATTTATCTATGAATGGATATTATTAAAAATTAACTACATTACAATCAGGGAGATGGTAGGCCGTACATATAGATGAGTAACATTTTCTTTTTCAATGAACATGATGGAACAAAGGTAAGTATAATTTTAACATTAAATAATTATTTTGTCATAAAAATAAAATTATTATTTTAAATAAGCTTCCATATAGCATCCATGGGATGCGGTGATGAAAAATGAATCATATCACTTTGTGGAGGTGGAAATCCACACATATGTGTGAAGGACGTTTTAATTTTTAAATAGATGGGAAAGTAAGAAAATATATGGCATATTATCATTAAATAATGATAATAATGTCTCTAATATCACATATATACATTTAATACACTATTATAATAATTTCTGAGAGGTGGTGATGAGAAAAAAAATTACATCGGTTCGTGAGACGATAGTTCATCGTACACATGAAGGGTGGTTTTATTTCCCATTTTATGGAAAATGATATGGATATAAGTTTTTAAAGAGACATAATAAAATTTCATTATATGGAAGTCAATATTTTTTCTATTTTATCATGGTTGAATAATATTTAATTCAGGTATAAGAAGAAATAAATTGAAAATGCTCAATTAAGAACTTTACAACTTCTTTTGAAAACCTCTTTAGGTTTATAACTAAATCATTCCCAGATTATTTTTTCAATAAAAATGGACTTTAATAAAAAGGAGGGTATTATTTGAAGTTAATTTTTATCTTCCTATCTAATATATAGTTCTCAAAATGTTAGATGAATATATGACAATATGTTTATTTTTACAAGTGTGGCGGGGGACACTATTCTTATTTCATCAAGAATTAAATTAATATAAGTTAATTTTTATATAAAAATTGATCCAAATTGAAATAAATCAATTATATTATGATTATGAGTCTATTTAATCTCATATAAAAAAAATTATATAAGTTTATGTAACTGTTTTTACTTGTATCTCTTAGTTTTAATCCCCCATTAACCCTATTGATGATTTCCACAATACCATTGTTTCTCTACTCTTTAAGGGTCAAAAAAGTTATTATAAATGGAAAAGAGACCAATAAATGGAAAATTGTTGATATTTTAAACTATATACCATTAAAATGGAAAACAATATTATTTTTAGTAATTTTTAATCATTTAATAAAATATTATTTATTATAAAATATCATTAATGAGATTTTTGAAAATACCAAAAAAATAATATTAAAATATGTATCTAACTCATTTAAAATTCTTAAAAAATTTAATATATGTAATTATAATTAGCATATGGTGATAATATAGTCTAAAAATAAAATTTACCTTATCATATAGGTAAAATTTATATAGTTAAATTTATATAGGTATATATATCATTTTAATTCTTTTATTTTACCTTATCCCATTGGTTATCCAATTTTTACCTTATTTGTGGTAATTCCATTTTTAATATTAAAGTATTGCAAATTTAATTATCAGGTAAAAATAGGATGATAAATAGAAAAGGGATTAATGTCATTATCATTTTATATCCTAATGTTTGTCTCAATTGTTTTATGATTTTCAATTAATGATATTAAATATTATTTAACATAATATATCCTTATTCATTTTTGAAACTATCCATTTAGTTTTATATTAAAGAACATAATATTGTAGTATATTTAAAATATAATAATTTAAAACATATTTAATATGATATATTGATATATTAAATTCTTCGGATAATATAAATCACCAAAAATTATTACTTTTATAGTTTTTGAAATTATATACTTGATTTTTTAATGCTTGCACATGAATAGGGTTGTTGTTTCATAAGAATTTAAGGTAACTATTTCATCACTAAAAATTAAAAATCAATTACCATTAAAAATTAATTTCAATAGAAATATTTATATTCATTAAATATGTATATTTACTACCACATATGTCATGAAAACATATTTAATATGATATTTTTATTTTTCCTGTTTTCCACAAGCATTGCATAAGAATTTGGATAAATCACTACTTATATAAATATAAAATTCATATATCTCTTTTAAATATAATAAATAATATTTCATATATATTAAATATCTGAAAAAATACTTCTTCCTTCTCAAATTCGATTTTTAGGATACAAAATTTGACTTTTCTCGTGGTGGTCAAGCACTCTGTCGGAAGTGAAAATAATTTTCATATTTATCATAAAATAAACACTTATTTATAAGTAATTTAATTAATTTTGTATTATATTATCATAATAAATTATTTCCAAAATTTTAATAAATTTTTAAATCATATGTATATCTTGGTGATGTCATAAATGATACAGTATTTCATAAAGCTGTATTTTTTACTATTCACCAAAAACCTCACTTGTTTAGAAAAATATCAAAAATTAATCATATGATAAATTTAAATTTATAAATAAAAGAATAAAATACATTTATTCAAGTTATATTATTATATGTGACATAAAATACTTTTAATAAAAATATGAAAAACCTAATGAATAATAGTCTTTAGAAAAGCATGTTTTTAATCCAAAAAATGAACTTATTCCAAAATCACGAATTAATATTATTACTATTTAATTATTTTTATTATTTTTAAATAAAGGATAATTATCTTAATTTTAGATCAAATTATAATCATAATGGTACTTTTTGGAGAAAAGAAATGACAGTTTTATAAAAATAAGTATATTTCACTATTCAGTGAAAAATAAATAATTTCAAACAAATCCAAAGAATTCCCAAAATGATAAGTTTTATATGATTATTTTTAAAATGATATAATTTTTATAAAATATTATTTATAAAAGTGGTATAAATTAAATAAATTATCCGCACATGAAAAGTAATGAAAATCATTGTTGAAGAAAACACATTTTTAAAGCATAAAATGACTTTACTAGAAATTGGGTATTATTTATTATTAATTAATCAACACATTTGGATTATATAAAACATTTATAAATATTTTTTATATTATGTTTTTTAATATGAATACTATAAAATTTAATGGCTATGTTATAACAATCACATTTAGATAATAAATTTTAATGCTTCATTTATGCTCGGTGTTGTGTGTTGTATATGCTATCGAACAAAGTGTTTTTTTAATATATATGTCTTATATGATCCCATTTAATAAATTTAATCCTCTTAATTTGAAGATGATATTGATATTCAAGGTTATTACATTAGATAATACTTTTTTTGAAAACACACATTGTAAAAATTATTAAAAAAATCCTTTTGAAAAATCGAAAAGGGAAATAAGAAGGTAATATTGAAAAACACATACTAGATCTCCAAATCAGAGAAAATTATTTGGATGTGAAAATATGCACATGGTGGAAATCATTAATGTCCCAATAATGATAGAGAGTGATATAGAACTAATATTACAATAAAGTGAATGATCATTGGAAAGTAAATGACTGAAAAATCACAAACCAATGAGGTGTGAAAATGACCATCAATACATAAAAAATAAATTTAATGATATTTTTTTTCAAGATACTTTTAATTGAGTTTTGTAATTACATTAAAATATTGAATAATAATATATAAAAATATAATTACTAGATTTTCATGAAATCTATAAAACCAATCTCATCCTTTGGTTGCATGTTTCAATCAGTTTCGGCCATTATGTCATCTTTTATATAAAATTATGAGTTTTAATATTTAGTTTATGATGCACTATAATCAACTTCTTATTGAATAATAGGTATATAAAGGATTAAAATTTATTCTTCCTATCTTTAGAAATTAACCAAAACCAAAATGTTACTATAATGGTAATATAACATGTAAAATGTATAAATCATCATATGATAAATTAATCTCAATTAAAAAAAAGCGGAAACAAAGATCATTCCATACATAACTATCCTTAAAACTCTTCAAAATATTTATAAAACCCATAAATCCAAAAGACTATAATATATTGTCTTCAAAAGACAACTAAACACCTGTCCCTAAAAATAGAAGACCCTTATAATATCATATACAAAAAATGTAAATTCTTTAATCTCAAAAATATACTTCTATTTTCCATAAATAACCTGAATCACTATAAAGAAAAAAGAAAATCATGTATACTTTCAAAAGATAATTAAACCTTTATTACTAAATTAAAAATCATCTCGTATCCAAAAGTATTTCTATTTACCTTAATCATATAAATCTATAAAATAGTGGACTTATTCTATAATTAAATTAATGACATAGTCACCAAATAACTTATCAACACCATGGTTATATATGTGGTAAATCATATAGTCATAACATGTAATAAAAATTTTATCCTTATTAACCCCAATTACTACAACATCAGACATTATCTTAACCTTGAAGGATATCAATACCTTTCAAAATATGTCCATATAATATAAAATAATAATTCCTCAAAAAAATTCTCCCAAAATACTCTTTTTAATCTTAATATACAACCTTTTAAAACATAAAATTGGTCTCTTTTACTTGAGACTTATGATGAAACATAATACTATAATCTCATGATGATATCTATAACTTTGAATTTAACCTAATGAAAATATAAAAAACTCCACAGTTTTCCAAACGTTTCTCTGATACCAACTATAATATACTTAAGCCCTTACTTCTGGATCTAGTGATAGAAACAAAAAATTTACATTTGTGGATTTGATACTAATAAATACAACCCAATTTTAACTGTCTAAAAATACAACATAAAAAAAAGAAAATATAAAACCACTAATGTAACCATTACCTTTTAGGTTTAAATATTAAATGAATTAGGATAAACTCTTACATAACAATACCCATGTCTTTATGTGAGCATTATTACGATTATACCCAACCATTATTTTTTCCATATTTAGTCTTCATCATTGTTATTACTCATCCTTTTACCATGTCTAGAACATTTAAAAACATTGAATGAGCACAAAAATATTAGTAAGGTACATATAAAATAATTAAGAAACATGGTAGTCCTTTTAAAAATCATGAAGTCATAAAATAGAGTTTTTCATTAACATAATAAACATGAACTCTAATAATCACCTACTTGAACATGAAATCATCATTACTACCATTGTTTTCCATAAAAAACTTATATGAAAATGCAAGTGAACAATCATAACTATATGGGTTTCTTGGAAAACATGAGAACCCATGAAAATTTATTTCTTAAAAACATAAAATTTAACCCTAAAAGGGTATAATAATTCCTTTAAAAGAAATTATTATTAGTTTTACTTCAAAAATTATTTTATTTCTACGAAAATTCATTAAAAATGATAAAAATCCATATAGGTAACTTGGGACATCATTTATACATCACTCTTACAGATGGAATAACCTAACCTATAACGACCTCAACCTTAATTGTCCAGAGATGATGCATTACATTATTACATTGGCATAGATATATTAATCAAATACCAAAGGATCGATAAATCTTAGATTTCTTGGATTCTAGATTACATACATGGACATTAAATTTCAATTCAAAAATAAATAAAACATATAAAATAATTTGATAATTCCATTATTATACAGAGAACCTATCCTTTTACTTATAAAATTACATGATTTTAGACATAATTATACATCAGAGTACAAGCAAAGGATCATAATGTCTAGTGTCTTGGAATACTAGGTACATAAAACTGAAAACATAGAACTAAAAAAACACTTCTTTATTTGAACTCCATAATGAGATCCTATCATCCAATTTACTCATACAACTTTATAGGATAACATGTGATTACATGAAAAATTGGTCATCTAAAAATCTCAGTAAGGGAATAAGAATAAGACTAAATCCTTAGTACATGGGTTAGAAGACATGTCAAAAAGAAATAAAAAGGCATGTAACATAAGGAATCATAACATTTAAATAGGGTATCATATAAAACTGGAATCATAGAAATGTATAATTAATATTTAATATGAATTTAGTAAAATTCAAGGCTAACATCCAATATTGTTTCCCATTGTAGAACAAGTAAAGGCTAACTGCCAAGACCGTTACACATAGTTGAACAAGCCCAGACTAACCAACAATACCATCACAGATAACATCTCTTGAGACTCAACTCTACCAAATTCATTAGAGTGCTATCTAGGTGCACCTATGTGACCTATCCATGAATATTTTTTCCACATAATGAATCATACATAATCAATCATATATAAAAATAAGGGTTACACATGGAAAGGATTGGGTACCATAATCATGACCTAATGTATAACAAATGGGAATATCAAAAAAGAGTTTTTAAAAGGAAGGAAATAAAATATAAAATTAAAATCATAATGGAAAAATATGAATGTATCATGGGAAGTGATTTCAATTTTAAGTGACAACATGTAAGAGAATAATTTAAGTAATTTTAGCATTTAAACATTTTTGAGAGGTTTTAAGGAAAATACTATAGATTCTTTAAAATAGAAAAAAGAACAAAACATTATCAAAGGATAGAAGTGAACCCAAAGGTTTTTAATAATAAAAAGTGTTTATTTTATAAATACAATTATTGGTTAAATAGAATATAGTGTGAACTTGAAATCTGGTAAGAATTCGGGTGGTTCCCTTAAAACAGATTTGCTTATCGAGAAGTATTAAGGAGGGAATTACATAAAAACAAGTATATAATAAAAAGACAAAGATGGAAATTTATTGATAAATGAATTATATACATGTGAAAACCATTTATAATATTCACATAAATATATAAGATAACATCATTTACGTATAAAAAAAGAAAAGGAAACCAAGAGGAATAAAAGAGATTCGGGTTAAATTCCTTACGGATTATCGGCATGGTGTCAGGTGTATATAAAAGGGATTCATGAGAAAGAAATGAGTTTCTAATAACTTATAAATCATGAAGGAAGTATGGGGGAGGTGAGAAATCATACCACATCTTTAATTATTACACATAAAATGGCATATCATAGAGGGTATTCTCGAATAAAAGGGAAATAGAGAGGATCCTTTACCTTAAATATGATGGTGATCTTTGCTTGAACTTAATGACATGAATAAAAAAATGAGGTTCAAAAATAAATAATTACGGAACCTATTATATATGTAAAATATTTATTATAACCTTTTTAAGTTCATTCATATCCATTTTGATTTTTTATGAGGTTCCATTTCATTATTCATGTCTTCTTGCTTGCTTGGTTTTAATAATTAGTTCATGTTTCGATAAACATGTATAATGAAGGTGGTTGTATAGAATTGAATCTATATTTCATTATTTTACATCAAGAAGATTTCATGGTTGAAAATTTAATTTTTTTTACTTTTTGTGATGTTTAATCATTATATATAACTTTAGTGATAACCTTATGGGTTAATGTGAAGTTTTTGACCACAAAGAACATATTTTGTTTTATAAACCAAAGCCATGTGTAAAAATGGATTATAGAACCATATATGAGGCATAATAAAAATATTATTATCTTTTTCCACCATGAAAATGGTTTCATGACCATAATTTCATATGGTAACGGAAATTGAAAACCCCTGATCCTAGAATGTGGTAAATTAGCACATCTAAGATGGTGTCTTTAATACTAAAAATAAAATAAGAGTAAAGGATAGATGAAAATAAATTCCTCTAATACCATAATGAAATTATAGTACCTGTAAGGTACTGTAGTTTTCATAACATTTGTATTTGGATAGGTAAGGATAGAAAATAAAACAAATGTACATGAAAAGAAAAAGAAAAAAAGAAAAAGAGGAATTTATCTCTTGATTCAATCATCCTTGAGAGACTCCTAAGGGTAGAGGATTTGGTCTTTTGAGAAGAACAAGGGATTTTTTATGTGTTAACGGAGCTTGGGGAGATATTTGGGTAGAATATAGGCAAGTCACAAGGCTTGAGAAGAGTAAATAAAAGTGGTAAGGAGGGGTGGTATTTATAGTGGAGGAGAGGAGGGTTTTCATAATATTATAATCATTAGTTTATTATTTTTCCATAAGACAAAAAATTGAAATGATTCCATGACCAAGAATAGTAATAAATACGTTTGAGTATGAGATTTTGGTGCTTACATCACTTATGATGTCAGGAAGAGTGGATATAAATTATAATGAATTTATATGGTAAATTAATGTACTTTACTATTCACTAAAAATTCAAGTATTTCAGAAAATTACCAGAAATTCACCCTAAAATTTTTTCAATGTGTAAAATCCAAAAATGTAATCCATTTTTAAAAAAAAAATTTAAATATTCTTAATTTAATATTTAATTAAAATCAAAATTTTCTAAAAAAACAACAATTTTGAAACATTTATTTTCTTATTCCTTGATATAGGTATATTGTACTTACCTTTATATCATATTTATGTAATATAATAGGCATGGTTACTATTCTTTAGGATATGTCACTATTCATAAGGGTAACATTATTATTCATAAGGGTATTTTACTACTCAACAAAAATTAAGTTGGTCATATTTGACCCCAAATAACTTACTGATCACAACTATGTATGTTAGATTATCAAAATTCTAATCAAATAAGTCACAAATATATGTTTAAAGGTAACATAGTACTTAGTAGTTCATTGTGTTGTAATTTCATGTGATTATATGACATATTTATAAAAATTAAATTTCCATTAAAAAACTTGGGTCGTTATATTATCCCCCCCTTTTGAAATATATCCCTCAAAATTTCGTTTTACATTCTAAGACATAAACAGGTGCATGCACATTTCCTTCATTACCTCCTCTAGTTCCCATATTGCCTCTTTGTACTTCTGGTTCTTCTATAGTACTTTAACCAGATGTGTAGTCTTTTTACATATAATTTTATCTCTACAATCCAAGATCTTCACTGGCTGCTTTTCATAAGAAAGATCATCCTCCAACTGTACCACCTATAAAGAGGGTACATGTGAAGGATCTGGTATGTACTTTTTTAAGAGAGATACATGGAAGACAACATGTACTTTGGCCATGGTAGGTGGAAGTTCTATTCGATAGTACACAGACCCGACATGATAAATAATCTCGAAGGGGCCGAAGTACCAAGGACTTAACTTTCCTTTCACCCCAAACCTCACGACCTTATTACATTTAGATATGCATAGAAATAAAATGTCTCTAACTTTTAACTCAATATCTCATCGATGATTGTCTGGATAACTCTTATTTCTACTTTGGGATGTCTTGATGTGCTCATGAATAGTTTTTACCTTCTCCAAAATTTCTTCGACCATTTCAGGTCCTAGGAGATTAAACTCACCATCTTTATCCCAACAAGATGGTGTTCTACCCCTTTTTATAAAATTCTTTTTATGGTGCCATTTGTATGCTCGAGTGGAAACTATTATCATAGGAGAATTCAACCAGTGGAAGATGTTGGTCCCATCATCCTTTGAAGTCTATAGATAACAATCTCAATATATCATAAAGTATTTGAATAGTTTTCTTATATTGGACATCAATTTGATGATGGTATGACATACTAAAGTTTAGCTCAGTGCTTATAGAATGTTGGAGACTTTTCACGAACATCAAGGTGAATCACATATCTCGATCAGATACAATAGATAATGGTACTCCATGCATCCTTACCACTTCTTTGATATATATCTAGTCCATTTGATCCAATGAGAAGTCCTCTCTAATTGAAATAAAGTGTGTTGTCTTCGTAATAAGATCCGAAATGACTCATATATAATTTTTTCATCTATATGTCCTTGGATGTCCTATGAAAAATTCCATGGTAATGTTCTCCCACTTTCATGTTGGCGTGGGTAGTTTTTGCAACATCCCCTTAGAGTTATGTATTTCCGCCTTCACTTGTTGACATGCTAGAAACTTTGATGTATATTTACCGATATCCTTCTTCATATTGTCCAACCACAATTTCTCTCAGAGATATTAACACGTCTTTATGATCCAAGGGTAAATAGGGAAGGTTGATCTATGTGTTTCATTCAGAAGCTCCTTCTCTATCTCTGGATCATATGATATACATAATCGTGACCAAAATCATAAAACTCCTTCCTCATCAATCATGAACATTGAGTATTTTCCATTTTTACTGGCTTCCACCCATTTCTGAATTTCCAGATCTTTTCTTTAAGAATCTTTTATTTTCTCCATATCAGATTATTGAGGAATAATTTGATAAAGGATTGATGATGTTCCTCCCTTAATGATTCCCATTTACATCCTTTTCAAATCAATCAATATAAGATCCTTTTAAATTCTCTTCATTGATAAAGATAAAGGATCCTTTCTACTTAAGACATCCACCACCTTGTTTTCCTTATCAGGATGGTTGTGGATTGAGTATTCATATTCTTTTATGAGCTCTATCCATTTTCAATGGCACATATTAATCGCTTTTCGTGTGAATATATATTTCATACTCTTGTGGTCATTATATATCTCACACTTCTTCATATAGAGATAATACCACCATATTTTTAATGCAAAGATCACTACCGCCAACTCTATATCATGTGTGGGATAGTTTTGCTCATAGATTTTTACTTTCCTTGAGGCGTAGGATATCACTTTACTATTTTGAATCAGAAAACATCTTAAGTCCTTTGAAGCATTTTTGTACACCACAAAGAGTTTTCCACTTGTTGGGATTGTGAGTATTGGTGCTGTGATAAACCTCTTTTTCAAATCCTTATAATGGTTTTCACATTCCGAATTCCATACGAACATTACTCCATTCCCTGTTAGCTTGGTCATCGGGTTTAAAAATCATGAAAATTTCTTCAAAAATCATTGATAATATCCTCTAGATCTAGAAATGTATGGATCTCTATTATAGATGTTGTCCTGGGCCACACTTTGATTGCCTTTGTCTTAGATGCGTCCACAAATATACCTTTGCTGGTGATAACATGCCCCAAAAATGATACTTATACCACCTAAAACTCACATTTACTATACTTTACATAGAGCTTCTCCCTTCGCAATTTCATTGTCACAATGTTCAAATTCTTCTCATATTACTTCTTGTTATTTGATAATATCAGAATATCATCAACAAAGACTACCACAAATTTGGCGAGGTAATATCTAAAGACAGTATTCATTAAATCTATTAAAATTTCTAGAGAAATACTGAGTCTGAAAGGCTTCACTATGGACTCATAGTTTCCATACCTTTTTCGAAATTCATTCTTTGGAATATCTTCCTTCCACAATTTTAACTGGTGATATCCCAACCAAAGGTCCACTTTAGAGAAATAACTGGACCCATGAAGTTGATAAAACAATTCATATATCTAAGGAAGGGGATACTTTTTCTTTATCGTGATTTCATTTAACTCACAATAATCAAAGTAGAGGAGCATTGATCTGTACTTCTTTTTGATGATGGGGACCAGAAAACCCCATGGTGAAGCACTCGGTCATATAAAACCCTTTTCCAGATTCTCCTCTAACTGCTTCTTCAACTCTTTCATCTCTACACTTTAAATTCTACAAGGATTCTTTGATATAGGTTGAGATACAAGAATAAGTTCAATTGATAACTCATCCTCTCAGTTAGGAGGAATACCATGAAACTCTTCAGGGAATACATTAGTGTAATCCCTCATGATGGGCATGTCTTCAAGAATGATTCTCTCCTTTGTCCCAATCATTTGAGCTAGAAATTATTTATCATAAGGAATTAATATCCACAATTTAGGCAATGATTCAAAAGGATATTATTCTTCCCCTTTACACTTAAAAATAATCAGAGGATGATTTTGGATTTGAAGAGTGATCTCCCTTTCTTGAAAATTGATGTCGGCTCTATATAAATATATTAAATCCATGCCCAATATAGTGTCAAAATCCACAAAAGCAAGTATGATGGGATTTTATGAGAGGTTCATCCCAAAAACAAATAATTGGGGAGGAGTTATAAACCATGGGTGCAATATTTTCCCCATTTAGGGTTCTCACAGATAACTTATCCTCGAAATTTTGAGGTGGTGTTTGAATAGTTCTACTAAACATTCATGATATGAAACAATGAATAGAACCAGAATCAAATAGTACATTCACTATTCTTGAATGAATAACTAGCATATCTGTCACCACATATTTGACTGTATCCACCTTACAAATAGTGATAGCATAAGCCCTTCCTTGTTTCCTTGGACGTTTTGGTTGATTTCTTCCACTAACCCTTAGCTTAGGGAAATTGTTTGAATAACTCCCATGCTCATTATAGTTGTAAAAATGCACTATAGGCCAAGTGTTGATCTGAATCATCCTTTATTCTTCCACATTAGTGGCATTATTCATATCCCATCAGTATTTTTTATCCAGATATCTCAACTTTCAACATTGTAAGAAATTCTTGGTTCCCTTTAGAAAATTCCTAGGATGATTCATCTAACCAATTTTACAAGTGGGATATTTGGTATTCCTTCCATCATGAGATTTGTTTTTTGAACCAACCATGTTGTTCTCTATTTTCTTCTTCTTTTCACTAGTCCTATGAGATTAATGTGAGTCTCCAATATCTATTTCACCCTTTAGGGGACACTAGAAAATTACCTCAAATCTATAAAAGTATCGAATCGTTAATCCTTTTCATAGACAAAGATTTAGTCCGATAAAGAAGTGATCCACCATGATTTCAGTGTTCATCAAAAATCCATAGGTGTACCTTGCAAGGCTTTTATAATTTTCTTCATACGCCCAGATTTATTCATATTCTTTCTACTTGAGTTTGAGGAACTCTCTTTCTATCTTGAGATGGAGGGTTTGGGGAAAATATTTATTGAGAAACATTCTCTTGAATTCCTCCAAAACCATGGAATCAATTTCCTCAAGGGGATTCATATTCTTGATCAGTGTCCACCACTTATCATCTTTCCCATAAAAACAATAGTCCACCAAAAAAATATTCTCTTCCTCCAAGCACTAGAGGATGAATAATATCTTTTCAATGGAGTTAGTCCACTATTTGAGAGGAGGGAATTAGATGATCCGCTAAACATGGGAGGCCTCTAAAACATGAATAATTATATGGACACTTTCTATGTTTTCAGAGGAGGAGGCGTTCAACATGATTCTAGTTATTATTCATTTCATGAGCCAGCTGAGCAAGAACTATCATGATGTTTTGAGCACCTGTTCCCACCATATCTGGCACATCATTAGTGAAATACTCACATTTTCTATCACATTGGTTGTTTCAAAATGTTCTCCTATTTACTTCCACTAACTATGTAAAAGGATGTACAACTAGAGTGCTTTAATACTTATTTATTGAACAAAAAAAGGAAACTTTTGAACATAAACAGATAAAATTGTAAAGGATAAATATATCCTAATATGTGATTCCATAGGTTTAAATGTAGGTTATCCACAATATATTTAATAAATTATATTTTTATTGGATTTTTTATTCCTTAATAATGTTTTTTACTATGCTCATCAATTTACAAAATTATATCACTTGGGAGTGTCAAATCAAGAGTGTAACAAGGCCCATTGTTGTATGCCAGAATACTCCAGGTCAGTCCAGAGACTCATTGTCAGAGTTTTAACTCCTATGTACAACTATTACAGATCCACCTCTATTTATTTTTATCCATACATGGATGTATTTTTTTGATGAACCAATTACTCTATACTTACCAAAATTTAGGGATGTTTTCTTATACTCGGTCTTATCCTTAGGGTTCTTATTAAAGTGCTCTATTCCGAATCTCAAAAAATAACTAGACCATCCTATGATATCAACTATACTGACCCTAGCCTCGTACATATAACATTACATGATTTTAAACATAATTTTACATCATAGTAGAAGAAAAGTATATTAAAGTCTTGTGTCTTGTAAGACTAGGTACATAAAACTGAAAACATGGAACTAAAAAAACAATTCATTATTTAAAATCCATAAAGAGCTCATATCTTACATTGTTCTCTTACATCTACATACGATAACCTTTAGATAACATGAAAAGGGGTGAGATAAAATTCCTTGTTAGGGAATAAGAATAAGAATAAATCCTTAGCACATGGGTTAAAAGACACAACATCAATTTATAAAAAGGCATGCAACATAAGAAATCTGAACATATAAACATAGGATCATATAAATGTGGCAGAAATAAAAAACACGAATTTAGTATGATTCAAGGCTAACCACGAAGATGTTTTACCATATTAGAACAAGCCAAGGCTATCCTTCAAGACTATTGAACATAGTAGCATAAGCCAAGGCTAACCGCAAAGACCGTCGCACATAATGTTTCATGATACTCAACATTACCTAATTAATTGGAACGCTATCTAGGCGCAACCATATTAACATTACATGATTATTTTTTCCACATAATGAATCATAAATAAGGAATCATATATAAACATAATGGTAACCCATGTAAAGGATTGGGTACCATAATCATTGCATAAATCATAAAAAATGGATGTATCATATACGTGTATATAAATAGAAGGAACTAAAATGTACATGGAAATTCATAAAGAAAAAATAGGCATGTATCATATGAATTTAAGTCATGTAGAACTGATAACATGTATGAAAATTATTTAATGAATTTTAGCATTAAAACAATTTTGAGAGGTTTTAGGGAAAATAATATAGAGTATTTAAAATAGAAAAGGGAACAATAGTTTATAAAAATACAAAAGTGAACATAGAAGGTTTTCATAATAAAAATTATTTATTTTAAAAAGATAATTATTTCTTAAATAGAAGAGAAAGTGAACTTAAAATTAGGTAAGAATTCAGGAAGTTCCCTTAAAACAAGTTGGCTTATCGGAAAGTATTGAGGTGGGAAGCACATAAAAACATGCATATACAAAAAAGAAAATAATGGAAGGGTCTGGATAAATGAATTTCATACATGTAAAAAATTATAATATGTAAATAAATAGGTAAGATAACTTCATTTTGGTAGAAGGAAAGATAAGTACACTCAAAGGAATAATGGAGATTTTGGTAGAATTCCTTACAGATTATCTGCATGGTATCAGGTTTACTTATGGTGGATTCATGAGAGAGAAATGGGTTTCACATAACTTATAAATCATGAGGGGAGTATGGGAGAGGTGATAAATCATACCCCTTCATTAGATATTACACATAAAATGGAATAGCATAGAGGATATTCTAGAATAATAATGAAATGGAGAGGATCCCTTACCGTAAATTTGATGGTGATATTTTCTTGAACTAAATGACCTGAATAATAAAATTAGGTTCATTAATTAATAATTATAGATCCTATTATATATTTAAAATATTTATTATAACCTTTTTATTTTCATTTATAACCATTTTTATTGGTTATGAGGTTCCATTTAATTATTCAGGTCTGTTTGATTACTTGGTATTAATGATCGGTTCATGTTCGGATAAAAATGTATGATGAAGGTGGTTGTTCAGAATTGAAGTAATATTTTGATATTGAACATATATAAGGTTAAATGGTTGAAAATATAATTTTTTTACTTGGATTGAAGTTGAATCCTTATATAAAACTTTAGTGATAACCTTTTGGGTCAATTGGCAGTTTTTGACCACGAAGAATGTGTTTTGTTTGATAAACCAAAAACATGTGTAAAAAAGTATTCCAGAACCATAGATGAGTCATAATACATATATAATGGTCTGGTTTAACCATGAAAATGTTTTCCTAACCATAATTGAATACGGCCATAGAAATTGAAAACTCATCCTCTTTGAATGTGGTCAATTAACATATCTCGGATGGTGTCTTTACTACTAAAATAAAAAAAGAGTAAAGAAGAGATGATAATAACTTATTTCATTATGATAAAAAATTCCATTACATGTAAGTTAAATGTGTTTTCATAACATTTTTATGAGGATAGTTGAGGATAGAAAAGAAAACAATTGAACTTGAAAAGAAAAAGAAAGAAACGAAAAGATGCATTTACCTCTTGATTCAATCGTCCTTGAGAGCCTCTTAAGAGGGGAGGATTTGGTCTTTTGAGAAAACCATGGGCTATTAGATGTGGGGAAGTATCATGTGGAGATATTTTTGAATAATATAGGCATGGTAAAAGTCTTGAGAGGAGTGAAGAGAAGAGGTAATGAGGGGTGGTATTTATAGTGGAGGAGAGAAGGGTTTTCATAATATTTTAATCATTAGTTTATGTTTCTACATAATACAAGAAATAGTGAAGATTCCATTAAAAGAATAGTAAGAAATGCATGTGAGTTTGATATTTGGGTGCTTACATCACTTATAATTTTAGGAAGATTGGATTCAAATTATAATGCTTTTATACGGTAAATTACTGTATTTTACTATTTACAAAAAAATCAAGTATTTTAAAAAAATCCCAAAAAATCACCCTAACCATTTTTCAATGCGTAGAATACAAAAATGAAATACAATATTAAAAAATAATTTTCTAAATATTATTAATTTAATATTTACTTAAAATAAAAATTTACTCAAAAAACAATAATTTTAATACATTTATTTTCTAATTCCCATATATAGGTATATTATACTTCCTATTTAATCTTATTTATATACAATCAGTGGTTAGGTTAATATTCATTTGGGTTTTTCACTTTTCATAAGGGTAAACTTTATTTTCATAAGGGTATGTTACTATTCACCAAAAATTAAGTTGGTCATATTAGACTCCAAATAACTTACTGATCGCAGCTATGTATGTTAGATTTTCGAAATTCAAATTACATAAGTGACAAAATTATTTTTAAAGGTCACATAGTACTTATTAGTTCATTGTCTTGTTATTTCATGTGATTATATGTCATGTTTATAAAAAGTAAATTTCTATTGAAAAAAATTGCGTAATTACATATTCTCCTAGATTAACCCTATATATCATTCATATTACACATGTTAGAATCCTAAGAAAAATAAAACATAAAAAATGGGTAAGCTCATTTTCTCAATAAGGGTAAGCATAAAACAAAAGATATTATGAATAAATAATCATAAAACATAATGAAGGGTGTATAACTAAAACAAAATCCCTTTATAAATCATCATGAATGTAATATGGATTGAATTAAGAAACCCGTATAAAATAATCACATGATCTAGATTTCATAACAATTGATATTCTACTAGTCTAATAATCAAATGAAATATCAATAATTAATCACGTAATGAGGGAATACAAAATACTGAAGGTCTGCACAATCCAGATATATCCTCATGACAGATACTATCAAGATATATCCTCATGACAATTTAAGATTGTTGTTAGAAACCTATATGATTTGTGTCAATATCTATTATCCTCATAAGGTTAAACTTCTTGGAAAATAAATGTGATGGGTTTGTGTCCAAACTATTTCATCTCATGGGATTGTGAAATTATCCCTTACCTTGTACTTTCATTTAGTTGAGGGTGAATTAACCTAATGAATAATGGTTAAATCAATTTATTAAATTATACCAGGAGTATTTCCATATTTATTATATCATATATGATCTTATTATATCATTTTTTTTAACAATAATTCACTATTAACATTGCTTCAGGTGTTAACTACTTAATTATCTCATGTTTGTTTGGTCAAGTAAGTCCTATTTTTTATAAATAGGATATATTTTCTTCATACCAATAATGTAATTAATTTCATAAATTTTATATTACATTTTTATTTACATTTTTATAATAAATTTTTAATAGTTAACGTCTATAATGAATCTTATCGCATCGTGGAGATGGTAGGCCGTATGTACGCATGAGTGATAATATCATTTTCTTAATAGTAAAGTGGTAAGTAATTTTATGGTATATTAATTATAAATAATAAATATAATAGAATATTTACTATTTATTCCCATAATATCCATCATAATACCCATCCAAATAATGTAGTGATGAAAAAAATTACACCACAACATGGAGATGGTTTGATGTACACACACACACACACACGGTGATATTGTTTTTTATATAATGGATAAAATGAGGAATAGGGTTGTACCATAGTCATAATAACATATAATAATATATATTATAATTTTGTTATTAATTTCTTATGGAAACAAAATAGGAATAGGAATTATAAGAAGAAATTATTTTGAAGGAGTCGGCAAAGATGATTGCCTCTTCTTTAGAAACCTCACTTAGATCTCCTCTTAGGGACAATAGTGTTGGTATTTCGAGAAATAGAGAACCTCTAGAATATGTATACATAGATTTATAAGATAAATGGGAAGGTTTTGGTCATTATATAAGGATCAAATTAGTGTGAGTAATTGAAGGAGGAGGTTCCCTTTTATAAGAGAGGGGAAGGGCACTTTAGAAAACTCTCAAAATATTAAATTAATATAAATTAATTTCCAATTCATAATGCCAAAAAATTAATTTATTTGGAATATAAGATTATGATGAGTCAAAATCCTATCAACCACTAAAATTTAGACACGTTTTGATTTTATTTTAGACCTTATCATTTTGAGTTATCCTTAATTAATCTATTTTATTTTAATTGTGGTAATAATATTATAAATGGAAAAAGGTTATAAATATTTACTTATATTGTGTCAATTGTCCATAAATTGATACATTATCAAATTTTATACCCTATAATTATCACTTTTTATTTTTTAAAATAATTTTATTGTTTTCAAATAATTTAATAAAATGTTATTTTTATAAAATATCAGTAGTGTCATTTTTGTCACTATTCTTTACTTTGACATTAAATAAAATTTAAACAGAAAGATAAATCCAAACCTAACCATTTAATATACTCTTAAAATGTCCCGGTCACCTATAAAATTTGTGGAGAACTATAATTAATTCAAATTATATTTATTTTAATATTTTTATTTTCATTTCTTTGATATTTATATTAATAAAATAATTACTTCACCACTATTATGTCATCATTTATGGTAATTTTATAATCTATAAGTATTATAAATAAATTACTATAATGTATATAATTATTTAATATTTCCATATAATTTTTTTTTTGAATTTATCTCCAGGATACATTTATATTAAAATTATTATACTTATAAGAAATGAGAGTGTGATATTTTGTCACATTCTTTCATTTTAATAATATATATGTAACATTTATGGACCAGTGTCCATTAAATGATTATATTTCTAATATTTGTCGATAAGGGTCTAATTTAGTCATCCAAAATGATTTTTATAGGTGTTTGTGAAATTTAAAAATATTATTTTTACCTTTAACTACAAAATTTACCTTTAATGATGATAATAACTTTTTTTTTACTAAAGATGTTATTCATAATGTCATAAAATTAAAAGAACTCGATTTATATAATTCATACCCACTGATTAAAAATATATAATCCATTTTTCAAAATTATAAAGATATATTTTTCA
The DNA here is from genome assembly GCA_963277665.1 of Viscum album. Classification (NCBI taxonomy): domain Eukaryota; kingdom Viridiplantae; phylum Streptophyta; class Magnoliopsida; order Santalales; family Viscaceae; genus Viscum; species Viscum album. The sequence goes on along the minus strand of OY728155.1, from coordinate 641,532,275 downwards.
GTAATTAAATTAAAATTATGTCATTTATTGAACAAAAAATATGTTTTTATAAGTTAAAACCATCAAAAGATTGATATGTGTTTTTATCCAATTTTAATGTGAAATTTCTTCCCATATCCTACATTATATTAAATGATAAAAATAATAATAATGTTATGATTTAAAAACTATAAAAAATTTAATTTAAAAATATTAATTATTTTGATGAAAAAATTTGTTTTCAATTAAAATTTATTATTTTCACTTCTCATCAAAATAAGAAAATTTTCAGAAAAAAAAATCAAACCAAAGTAAATTTTAATATCATTATTTTAAAGAAGAATTTTATTTTTTAAAACTGAATATATAAAAGTGTCAAATATATTATTTAAAATGTGTTCACTATTAAAAAGTGGTAATATTGGTTTTAGAAAAATATAGAATTTTAATAGGTAAAATTTCATTAATTCTTATATAATTCGAATAAAATCAAGTGAATGAAATTAAAAAAATTGAATTAATTAAATAAAATATAAATTTCATTATTTTTTAATTCTATTCATTCCCACCAATAAAATGACTATGTTATATCTTATTTTATTAAATAATAATATTTTAATAATATTTTGTTGTTCGGTAAAAATTAGTCATGCGTGCAACTAAAGCCAGCTAATTTTTTTGTAGTGTAATATTAATATAATGTTTCATAAAAGAAAGAAAGAAAAAATTGAATTTATTTAGAAATGATAATATTATAAAGTCTTAGGTTTTCACATTCTCCCTACATTCAATAAATAGCATTCTTGTTATTTAATATCAAGATCGAAAACTAGAGGTTTGAAATTTCAAATCACCTTTGTTAAAATCCCCCATAAAAAAGGATTAATGAGACCTCCACATTAAAATAAAGAATGAGAAGTGTGATTGTTACCAGAGATAACACATACTAGGGTTCCATGTAGAAAATTGCTGACATGGATGAGTAAATATAATCATCAAGTTCTCATGGAGAGTGAGAGAGAACATGGTCAGGGGAATGTTAAAAATTAAAAATCTATAAATCCACAAAGATTTATGGGATAATTACATTCATTAGAAAAGAAAGTACTAGGATAGAATTTTTGGTTTCAAGATCTTTTCCATAGAGTTTAAAAATTATTTTACTTATTCATATAAGCACTTAATTGATTTCTATCCATAAAATAATGATAAAAACATCCTTCAGTTATGATTACATATATTTTCACTTCATCCCTTACCCTAGGAAGTGAAAGTTCAGAATGAATTTTTCATTCCTAAAGCACATTTTATGAATCAAATTGTCCACAATAATTTCCATCATTCTATAAATTTTTACTAAAACCAAAATGGTTATCCCAAATTATCCAATAAATCATACTATAACCTCAAAAAATAAATTTCAATGTTCAAATTACTTCATTACAACCTTTAAACTTTTCCTAAATACTTATATTTAAATTAACAGTCTAAAAAGGTCCCTAAATTTCTAAAATCAATCATAAACTTTGATCCCCAAACAACATAATGTAAATATTATTAATACATACCAAGTATTTTATCACCTTAAAAACCTTAAATAAAATTTTCATGCATCCAAATAATTAAAGAAATATTACTAGAGTACAATACTTATATATCTCATGATTCTTATAAGTAGAATATAATGACATAATTCTTGAATCCAAAAACACAAATACATTAATTATTCCACCTTAACTATATTAAAAAATATATATTGACCTTGAACCCTTTTATTTTTCTGAGATAAATTTCCTTTATATTTTAGACATTTATATACATATTTCCCCATTTCACTATTGTTGAAACACTGAATATATGTCTTTTTTTCTTACGTTATCATTATTTTTCCTGCTGACTCTTTCTTCTACACTTATAAAATACTCCCAATCCTTTCAATCACTTCTTATGGAGATTATTTCCAAAATTATCACATGTGGGAAAACATTTATTTGTCTTATTCCCTTTGTCATTATCTAGATCCAACATCCTCTTCTTCTCTTGATTTACCATAATGTCATAAGAATTAGAGAATTCTTTCTCTATCTTGAGATCACATGAGACTATCTCTTTGTATGATGAGAATATTTTAGAGACCAAATTCTTTTAGAGAAATGGATATAACCCATAAAATAAATGATCAATCATACTTTTTGGGTTATGTATGTAGTCCAAAAAATGCCTTTATAATAATATAAAGTTTGATTCATATTTAGCAACATCCTTATCCAACATTTATTTGAGATTCAGGAATTGTCTCTCTATGTACAGTATCTATTCAAGAGGGAAATAATTTTCCATGAAAATTTACATGAAATCCTTCCATTGTATACTTGAAACTTATCCATTCTATTTAGTTTTTTGAATTAGTGTCCACCATTTATTCTCATCTCCTGTGAGATGAAAAACTACCATGAAAACCTTCTCACTTTCATTGATTCCCAAAGCATGAAATATATTATTTGAGGAAGTTATCAATTAATTAGCTACAAATGGATTTATAGTCTCGTTAAATGTTAGATGTTGTTCTCTCATGATGTAGTCTTACATTGTTTCTCCACATTGTGGATTAGGATGCTCCATTTGGGTGATGTTATTATTCATAACCGGAGTCAACTATTTTATCCTAGTTATATACTGTTTAGCAGCTATTGTAGCTCTAGATCCAACATTATCATATTTCATATGATGGAAATCGATTTATGGGTATTGTGTGTTAATATGGTTTCCATTCATTAAACTTGGTTCCATGTCTAAATAAGGCCATACACTAAATTATTTTATGAATCATACTACATAATTCTGAACAAGTCAAGTACATAAAATAAATTTAAAAATTTATGAATATCTAATTTCATAATCATAAACATGGTTCTTTTAGGGACATATTTTCTTTTAAATCATTGAAAATAGTTTGTAATTTTTTTGAATTACCCAATGTTTGTAGTGAAAATGGGAATTATCCTAATCATATCCCTCGATTATGTCAAACTAAGTGCGTAGTAAGGACCGTTATTGTGTACCAGGTTACCCCTTGTCTGGGCCGAGACACCTTGTTAGAGTTTTTACCCCTATATACATTTGCTCCAGAACCACATACACTTTTAGTGTCCCAACACGGATGTATTTCCTGGAATACATACATATTCTCTACCTTACCAAATTTATATAACGTCATTCTATATTTATTATCAAAGTCTACATTATGGTTATGTTATCAAATATTTGTTTTTCAAATATAATTTTCAGGGTTGTAGCTAAAAATTATTTGATACCAACAATGATGACCCCGACCCTAGTAGCATGGAGCCGAAGCCTTTATTTATTACATAGGAATAGACACAACCCTCGAATCCCAAAGGATCGATCAATTTAGCAGTATAGGAATCCATATTACATAAACGATCCATAATTTTAATTCATAACATAAAATAAAACATATAAAATCTTTTTAGAATGACATTAATCTCCTAGATTAACCCTATATATCTCTCATAATTAACTTCTAGGAATCCTGTGAAAAATAAAACATAAGAAAGGGGTATACTCAGATTATATATAAGAGTAAGCGTGCAAAGGAAGCTATTAAAATAAATAAACAAAAAACATAAGGAAGGGTGTATAAATGAAACACAATTTGTTTAAACCTAATCATGAGTATAAAATGGAAAAAATAAATAATACCATTTAAAATAATCACATTAGAATGAAATAATAACCATGTATATTCTACCAGTGTAATAATCACATGGAATATCAATAACTAATCTCATAAAGAGTGAATTCATAATGTCAGATGTCTTAAATATCGATAAATAGGTCCTTCTTAACAAGGTTTTTCTACTATCATCCTGTGGTTTTTTCTTGTTTTCATCTTTTACTTGGTGTTCTTATACTTTTTTCTATGCTTTTTGTGATTTTATTATCTATTTTATTTTGTACTGGTTTGGTTCAAGCCCATGTTCTTATGTTTGGTTCATCATAAAGAAGATTTTAATGCTCTACCATGTTCTTGAATCCTCTTATGTGACGATTTAGTGGCCTTTATGGAACTTTCTCCCCAATGGTGTTTATTCCCGAAGTGGAGATGATGTTATAACAACCCATACTTTACATAAATTGTTAGTACTTAAAAATTTAAGTGCACTTATTACAACATATAACAAAACCATGAAAGGATCGTATATGTATAGTGTCTTTAGAAAATGGGAAACATAAACAACAGGTTCATAAAGTGTCTACAATGTCTCTCATTTATTTCATTATATATATAGTCCCTTTTGGCATATCTTACTTAATAACCTTCTTCCTGAACTGGGGAAAGAAAACATACAAAAGGGTGAGCTCAAATGCTTAGTAAGGGTAAAAAAAAGAAATATCACTCACATCATATTCATAAGAACATAACATTTTAGAAATCTTACCCTGCAAAAGAGATCATAATTTCATAACATGGGATAAATCATGGTAGTGAAATGTAATCACAATAATCATAACATAAAACATGAAACTTTTTGGCATACACACATAATCATAGAGAATCATTTCTTATTAGTCAAGACTCATTGCCATGACTGTCTTAGTGGACAAAGTCCATTTCTGAACCGAGTTCATTCCTCGTTTCAGTCCTGTTTTACTAAACCGGTTTAACCTGCCATTCCATCCATGTCTATCTCATGAGATATAAAATCTTTACCAAATTCATTAGAGGGATATATAGGTCCCACCCATCTCATAATGATACCATTCTTATGTGTGCCACAAAATCATAAACCATACATCATAGCATAACCCATTTAATAAAAATGGGATTCTTAAACATCATGAAATCATAAAACAATTCATATAAGATAAAGGAATTCATAAAAATAATTCCATCACAATATAATAAAATCAATTTAATAATAGGGATAGAAACAGAACCCTTTATTATCTCAAATGGAAAATAATTTTGATAAAATACTTGAACTCCATTCTTGAGGAAAATATCCTTTCTACATCAAAAACTCATTTCCTTTCTTAACATTTCATAAAATTATAAACTAAAAGAATTTGATTAAAAATAAACATGAAAACTTTTAAAGGAAGCTTCTTATAAATAAATTTTTAAAAATCCATTCATTCCGTATAAGTTAAAAAAACATTCTTCTCGTAATTTTTTCGGAAAAGTCAAAAAGTACCTCATACGAAAAATGACAAAAGATTCCATTCATATCTTTTACTAAATACTCACCGAAGGGTAAAATTGGATTTAAAAAATTTAAGGTGGATGAAAATAATATTACATATTGGGGAAACATGGATGTGGATGATAAAATACACCCCAGTAAATACTAAAGTATAAACAATCTCGGATAAAAATGAGATTGTGATATTTTCCCTTACCCTAGGTCTGATTTGCTTCGTAAGTGTCCGAACCTCATGTATAATGATTTAAATAATGTCATTAACTTATTACAGAATCATAATCATTGTTATGATATCATATATGGTCATATTTTTAGCTTTTTATTAGTAATATTTCATTGTTACTTGTTATTCAGGTGTTTATTGCTTTTTGTTCTTATGCGTCTTTTTTCAAATAAATTCTTATTCTTCTTTTAGGTTATAGATACCTCACTTCCAGAATGGTATTAGTATAATATTTATCATATTAATTCATTCAATTCATTTATATAATCATTATGCAATGAAGATCATGTATAACGAGTCACATCACATTGTGGAGACGGTAGGTCGTACGTACGCACGAGCGATGATATCATTCCCATGATCGTGGAATTGTATTGGAGTGTATTTATACTATTCCAGAATAAATATCACTTTACAATAATCATATATAGTCATTATTTACACCATTATACACATCCATGTAAGGTGGTGGTGGAAAATAGATTACACCACGGCGTGGAGACGGTATTCCGTACGTACGCACGCCCGGTGATTTCGTTTTCCGTAGGATGGATAGATGGTGAAATAGGGTTGTTTCATAAATTTAATAACATATCATTATATGAATGATACCGATGTTATTACCTCATAATGAAAAAACTAAAGAAGAAGAAGTGGAAGAAGAAATAAAGTTGAAAGAATCGGTAACTGACATTACCTCTTCTTTGAAGCTCCTCTTTGAGACCTCCTTTTAGGGCACTAAAATTGGTCTTTGAAGAATAAAAGGACCTCTATAATGTTTCTAGGGAAGTTGAGAAGAGAATTTGGCAGGGGTTGGCCGATCTTGAAGGCTCAAATTGGTGTGAGGAAGAGAGGGAGGAGGTGCCCTTTTATAAGAGAGGAGAGGGGAACCTTTGGAAAAACTAAAAATATTATTTTATAATAAAGCCATATTCGGTTTAAATAGCTCCAAATTGAGTTATTTCAAAGATAAGGTAGGTATGGGTCGAGAAACTCTCATCCAATAGAATTTGGACACGTTTAGTTTAGTATTTTAACCTTATCATTTAGATTTATCTTTAATTTAGATAATTTTACTTTTACCGTGTCTTTTTGTGCTCTTACACTATAAGGTTAATAAACATACTATAACAAGCCAAAAGAACCCCAAGTTGTTTATTATTAATATATATAATCTTATCTAAGTCATTTGGCCGAACCTTAGATTTTTAGAAATAAAATAACAATTAATAATATAATATTTTCTTTAAAAACTATTTTATCTAAATTTTGACACTATATAGTAATTGATTTTTTTGAAACTCATAAAAGAGTGATTAGTTCAAAAAAAGTTACTTAAATCAATAAAAACATGTCATATTAACCTAGAAAATTAGTTTAATTCATAAAAAGTCTCAAATTACATATTTTTGGGTATTTATAACATCAATTATGTCAATTTTTCATTAATAAGATAATTACTGCATCATCATTGTGTCATAAATAAATTAAATTATTTAAAGTCTAAAAATTACAAATAAAATACCATTATGTAAGAAATCTTTTTATATTTCTAATGAATATTTATAGTTGAATTTATCTTATGTATAACCCAATATTAATTTTTTTTACTTATTAAACATTGATTTTAACTATTTTAACCCTTCTTTAAATAAATTAATAATAAATGTCCTAATCTAATCCAAGTGGGCCTAAATGGTCATATGTTATTCCTAAGGTTTCTTTTGGTCGAATTAAACTTATTAAATAGAATTAGGACATGTGTTAGGGTAATAATAATATCATTTTTACCCTTAATTACCCTATTTACTTTTAACCGTGGTAAATAAAAGTAAAAAGTTACTATTCACCAAAAATTATTTTCATCTCATTGAACCACATTTTACTTACTGACATCAACCGTGTCTCTCGGATTTTTGAAATTCCACTCACAGAAGCGGTAAAAGTATGTTTTATGTAAATTTTGAAATTCTCCTAGGAGGTGGGTAAAAGACGGTGAAAAGTTCAATAAAAATTTTTATATATCTAAAATTATTATAAAATTAATCAAATGAATCAAATAGAACTAATATATGTATTATGTAACAATTTTGACCTTAAATAAATTTAAATAAAATAAATAATTATTAAATAAAAAGTAGGTTTTTAAATAGTAACCTAGTGTTTTCACTATTCATCAAAAATTGAAAGTTTTCAGAAAAATACAAAAATTTCACCCTAAGCTAATTTTGATATTCCAAATCCAAAAATGAAGTCAATTTTGAAGAATAAAATTTACAAAATTTCAAAAAGTGTGTATTACTATTCATAATGGCTAGTTTTAATAATATTTTAATAGCATATCATTGTTTAGTGAAACTCGGTATTGCGTACGACGCAAGCTATGGAGTAAGGTCGCGATTGTGTGTAAAGCAAGCCAAGATAGTGTTGTGTGTAGTGAAAGATTCATTTTATGATTTATATAACATAAAAAACAAAATATTTCTCATAAAAGTCTCGGGTGTTACAGATGGCTTCTGATCAATGTTCTTGATGATGACATGGAGTCCATGAGGTTTCACTCTTGCAGGAGTTTAGTCGTTGAAGGCTTTATTGATGTGATTCTGACGACATTTATGAGATGTAATAATAGTGATGATAGAGTTCAAGAGATTAGACCCAGGTGTCGATGTAAATGAATAACCTAGTATCTATTGGGTGGTGGTGATACTTTTGGTTTTGAATTTCTAATTTTTAATGTTTGAATTTTGAAACTAACTTGATGGGATCTGTTTTTATATTATTGGTTTTTGGGTCTTCCTATTCAGATTGAATTTCATATAGATTCCCAATTACCCCTTAAAAGTGGTTTATTTTGATATTATAAAAAAAATTGGAGTATCATAAATTATCAACCACTTTCAAACATAAAATATGACAAATGATATTGACATAGAGGAAAATACTCTTATAAATTTGTTTGAAATATCTTGAAAACATACCCTTTTATTTGAAATAATTTATTTAAAACCCACACAATTATAAGAGAAAAAATTTCCTTTCAAAATAAAATTATAAAATTATAAGGGAATCTTCATAACATTAAGGCATCATGATGATGGAAAAATCTGTACATGTCTTATAATTAAAAAAACATTACATCTATTGAAAAAGTTATCAAGTACCTCATTTGGAAAATGAGAAAAATATTCCATTAAAAACTGTTTAATAACAATTATAACATGCATAAAAGACTTAATTATTTTTGGATAATAGTAAAAATATTTTGGAAAATATTTTTACGAAAAATGGACATGGATGATCAATATTCTCTAGAAGATAATTACAAATAAATAATCTCGAATAATAATGAAATTGTGAAACTAACCCTTACATTGTACTCTACTTTAATTGAGGGTGTGTTATCTTTATTTATAATAGTTAAATTTTTTTATTAAATTATACAAAAATTCTATCTATATTTATAATATCATATAAAAAACAATTATATTTTTTTAATAATATTTTATTATTGACATTGTTTCTAGTGTTAACTGCTTCATTTTCTTATGTTTGTTTTGTCATGTAAGTATTTTTTCTTATAAACAGAATATATTTTCATCATATCCAAAATTTAATTAAGTTTATAAATATTATATTCACTTAAATTTAAATTATTATAATCATTCTTTAATGCTTAATGTGAAGAATTAATTTCATCACCTCATGGAGGTTGTAGGTCGTACAAATGTACAAGCGATGGTATCATTTACTTAATAGTAAGTGGTATGAAATTGGATGGTATATTAATTATAGATAATCAATATCATGTCATATTTATTATTTATTTTCATAATATACATCATGATACCCATCCCAATAAAGTAGTGATGGAAAAAAATTACACTACGGTGTGGAGATGGTAAGTCATATATACACACGCATGATGATATATTTTTTCATAGGATGGATAAAAGGATGAATATGGCTTAACCATAGTCATAATAACATCTCAGAATATATATGATACTATAGTTATTACTTAATTATAGATAAAACATAGGAATAGGATGTATAATAAGAAATAATTTTGACGGAGTCGGTAAAGATGATTACCTCTTCTTTATAGAACCATTTTTGGATATCCTCTTAGGGACACTATTGTTCGTATTTTCAGAAACCCAAAACCTCTAGTATGTGTATAGGGATTTTTATAAGGGAAATGGGCTAGGTTAGGTCGATCTATAAGACTCAATGTGGTTTGAGTAAGTGAGGGAGGAGGTGTCCTTTTATTAGAGTGGGGAGGGAACTTTAGCAAACTCTCAAAATATTAAATTAATATAAATTAATTTCCAATTACTAATTCTTAAAAAGTGATTTATTTAGAATCTAAGATGATGTTGAGTCTAAATAATATCAGATAATAAAATTTATACATGTTGTGATTTTATCTTAAACCTTATCATTTTGATTTATCATTAATTAATCTATTTAATTTTAATTATGGTAATAATATTCTATATATTAAATGGTTATAAATATTTAATTATATGGTTTAAATTTTACATAAATGGAATATTTATGACATTTTAGACCTTATAAGTTCCACTTTGTAGTTATTAATGATTTTTAAATAATTTAATAAAATGTTATTTTTATAAAAAATAAAAAATTTCAATTTTGACACTATTCATTACATTGACTTTAAATAAAAACAAAACTGAATGATAACTTCGATAAAAAACATATCATTCTACTATAACGTTCTAATAACTTATAAATATTGGGTATAACCTTAATTAATTCAAACTATATTTTTTTAATATTTTTTTGTAATCATTTATTTACCATTTTTATTAATAAAATAATTACCGCATAACTATTATTTCAGAATTTATGGTAATTATATAATCTCTAAAAATTATAAATAAGTTACTATGATGTATATAATTATTTTATATTTACAAATAAAATTTATGATTGAATTTATCTCTAGGTTATCCCAATATTAAAATTAGTATTCTTATAAGAAATGAGAGTGTGACATTTTGTCACATTCTATGATTTTAAATATTTATAGGTCATATTCATGGACAAGTGTCCATTAATTGATTTCAATTAGAAAAATAGGTGATAATGTTAAAATATATTCATCCAATTGGAATTTTATGGTTTTATGGTAATTTAATAATATTATTTTAACCTTTAATTACCAAAATTACCCTTAACCACAGTAATAAAACAAATTACTCAAGATACTAGTCAAAATTTCAGAAAAATAAAATAATCCTATATACCAAATTTAGAAACAATGATTAAAAATAAGGAATAAAATTTTCCAAATTCAAAACATAGAATTTGGAGTAATTAAATTAAAATTAAACCAATTGATGGAATGAGAAAACATGTTTTTTCTACAAGTTTTTTTTGGGTAACGCCTCGGTCAAAGACAGAAACACCATTTATTAATAAAAGAAACAAAAGTTTACATGAAACGAAAGGAAGGAATTTTATTACAATCTCTTTCAAAGAGGTGAAGAAAATCAGCTGGCAGCGCATCCAGCCATGTCATGTTCTGGTGGACACCTATATTGGCAAGGGCATCAGCGACTGCATTTGCTTCACGGAAGACATGTGTAGCAATGTAGTCGATCTGCTGAAGCGAATTCAAGCAGTTCATCCAACACATAGTAAGCGGCCAGGCTAGATGAATAACTCCGTTCCAAATAGCTTGGAAAATGGTGGTAGAATCACTTTCAATCCAGAGTTTACGCCAACCTCTTTGTAGCGCAAAATCAACAGCATGGATGACTCCAAGCATCTCCGCTTCAATGGAAGAGGCGATCCCACACCCACCGTAAAAGCAACCGTGACAATGGTCATTAGAGTCTCTGAAAATGGCCCCACAACTGGAAGGTCTAGGATTTCCTTTTGAGGCGCCGTCGACATTCACTTTAATCCAACCCGGCATCGGAGGTTTCCAGAATACTTCAAAGGGTTGCTTGATCTTCGGGAAATTACCCGAGACACGGATACGTCTGAGGATATCGAAGTCTCCAATATGATTGCTACAACAATATTTTTGAATTGATGCAGCTTCATGTATCGCAATGAGAATTCGATCTTTTCCTGCATTGAGACTGAAAGAGTGATTATTATAGATAAGATCATTTCTTACATACCAGATTTCATGAAGAAGTTCAGCCACTGCCGCAAGAAAAATGTTTTTGACTTGCTGAGAGGCTTCATATTTAGTACATTTCTTCAAAAGAAAACAAATCGGATCAGATGAGGACCATGAACAATTAAAAAGATAAAAAATATAGTTCCATAAAGCCGTGGCCATAGCAGAAGACAAAAAAATATGATCAGAATCCTCTCTGTGCTGATTACATAAATGACATTTTGAGCAAAGTTGAATGCCAGAGGCTTGAAGTCGATTTTCAGTGCGAAATCTATTGTGATAAATACGCCAAATAAGGGTAAAACTGGAGGGTTTGATCCAAGTCTTATTGAAGGTACTCACCCAATTATAATTAGGTTCATTGTCAGAAAAGTTGTGCATGTAGATGTTTTTTGAGTCAAGTATGCCATTGGGAGCAGGTTCCCAAACAAGGAAGTCCCCAGAGGTGGAGAAGGTATAATTTTCAATGATTTGAGCAATTTCTTTGGGGAGATCATGCCTATGAAGATGCATAACATCTTTAATTGTGTGGGTGGTGTTTATAGAAGTGTTAATAGGTGGAAGCATAGAAATTAAAGGAGTACCTATCCATTTGTCACACCAGAATTTAATGTTGGAGTCAGCGCTGACCATCCATCTAGAATTAGCCATAATCTTCTGATAAGAGTTTCTAATAGAGGGCCAGATTGAGGAGTTGATGAAATTAAAATTGCCTTTTAAAAGTTTATTTAAAAATCTATGTTTTAATAAATCAGATGCTTTAGAGTTATTATTAATAAGGCGCCAAGTGAATCTCGCTTGCAGGGCATCATTGAACAATTTTAAATTTTTATGATAATGCCTCCATTATCAAGAGGTTTACAACATGTCTTCCATGGGATGGTAACAAGTTTCCTTTCAAAGATACTTCCCGTCCAGATGAATTTTTTTATAAAGGTATTGATTTTCTTGAAAGTACCTATGGGCCATTTATAAATCATGAGTGAGTAAACCAGCTTAGAGACAATGGTAGATTTGACAAGACAAATTCTACCAGCCATGGAGAGGGATTTCCCCTTCCAAGTAGAAAGTTGATTAATGATTTGATCCGTGATATTGGAGAAATAAGATGATTTAGGACGTCCCCAGAAAATCGGGACGCCCAAGTACGTGAAGGGAAAAGAACCTTCTTTAATTCCATGATTATTGGTGATAATAGATTTTCTTCTAACAGGGAAATTTTTTCCAAAGAAAATATGAGATTTGTTCCAGGAAATAGATTGTCCAGAAAGGTTCTCATAATGAGAGATAGTTTGTTTAATACATTGAATATTTCTTTGATCAACCTTTAGGAACAAAATAATATCATCAGCATAGAGGAGGTGAGTGGGGACAGAAAGGTTTCTAGCGTCCTGAATGGGTTTAAGTTTATTTTGATCAACCAGATTATGAATGAGTCTGCTAAAATAGTCTTCTGCAATAATAAACAGAGTGGCCGAAAGAGGATCGCCCTGTCTAACACCTTTAGAGCATTTAAAAAAACCACGAGGTGTGCCATTTATTAATATGGAAATGTTAGCAGATTGAAATAAATTCTTGATTCTCTTGATAAATGTCTCATGAAAACCAAAACTTTTCAAGCCTCTAAATATAAATCCCCAATCAATGGTATCAAATGATTTTCTAATATCAGGCTTGATGGCCACACAACCCCCCCCCCCCTATTGTTTTTATTTAGGGTGTTGGTACATTCTGAGGCGAGACAAATGCAGTCTTGAATGGATCTGTTTTTAATGAAACCAAACAGATTCCATGAGACAATTTTGTTGCAAATCGGAGCCAATCTGTTGGCAATGATTTTAGTAATGATCTTGTATAGGGTATTGATAAGAGCAGTTGGTCTATAATGATGAATTTTAGAATCATTTTCAACATTGGGTATTAAGGTGAGGAATTGAGCATTGATACCCTAAGGGAGGGATCCGTGAGTGAAAAAAGACCGTATCAGCTTACAAACATCTGAACGAAGAGTGTCCTAGTGATTTTGATAGAAACCATTGTTAAATCCATCCGGTCCAGGAGCACTATCAGGTTTTAGACTAAATACAGTTTCTTTAATTTCATGCTCCAAAGGAATAGCTAAGAGGGAGTCATTGTCTTTCTCATCCACCATTAAGGGGATAATATTGGGATCGAGATCAATATTTCTTTCAGGGCCATTAAAGATGTCATTAAAGTAAGAGACAACATGATCCGAGATGGCTTCTTCATAGTCAAGGATAAAATCATTGTGAATCAGTTTTGTGAGAGGACGATTGGCTTTTCTGGTTCTTTGAAGAGAGTTATAGAATTTAGTATTTCTATCTCCATCAGCTAGCCATTTGGTCCTAAACATTTGTTTCCGAATTTTATCCTTAAAAGTGAGTAAGGTGTTAATATTAAGAGCTGTATTGACCTCTAATTGAGGGTCGAGGGTAAAATCAGAGTTGGAACTACGAGTTTGGATTTGATTAAGTTCATCTTCAAGAGAGGTGATGTCAGAATCCATTTGTAAAGTTTTGGTTTTACACCAACCTTTGAGAGTTTGTTTTAAAATTTTCAATTTGAAAATACTGGCAAAAGAGTCATGAGAATGACTCATAGAATTCCAAGTATTATCATTCAAGTTGACACAGTCAAGGTCTAGAGACCAAGAATTATTAAATTTAAAAGGGAGGGGAGTTCTATGTTCATTATTAACATGTGTATATACCAAATGTTAATGTAAAATTGATTATAATGACCTACATTGTATAAAATGAAAAAATAATAATTTATTTATACTTTAAATCAAATCAAAAATATAATTTTAGACTATAAATTATTTTGATTAGAAAAGTTATTTTCAATTAAAATTTCACATTTTCACTATTCATAAATACTTGAATCTTATTAGAAAAATACCAAAAATTGAATCAAATTAAATTTTGATATTACTATTTCAAATAAGAAGTTTATTTTTTCAAAATAAATATATAAAAGTGTCAAATATTGGATTTAAAATGGGGTTTCCATTAAAAGGCAGTAAAATATCTTTTAGAAAAATAAACTCTTTTTAAAGTGTAAAATTGGATTAATTCTTATACTATACATATAAAATCATCTAAATGAATTTAAAAACATTTTATTAATTATATAATACATATATTTTATTTTTTAGTTAATACTAATCATTCCCACCAATCTAAGGACTAGGTTATATCTTCTAATATTAAGTGATAATATTTTAATAATATATTATTGTACAGTAAAACATGGCCTTCCGTGTAAAGCAATAAAACACACTATTGTTTGTAGAATAAGTGTAACTTGGTTGATCAATAAAATAAATCAAGTAGCTAAATTATATTTATTCCTAAATGAATATATTATAACATCATAGGGTGGTACAAACCTAGTGCATTTCAACAATATATTAGGAGATACCTAATTAGTTTACTCTATCACTTTACCCAATGCATTGGAGAGATATATTAGGCTCACCCATATTTGGTTTACAAAAAAACCCCATAATCATAAACAATTCCCTAGAATAATAAAATAATTCTAACATATAAAAAAATTGATTTTCATCAAAATACATATAAAAAATATTCCTTTCACCCAAAAGAAAACATTTGTGGATATTAAAATATTCATTCCATCTAGAAAACATTATGAAGATACCCAAAAAAGTGAGGGGTGTATTTTATTTTAATATAATATTAATCTTGTAAGTGAATAAAAAAATAAAATAATGGTTATTGTTGGGTGAAAAACTATTGGTGTTGTATATATTAAAATGGAAAATTACAATTTTCATTTTTTTCAAAAGGGTTCGTAAAAATATTCATCTTGAAAAACATTCAATGAAAGTAAAAATTGAAAAATATAATAAAATATTTTTAAAATTAATATTTAATGTATTAAAAATAAGGGGTTATAAGTGATGTGTATCTTACATCGAGCTTGACTCGTCACATATTTCTTATCTTACAAAATAATAAACTTATGTTAATTATTTAATTTATTAATAAATTTTATCAAGTTTATTTGTCTTATTATTTTATATATTACCATTCTATATACATTTATTAATCAATTATGTTCTTATTAGATGTTTTAATGATATCAACTTATATGTTCAAAATGACTTTGGTAAGTTGACTATGGTCAAGGTGGCCATAATTAATTCATCAAAAAAATCATGATATAATTTTAATTTTTATACATTAATTATAATTTTTAAAACCAATCATGATATATGTTTAGAAAAAATGAATTATGATACAATCTTAGAGATATTTGGACATATGTACGCATGAGTAGCGTTTTCATTTTTTACTGACCCTAATGGAAGGATGATATGTTTTATCATATCAATAAATAGTAATGATTATATCATAAACAAAATATTATTTATTTTAATACAATTAAATATATCATACATGTTATGTGATGATGAAAAAAATTGCATCGCTTTGTAGAGTAGGTAATCTACCCATACGTGTGAACAACGTTATCAAATTTCAAGGGATGTAAAAGTACGAAATAGATGTTATAATTTTTCAATAATATTAATTATGTCATGAATATTATATATATACATTAAATCTATCATTATAAATATTCAATATAGGAGGTGATGTAAAATAAATTACATTGATTCATGAGGTCGTAGTCTATCGTAGACATGAATGATGGTTTATTTTCCCAGTTGATGGAATAAAAGATAGATATAGGTTATTACATTAAAATAATAACATCTAAGTATACTGGTGATATGGATTTTTTTATTTAGTCACAGTTGAAGAATACTCAATGGTCGTATAATAGAAAATAAAATTAAATACCTTAGTTAAGAACTACACCTCTTCTTCAGAAAACCTATTTAGATTTATAACTAAAGCCTTACTAGGATGGGTTTTTTATCAAACTAGTTACCCTAGTACATGGGAAAAAAATAGAATATTTTTAAATAATATTTTTAATATATCTTATGTGACACATAAGACCGAGCTTAAACAACCCATTGAATATATTTCTTCTAATTTAATCTCTTCGATAGCATGCAGAACTCGAAACCAATAGTCTAAATGAACAGTAATGTAGTATAGTATTATAATCCAGACATTAAATTAAGAAGGTATGAATATGATAAAATATGTTATGAAAATTATGGCTAGATATTTATTAGAAATAAAATAATAATCAATGAAAATAAAAAAAATGTTTTTTTAAAAACTATATTTTTTCTTCTAAATGACAGTTTAGTTGCGCTTTTCAAAAATAAATTAATATTAATTTTTATAAATTTTATAAAATTTATTTTAAAAAAATAATATTTATTTAATAAATCATCATATCAAAATTATCATTGGTTTAATTTTTTTTTATTTTTTGGAAATATTTTATTTTTCAAAGAATAGGGAAAAATACTGAATTTTAATTGAAAATAGCATTTTCATTAAAATTATTTATAAAGCTAAATTATATTTTAAATTGGATTAAATGTAAAATTAGTTCAACTATAAATATATTAATCTAATTTAGTTAATTTTAATAAATTTCATATTTAACATTTATCTAAAAACTTTATAAAATTTTGAACATTTTCTCTTTGAAAATCCAATTTCTCGTCACGCCTTTGAGATTAATTTTAAATTAAAATTTTCCACTCCAGTGAATAGAATTTTTAAAAATGGAATAAATATTTATAATTAAAATATATAATATTACCTTGAATGTTAAAATACTTTTTTACCAAAACGAAAACTATAAAAATAAAAAGTATTTACTACATTTAAGGTAAAAATGGATTTTTGGGGGGTCAAAATAGAAATATAAAGGTTAAATTGACCTAAAAACATGTATAAAATATGTTGTCTAGATAGATTATCATTTTATCATATCCAAGACATGATTATACTCTATTTTTTACCTTATGTATTCTGAGAAACATGGGTACAAGTTTTTATTTCCAAAAATTAGAAGTGTGTCACTCAATTGACCTATAAAAGGTCACCCCTCTACTATCTTATTTACACATTCAAAATATTTTGGGTTCTTCCAATAAATACCAAAATCACATAAAAATTTAAATATATAATCTCTTAATCATTAATTTCGGTAGAAATTCAACCTAAAAAAGATTTTGGGGCTAACATAAGGATTATAAAACAAGAAGAGGTAATGTTCTTCAATGAGAATTTTGATTTTATTTCTTCCTTTAACTCTTTAAATTATTACTAAAACCTGATTAAATAATAAACTATTTAAAATACATATAATTATATGTTTTTAAGTTAATTAAATTACCTAAAAACAACTCCAATACCATCACATGTTTTTTCAAATCATCATTCATTTGTACGGTGGACTACCGCCTCACGAACTGATGTCATCTATTTTTCCATTACTACCTATCAAGGTTGGATATGATGATGGATATAAATTATATATATGATATTTATAACCTAATTATAGATGTGGATTCATTATATCATATATAAAACTTTTTAATTTCCATTCCATAGGGGATATGATAACGTCTCTTGTGTGTACGATGGAATACAGCCTCACAATGCAATGCAACTCATTTTTCACTAACTCTTAACATGAAAGATAAAAAAGATACATTTAATGAATATATGTGATATAAATGAAATATTTATTACATAAATTAAATAATTATAATTATTATATGATAAAATATCATTCTATTTTTTAAAAGAAAATGATGAAACATCATTTGTGTATGTATGGACTACCGCCTTCATGAAGCGATTTGACACTATTTTTATAACCAAAACTCATGGATGATATAAGGAAGTATATTTAAATAAATAATATGTTATATATGATATTATTGTCATTATGTGAAGATAAAATATTACTTTACACCTTTCTATAAGGATTATTGAAAATTGAAAATGTTACACATGTGCACGTACGAACTACAGTCTTCATGATGCTAACATACTTAATTTCTCAAAAAAAAACTTTTATTATTGGTATTAAAAATATAATAGTTGTATAAATATGAAAATTATTTCATGATTATTATTATGGATATTATGATACTATATAATATGTTCAAGAGTTGGATCTTTCATTAAAAAGACATGTAACAGAAAACAAGGTAATTGACACCCAAAACAACGAAAATAAGAAAATATTATTAAGGAATGGGTGATAATATATTATTACAAGATAATATATTATATTATAAATATTAATATATGTCCAGTATAATTTAATAAAAATTTTAAAACAACTATACATTAGTTTAAATAATTTTCATTCAAAAAAGAGCATATGGTATGGGATTTCATTTTAATTTACGTTTTTTGAGGTATATTGACATGTTAGGAAAATAATTTATTTTATATGGTGTATATAATACCATACATAAATGTAATATCTTTATTTCATATTAATTCAATTTTAGTTTTAATTATTTAATCTATGTGAATTTCACATAAGATTTTCCAAGTAGTAAATAATTTCATAACTCAATCTATTTTAAATGGATTATATTACTTCTTCATTGTATTCAATATTATAAGATTATGAGTGTAATTAATTATTGTAATATTATATTCTATTTCCACTTGTTTTATATTTATTTTCACATTTTCAAAAAATAAATCAATTGGTTAATTCCCACATCAATGTTTTTATCCTTCTAAGGGTTTATTTCAAAATCTCATTTTAATCAGGATTGTTCATACTTGAATTTCCATGGAAGGAAATTATTTAGTAATTGTATAATAAAACATTTAATTTTCTTATACTGTATTTATTAACAAATATTTTCAAAAAATATTACCATTTTCCCACTCTTTTATACTTATAATTACTGATAAATATTTTCTAAGAATAGCCGATATTATTTCACCCTTTGATCGAAAAAACATTTTCACCAAAACCCATATTTAAAAAATTTTAAAATATTTTTTCTTATCATTTTAAAATGATTTATTAAATATAAGTTTACACATTTTTTACCTGGTAATTTTTTTGAACTGAATCTTCACATCCTTTTCAAAATAATGATTGTTTGTATTTTACCGAAAAAGTGAAAGGAATCATTATTTTAACATATAAGACGTGAATATAATTTCAACCATCTTGACCACTAAAATTTAATTAATATTCCTTTATAATTTTCATATATTATTTTCGAAGAAAATTTCTTACTATTTTATTTTGTGAACATTTAGTTTTAATTTTTTGTTTTCAAAATGAAAAGTATGTTTTCCTCAATAATGTTTAAATGATAATTTCATGGAATTTATATTCAATAGTAACAACAACCATTTATTATTACACCAATGTATATATCTTGTATTTATACTATCCTTATTATTCCTTTGGATTTTTTATGGCCATTTCGAATAAGTAAATCATTTAACTTAACTTTCTTGTTTTATTTTTTTATTCATTAACATTCCCTTGAAATATTCACTTTCCTGTGATCACTCAACACTATACTTAACCTAAATATCCATATTATTTTTCAAGGATATTAATATTTCTTTAACCATGTATCATTTATACATATAATGTTTAACTTTGAATATTAGTTGATTGACTGGGGAAACATGGATAATTAATATGGACTTTTAATGGAAATGAATATTGTTCATGAATTAAATTGATCATTTGATATATGATGAATGATTTGGAAATTCATACATGGGTGGGGAATGATTATAGATAACTCCTTGATTTATTGACATTAGTCATGATAAAAACTGTTTATACAAATCCTATAGGTTTTTATCCAATAGTTTTAAATAGTCTCAAGGATAGATCGTGATGGTAAAGGTATCATGTGCTTGATAATTGACATCCAATAATTAATAATTTTCCTTATTAAGAATTCAGTTATTATTATCCGTGATAGTTTCACACTAATATTTTCTACGGATTCATTTAATTTTAATTTTATTGATTAAATGGAATGTGTGTTTAGTTATTTACCTTTCCATATCAATTATCACTCATCTAGTTACTTAAATGAAATGGGTGTTTAGTTATGTAACATTCCATATTGATTACGCTTATTGATTCCTGTTAGATTTTGTTTAACTTAACGCTTTTTGATTAATTTAAGCTCACAATTATTTATTTTCCTTTCCTAGGAATCCATGAAATGTACTACGACTGAAATGCAAGGATATTAAAGAGGGGATAATTTTATTCTAGAAAATAATTCTGTTGTAATTTTCATCTTCAAATGTAATATATGAATCATGTGTGTATCTCATTTTCCAAGACTAATAAACTATTCAGTACTTTAGGATGTGGTTCCTTATATATTTTGATGATCTAATATAGCAGACACTAGGTTTGGGGTACTAGGGTTGGGTTTATTACAATTCATATTATAGGAATTTTAGTAGAAACTTTTGGAACTAGATTGAGGAGAACTGAGATTAGGAATCATAACTCTATGATAGAAATTATGCACAATTATAGAAGAACATCCTAAAATTTTGGTAAGGATGAGATTAGGCTTCTTTTCTAAGATATAAATCCATTTCTGGATACTACAAGTCAATGTGGTTCTAGTATATATGTACCTTTGGGTAATAACTATGAAAAGGGTTCATTGGCCTTAACCTAATCATCCACTATTGTACAAAAAACAAGCCTTATTGTACACCTAGTTTTACACTCCCATGTAAAATTCTTATGGAAATTTATATTTTCATTAAAACCAATTATGAAGGATTTGAAAATAGATATATCCACAAAGAAACCATTTATACAATTATAAGATTATCTATACATAAATTTAACAATTTTTTATAATTATTTTACTAGTTTTGGGATTATAAATTATTTTTCCTAATGATATAATGTAATATAGTAAATTAAATCATTCCTATATGGCACATATAAGAATTAATTGGAACTACATAAATGAAAATAATCCAAAGAGTAATAATTATCATTTATTTTATAGTCTTAAGCCAATATTTTGAGGAGAACTAGTCTCCAAAAAATTATATTCATATGTGGACATAATGTGACATCCATAAAGGAAATTTAAGGAATTATCTAAGTATCATGGATTTAGAGGGAAGAAAAAGAATAATATGATGACATAAAAAAAGATAGATAAAGGGAATAATGAAAAGAAGGATTTTCCAACATCTGATAATTATGGGAAGAAACACCCTGGTGCTTACCTAAAACGAATGATATTTTTCTACAAGTGTGAATAGAAAGACCACCAAACATTTCATTGAAAGGGAAATACAAAGGATTCCAATGCGTAATGCTTCGAATATGAAGAGATGAGGCACTATGCATACCAATGTCTGAATATTCAATATAATATACCTCAAAAGTATCAAATGGGTCACAATTAAGGTTATTCTATTATCATAGCTGTTGTAGAATAATTAATGTTATTTTATTTGGAATAAATAATTATGAAATTTGATTATTTTATCAATAATATATTGGTTATAAGAATTAAGAAAAGTATAAATACTTTACTGTAGTAACGCTTCATTAAGGATATAAAAATGTATGTTGATCAATATCCATGAATAAGAAAAATGAATCAATGGGATTTTTCACTTCATGGAAAACAAATTATTGAGGTAAATAGAACCCTTAATATGTTACCAATGATAAGGTGATGCTTTTAGGGAAAAACTCTGATTTATTTGGATAATGTAAAGTGGATAGTAATTAAAAGATTGGGATTGATTAAAGTTTTTTTTGGAGAAAGTTGTTTATATAATCATTCATAGAGTTTAACTAATTCATGGATTTAAGTATTTTATCCTTTAATATGTGTTTTACTTAAGGAATAAGGATGAATGAATGTTTTCAATAATTATTTATGTGAATTTCGATTATTACCATGTTTTTAGGGAATACATGGTGAAGGTATTGACATTTTTTTTTCTTTGATGATTAGGAGTCACTTCATGATGTTTGTGGTATTAATGATATGTTCATTTTAGAAATTTTAGTGGCATTATTTATAAAGTTTTATATCATAATATTTTGGAAGGTATATAAGGTTAACCAGTTATGAAGATGTTTAAGTTGTTATTTGAATGAGATTTTAGATATTAACGTATTACTTAACCATATAGAGATTTATGCATATTGAATAACCTGTGATAACAATTTTTCATAATAATAACTAGAGATCAAAGGACTGATATATAATTCTATTATGGATATTAGAATATATTAAAGTGAATTTTAGTGATTTAAGAATAAAAAATCATTTTTTTAAATTCATTTCATGGAGTAATTGATGAATTGGAAATTGATCAAAGCACATACAGATGATGAAATTGGGCTAGTAAAATAGAAACATATCATGTAAGTTTATTTCTGAATATTATTAGACAATAAAATATGTCTTTAATGTTAGAGAATGTATATTGAAATAAAAATGTTATACTATCCCCTTAAAATACAATGGATCAAATGATATTTTAAACCATCAGGTATTTATGGGTCTTTGATCTGTAAATTTCTATTAATCATTCACATTCTTAAGATAGATGAACTCAATCACTCACAATAATTAATTATGCTTTTTTCCAATGTCTATGTATTAAATTTACACCAATTTTATACTATAGAGAAACATAGTTATGTGATATTCCATATAACATTTTTACATCCCTTTCTCTTATTTTGATATGATATTTTAATAACCCATTTATGAATTGGTTTTTCAACAATGATATTTCCAAATGTCAAACACTTGATTTTTGAGGTCATGTTTAAATTGTGAGAATTATTTTCATAAATTTTGGGAGATATTAAAACCATATTAATATAAAAATCACATTGTATTCAATATCATATGTTCCATATAAGTTTGATCTTAAACAAACTACAAAATATATTTTTTCAAATTTAATCTCTTCGAAAGCTTGCAGAACAAGGAAACCTGATTCTAAATGAATGGTAATATAGCATAGCATTATAACATAGACATTAAATTAAAGGGGGTGAATGGAAAAAAATATATAATGAAAATTATTACTATATATTTATTATAATTAAAATAATATTCCTTTAAAATAAAAAGAAATGTTTTCTAAAAAAATAATTTATTTCTAAAAGACATTTTAGTCATGCTTTGCACACATAATATAAAATTAATTTTTACCAATTTAAAAAATTTATTCTAAAAAATATACTTCCTTTTTTAATTAATAATATTAAAATTATCTTAGGGGGATGTTTTTGGATTTTTCTAAAATAATTTATTTTTTGATGAATAGTGACAATTAATAAATTTTAATGGAAAATTGTAGTTTTGATTAAATTATTCATAAAGTAAAATTATATTTTAAATTGTTTTTAATGTAAAATTAGTTTAGTTATTTATAAATTAATCCAATCTATTTCATTTGAATCATTTTCAATTTGATTTTTTGTATATTCCTCGAAGTGGCATCGTACTTCTCTCACACCTGCCTTAGGACTCTCTTGCTAGTAATTTGGAGAGGGAGAAGTCTCTAGTGCCTTACGCAACAACTTTAACCTTTTCATCTTTCTACCCCAATTTTATCCCATTTATCAGCCATCATATAGAATGGCATTCTTTACCGCATTTCTCCTTCTATACATTTATTCATTTCCACATTTGTGATGGGATGATGAATGGAGATGACCATAGTCCACTCAACCTTGTGGACAAGATCAATTTCAATGTGTGTTTTTCATTTTTAAAATTCCATGAAGAGGTTTTTTAGGTATAATTGAATATTTTTTGGTTTTTTCTTCCATTTTCTTCTTATTCCCTGTTATGACCTCTCATTCCTCTACTCCTCTCTATGTCGGATCTGGAGCAGTGGTAATAATGTGGTTTTAGGTTTTGCGGGTCGATGGTTAAAGGTTCTTCCTAGAGTTACCAGAATATATTTGTTCTTATTTTTAATGCTCTAGATTATGGACTCTTTTTTGATATAGTCTTCCTAATCCCACAATCACTCTAACGCTGCTCTGACCTTAGGTACATCTACTCCTCTCCAAGTCAGATATAGAGCAGAGGTAACCCAAAGGTTTTGGGAGCTATTGTTTGGTGATTGTTGGGGTTTCAGGTGCATAAAAAAGTTTTTTTACAAGTTGAATTCATTTATTGGTTTGAAGGATTCATTGGATGTTCATTCCATAAAGTAATATGAAATGGTTTGTGGGTTGGTTCTATGTGGGATCAATCTGTTTGATGTTAGATTTCTGTCTATGGGGTTTGGGGCCTGGTAGTGTTTGGGATCAGTTTATGAAATTGATGTGTTATTGTTGTTTATAATTATTAATGGTAAATTCTGTGATGGTGGTTTAATTTGATTTGGAATGATGTGTAATGGGTTCTCACCACTATTTTGGAGATAATACAGGTGTGATCGTCTATCTTGGGGGTGTCTTGAGGTGGATCACGACTCAAGATGTGACCTGATTGTGCATGATGCGAGGT